>OV277351.1:27623651-28223651 GCA_922984085.1 Sicus ferrugineus
AACTCCTTCCAGCGAGGCCACAAAGTCCTTCCTCCAGTCCCCTTCCTCCGCCTCCCCCGCGTTTTCCTTTCATCGGAAATAAGGGACGCACACAGTCATTGCTTTCAAAGTGCGGGAAAAAAGTAAATATGAAATAAAATTATATTGAAATGTTCATCCCGAAGTTTTCCGCCTAGAATTTGCTGTGGAAATTCGGGCGAAATTTTAACGTTTTAGAATTTCGCAAATAAATCTTGATATCCTTGTGCGGCAAAGTTTTCGAAACTTTTGTTTCCAGTTGATATTCATGTTGAACTAATGCAAATTCACACCCCACCGAGCACACACACGCACGGATGCACACACACACGCACGCACACTGCTAACAGCACACATTTTAGAAGAGGCGTGCACACACATACACACACACGCACACTCGTGCAGTACGCATCCTTGTTCTGTCGGCCGGATACACTAAATTAGAAAGATTCTGCGTAACGCGTGTAACTTCCACGCCTCCGCGCCGATCGACTGACGAAAGGACTCGACCGCCCGCCTGCGCCTCCACCCACCACCCACCACCGGCCGCCTACACCCCCACCCCTCGGCACCCCACCCCTCCCCACCAGCCTGCTGTGCGAATGAGTTTTCCTTGAACTGCCAACCAAGATTTATTTGCTCGCCTCAAGTTGGCATTTTCCGCTTCCGTCTGCAGTTGGTGAGCGCCAGCCTATGGATGTATTTTGCAGTCTTTCCCCAACTATTTTGCATGTGGTCCCGACCTCCGCCCTCCACCCACCGCTCGCTCCACCGCCTCCTCCCCGGCGAGGCTACTTCGGTGAAAGTTTTGACGTTTAGTATTTTATTTGAGTCGAAAGTTGTTTTGCTCACAATGCGAGTCCTTTTCCGACGGCTGCTGGCTTTAATTCGGTTGCGATAACGACAAAATGATGATGATAACGATTATGAATTGTTTGCTGCAGCAAATCGTTGGGAAAAACGTTGAAAAGTTGATGGGCAGAAGCTGTTGTGTGAGAACTCCCTGTTGTCATTCGAAAGTTTTAAAATTAGATTGCCTGTTCACTCGTATCCACAAAATTGGGCAATTATTGTGGAAATTAATTCCGATGGATTCTTAGCAGTAAATTTTGATTTTTTCTCTGTAAAAAAAGGATTGCGTTTTGGCCGCCCCAGTCTCGCTTCTCTCTCTTCTCGTGTTATCGTCTCTCGTTGCCTCGTGCTATCGTCTCTCGTTTATCTCGCTTTCGTCTCGTCTAAAGAGGCTGCTTCGACTTCGACTAGCATTTCGGTCTCGATGACTGCCTCGACTGGAAAAGTGCCTCGATATCTGTGTCTCGATTCGTTTATAAACCACAAGGACATCTCAATCGTCGCAACATCTCGATAATCGTAAGCAACAATTTGTCCGAAAGTCCACACAAACACTTAACTCGGAAACGCACTCAACGAACGAATTAACTTAATTAACATTTAAGGCTTCTCGCTGCGTGGGGAGCGAAGGGGGTGCGGATGGGGTGAGTTGCTGTTGTGCTGTTGATGTTGTTGCTGCTGTTGGTATCACGCAAAGCTCGCCATGCAGCAACATATAAAGCTTCAAACCGGAAACGCAACTCAGCTCAACGCAGTCGGATGTCTCGCATGCACTCTTCAAATTTTAAGGCTCAATTAATTCACTCGCTTCGCTGCATTTGAGCGACAACAAAGACGGGCCAACAACAGCAGCGAACAATCCTGGCATTCCGTCAGCCAACAACACGGACGCTCTTCTCCGACTCGAATCGACGCAGGTGGCAACCCTGTTGCACAGAGACGGTCGGTCGTCGCTGCTATCGTTGCCACTCAGCGCTACTTGAAGCTTTCTCGCCAGGAATGCGAGGAACACAGGGAAGCTTCTGTTCGGAATCCACGGCGACGAGCAGCAGGGGAGTTCGAGGAGAGCGCGGAACGCAGCGCAGGCATCCGCAGCGGCGAATTTCATTTGATGCGCATTTTTGTGCGAATAACTCGTTTAATTCGAGGTTGTTGCACTGAATGCGGCTTGTTTGCATATCTGGCCGACCCTGCGTGCCGCCGTGGAGGACGTACTTGTGTTCGTGTCCTGGCTGCAGCTCCTTCCTTGCCTCCCCCCCTCCCCTTCCGCCACTCTTCCGCTCTACTAACCCTTCTCAGTCTAGCAAATTATCTGTTTTCTACTTTTCGTTTGTGCGCAGCGACGGGCGGGAGAAGTTGATGTACTCGCAGTTAATCGCTTCCAATAACATTTGCGTGTACGATTTAATAGCACTAAAAATCTGGGGAAATTAGTCTTGCCTGTGTTTCTGTCTAATTTAAACGCCTGTTTATTTTGAGTGGCTGCAGCCGCTTCTTCTTCATCTCTGAACCCTTAATGGACTCCAAGTGACTCGTTTCGACAAAAGGTTCCGTTCTGGGAAAACGCTGAGGGTTTTCCGTGATTGCCGGCAATCAACGCAAACACAAGCTGAAGCCGAAGATCCCGTTCTCACACACAAGGCACGCCGCGGGTAGACGGACCCCTTTATCCGGCTCCTCTCCCCGTCCTCCTCGACCCACCTTCGCAAAGGTCCCGTGACTCCAGTCGGCCCACTGCACGCCGGCTTATCTACGCGCCTGTCGGACCCACGTTTGCGGTATCGCCGTCGCCGCCGTTGTTGCTGTTGCTGTCACCGTCCCACCTGCTCGCGCGCCGCACTTCCCTAATCTCGCTCAACACAGTCAAATTAAAATGAATGGATGTCGGCGTTGGTGATTCGTGTCCTCGGGGCAAAATCACTTTAAAATCCAATAAATTTGAGAGCAAGAAAAATGAGGAAGAAGAGTGAAAACACTGAGAAAATTCGTCTTCGTATTCGCGTTCGCATTCGCGTTCGCATTCGCGTTCGCATTCGCATTCGTATTCGCATTCGTGTTCGCACCCGTATTCGCATTCGCATTCGCGTTCGCATTCGCGTTCGCATTCGCATTCGCGTTCGCATTCGCGTTCGCATTCGCGTTCGCATTCGCGTTCGCATTCGCGTTCGCATTCGCGTTCGCATTCGCGTTCGCATTCGCGTTCGCATTCGCGTTCGCATTCGCGTTCGCATTCGCGTTCGCATTCGCATTCGCATTCGTATTCACATTCGTGTTCGCACCCGTATTCGCATTCGTGTTCGCACTCGCATTCGCGCTCGCATTCGCGTTCGTTTTAATACTTTATATTTGTTTTTAAAAAAACGAGTAGCCAAGTGATTTTTTCGCCTGTGTAACTATTTATTTGCCGCTTAAAACTGTCCAACTTGCGATATCTAAAATCTGTCCGTCCTGCGTGACAGTTAAAGAGAGAGAAAACCGGCTTCTCTTCGAAGGTCGTCGCCTCCCGTTCGCTGAATGGCTCACGTGCACGAGCAAATATAAATATCGGGGTGCTTCGGCTGATAAATCGACACCGGGAGTCACGGCAGGTCCTGACTTACGCAGGGACACCGAATAATCCTCTGCACGCCGGAGGACCAACTCGGGCAGTCGGCACCCTCTTCAGAACGTTTCATTTGCCCGGGAAATTCGAATCGATTCATTTACACTTAGCAGCGGCAGCATTCATGCTGCGTGGGGCTGCGTGGGGTGCGCTGGTGGGTCTGCAGGGGCTGCCACATGGAGGCTTTTTTCAGCTCTTCGTCAAGCAATCTGAATGTGGATTTCGGGTTTCGGAAACAAATGGTTTTCATTATAACTGAATAGTGTGAATGTTGTCGCCCTTCTGTAGAGGGCTGCCGCAACCGATGTGGCCACCATTTTAAGTGCTGACGAAGTTAAAGCCCTCTATTGAGTAACCAGAGGTCCGCTGGCTCTTCACGTGTGACTGAGGAAGCAACAACATCATCAAAAAGAAAATAAATTCGCTAGAATCTGCAATGAAGATCTACAAAAAAGTAAAAAGCGATTTCAAACCAGAAATTTCTCATGTGAGCGACAACGAGCTGCGAAAGTAGTTTTTATCATTTTTAATTACCACGCTTTGAGTCGGGATTTCATCTACGAAAAGCGAGCAGCGACGTTGGTCGCTTTTTGCTGCCCGGCACAGTGGCAACGCGATTAGTTGGCATTTGCGGCATTAAATGTTGGTTCTCGCGACGAACGGCTGAGCACGACAGCATGTTGAGTCGAGGAGCTCGCCTCAAAAATGCATGAATAGCATGTGAGAATTAAACGAGGAGCGCGTGGCTGCCGTAGTTGCCAGATCATGCAGGTTGGCGTTGAACTAGCTCGGCTCCACGTGGCGGCGGCGGCGGCGGCGGCACCGAACGTGAGGAGTGAGTGAGTTCCTGCCGCGCTACTGAGTGGCCATTTTTGGGAAGCATTGAAAAATTTATGTGGACTTAAATCGCAGCTTATTTAAAATGTGGCGCTTGAACGCACTAACGGTTTCCGTCCTCCATTTCTCTGCTTTCCACACGTACCGTCTTCAAAAGACACGACGGTCTTCAATTCCATAAAATGAACAAATAATCCTACAATAGACTGTCAACATTCGACAAGCAATGCAAGCAGTACGTGACGAGTACTCGCAAATTGCGAAAAAAACCCAAAAAAAGGGAGAGAGAAGAAGTGAAAAGTAGTGAAAATCGTAGTGAGATGAAATTCGCAAGGATTTCGTTTGGCAGAAATCAGGAGACGAGCCAGCCAACAGCTGACAAAATCAACATGTTGGCTGACAACTCGATGACTACGATGACAACCGAAAAACTCAATAAATTCAAATCGCATGCAACATAATAATTTCTCAGCATTCGTGATGGTTCGCGTTTGTGGTCGCAGAGGGTGCTGGAAACGGGGAATGGGGCGGGGAATGGGTGATAAAATGGGGTGATAAAATGGGGTGATAAAATGGGGTGATAAAATTACAATTAATTGTGCGAAGTGTGATGTTAATTTCGGTCCAGTTTGATTTTTTCTTAATGTTGCAAAGGTCTTCGGAATACTGGGAGGAGTGCGAGAGTCTTTATTGCAGGACGATTCCCCACTCAAAACACCGGTTAATCAAATTCGACCTAACCTAGCCTAGCTTAACCTAGCCTAACCGAACTCCGACCTCGCATCGGCTACACGTTTAATATATTTTCGAGCACAAATTAATAAACTCGAGCCGCAGCACAGCGCGGCTCCATCTGCTCTCGCACAGAGTTGCCAACACTGCCGTCCTCACTCGCGGGCGGCGTGTGCGGCGAAATCCAGTGTTATTAAATTGTTTCGCTGATTTTCTCATGACTGCACGCAGCGTCGCGACTCGCGGGCAATCAAATGACTGCAAACATGAATGCAAACGTGATTTTTAATATCCTTCCCTTCCGCTACGAGCACCGCGGGTGGCGAACTGCCGGCGACGATGATGGCGAGCGGATGTGTGCCGTGTCTGCCACTTCAGTGAGTATTTGCCCGCGCGGGCAGAGCATCCCACCATTTCGCGGGATTTTGGGGATTTCTTGAGGATTTCTTCGGAATCTGCTGGAGGTATTCGAGCTCCCGAAATCTTGTACCTGATTGAGTTTTAGCGGAATCCTGAAATCCCGCGATTTCAGATCCCCGGAAACCCTAACCCACGCACACAACCAAATATCACCCCGTTGAAGTCTGCTGATTGGCACATCTTATGGCCGCGCGCTGGTGGCAGCTGCCTTCACAGCTCACACTCCTGCCCCGCCCCCCACCCACACGCGCACCTCCCTCCTCAGCCGCCGCCGCCGCCACCACATGTTAACAATAATGTTTCCGGCACCCCTGCAATTCCATTTTAAACGCAGCGGAAGTAGATGCGACGAGCCTCAAGTCCTGAGCTGCTTTTATTTGTAACCGGAAATTCCCGCAGTTGTTGTTGCCTTCTATTGTTGTATCCCAAACTGCACGGATGCAGATACGTGTTGCCGTCGCGAGTCGTGCCTTGGCGTGGAAAATTTCGTCGAAATCACTTCGCGATTCGGCGGCAAGTCACGTCAGAATTTCAGGCGCGCCTTTTGCTGAGGCCGCTTTTGCTGCTTCTTTTTTTTTCTTTTCTTTTTTGTTAGTTCGTTATTCAAATATTTGCTCAAAATATGCTGATGACGGTCTTTAAAATATTTGCGAAATAAACACGGAGCTTGTATTCGGCGTGAAGCAGCTTTGAAAACTCCATCGCTTGTCTGTCTAACTCGCTATCTGTTTGTCTGTTTGCATGTCTGTCTGTTTACCTGCCTGTCTCTCATGCGACAAGCAAAGTGCAGGCGATAAAACGACAAAAACATTTGATATTCTAATAAATCGATGTTAACGTGAATTTTTGACAATAATTCAGGAGTTTGAAGTTGTATTGAGAGACACAGAGTGACGGGGAGAGAGAGGGGGAGAGAGAGAGAGTGAGAGACAGAGATAGAGAGAGAGAGAGAGGCGGGGAGAGGTAGATGTAGAAAAGATAGAGAGGGAGAAAGTGAAAGGGAAACCGTGAACGACCGACAGAGAGAGACAGACAGTGTGAGAGAGATGGAGAGAGAGCTAGAGAGGAAGAGAGGGCTAGAGAGAGAGGTGGGGAGAGAGACGGAAAGAGAGGAAGACAGAAAGAGACAGACAGGAAGAAAGAGAGAGAGAGAGAGAGAGAAGAGATAGAGAGAGAAAAGCAGTAAGAATGAGTGATTGAGAGAGATAGAGAGAGAGACGACAAGAGAGAGAGAGAGAGAGAGAGAGAGAGAGAGAAACAGAAGGGACAGAGAGATAGTTTTTAGTTAAAATTAAACAATTGAAAGAGTTAAATTTTTGGTATGAAATTTTAAATTGAATTTTTCATGCTATCATTTTTAAATTCAAAATTGAAACTGTTTATCAAATTCTGATTTTAACTACCACTGTTGTTGCCTTCGTATCGCTCAACCCGCTTTATTTCAGTAGTTAGTTGAATTATGAAAAAGTTTGCAACACTGACGCTCTTCCACGCGGTTAACTGCGCCTCACCAACTTCGTAGCGAATTAAATTCGACAGACAGCAGCGTGAATTTAGCAGAGTGAAGAGCCGAGGGCATGGACGTGCGACGAGAACTTTCCAAAGGGGGCGCACAATTGTAGAGTCCCATTCCTACTAAAATCTCGCCGGCATTCTGCACCTGAAAACTGCAACCTGCGTGCAGAGAGGCAGCTGCCTCCCCGCTGCCCCTCGTTGTTGCGCTCCTGCCACAAAGTTTTTGTCGGCACTTCTATGCCGAATATGAGAAAACGAACGAAATCAAATTTAATTATAATTAAAATATAATAATAATTAAAATATTCTAAATTAATATCATGTTTTAACGAACGAATGCACTTGAAAACCATTTCGTTGCATTTCAATAAAAAAGGAAAGGAAAAAAGGAAAGGAAACCGAAAATTCCACAAATGCGATGGGAAAAGAAACAAAAAAAATAAAGGGAAAGAGTTAAAAATCAACTATGTAAGCGTTGAACACCGAAAAAGAAAGAAAAAGCGGAAAGCGGAAAAAATGACACGCCACAGACTTCAAAAATGACCGCAAACTGAATCCTTCGCCACCACAACGACCACCAACCTCAGGAAGCCGCAATTAAAACATCCTTGTTGTCAAGGTGTTTGTTGCTGTTGTTGTTGCAAAGGGTGAGTTTAAACTGGCTTAGACGACACAATTCTGAAGCTCGCTGAATGCCTTCCCATTGTAATTCTCCGTTCAAAACCCTGCATTATTCTGTCCTTTTCTATCCACTGCGATGGCCATTTTGCTTTACACGCCACTTGACATGTGACTGCCAGCCGTCATTGACTGCTGTCATCGTCGCCGTCATCGTCGCCGTCATCGTCGCCGTCGCGGCAGTTAGACGAGGTCGCGGTTTTTCGCGTTAACTGCGACAATAGCGAGTAAAATGAGGTCGCTGGTTTCAATCACAATAGCGGCAGGAGTGGAAAAGAAGAAGAAAAAGGCGGTGAAGAAGAGAAGTGAGTCGCTGATCGGTTGACAGTTGCAAGGAACGGAGGGTTGCTGCGTTCGCGATATCGCTTGCCCAGCATTGAAGAACTTTGAAGCTCCCATCAGTTAACAAGGAGTAAAAAATTGTTGAATGGGACGCGCGTGATGTGTGGCAGGAACGCCAACCGCGCTCACCGACGAAACTGGCCGTCTGACGCTCGTCTCGGCTGCTTGTCGTTGATGCTGATAACAGTCGCCGAGTGTCTGTGTAGTTTTTTGACTACACCGCAGTGCGACTTTTCAAAAATCCCTCCATTGCAGGGTTTTTGCAGTCATTAGTTTTTCTTAATTTGCATTCTAATTTTCCTATACATTTCCACTCTCACTCATCCCCTTCCACCTGTTTCTCCCTCTCTCGCTCTCTTTGTCTTTCTCTCTCTTTCTATTTATCTCCCTCTCTCTCCTCCCTCTCTCTCCTCCCTCTCTGCCTTTATCTGCCTCTCTGTGTGTCTCTCTTTCTTATTCTATCTTTCTCTTTCCTTCCATTTCTCTCTCTCTCTCTCTCTTCCCCTCATTCTTCCCCTCATTTTACCCCTCTTTCCATCTCTCTCTCTAAATCGTTCATTTTCTTTATCTATTTCTCCCTTTGCCTCTTTCTCTCTCTCTCACTCTCTCTCTCTCTCTCTCTCTCAATCTCTCTGTCTTTCTTTCTCCCTTTGTTCCTCTTTCTCTCTATCTCTGTCTCTCCCTCCCTTTATTTCCTTTCTCTCTTTTTCTCTCTCTTTCCATCTATGTCTTTCCTCCATCTCTCTCTATCTCTCTCTCTTTTTCTCTCTCTTTATTGTTCCAGATTTCTCTGCGTCTCTCTACTTACTCTGTTTCTCTCTCTCTCTCTCCCCATCACTCCACCTCCTCTATTTTACTATCTCGTCTGTCCTTTCTCTCGCCCCAATTCTCCCTCTCTCTCTCTCTCTCTCTCTCTCTCTCTCTTCTCTAATAATACTCTTGACGGTGCTACTAACTTTTTATATCTCTTTCCGCCATCTTCTTCTTCACGCGTCTACCTCACGCTGTCATCTAAACAACACGGACGAGAATGGGAGAAAATGTGTTGCAATTCCGGCGACAGGAACACAGGAACTTAATATTGTTGCAATTTTCAGCGAGGACCGCCTGTGATGTGCGATGGCAACATTGTGTTAGTGTTGTTGTTGTTGTTGTTGTTGTTGTTGTTTGAAGCCATTCGGCACCCACAATGGGATTCGTCGTTGTGATGAGTGAAGTGAGTCGCGGGGCGGATAGGAAATTTGGAATGAAAATATCCGGCGAAACGTTGAAAAACGAAGCCAAACGCAAGAGAAATGCAAAAATCTATTTTAATGAGATGCCAACGTTTGCGAAACCCTTTGACGTCAACACAACTGACCGTCTTTCTATTGATAAAAGTTGTTGGAAAATCTAATTAAAGCTCTCAAAGGATTTTTCTCTGCTGGATTTGGGGAATCGCAATGAAATGAAAATGAACTTCCCAAGAAATTAAAACACTTTCAAGTGAAAAACAGCCGAGCAGCGATGAATTTGAAGGACTCGCGCTGCTTATAAGGCAATATTAGCAAATTAAATAATCACAAACAATAACAATTTCCTCCCGAGGCCTCTCGTTGCGCCCTAATTAATTAATCCTCCAGCTCCGGCCGCCGCTCGCCGATAGCTCGTCAATAGAGAAGCAATCCGCGCCCACTCTGGCGGCGCTTCCAGTGAATTCCACGCCGTCCTTCGCATCCAACAACCGAAGCGAGAGATGCAAAAACTGCGCCATAATTAGCAGATGGAAGCGACGAGCTCTTCAAAGGACAACTCAATGAATGCTGAGAGGCAAAATAATGAAAGCCAATAAGCGGAATCTCAAGTGAATGAAAGCAGTGGCGGTGCCAATTCCGGCGGCGATGCTGGCGCGGCCATGCTGACGCGGTCATGGTGACGGTGGTGATGGTGGTGGTGGTGGTGGTGGTGACTCACTGGCACCGAAGGCTCCTGTTGGCAGCATTCGGCGAACGTGGAAAACTTGCGCCCTCATTCTGAATGCTGAAGCTTGTTGTTTTACCTCGCTTTGTAGTCGCTGCCACTCGAGGATTCTCCGCTTTCCGTGCCCGTCTCGTGTTTGTTTTTCAAGAGCGAATTCCGCCTCATTTTCACTTCATCGTCAGCGGCCGGGCGCATTTGTTTTCATTTCCAGCTGCCATTCATTAGTTGTCGCTGCTTGCGAGCTTAATAATGCGGTGAACGGAGGCGGAAGCGGAGGCGGAGGCGGTCGTCGGCCCGCTCGCGATGATGGCTGCAGTGGAATGCCGAATCGATACGCTTTCGGTCGAGTGTCTCGTTGACAGAAGCCTTGAAACAACTGCATCATCTCGCTAGAACCTCCTGGTAACCCCTCTGGCGGGCCTCCTGCCCTCCGTATTTTTTGTGGATACTGATGACGCTTTTAGGCTTCGGATTTCGGATGTTCTTGGTGGGAAAGTCTCGGAAATCCCTTTCGTTTTTAATTATGAGGGAGGGATTGAGAGGTTGTGTGATGGAGGGTGCTGCTGATGGGCGCTTCGATGGGTGCTTCGATGGGTGCTTCGATGGTACATCGAATAATGGTGCTCACAATAATAAAGGCAGAAGTGAGAGACGAGAATGATGTCGCTGAAGTTGGTGACGATTACTAGTTGTGCAGAATGAGCCGGAGAAAAAAGGATATTCTGTGACTTTGTTTGCCATTTTAGTAGCTGACCGTAGTGGTTATGAGAGTCTCGCTGCACAGCAGGAATCTCTGTTCAGCAGGAGTCTTCATTCAGCAGGAGCCTTCGTTCAGCGGGACTCGCCGTTCAGCAGGACTCGCCACACAGTTGGACTTTCCACCTGATTGCCAACATTGCAGCTCTAAATTTCGTCGCTCTAAGGAAATGAAAATATACGCAATTTTATCAAAAAAAAACTTAGTTGTGAGTTTGCTGGGGAGCCTCAAGTTGCTCTTTACGCTCCTTGACTTCATTTTCTTCTGCTCACTCAGTCTTCTCCTCGCCGCTCGCGTAAATCTGCAACGACTTCCAGCGAAAGTCCAGCAAATAGTTGGCCACTTGTCGTGTGGAGCTGAAGAAATTTCTCACTTAGCATTTCGCGCAAATGATTTTATGCTTGTTATAAAGCGGCGACTTCACCTTTTCAGCACACCAACTCCCCACCTCTCTATCTCTCTCCCTCTCTCGCACACACATACACACGCACACACACACACACACACACACACACACACATGCACATAAACGTTTATTAATATTGCCATTAAGTTGTGCACTTTATGCGTGTCGGTCGCACACTACGCTGGACACCTCATTTTGTTTCTTGGCTTTTATCGCTGCAAACACTTCCGCTGGCACAGACCCACGCACACACACACACACACGCACGCACACTTGAACCGACGCCAACACCGACACCCGTACTCGCATTCATACTAATAAAATGGCAGCAGCAGCAGAAGCGGCGGAAAAAGGCAGCCGAGTAGTTGTAAAAAAGGATCTTTTTGTCATCCTTTCGCATGACGCAGTCCTGCTGCGATATTGGGGAGTCCGTAGATATGTAGGTGTGTGTGTGTCCTCGGGTGTGTGCGTGTGTGTGTGTGTCTCGCAACCCACCCCCCCCCTTCCTCGACCCATTTACGTCGTCTTCCCGCCTGTTGTAAACCGTTTTTCTGCTTTACTTTACTACTTCTTTGCGCCATTGTTGCCACCATAATTTTTCGTCCAACAATACCGTCGTGATTTTTTTCCTGCTTGCGCACCGCCAACGACTGCCTCACAATTGCAATTTACGTGCACGCCTCTCCTGCTGGAGGATCTGAGAATGTTTCTCTTATAATTTGTACTTTTCCACTTTTATATTTTTATCGCTTTACTAACGCTTCGGGACCGACGTTCGAGATTAACATGCGGCTTCAAGTGGCGACGGGACGGGGGGGAGAGGACGTTCTCATCGCACGTTTCGATAGAGCGATCCGATCCGATTCCGGAAGCCGGGAATTTAAATCGAAGCCCATGTTGAGAAATTTCGATTCAAATGCAAGATATTCGAACACTTCACCAGCTTCTGAATGTGTGAGAAGGAAGATACATAAAAACGGTAGCAAATGCAGGTTGCAGTCGACAACAGCAACCCTAAAAGTGGAGCTCCAGCAAGAATGGCGCTGCGAGATGAAAGCATCAAACAAAAGCGGAGCGGCAGCGTGAGCCACCACTGAAAGAATGGAAGACTGAATGAAAGGCTGCAAGTCACGGGAGACCCATAAATTTTCGAGACCAGCAGCGAAATGCAAATCCTCGAAGTGTCTCGGGGGCGGACGACGGAAGATGCGAGGGAGTGGAAGTCCCGTCGCTGATGTTGCTGCTGATGACGTCTCGCCGAAGACGCCAATTGAGACGGACAACAGCACAGTAAATTACAACAACAACTTCAACAACAACAACAACAACACAAAGTGAATACGCTTTAATTACAACAAGAACGACGCGAGAAAGTTGAAGAACACAACCAACACTACAACTGATGCGGATAGTAATTGGAGAACAACAAATACAACAATAACAACAACAATAGCTCAACATCGACAACAGTTGTTGTGCAAAAAAAACAACAAAAATTCCGTACTCAAAAAGTAGTAGGAATAAAAAGGGAGGAGAAAGCAAGATCAAAACAAAGTAGTAGAAAAAGTAGCACATAAATTTATTAAAAATAGACTTCTGTGTAGAAGATTACTGAGAATTTTCCCTCCGTTTAACAATTCGAGGTTTGTTTCGAGGTTTTTTCCTAGTTTTCTTGTTAGTATTCAAGATACTAGTTGAAAAATAGTACTAGAATTTGCTGAATTCATAGAAATAGTAGTGAAAGTAGGATATAAAAGCGAGCTTTAAAAACTACCCTCCAAAAAAGGGCAAGAAGAGTGAAAAGGCACAAAAAAGAGTGAAGAGAGGAAGTAAGAGGGAAAGGAGAAGAAGAAGAAGAAGAAGAAGGAGAAGAAGAGGCAGCAAATGTGGTCCTTCTGTCCTTCTCTCTGTTTGTTTGTCTGCTCTCCGGGCTGACTAATGAAAACGTACTTTCTTGCATCTCCCGCATTATTTGTCGGAATTCCCCTGCTGCCCCGCTTCGGTTGCTGTTGATTTAACAACATTTTTGCTGCTGCTCCTCTCTTCGTTCCGCCCCTCCTCCTCCCCGCCCCTCCTCCTCCTCGCCCTCGTGTTTCTCCTTCTTTGGGAGCAAATAAAACCCCTCTGCGCGTTAAGCCAATTTAAGTCAACGATGCCGAAAAGTAGTTGAGCACCAGAGTGTTGCACGCTTGCTTGCGGGTTTTCGTCATTCCACGAACGAAATTGAATGGACGTAAAAAATGTTGTCAGTCATGCTGTTCCGTCCGAGGACCCCATGCGCGTGGTCAGGGTTGCGCGGGGTCAGGGTTGCGCCCGGCAGGGGCGACGCGGATATGGAGCTGCGAGCTGCGAGCATTCCCGCTCCGCATGACTTGCGTTGGCTGGCGCGGCCTGGAGACACGCGGGGCAAACGACCCACGGGAGAGGCGAGCACAGCATCTCTCAACTGGCAACTGGTTGGCCTCCTCCTTCCCACCTCCCCCGCCAACAACCATCGATGGAACTATTTAAATGCTTCGCAGACACTTCCTCTCGCTCGCCCACCCATCCATCCATCGGTTGTTGCATATCAATTTTTAATGCTGCAAAGTCACTGGAAACTTTCTGTCGCTGCCTGCATACAAATCGAGTTGTGAGTCGCGACTCCGCCGCTTCAGCGAAGAAACATTTGAATGTTTCTCTGTTTTCTTCGTGGTTGCGAGGCGGTACTGCGGCAACTTAATTTAATTACGGGTTTTTATTAACTTTTCGAGTTCTTTCGAATCTTATTTGCGAAAGAAGGCTTTACGTGTTACAAGATTATTGAATTCGAAGTTGTCGGAGGGTGTGCGGCGGGCTGAGGGGGCAACGCAGAGACCCTGAGAGAGACCGACCATTCACTAGATTTGACTGGGAGTTAGAGAGTCCCTCTCTCTGCTCTCTTCTCTCCACTTTGAAGGTTTCCTTCTAAACTCTCACCTGTCACTTCCGGCTTGCTGTAGTTCTCTCTCATTCGCCTTGTTGTTGTTGTTGTTGTTGTTGTCGCCGTTGTCGCTCTCGCAGCATAGCGGAAACTTCAAGCCTGATTGATGACATGCCAAGACGACAAAAAGTCGAGTTTGCCAAACGCTTTGGCTGAAGTCATGCATCTCCCGATTCCTGCAGCGCGTGCCTTTGTGTTGACCTCTGCGATGCCAGAGGATTTCCTTGTCGGTCGCCTGCAGCGTGAGTAGCGTTCACCTTGTCACACACACACACACACACACACACACACACACACACACAGACACACACACACACACACACACACACACACACACACACACCCGTTTGAGAGCTTATCTTCTTAACTTGCTGGTTCGTAGCCAGAAATATTTTAATGCAAACTTCCTTGTGTGTGTATGTGTGTGTGTGTGTGGGTGTGTGTGTATGTGTGGGTGTGTGTGTGTGTGTGTGTGTGTTCGCACGTGTATATGTGTGCGTGTGTGCTAACCGTGAACGGATTTGTGAGCTCAACTCGTTTAATCGAGCAAAATGATGTTTTGTGGATTTTTCGGGGCGATACAGGTTGTTGTCACTCTCTTCACACCTCGCGACCTCGCGACCTCGCGCTCCGTCGCTTCCGTTCGCACGACGAGGCGAACGAGAATGAAATCAATTCAGTGTTTTTTTTGTGTTCTCTTAACTTCTCAACTGAATTAATATACAGGACGGGAACTCGAAGTTTGTACAGGACTTGGTAACTGAATTTGGACTTAGTAACTTTTTGTTAAAATGATAACAACAACAACAACAACAGCAACAACAACAACCATTCAGTTATCTTTTCTAAGTCGCGTGTTCGTGTTGCGATCGAGGATTCCGTTGCCGGTGGCGCCGACCGCCGTTGTTGGTGTGCGTGTTGCTTGTAATTGAATTGGCCACGTAAATTTCGGCCACATGTGGACGCATTAGAAGCCGCCTTCGTCTCGGTCAACACGTGACCAGGTAGGCGGCTGCGCAACCCAAGCGAAGTTACGAAAATCCACACACCCAACAACGACGACGACGACAGCGATGGCAAATTAATTGGAACCAACTTCGTTGTTCTCTTGCCCGCAACACGGCAGCTGAAATTGAATTTAACCACAATTTGAATTTTCTCAACCACTGTAAACGTTTTCCATTCCTCTCTAACTCTCTCTCTCTCTCTCTCTCTCTCTCTCTCTCTCTCTCCGCTCATCGCTCTTTCAGCCGTCTTCTCGCGCGTGCACGGCCAGCAGCTGAAGGGCAACCAGGAGGACCCGTGCAAGGTGAAGGGGCGCGTCGTGGGCGACGAGGTCTACTGCGACCGCTACTGGGAGTGCGTCGGCAACCAGCCGGAGCTCTACGACTGCCCGAACGGCCTCGTCTTCGCCGGCAAGCACCGCGGCGTGACGGAGGGCTGCGATTATCCTTGGCGCGCCAACTACTGCGACGGCAAGCAATTAGCAAGTGAGTAGGTGTGCCTGGCTGGGTGTGAGTGTGTGTGCGCGATTACGTGAGAAGCAACGGAGGTCCTTCAGCAACCACGTCGACCATCCTGAAGTCGCCTCAGAACGAGCCTCTCGCCTCAGAACCTCAGATCAGCGATGACTTCTCAGTGACCCGATTAATCGGCGAAGCTCGTTGTGTGCAATTTACGAGGCGCAACGGAAAGCAATCCGATCTGATTTCTAACAATTCAATCCCGTCCGCTCGGGCTCAAACACCCACACACACACACCCACCCACACACACACACACACAGAGTTGTGCGTGATTCGGCCCCGAGCCGAACTCAGTTTTCAGTCACTCGCATTCCGCTGACAACGCTCTCGCCTTCTCTTCTCTTCTCTTCTCTTCTCCTCTCTTCTCGGCAGATGGACCCATCGGCACGGAGCACTGCGACTGGCTGTACGGCATCTTCGGCCACGAGACCTCCTGCACGCGCTACTGGACCTGCTGGAACGGGACGGCCACGGAGCAGCTCTGCATCGGCGGCCTGCTGTACAACGAGAACGCGCACAGCTGCGACTGGCCGGAGAATGTCGACGGCTGTCAGAAGCATCGTAAGTATTGCAGTGAACGACTGAACGACTGAACGACTGAACGACTGAACGACCGATCGACCAAATGACCGTCTGACCGCCTGACTGACCAACTGACCGCCTGAGCACCTGACTGTCTGACTGACCGACTGACCAACTGACCGACCGACTGACCAACTGACCGACCGACTAACCAACTGACCGACCGTCTGACCGACTGACCGCCTGACTGTCTGACTAACCGGCTGACCGCCTGACTTACACCAGGCAGGCCAGTCTCAGTCCCCCCAGTCGCCTTCAATTGGTAGGCCGATTGGCCTCGCAGCACTTGCGGCGGCCCTGCGGTCGCCCGTTTCCATGCCATTCGATCCGATTGCATGTCGGAATGTCGCATCCCTTCCCGCCCAGCTGACATAATTGTTTGAGTCTCCGTGCATTCGTCCGTAATTGCTGACATGCTTGTGTTCCGGCGGAGGCCGATGCCGATGCCGATGCCGATGCCGATGCCGGTGCCGATGTCGATGTCGATGGCGCTTCCGTTCCCGCCGCAGGGCTGCCAGCAATTGTTTGACGGCAATTGTGGGGACGACGCAAAAACTGAAAGAATTCCACCGCTTAAACTCTCCGCGGACCATTTTCAGCGCTGTGCAACGACGACGCCAACGGCAACGTGCCGCTCGGCAAGTCCTGCAACCGTTATTGGCAGTGCCAGGGCGGCTACCCGCGGCTGCAGCGCTGCCCGGCCATGCTGGTGTTCGACCGACATTCTCTGCGGTGCGTGGTGCCGCCGACCGAGGAGTGCGACGTGCCGACAACACCGGCGCCCAACGAGGCCGAGGGCGACAGCAACAATGTGGGCGTCGGCGGCCAGCAGCTCTCGAAGGACGAGCAGGAAGGCAAGGTAAGACGTGAGAGGTGACGTGATTTATAGCCGGTGTTTTGAGGTGGGGGGGTTGGGGGGGTTGGCTTTATTGTTGTTGTAATTCCGTAGAATTTCGGCTCACCCAACCGACTCGGTTTGGCCGAGGATTTCTCATGTAAATATCTTTAAAAAGCTTTCAGAGGGCGTCTCGGTAATTAATTTCCACGAATGTTTTGACTTTGCGATCATGGGTTTGAAATTGTGGGGGGTGGGGGGGGAGAGGGGGAGGCATTTTCGGGACGGATTTAAAGTGAGTGAGCAGTTTAAACGTTGAATTACGTCGTGCTGAAGGAGAGGAGGGAGTCGGCAGTCGTCGAGGCGACTGTCGGTAGCGCGACAGCTTTTCGCTCTTTCGAATTTGGGACGATAATCAACATCAAGTTGGCCTCTTAAGTCGAGACGTTAATCGGGATCGCGGCAGCCCTCTGCAGCCGAGAGGACAACGGAAATCCTTCGGTCGAGACAATAATCGATATCGCGACAGCCTCTTCTAGTCGTCGAGACGACAGTCGAGTACTCGGGGTATCTGAATGACTAAAAGATCTTCACGGAGGGGAGTGCGGTAATTGCCAGTCGTCTCCGGTAAACTAAATTCGGTGAAGAGGGTGGAAAAGTGAGCGCGGTTATCATCCAATTTAATCCCTCGAATTTCGCACTTGAAGTTTTCTTAAACGCACGACATTTCTATGCGTTCTCCTCTCGATTCATGAATTCAACAGTCAAGCAAACAAACAGACAGACAGAGAGGCAGACAGGCAGGCAGACAGACAGACAGACAGACAGACAGACAGACAGGCAGAAAAGTGAAGAATCTAAATCTGTCCTTCTCAGCGCTGTAAAAGCGAGATTAAAGCGAAAATAGCTCCACCCGGTGCAGGGCGAGGGGAAGCTGAAAGTTATTTAAAACAGGTGTAGCTGTCACTGCAACAACAACAACAACAACGACAGCGACAGCAGCTGAAATGCGAGTCGGCGTCTTGAATAACCGACGAATGCCGCTGACATTCCAGCGCGGAATTCACGGTGCAGCGAAGAAGACGAAGAACATCCGGGAAAATACTGAAAATACTTGCAAATGCGAATCTAAAGCAGGTTTTGTGTTGTTGTTGCTGTCGTTGTTGCCTTGCTGTCGTTGTTGCCTTGCTGTTGCTTTCAGCTAGATAATCTTGTTGACGACGGAGAAAATAAAGCAACCGCGTTGTCTAACTGGCTGCCGTTGATGTTGCCACCAGCGCGACTCCGTGGGAAGAGGGAACGAGAAGAACGAGACGCGCCAAATCCTCTACTTCCCCCCCCCCCCCCCCCTAACAACAAAAATCAATTTATTCGAAGCTCTCCGCTCCGCGCCGAACCGCTTGACACTCACGAGCCTCGACTCGCAATCATGTCGATGGCCTGAGTCCTCAACGTAATTTATAGAGTGCCGTCAGGACGACGACGACGACGACGACTTGATTACGAGTCGCTCCTCGATTGTATCCAGTGGCAGAGCAGCAACAGTTGCTGTCGCCGCCGCCGCCGCTGGTGCCGCTGCTGCTCCCTGGCAGCGCCGACGTGATGCCCCAGAATTTGTGCGAATTCTGAAAGCATCGCTATCGATAAATCCGGCGGGATTCCATCGAAAACGCGGAAGAGTTGCCGCTGCTGTTGATGCGGCTAAAATGTGTTCTGCGCCGCCATCAGCAACGCGGCTGCTCGCTGGCAGTGGCAGTGCAGCAGCTGCTGCCGGTTTCGTCATATGAAAAACATATTCAGCAACCAGCAACCAGCAACCAGCAATTGTTGCTGTTTAGCGAGCTGCTGCGATAATCGCAAGAAGTGGTTTTGCGTGCTTCTCGATGGAGAGATTAATTTCGAAGGGCGCGGAGCGGTTTGAAGCGCTGCGTCGCTCGACGCCGCCGGTTGAGTCTCGTGATGTGTGTGGCGTGGAGCAGATTGTGGGTTGGCAGGGGCGGTGCCGCGGAATGCCGGGGGGGGGGGGGCGGCGGTGTGGATTGAAGGCAGCGAGGGGAGATTCTGGTAGTTAGAGAAATTTCAAGTTTCCTGTGTACGATTTCAATTGAGAAAACTATTTCGAAGTGAAACTTTTCCACAAAGCCAACGCTAACAACACCGAACAAAACAACAACAACAACAACAACAACAACAACGCCACAAACAACAGCCGCTGTAAGACACTCAAAAGTACTTCGAAGCACTCGAAGTTCCTTCCAGAGTCGCGGGAAGCATGAAAAATGACGCTTTCATCGCGACTGATTTGTTGCATTTCGATGAATGCAGAAAATAGAATGCAAATAGTGTGAGGAGAGGGAAGGAGAGGTGGTGAGCGGGGGAGGGGAGGGGAAAGGGGGGAGGAAATCGAAGAAGTCCACCTTCACAATTCTTTAGTTGCAGTTTTTCACGCTGAATAAATTGAAAGTCGTCGTCGCTTCGACGGTGGCAACGCAACACAAAAGATTTTCACTACAACCGAGAAACAGCAACCTTCCGCCCCGACCTCGCCCCCGCCCCCTCCCCCTCCCCCTCGCCACTCCCCGTCACCCCGCCCCATCACCTTCAAATCTCAATAAATAATTTCTTTTTCCTCTTCAATATTGACGATTTCTTCAATTCTTTATTTCGCTGTGTACAGCAAAAAAAAAAGTACTGACAGAAACGTTGGCTTTTACTACTTTTTTCCTCTCTCCTCACTACTTATTTACTCTGCGCCCGGTGTTGTAGTTTTTGTTTGTGCGCACTTTTTTGCTGCTGCTTTGATCCGAGATGAGAAATTTTGCTTCAAATGACTTTATAACGATGGCAGTGGCAGCAATGACAGAAAGCGGGAAATGTTCTCCAAGGACGAAATTTTCAATTTCCGCAGCGAAGTGATACGTTGCGATGCTCGATATCGAGTGTCTGGGGGATGAGAGGAGGAAGGGTAGGGTGTGGGGGTGTTCTTTGTGTTCAGGATTTGTACCTGTAATGGTAACAATGATAGTAGAAAAAAATAAAAATAGTAGTAGAAATAGTAGTAGAAAAGGTAGTAGAAATAGTAGTAGAAAAGGCAGTAGAAAAGGTAGTAGAAAAGGTAGTAGAAAAAGTAAAAATAGTAGTAGAAAAGGTACTATAAATAGTAGTAGAAAAGGTAGTAGAAAAAGTAGTAGAAATGTTCGTAGAAAAAGTAGTAGAAATGTTCGTAGAAAAAGTAGAATAAAAAGTAGTAAAGCAGTAATTCAAGCAGTATTACGAGAAATAGTAGTAGTAGTAGATTATTTCCTTCTGCTTGATGTGCTGTTGGTGGAGTAGGGAAAGTTAGTTCGTAGTTGTTGGCGACAAATTCAGGCGAAACCACACTCTATTTTCCTCTCCTCCTCGCGCTCTGTTCGGGTTTCGCCGCGTTTAAGATTTCTGCTGCTTTTCATGCTGAACGGCGGCTGCTTACGACGTCCTGTTCGTGTGCTGCTCGTGCGGAGGAAATGGATTTCGCACGGTTTTCCATTAAAGCCGCGCAGCATGGCAACCACGCACAACAACGTCAGCAGTCGCGCAGCTGGCGCTCGCACGCTTTGCTACTCGTTGCATGGCAAGCGGGAGCGGCAAGAGAGCGGCAACAATGCCGGCTGCAGTAACTCGCCGCGTGAGAACGCGAACCGAGGAACTCGAACGCCTGAAGTGAATATTGAGATGAATTGGAGTGAAATCACTTCGAGGATTTCCCTTCCTTTCATCCGAGGGATGACCGTGATTCGATCTCGCGCTCCCTCTCCTCCCGCTCCCTCTCCTCCCGCTCCCTCTCCTCCCGCTCCATCTCCTCACGGTCCTCACGCTCCTCACGCTCCTCACGCAGCCTAATTACTTCAGATAATTGCTGTAATCACTGAAATTACACTGACAACCTTCGTGGAATTAACGCGCTGCCCTTCTGTGTTTTTCAGCTGGCCAACGAAGGAGTGCCGCCTCCGCCCCTGCAAAGTAAAAACTTCCAAAGAGCGCGAAATTAAGACGCGGAAGCGCGACGGAGTCAACAGCGGGCCAGCAGCGCAGCGCAGCAACTCTGTCGCCGAGGGGGCGGTGAAGCCAGGAAGGAAGACGGAAAACAAGGGACGGCACGGCGAAGAGCAGCAGACGAAGTACGGAAGAAGAAGAAGCAGAAAACGTGGCAGCAACAACATCTGCTCGAAGTTAACAGCAATCACGCACCGCGACAGCAACCCGGCGAAAAAACATCAAATAAGCGGCTCGCACACTCCAACTTTTACGTCTCCTACTTATTTTTAGAATTGGCCTCAGTGGAACAACAACAACAACAACGACAACGACAACGACAACATCATCATCTTCATCATTAAACAAAAAAAATACGCAAAAAAACAAGAAACTCCTGAGAAATTCAACGACAAGGAATTCCATTCGCTTGCCAGCGCAGCGTCGTCAACAACACAAGCAATCATTTGACCATTTTGGCCCCTCCAGCCCTCCACGTCCTTCGTTCCTTAACTCAGCAGCAGCGTCGCAGGACCCGCAGGACGAAGAGGAGCGGGACGTGAAGTTCAGCTAAACTCGGCCTTCCGAGTCGCTGAAATCTGTAGAAATTCAACGAGGAGACGAGTTGATTTTTTGAAAAGTTTCCACACAAACACAGCCATCAACACGGACAGACAGGCAGACGGACAGACGTACAGACAGACGGATGGAGGGACAGACAGACGGATGGAGGGACAGACGGATGGATGGAGGGACAGACGGATGGATGGACGGACAGACAGATGGAGGGACGGACACGCATTCAAACTGCAGCATTAAAAGTCGTGTAAATGAAGTTGGCGAAGCGATTTGGACTTCGCATGCGTAGCTGAGAGTGGCATGCAAAGGCACACACACACACACACACACATGCCTGCGTACTTGTATGTGTTTAGTTTTAGTTATTTGTGTGGGTGTGCATGCATGCAGCTGTAAGAAGGACTTAACTTGTAAATGTAAGAAGTTGTTTTCAATAAAAAGTTTATAATTAGAAAAGCCGGCTGACCGGAGTTTCTGTTTCGAGTTTGCTTGTGTTTTCTTGCGATTTCTTCTTTATTTGCAGGTTTAACTTCGATTATTATCGCGGCTTTTCATTGCTTTCGATCATTTGAATGCCTTCTGGAGCGGCGAACGCGCATCGATTCCCTCGCTGGCAGCGAATGCGCGCGTAACGAACACGTTTGCGAACGCTGTTGCCACGCTGTTGCCGCGCTGTTCGCTTCTAATTAATACGAATCACCCCGGTTTGTTCCACTCTCACGCGTTCCACTTGCAAAGCAAATACAGCTCGACTAAGCTCGGGACGAAGCTGGGGGAGGAATTGATGAACACGGAATTGAAAGGGGAGAAATTAAGCGGGCGTCCGCGCATTTGCTTCTTCGGGTTGGTTGCGCGTGCAGCGCCATTTTTGCTCCCGTCCTTTATTTGCGCCACTATTTTTCTTAATTAATTCGATTAATTCTGCGCTGCGGGGTGGGGGCGCGAATGAGTAAAAAATAAAATCAAGGCAGCAACTCCTGCGGCGGCCACGAGTAACGAAACCCCAATGAAATGACTTGCGGGAGAGCCGGAGCGAGCGTGCTGTTGTTGCTCTCGTTGTTGCCGAAGTGACTGGCGTTTATTAAAGTGTGTGGGTGGGCGGAGAGCTGAAGAGCGGTCGTGAGCGAGGAGAGCGAGGCTGTGTAGAGATGATCGGCTGGACGTTCGCTGGTGTGCGGGATGAGCTGCGTGGTGTTGCGAAATACGCAAGCGTGACTCAGCGTAGCGTGACTAATTGAATTGCGTTAGTGTTTGTGTGGGCTGAGAGCGCGCGATTGATTTACGGTTTGTTGACGGCGACTCTCCCCTCTCTCCCCGCCAGCTCGCCTTGACAGCCAGAGTCTCCCGAGTGACGCATTAACTGCTCCAGTTTACTTTGGACGTCAGAAGGTGGGAATAAATTGAGATTAAGTCAGCAGAGCTCAGTTGGCAGACTGAGAGATGCAGGAATCCTTGAGCTCCAGCGAAAGCAGCTGCTTCGCTTCACATTCGCAGTGCAGTTGCGAGATGCAATCAATTAATGCATTCAAAGTGCTTCAGAAGCGCTCAGCGACATTCGACCTCCACGTCTTTGACGGCCCCGTGAAGCAGAAGCAGCGAAGGCCGATGAATTAGCTGACTAATAAGTTTGGCCGGAACCTACTTGCAGAGATTATCATGCACTTGCGTGTGTGCGTGTGTGTGGCTCCTGCATGTGTGTGGGTTTGCGTATTAATTAGTGTTGCGACTGCACGTAGTGAGCTCATCAGAATCCTGCGCTTTACATGCAATCCAGCTGAGTATTCAACGCCAGCTTAACTGCACGCGAACCAATTGAATTCTCGAACGCTTAGCGGTCGCTAGTGGGCGACAATTAACGGTGGTTAGCGACAGATTTCGGTAGTTGGCGACAGATTTCGGTAGTTGGCGACAGATTAGATCGAACATCTAAATTAGAGAAACTTTTTATGCGGTTTTCTGGGCATCTAACAGCTGTGTGGGGACATTTTTGCGACGAAAAGTCCAAATCCCGGAACGAAAATAAGCGAAAATAGAGTGCAAAAATAGTGCTATTAAAAATTCAGATGCAGAAACTCTCTGGCAAGCAAGACACGCCGCCGCGCTCGCTCTCTCTCTCTCTCTCTCTCTCTCTCTCTCTCGCTCGCTCTCTCTCCAGCTGTCAGTTTGCGAGCCACTTGCTGATTAGACTTCAATGGCGATGGCGATGGAAAATAATAACGATAAACAACAGCAAACGCAGGCCAAGAATTCCATAATTCCAGCCGCAGCTGGAACAACGAACGAGTGACGAACTCTCGCCCTCTCGCTGCTTTAGTCGGTCGCGCACTCGATGCGAGCGAGCATTTCGTCTCTTCGAAGCGTCAGTTTGTCGTCATCGTGCAGCGGGAGGTTTTCAGTGCTGAAGTGATTGCTAGAAGTGTGATTTTTGCAAATTTAGTAGTTCTGCAATCCTTGCAAAAGAGCTACAAAAACTTATTTCCACCGTTTCAGTGCGCAATTTTCGAAGAACGTAAGCAGAGCGGAGAAGAGTGAAGCGAAAACGGTGATGAAATCTGCTCGGGTGGCGTTCATTCATCTAAGCTCGAGGCTCCGTGAAAACCGTCAGTTGAACTTCTGTTTGATGATTTCATTTGATTTCCTCGTTTCGGCGGTCGTTCCAGTTCGCCCAGGACTTTGTATGGACGTTTTACAGCCTGGAGTGGCAACGAATTTACAAGAATTTAACTTCCTTTGGTTTGCGGCTTTGACTGCCCCTCCCTGATCAGCAATTTTTATTGCGCTGAGTGGCTGCACTTCAGGCAGATCGAAGTCAAATTGCACGGTCGCAATCTGTGCTGGAGTTCCTCTCTCAATTCCTCGTTGTCGCTTCTCTCTCTCTCTTCTATCTCTAATTTTAATAACTTTGCGTACAATCCGGTTTCTCAGTCGAAGTTTAAACTGCAGTTTTGTTGAAATTTGTTCTCGTTTTACTTCTTCCAATCCATTCTTCCCGAGTAACCAAACTCGTCTTGAAAAGAGCCTCTCAGCAATTTGGCTTTCCTCTCAGCGCCTCTCCGTTGCTGCAGAGCGCCGTTTTGACACTCTTCACACATCTTGTGGAGGCTTGCTTTTGTTTTCTCTTTATTGTTTTTGTTTGGTTTAAATTTACTCCTCTTCTCCTGCATTCGTTCGGCTTCTCGCTGCTGCTCTCCTCTCCGCTCACCTTTCGTCGTTCGACACACAAAACTCTTGCAGTTGCATAGCTTCACCACCTGAAAAACCTGTTAATCCTTGCAAAATTAAGATACAAGATAAATCGCCGAGGATGAGAGCGGAGGAGTCGCAGTTGCCAACTAACTGCCAGCATTCCAACAACAACTCGGAGCGCGTCGCGAGCAAACTTCGCCGTCCGCGGCTGTTTTTGCCGTTATAAGCAGTTAAGAACTGCGAATGCAGAGCTTATTTCGAGAGAATATCGCGCGTTGTAAAAATAGTTCGCAACTTCTCTTCGTTCTCTTCGTTCTCTTCTTATTGCCGACTTTGCTCGTCGTCGTCTTTTGCAAATATTTTCCTACAACGTTAGCGAGGATGGTGAGGGGCGATCGTGGAGGTGGTGGGGGGGATCGTGGAATCTTTTATTGCGACTCTCTATGATAGCGAAATTAACTGCTTCCTGCTGGAGTTGGGCCGAGATTTCGGCGCAGTTTCTCCAGCCGCTTTCCTCCGCGAAATGCTGCGAAGCCTACTTTCAGGCGCAAAAAAGGGTTTCGCGTTGCTTGCACAAGTTTTGCGGCGCGCCGATGGCGGCGGCGCAGACAGGTGGCGGCGTGGCGCTCCACACGGCGGTTCGCAGATAATAAACAACTCGCGGCAACGCCAAACACGTATTAACGTCCGCGCGCCGGAAGTCGGAGTCGCAAGTCGGCGGAGTGCAGCGAGGGCATTTCAATTTAATAAAAACTCGAAAGAGTCGTAAAAAGTCGCTCGTGCGCAGCGCTCGCGGCCACTTTGCTGCAACAGCACGCTCCAGTTTATTGCAACAAGCTGAAAAGAGCAATAAATTCCCATCCTAACTACAGTTTGTGCTAATAAATTCGCTCGCAGGAGTTTCGCTGTTCGTTTTTCGCTCAAATCGCTTTCAAATATTTATTAGCCGCAGATAGAAGTTGGCGGCGAAGCTTGAAGTCCTTTAATAATCGCCGTGTAACAGTTTTGAAAAGCTTCGCGAACCTCTTTTCGGTTCGAAGTGCACACCAAAACTGCAAAATTCATCTCAAACCGGATTTCAACTGCACTCGCATTTTGTTGCATGACGCTGTCATTGATTTTCAACAGTTCAACAGTGATTTTCAACGACAGCCGCCACTGCTGCAGCCTGAGCGACACCAACTGCTAACTGGACGAGCGCAACTGCACCTCGCCGCCGACGATTCCGAGGACGCCGGAGGATGGCCGCCAGCGCCACGGAGCCGCCCGCGCTCGAAGAACTCAAGCGGGTCGCCGTGCAGACGTTCCGCCGCTGCTTTGGCGTCGAGCCGGCGCTGGCCTGCTGTGCGCCGGGACGCGTTAATTTGATCGGCGAGCACGTCGACTACAACGACGGCTTCGTGTTGCCGATGGTGAGTGAGAGAGTGAGAGAGTGAGAGAGTGAGCGAGTGAGCGAGTGAGAGAGTGAGCAAGTGAGCGAGTGAGCAAGTGAGCGAGTGAGCTCGTGCTCGGCCGCCGCCTGTGTGGCGAGCGACGGCGACGACGTTGGCGGCGGCGGCGAGCTTGAACTCCAATTAGTTGTTGCATCTTCGATGAATTAATTGTATAACTTTTCTTTTTCTTCTTCTCCTCCCCCCCTCGACTCTTCCAGGCGCTTCCCCTGGCAACCCTGGTCGTGGGCGGCGCACGTGCGGGCGACGAGGCGGATGTGGTCACCTGTTGCGCCGAAGCCGACGAGCCGCGGCGCGTTCAGTTCAGCGTGAAGCTGCAGCACCTGCAGCCCCGAAGTGCGCCCAAGTAAGTGAACTCGGAAATCTGGCATTTGTTGCCGTTGTTGTTGTTGTTGCAGACGGTGACCGTCCTTCGTTGTGCCCTTCCTTGCGTCCAGCTGCTCATCGTTTTCCTGCTCGCATCGCAGTCTGGAGTGCCAAGTTGAGGTTTTCAGATCGAGCTGTTGACGCACTCGTGCAGCTCGTACTTCAGCCGGCAGGGTGACCCGCTCGGTGCGGTGCGCAGCCGGGGCCGGAGCCACTCTGACTCGTTTAATTTGGCTGCCTCCGCTTTTCATGACGTCTTCTGTTAGCTCGACTCGTGCTCGGCACTCCAGACTCGACAACCTGAACATGACGTCCACTTCATTTTGACGAAGCTGCAATTTCCTCACACTGCTGCTTGCGGCCCTCAAAACCGGTTCGACGCTGGTCAGTTGCAGTCGAAAAGAAGGGGGCAGGCAACGGCACTCCGCACTCTCCGCACTCAACAGCAGTAACGAGAAATTGTGCAAATTTGAAAGCAAATGCAGCGCGATTCCCAGTGAAATCTCGCAGGGGACTCTGATTTGCTCCCAAATGAGTGCGGCGGGGAACCCTAAAGCTGCTGATGCTGCCCCCAATCCTACGCTCGAAGAGACCTTTTCGACTGCAGCAACCTTCAGGGAGGCATTTTGCCAGCTGTTTGCTTTGGTCGCCTGAGTTGCCGTCGCACCGCAACCTCTGAAACGCTTTTCGTCCCCCTTTAAATTACTTTCGTGTCCACAACACGAGGACGTCACCTGGAACTCCTGCCCCTCCCACTCCCTCACACCCTCACCCCCTCCCGCCTCCCGCCAGCCGCTAACAAGCCGAACACGATTTCAATAAACTGGCAACCACTGCCGTCGACTCCGGCCGTCGGCTCTTCCACTCCGCAGATGGGCCAACTACGTGCGAGGGGTGCTGCACGGCTTCGGCCGTCCCGTCGAGGGCTTCAACGCGGTCATCGCCAGCAACGTGCCGGTCGGGGCGGGACTGTCGTCCAGTGCGGCGCTGGAGGTGGCCACGCTTACCTTCCTGGAGCTCTACACGGACCGCCACGTGGAGAGGTGAGTTGGGGTGGGGGGCCCTGTGAACTGCTGCCACTTAACACGACTTTCTTTCGTTGCATGCCTCCCGCGCTCCACCCGCCGCCCGCCGCCCGCCGCGTCGCTCGTGTGCAGTGACGCCGAACGCGCCTTAATTTGCCAGGCGGCCGAGCACGAATTCGTCGGCATGCCGTGCGGCATCATGGATCAGATGATTTCGGTGGCGGCGCGGGGCGATCACGCGCTGCTGCTGGACTGCAGGTAGGTGGGACCGAAGGGGACGCCGGCGCGCTAATGAACGGCTTTCAAGGAAATTACATTCGGCTGGCGCAGCAAAGAAATCGACGTTTATATGCAAATTTAATTTGGGGCGCCCAGCGGTTTTATGGCTCCGCTTGCGTTGCTGCTTTTGTAGCGTCGCAATGAGCAGCTCAAAGCAGGAAATGCACGCCTCACATCCGCCTCCCCTCGCCCCTCGCCCGCCCGCACTTTTTCAGCACTGGATTTTCACTCCGCGGCGTCTCCTGCACATTTAAATGCAAATATAAAGAAGTGCAGCCGACATAAACTGCCAAGACAGAGCAAGAAAAGCCGGCGGTCGCGCGTCGCAAGGTTGCGCGACAGCGGCTGCCACTCGCAGTGCTGTTGACAGCCACCGCAGCAGCGCAAATAACGGTGCACGGCGGCCATCGCACGAGGAGAGAACTTTGCACATTTTTTGGCGCACAATGAAGTCGTCGGTCGGCTTTGAAAAGAATGACATATTTTGCTGCTGCTGCTGCTGCTGCTGCGGTTGCGCGACATTAATAACAAAAACCCGACTTTTGCCTGCACGTTTTCGACTTTTTCAACGGCGCGCTCGGTTGCGGGAGGCTCGCGCTCGCTTGCAGACAATGAAAGCACCGAAATGCGCGCCACAAATGCTCGCTATCTGGCTGACAAATACTGCCGGCCACCATATTTCAGCCGCCTCGCCGGCAACTCATATCAGACGCAATTTGCGCGACTTCTTTCCCGACTTTCGGTGCGCTGTGTTGCAGTTCGGTTTTTCCTGTGCCGTGAAGCAGCGCGCTGAATTCAAATCGGCGTGGCATCGGCTGCGAACTGCGACGGTTTCTCACAGCGAGGACTGCATGAGTTTGTTTAGTTATTGAACTTCTAAGAGACTTCGGTAGACTGCAGTCTGCGTGCACGGCAATTGTTTGCTCTCATTGTTCGCTTTTTTCCAAGTGTATCGTCATGCATTCCACTTTCTGCGAAGAAAATCTCTCGGCTGCCGAACTTTCGCAGCTAAACCGAACTCGTTCTCACTCTCTTCTCCCGGCTCCAGCTGCCACATCCGCTGCGAGACTCAATTTCCCGCCACACGCACACAAAGCAACAGACAAACACTAAGTTCACACAGCTCTGTGAGAGGGTGGTGTGTGGGTGTGTGTCTGTGTGTGTGTGTTAGTGAGCTCCTGCATGAGTATCTGTTCGAATACAAAGCCACATTGTAGTGCAAATTCAAATAAAGATTCCGAATGCAAATGATAAAATTCCACATTTGCGTTGGAGGGCGGACGAGTGGCGGAGGAGGCGGTGGAGGAAGGGTTGGGCTAGGGGAGGCGGAGGATTTGTAACTTGAAACTTTAGCGATTCATTCATCCATTCACGGCGAGCTCCTCCCGGCACACGCAAGCAAATTCGCAAGCGCGAGTTGTTGCCAAAGTTGGTTCCACGAGCAAAGCAAATTATTATTTTACAAGCTCGCCGCCGATGATAGATACGCCGGGGAGCAGCCGGGGCGGGCTTGTGGGGCGGATGGGAGGGGCGATTCAATTGTCAGGACGACGCTAATGCGGTCGGCGTGCTTGCCTGAGTGAGTTGCGAGCGGTTCTCAGCGCGTGCTAATGGCGGCGGCGAGCCGGAGGGGATTCGAAGTGTTTTCGCCTCTAATTGAATGGATTCTGACGAACTCTACAAACTCTACACGTATAAATCGCAGATGGAACTGTGTAGAGGTGAAGAAGAAGAGTGCAACGACACACGAGGGAGCGCAACTTCGCCACGGTTGTCGAACACTTCGAAGTGAAGTGAAGCCGCACTTCAAACTATTCGGCGAAACGTGTGTCCGTCAGTGAATATTCAAGCAGAAAACTTATATTCGGGGATCAATGAAGTCTCACTGGGAAAGCGTCGACCAAACAAAAAAAAAATTAAAAAAATAATTAAAAAAAAAAAAAAATATATACTAAATATAAATAAAAAAAATAAAAAAAAAATAAAAAAAATATAAACTAAATATAAATAAAAAAAATAATAAAAAAAAAAAAAATTAAATAAATAAAAAAAAAATAAAAAATACAAAAAAATAAAATTCCTTCGCCTCCCTTCGCACGCAGTCTGCCCTCATCGTCACTAAACAACTTTTACGTGTGCATTTCAGGTCGCTGGAAGCTCAGCAGATACCGTTTGGCGGCGCCGACGAGGACCTCGTGGTTTTAATTTGCAATTCAGATGTGCGTCACGAGCTCTCCTGCAGCGAGTACCCGACGCGGCGCGAGCAGTGCGCACGAGCACTCGCGGTAATGCAACTGCGGAGCTACCGGGACGCAACGGAAGGCTGCTTGTCAGGTAATTAGAAGTCCTTGAAAGCGCGCGCGCGTGTCGTTGTCGTGCGGCCTCGCCAGGCGTCTTTTGCGGAAACAGTGTTGCGCTTTTGCGAGGCGCGTGCACACTCGCATCTCGCTTTCGAACTCGAGTGAGGCGAGCTTAAATGAGCCAAAAGAAACGAAGGAAAAAGCGCGAGGAAGAGCCATTTGTGCAGATGCTTTCTTAACTTCCTTCCACAGCCTCCATCCGACGGCCCTTTTGGCTCGCTTGGCTCTTCAGCTGCGACGGAACGCTCGCGCTGGTAAAAAATTAGAAACTCTTTCGCTTCGAGTGCGAATCCCTGCCAAGGCGTGGCTGCCCTGCTGCCGCCCACTGGCCGGCTGAAAGCGACTTCTGTAGCGTGTTTCCAGTGCGCCCGCCGGCCGTCGAGAGTCCGCTGTTTTTCTTCGAGAGCTGCAGCTCGCGCTTGCAATCTGAAGCTCGTCCGCTGCTGCTGTGCGGCGGCCGTCAAGCTGCTCACATGGCCGGCCTTCGGTAGCCGACATCAGCGCCGCCGGATGTCCTGCGCTGGTTTTCCATTTTCGTCTGCGCTTCCTTCCGGTCCGCACGTCTTGATACTCATCGGGCTTCCGTGCGGCTCCTCCTCGTGAGAGCTCTGCCTCGTGCAGCTTCTAATCCTGTTGTCCGTGTTTTTCTCTTTCAACTCTTCTTTCGCGAGGCATTTTTTCCTCGAGCACGGATTTCACTTGTCATGGCAGGCCATGCAGAAGAGGTTCACCTTGCAGTCCGTCCGCCCTCGGCAGCTCGCCGGCGCTGACATTTACACTCGAACTCATTCAAATATCGGGCTGTTTGTTCAGCAGCAGCTGCCAATTCGAACAATTAATGTCGGTGGTGCTCCTGCGATGTGCTTTTGTGTGCGTTTCGTTCTTCCTCTCTCGCTCTCGATTGCTCTGCTTCCGGCGGCGCGAGGGACACCGACGACCGTGTCTGCTCGGCCTGGAAAGGCGCACCGAATGGTTGCCCCGCCCGCTTCCTCGCTCGCCCGTTCGCTCGCTCGCCCGCCGCCGCAATTGGCTTCGTTATGAGCTCACCATCGCCGCCGCCGCCGCCGCCGCCGCTGCTCCCCAGCCGGCGTCAGATGTCCTGCGGCGCGGCTTTCCTGGCATCGCACATCCAGCGCTCTGCTGCACATTCATTACGCCGTCCGACTTGCAACTTGCGACTGCCGCGCTGCTCTTTTCCGCGCGGCACTCAAAGAAGCGAGCGGATGAATGAAAAGAATCGCATGCAGCGCGAGCGCCTTTGATTATTCAAAGTTTATTTATTCGTTTCTTTATTTATGTTGCCAGTGCTGACTGCAGACTGCTGATTGGCGCGGCTGCTTTTGTTGTTGTTGGTGGAGTTGGTGTTGTTGGTCTTGTTGTTCTTGCTGTTGTTGCCAGCGGAAGAAGTTGTTGCTTGTCTTCTTCAAATTGAATGCGTAGTTCGAAGTCTTTAAAGCGAGAAATTTTGCACAATTTTGCACATTTAATTTCTCAATTTGCACTAGAAAACCCCGTAGAAGCCAAAACACGTCATTAAAAGTGAATATTTAAGCGACTTTAACGACGCCCCACTTCATCGCCGACGACAAAGTCGAGCAATCAGTGACAGGCATAAAATCTGAATTTGTAATTTCGCATGCAGGCTTCGGCGACAATTTACTGGCACCAGCAGTGGCAGTGGCAGCCGCCGCCGCTATTGTTGCCGCCTCGACTTCTGCACTTGATGTCAAATTACACAAAATCGCGCCCTTCAGCCGCCGGAACAACTGCCGGCTTCCCGAGGGACCTCCGTGTCCTGATGTTTCTTTCGGCCCGTCGTGCATATCAGTGCATGTAATGAAGTTATTAAGCGACATCCTTGAACGGAGTGACGGCGCGACGGAGCGACGGCGCTCGAGATGAATTCTGAGGCGTTTTGAAGCACACGCGTGGCTTGATTGTGCCGCGGGAAGGACAGCCGGCGGGGCGGAGGGGGAGGTTGGAATCGAGCGAACTTCTTAAATTTTAATGAAATCTTCACACGGTGTTTCGCCGCTGACGATGCGCTCAATTTTGTGTTCTCAGACTGCGAAAATTCGCCGCAAAATGTGTCAGAAATTCCTGTAGAGTGAAGAGTCGCTCATGCGGTGCACGAAACGCGGTGCGAGAACCTCAAACCTCAAATCAGCCGCTTCAACTTTGTCTTTGTTTGTCCAAGAATTGACCCGACCTGAAAAGTGCAACTTCACACATTTCCGTGTCTTGTCGGTCACCATTTCTATCCCATCCAACTTCGCCTTGTCATCTTTCACCTGCACCCTTTTTTCAACAGCACACATTTTTTGTCAACTTCATCAGTCGGCAAGGAGGCGAACTTTTTTGTGTGTTCTGTCTGTGGTTCGTTCACGCGCGTGCACTTCCTGCCAGTCGTACGACTCGTAATACACCATCCATGAAGTCCTTCCTCCAGTTTGGCTCGCAGATACTCGTCTCTCTTCTTACAGAGGCCGCCACCATCATCTTCGCAGAGTCCGCCGGGTCTTCACAGAGTCCGCCATCTCTTCACAGAGTCCGCCATCTCTTCACAGAGTCCGCCATCATCCTCACAGAGTCCGCCATCTCTTCACAGAGTCCGCCATCATCCTCACAGAGTCCGCCGCGTCTTCACAGAGTCCGCCATCTCTTCACAGAGTCGTCCGCCTCAAACACCCAGTCAGCGTCGACTGTAGAGTCCGTCACCCACCAGAATCAGCCTCAGCGCCATTCCCAACTCCCGAAAATGGCCCTCCAGGTTCTGAGTCATCGTCCACGTTCTGGCCACTTTAACAATTACGGCGAGCAGCTTTACGAGCGCCCGAAATTCAAATGGCGACGGCGATGACAAGAGTGACACGTGATCCTCCAGTGACGGTCAGCGCTGGCAACAAAGTGTCGACTCGTGAGAAGCCAACTGTGGACGGACGTGGAGTTCGGTCTTTGCCGAGTTTGTTTGATTTAATTTCGTGTTTTCGGAGAGCAGAGATTCGAGGTGGACCGAGTGGCGGAAGCCTTATTTGAGATATCCGACTTTTCCTTTCATGGCTTCACCTTTATTATATTTGGAAAGAAGCGAACTGCTGGCAAGAAAAAGTTGTCAAGTTGTCTGCATGAATTCATCGTTCGTTCGCACCGAATAATGTGGACGGAACCCTTAATGAGGCCGAGGTTGAGGTGGAAACTTGCCAGGGAAACTAAAAATGGCTCACCGCCGCTGAAAAAGTTGTGCTTCGTTTCGACGCTCTATTGAGTTGCAGCTTCTTTTCAGAGTTAGTTTCAGCCTCCTCCGCTCATCCCTCGCCGAACCCGCCCCTAAAGCAGCCCGAATTATGTCGTGGCGCAGGTGATGCCCATTCCCGCGAGTTCCCGGCTCTCAATGGCGCACGAAGACGTTGCACGGAAGCCAATTCAGCGTTCAAATTGGCTTGATGGCCGTTTGAGAAATGGGCGCTGAGAAATGGCAGCGCGGAGCGAGCGGAGGAAGAGATGGCGTTTTTCAGGTTGCTGAACGTTTTGCATACGCCGAACACGCTTAACGATTTATGAAGAAGACCACCAAGCGCGCTTCCCTTCCGCGGCGCTCCCACTCAAGCCAGCCGCACCGTTTTTAGACGTACTTCGCCGCAATCATCGTCGGAAATTGGAAAAAACTCTCCGGCAGCAAATTGCCGGAATCCCCAGATGAAGGCTGAATTTATGCAGCCTGATTGATGCTCAGCATTCATCGCGTGGACAGCATATCAGCGCGCGGTCTTCCTCTTCGATTCATTCTCCGACGAGGACGTTACTGGCATTCCGAGTATCTTGGCGGGGTGATGGCGACGATGATGACGATGGTGGTGGCGCTGCTAGCAACGGCGGCGGTGACGGCAACCGTGGCGATGGCGATGGCGGTGGTGAGGGTGACGGCATTACTTGGGATGCAAATGATATCGTTGATAATGGCGGAGTGGTAATAACTGCATTGAATACGGTGACTTTAGAGGTTGTGACGATGGCAACAGTCATTCACGATGACGGCAACACCGTCATAACGATGATGAAGGAATTGATACTGAGTTTTTCGAAGATGTCGTTAAAGACGGCAGCTCATTCGGTGTGAAAGCGAGGGAAGTGAAAATCCACAAGGAGGAGAAGATGGAAGACGAGCTCCTCCCATCGAAATTCAGCTGAGCCAGTATTTGCCTCCGTTCCGCAAACGTTGAAGTTTCCGAAGTGTGAGAAGCTGATGAAGCGGCAGAGCTTTTGTGCAGCACGTCGGGGCAGACAAAAACGTAGTCGTGTGAATGCCGTCATTGGGAAAATCGTGACATATTCCTCTCGAAATGTTAATACAGTGAAGATTCCTAGAAGCTATTTTTGAAATCAAGGAGTTTTTTGAGAATCGCCACTCATCTCCTCGTCCCTCGCCACCTCCTCCCTCCCCCCCCTTCTCATTCCTCCTCCTCTCTCTTCCTCCCCTCCACGGAAGGACAGCCGACGAGTAGGCACACGAATCTTGCTCGATATTTATTGCGACAAAATCGTGGAATGTTGTAGACCTGTTTCACCATCTCAAAATAGCACTGAAATCGTGTCTGTGATTTCTGAAAATCGCCACGTGGTTGACAACTGACTGCCTCCACCGTATTGTGTGCACATTGATTCAATTTGTATTGTAGGCCAATAACATGTGCGGGTCATAAAATTGCCCCTTAGCAGTTCATGCCGAGCGTCCTCCGTCCCAGCGAACTCGGCCCGGAGCGGACTTTAAATTTTCCCCATAACGACTGCAGCCATTAACTTGTTCCACCGCAAGGGAAACTTTTTAGTGCAGAGCAATAATTAAGAAAGTATCTCGCCAGCACTGGAAAACAAATTCGCTTCTACACTTTTATTGCCCGCAATTGGAATGAAATCTACGACGTTGTTTACGCAGCTGCGGTGCCATCGCGATGCCGCCATTTGACTCGCGACAAATTGTATTCCAACCGATATTCCAACCGAAGATTCCTAAATCGCCGAAGTTTTCGGATTCCCTTCGTCGAATAGCAATCAGCAGCGTGCACTGCAGCGGAAAGTTGGGCGAAAATAAAGTGAAAATCGTAGATAATCGGGGCGGCAGCGCCGGCTGCGATCTGCGGCTGATGATGACGTCGCCCGCTTGGCAGGCGGCCAGCGGCAGCCGGAGTGCAGAGCGAAATTGAATGCTTCCGCTGCGCATTCGGTTGGCTTTGTGTTCGCGCGGTTTATAATAACCGAACGAAAATGGGAAAAATAAGTGGAAAATGATTTCTTCTTCGGTTTTTCCGTGCGACTCCGACTTCTTCGGTCTGCGGCTTCTCTTGGCCGTAATTGCGCTTTTCTTACGTGATTTTTTAGAACTTCTTCGACGCCTCCTCAGGCTCCGCCACGCGACGAGGGCGCGCCCGCTCCCCGCTCCCCGTTCCCCGCTCCGCCGGCGTGCGTTCCCTCCAGCCGAGTTGGTTTTTGCCTTTTAGCCATTCCTGGCAGGCCGCCGCCGCCTTCGTCGCGGCGCAGTCGTTCTCGCAGACAATCATAAGAAGGGATAAACGGCTAGTTTATGTTTGATTGGTGTTTTTGTTGCAGCTCTTCGCAGCCTTGTTGCTCCATTCAGCTGCTTCGCTCCGCTCGTTCGTTCGGCACCAGAAACCTGTCGCTCCGTCCCCGTGTCGCCCCGTCACTCGTGCTGCAGGGCAACGTTTGCGCTCTTGTTGTCCCCTCGACCGGAAGCAGAGGACGCAACACGAAATTCCAAATCGAATTCCACAACTTATGCTTTTCCATTAACTTTCTTCATATTTCGCAGTCCGATGCTGGCCGCGTATCTCGCAGATAATCGCCTCCGAATATTTTTAAACACTCCGCGGCGGTCTCTCTTCTCTGTAATTGAAATTGGCAATTTCTCCTTATCGGATTTACGCTTCCCCGAGTGGTAATTGAAAAGTTCGACGGAGATAACGTGTCCTGCCGTCCCCTCCCGTCCCCTCCCGTGCCATCCTCGCGTGTGAATGAGAGCGTAAAATTTGAAAGCCTCTTCACCGCTTTCAAGGATTCCTTTAACGCAGCAGTGCAGAGGGCACCGCGTCCACTGACACGCAGCGAGGACCATCTGTCGTCTAAAAGTAGAGCAGAAAAATGGTGTTCTTAGTAACAAATTTCAACGCGAGAGGCCGCTGTAAGCACCGTGACTCGTGACACTTTCAGAACGACTTCGAAGGCTTTCGGAGAGAGGATTCCCAGCGCCGAGTCCCTCAGAGACGCGGTGGGCGCGGTCGCATTGCCCTCCATGACTGCGGCCGCCCGAACTGGTGCGGAACCCGATCCCCGATCGTTCGATGTCTGCACGCGTGAGTCCCCTACTAGCTGGCAATGAATGCAGCTCACGCGCGCCCCTGCTCGCCGAAGAGCTCGCCGTGGATACCTCGATGGGCACGTCGAGGTGCGTGGGAGCTCCGCAGGCCCCGTGGTGTTGGAGTCCACGGGCGAACTCGTGCGGCTGGTGTTCGCCGGCTGTGTGGAGAAGGGCCAGTCACCACATCTGACGTGGACCTCCCGCTCGGCATGGATGGAATCTGCGGCTGCCGTTTCGTACTGAGGGAGGCGAGTGTCCGACGCTCACTTGGGGGACTTCCGGGGTGCGGGGGGACTTCCACGTGCGATGGCCGTGTTTGAGGGTAAAATGCAGCGATGTATGCAGAGGGAGTAAAATAGGAGCGAAAAGCGGCCAGAATTCCTTTCTTCTTCCTCCCCCGCTGGCCTTACAAGCCGCACCTCGCATCATCCCGCGCTGGTTGGGCGGCGAGCAGGTGTTGCACGAGATGCAGTCGCTGTAGGGACGCGAAGTAGCAATTATGCGGTTCCTCGATTGTATGTGGAGCCGTGGACGCGTGGCTTCAACTCCGCAGCGGCACGGCAGCGAGAACAAGCGACGAGCCAACAAAAGCGGCGAAGAACTCCGGGAAATTCATTGAAATTCTATCGGAGTGCAGGCGGGGGCTCGAGACGAACTTCGGGCTCCATGCGGGCACCTCGCGCGCGCTACACCGCCAGCACACAACTAACACTCTCGCTTCCCGTCCCTTGATTTAATTACAGCTCTCGAACGGAGTGACGACGTCCTAATGAGGAGAGCGAGACACGTCATTACGGAAATCAAGCGCACACGCGAGGCGGCCGCTGCACTGCGAGCGCGCGACTTCGCAAAGGTACGTCAAGCGAAAAGGGAGCACAATTCGGGATTCGGGACGGTTAGTGGGAGGGGATGGTGAGGGGGAGGGGAGGGGCGGGTCGGGAGCAGACGGCTGAGTACGTCAACTGGAATGGAAGCGAACTCAGAGAGCTACGAAACCCTTAACGAGCTCACGAGGCAACGAACGAGCGGCTTCACGTGCGAGCAGCGGGATGGCCAGTCAGCCGAACGACGCAACTCTGTGCACGCAACAACAACAACAGCAGCAGCAATAACAACAACGACGATGACAAGAGAGACCAGAAGAGTGCAACGCGAAATGCCAGCCAGCCAGCCAGCGAGCGTGAATGCGTTGGCAACTCTCTGCGGGCGGAGGGCGTGCAGCGGATCCCTCGGACGCGATATCGAGTTAACGTGCCCGCTTGCGTAATTAAAATACGTGCGAAAGTCGCAAAAGTTTGGCGGGCGGTGCGCGGTGACGAAGTGTCTTCAGTTGTTTGCGCTTCCACTGTTTGGCGTTATCTGGCAGCGCCAGAGCAGCAGGTTTGGCGCGAAGGCAACTTCTAATCAGCTGCCTGGCAGTCAAAGTCGACCAAAATGCTGCTTCGCGAGAGGCGAGAAGAAGAATGCGCCGCGGCATTCCAACTCGATGCGACGATAGTCGTTCAATCACCTCGTTTGGTTCAGTGAGTTGGCAGCCCTGTGCGTCGTCGTCCTTTCACTTCATTTCATTCATTTTCCAGCCTCAACAGGTAGGAGAATTCAGCGGAAATCTCAGTTTCAATTTCAGTTTAGTTCTTCCTCATTTATTCGATTCTGTACTGCGAAGTTACGCACTCGTTTCGGTCCGCGTTGCCAGTTCTCGGTATTTGAGTTCGCCAAACAGCCTGCAGTTTTCTGGCAAATTAATCTCTCATTAAAGTGGAAATCATTCTCCTCGGAAAACACTCGCGCTCTGCGCAGAACTGCCGAGGAGTCCTTCAAAGATGTTAAATAAAATATCATCGAGCTTTTGTGCAATCACACTCGCTAATTCTGCTGGCTGCGTTCGTTCCTTCACTCGCTCGCTCGTTCGCTCGTTCGTTCGCTCGTTCGTTCGCTCGTTCGTTCGCTCATTCGTTCGCTCGTTCGTTCGCTCGCTCGTTCACTCACTCGCTCGCTCGCTCTCTTGATCTGCGGTGGGCGCTCCTCGTCGGAGTCCTTCGCTCTGCTCCACACTCTCTCTCTCTCTCTTTCTCTCTCCCTGTTTTTTACAATCCGTTTTTGCTTTTCGCTCTGCATACGTAATTTTTACTCGTATAGCGGGCTTAATTCGAAAAATTCCCACAGATTAAAGAGTGGCGAGTGCAGAAGGTAAAAGCGAGAACTGCTTTCCTCAAATTTATTCGCTACAATTAAAGGATGCCAGCCGGCGGCAACCACGGCACCGCCGCGCCATGCAATTTCATCTCATGAGCTGCGCTAATTTGTTGCTGAATGCAACTTTTTTCGCCCGCCTTACTTGCGCTTCTTTTTTGCCGGGATTTTCCGCGGCGGCATCTCTTGCTATTCAAATGATTGTGCAGCGCGTTGCATGCTGTGCGGACGCGAGTTGCATTGCATTGCAAGCGCGAGTGAAAGAAGGAAACCCAGCGCGGAGTGGCGAAGAATGAATGCAACCCCGGCAACCCCGCACTTCACTTGAACTGCAATCAACGAGTTTGATTTCTGTGGCCGCACGCAAGCTCACACCACACACACGCGCACACACCCACACACACACACACACACACGCACACACACACACACCAGTCCACATGTGCTTGTGTTGCGGTTGCATTCACACTTGAATTGCACGCCGAACCTCAATGAGTGCGACTGACAGGTGGGTTGCGTCGCGGCGGCGGCGGCGGCGGCGGCGGCTGGTGCTGCCTGCGGTTCATTTTAACGCGAACTTTGGACTTTCTGAAAAAAGCCGAAGCAGATTCGTCGGCCTCCGATCCTGATAGCAAAGGCGCGAACAGCAATTCTTTCCCTAAAAAGTTGCCGTTCGTTGTTCACGGCTGCTGCTGCTGCTGCTGCTGCGGCTGCGGCTGCCATCGTGTTGCCGTCGTAATGCGGAGGAATTTTTCGCTAATCACATCAATGGCTGTTGTTGCTGTTGCTGTTGTTGTTGCTCTTGTTGTTGCTGTTGTATTGCTGCTGGGTACATCGACACCTCAGTGGCAGTTATTGTTGGTGTCGCTGGTGTGGCATGAGAAAACTTGCGAACTTTCGAGCGCCGAGAAATTGTTTCGTATGAAGCGGAAATCATGAAAACCATCAATCATTCGCAGCATTTTATTCAATAATTAGACGCTTATTTTGCGTGGCTCGCGCTGCTAATTAATCGCTGCTCGTAAAGTCCAAGTTTATGAAGGATTTTATTACCCCCCCGACGACGCCACTAAATCCAGTAACAAGTAAACGCAGACTGTTGCACGTCGCACGTTCGCACGAAGCCATCAACTGCATTAATTAGCGAGCCGAACGCCGAACGCCGAACGCCGAACATCACGAGCGAGCCGAACGCCGAACATCGCAAGCGAGCCGAACGCGGCTCGGCGTTCATTAACTCGGCGTTTGCGTGCCGCGCGGCCGCGTCGAAGGCCGAATGGCATTTTTTATGATTCCCTCGCTGACCAGTGGAGTCCATAAAATTGTTTTTCTCATGTCCTGCGTTAGTTAAGCTCGGCGCTTTAGTAGTTGTGGAGTAGTAGTGGTACTTGTAGTTGTTGTTGTTCTTGTTGTTGTTGTTGTTGTTGTTGTTGTGTAGTTGCTGATTTCTGCTGCGAGCCAATAGATTCCGTGTTGAGTCGCTTTTATTGCCGAGCGGCCACGTTAAATCTTCATAAAAAACACATGTTTCACGATTTACTGTTTATATTGCAGTACACACGCACACACACACACACACGCATACTTACCCATGTATTCTACTTCCAGGGCACTAGAAAAGGTCTAGAAAAGCCACACGAGCTGCCGCCGCCCGCTGCCGCTCAGCAACACAGCGCGGCACCGAGAGCGCCGCGTCGCAATTTATTTTCACTTTGAACGTTTCTATTTTCTTCTCTGCGTAAGCGTTAATTTAATTTCTATTCCCGTTCCGATGCTCGCGGACTTCAGGCGTTGAGTGCGGACTCTTCGCACGTCGTGTGTCCCCCGCGAACAGAAACATAAAAACTACAGACTGTCAACAAAAGCGCGGGAATTTCAGTGCGGGTGGCATTAAATCGCGCTACGCGGCGAGGACGAGCAGAAGATCGACGCCGCACTGCACGGGATCTTCTGCTTTTTATTGTTGTTGCTGTTGGTGTTGTTGTTGTTGTTGTTGTTGTTGTTGTTGTTGTTGTTGCTGTTGTTGCTGTTGTTGCTGTTGTTGTTGTTGTTGTAGTGGTTAATCCTTTTTTATGACGGCTAAGCTCGACGCTACTGACCGAGCGAACTAAAAGTTTATACGACTCAATATACGAGGAGATCACGTGTGGCGGCGAAGTCATCCCTGCGCGCGAAATAAATTGTTTTATGAGCGTCTTTAGAGGGCGAGCGGAAGAGTTTAAGAGAGGAGAGGAGAAGAGAAACCGTGTGATGAATGCAGGATTTTAGGAGAAGAAAGTAGAGCGGGTTCGCACTTCGCTGAACACTCAACACTTCTCACTTTGCATGCATGGTCAATTTTTGCTCTTGCTGAGCGAGAATCCACTTGTAGCCGTTATTTGAAAGAGAGAGAAAAACTAAAGAAAAACAACGAACTTCACACATTCACACAAACTGTTATTTTCTCATAATCTTCACAATCATTTCTTTATTTAATACTTCGTTTTCGCAATTTTTGTTATTCTATTATTTCGTTTTGTGTCTCTTCTTGCCCGCCGTCCTCCGGCCTCACACTCCCCACTCTCCACACTCCGCCTCAAACTCCCAACGCTCACCACACTCCGACTGACGCTCCACACACTCACCACACTCACCACACTTACCACACTCACTCCATCTCACCACGCCACCTTTCAGATGGGCGAACTAATGACGAAGTCTCACATATCACTACGTGACGACTTTGAAGTGTCCTGCCCGGAGCTGGATGTCCTGGTGGATGCAGCCATTAATTGCCGCGGCGTGCTGGGATCACGTATGACCGGCGGTGGCTTCGGCGGCTGCACCGTGACTTTGCTGCAGCGTGAAGTCGTCGACGCGGTGGCTTCCACGATGCGAGCGACTTTCGCCAGCAAATTCAACGAAACCGCGGGCGACCGCATTGAATTCTACACTTGCACGCCCGGCGCTGGAGCTCGACGTGTCCGCTTGTAATTGTTTGCAGTTGCCAGTTGCGTGCGGAAGAGAGGAGGCAGCGCTGGCTGGCTGAGAATGTTCACAGCGAGGTGGTTGTTGCTGCATAACCGTTATTTGTAACGATTAATTTGAAGATTAAATATGAATTTGAGAAAGGAAATTGGAAATTTCTTGCTTTTTAATTGGCGATCAAGAGACTTTTGGGAAGTTTTTGTTGATTATGAATTCAAGTTAAAAGACTGCAGGCAACTCTGGCGAATTTCCGGTAGGATTGAAATAATCAAATTCTTGCGTGGTTGTCAAGTCGAAAGAGGATTTCGCAGTAGAATCTCACGTTTCCGCTGCGGGTTTCACCGAGTCTGCAGCGATTCACGTCACCAGAATCCCTCGAAATCGCTTGAATCGCATGAAAAGGTTAGCGAGGCGCGTGAAAATCTCTACAGAGTCGCTTGTTTTCAAGACTGACGTCATTTTGATGTACGCTACGAGGCGCAGATGGGAAACAAACGCTTTTTATTCCCCGAATGACACTGAAATGACGGCGGTTGCTGCCTCTCAGCAGCGTTAATGAATTTAATCGCGAGTCGAACTGAACGCACGACCTTCAAAACTACTTGAGTCGAGTTGAGTTCGTGGATTTCTATAAAATACGAGAATTTTTCAATTGAATTCGTTTTAAATTACGTTTGTTTACATTGCCAGGCAATCAGAGATGGAAACCGAATCAGTGTGAAATCAGAGTTGAGGCTACAGAAGATAATCGACTCACTTAAAAGCAAAAGTAATTGAATATGGAAAGCAAACAGACAACAACAAGCGCAAAATCGCTCTTGAGAAAATATATTCAATGAAATTTATTTCGCTTCGTTTTCATACCGAACCATTTTAACCCTGTTAACCCAAACTTAGATTTCTGGCTGATTATTCGCGATAATTTATGAGGAAATACAACAAAGTAATCAAAAAATAATTGAAACAGATTACTTCTAAAATTGTATAATAATCAAGATGACTAAATATCAATAATTTCATGACTATTCATAGTAAACTGTAAGACATTTACGAAAAATTGCTAGAGTAATCAAAAAGTAATTAAAACAGATTACTTCTAAAATTGTATAATAATCAAAGTGACTAAATATAAATAATTTTATGACAATTCATAACATTCTATAAGACAAATACGACAAATTACTAGAGTAATCAAAAAGTAATCAGATTACTTTTAAAAATGTATAATAATCAAAAATAATAAATATTAATTACCTTACCTTGTCACTTTTATTAATCTATGAGAAAATACAACCAATTACTAAAGTAATCCAAGAGTAATTAAAACGAAGCGACTAAATTTCGATTACTTTCTGATTGTTCATAATAATCTACAAGAAAATTTAACAAATTGCTGAAGTAATTGAAGGTAATTAAAACTAAGTGACTAGATTTTGATTACCTTATAATGGTTCGTAATAATCTACAAGAAAATCAAACAAATTGCTGAAGTAATCAAAGAGTAATTAAAAGTAAGCGACTAAATTTTGGTTACTCTCTGTTTGTTCATAATAATCGATGAGAAAATACGAAAAATTACTGAAGTAACTCAAAGTTAATGAAGTCCAACCACATGCAAGACAATTTAGTTATTTTCCTCGCAAATACGAACCCGTTTTTGGCGCACAGATGGACATTTTTAAATGCTACAGCTGCAACTTCAACTGAACCTCGCGCTGGCAGTGTTTGCGTAAACGATTTTCTATGATTTACGATCCACGCAGGGGAGAAATGCGAAAAAATTACATTTGATTACATTAAGGATCGCAGTGGACCTCCGAGTGGGCAGCAGCAGCAGCAGCCGAGGGACGCCCACCCCGCCAACTCGGAGAGCTCGCCAGCGAGGGGCAGCGGCGGGGGCAGCGGCAGGGGCAGCAGCAACATTAACACTGATGACAGCAACAGCAGATGTCATTCGCTTGTTTTCACCGCTAGCATTCAGCGTTCGAATGGACTGCCCGTTTTTCTTCCGCTTTTCTTCCGATTTTCTTTTTGCCCGCCATTTGAATGCGCGTGTGTGGGTGGCTGTGTGGTGCGTGCGAGCTCAAACACTCGACATCGCAGCCGTACTGTGATAAATTTCGTGATTATGATGAGTTATTAAGACAACAAACGCTTTTTGTGCGCTTTCCACGAGCAACTCAGTGCGCGAGCGGCAAACACGGATGTGGATTCATTCAGTTGTAGTTTCGCTTTTTTTACTTCGGCTGCAGCTTTCAGCTCTAATTCCGGTAATTCGTTGCGGCCCCGCGGCCCCGCAGCCCCGCAGCCGCCAACGCGCCCTCATCGCCGGCGCAATACAGCTGCACGAGTTCCCGTCGCAGGACTCGCTCGGCGTGTATCCGGAACGGTTACTGCAGCCGTAGCTGTAACTGTAACTGTAACTGTAGCTGTAGCTGTAGCTGTAGCTGTAGCTGTGTCTGTGTCTGCGTCTGTGTCTGTGTCTGTGGCGCGCGTACGTGTTCATTGTTGTCCTCTTATGTCAACCGAACGACCGAAGGACTACAACAGCACGGAACAAAATAGCATTGCGTGGCTATCGTGTTCATAAGGGAAGAACTGACAGTCAGATTCGTGACGATACATCAACATCAAATAACGACGATACATCAACATCAACACACGCACAGCAGCGGCGACGTGCGAGGAGCGCGAGGACCAGCAAGCGACCGACGGCGACCCACGCAATCCCGCAATCCTTCGTGCACCTCAATTTGTGCGACTGCTTCCGCACATGAGCGGTGAAAATAGAGGGGCAGTGGAGTCCAGTTGAGGCTGTTCGGGGATTTCAGCGTCCGGTGTGTGCAGAAGTGAAATGGGAACGCAACGATTGAGAGAGCGATTCTGGTCTTCAAGTCTAACTTTGCTTCTTAAAAACGCTCGTTTTGTTCGTTTGTCCGGTTGTTTCCAACGTAAGGCTCGAACTTGCTAAAAGTACAGACAGGTGAATTTGCGAACCGGCATAAATAATTTAATCGCATTGCGTAGACCAGAAACCTTGAGCACTGGCTAGCAACGCTGGATAATTGGACTCCCTAATGGCATAAAATCGGATTTCGGTGGCCTTAATTAATAATCTGCGTTGGATTGAAGCTGCAGGAAAGCCGCAAGACAGGCAGCGATACGATTTTCCGAACGACCGAAGCTTTCACAGTCAAGCAAAACCATCAGCGTCTCTCGCCACAAACTCTCCACTTGCAATGCGGTCGAGAGCCCTCAGTTGGGTGCCGAGCCGTGATCCTCCGAGAAGCCAAACAAAGTGCATCGAAACCGCAAATAGAATCGAGAAAATCACAGCAGTCGTGAAAATCTCGAAAATCAATACGAAATTCAAGGCAAGAAAATAACACAAATTTTGCACAATCTTATTGTTGTTTTCTGTTGTTGCTATTAACAACAATGTTGTTGGTGTTAGTGTTGTTGGAGGTGTTGGTGTTGTTGTTGTTGGTGTTGTTGTTGGTGGTGTTGTTGTTGGTGGTGTTGTTGTTGGTGGTGTTGTTGGCGTTGTTGCCGCAAATCTGCTGCTGCATTTCTTGCAACAATCGTTTCGTCCTCTTTCATGTTTTCTGCCCATGACGTAACAAATTACACACAAGCTCTTACACGCACACACACACACACACATTCAAACACTCCCACGACTACTACAAGCAGCCTAACAAAGCTCCAGAAGAGGTTGCATTCAGTTGCAGAGGCAGCAGAGTCTCACTTCGGCTGCATCTGCGGCTTACAACCGAAACCGACAACTTAAAAATTGTTGTTGATAAAATGTTTCTGTAAATAACAACAGCAGGCGGTGGAGAAGAGCAGAGCGGAGCGAGGGAGCAGCAGAAGCTTAAGGAATTCCGACTGAAAATGAAAACCGATTAAAGAATGGAAACCCGCAACCAGCCGCAACCACTGCAGCTTGACAATAAAATTAAAAATGTGTGCGGCCAACTTGTCCGGAGTTGCCATCCTTGATTGGCAGACAAGTTGTGTGGGTGCGGCTGGTCGGTTGTTGAGCTCTGTCGGTCCTCCTGTGGGCGGCCGGCCGGTCCGGTCCGGTCCCGCCGTGTGGTGCGAAGAGGCCGTTCGGCGGCTCGGACTTCAGCTGACAGCAAGCAGTCCCACCGATTTCAATCAATTCACAGCAGGAAGAGTTGGTGTGCATCGAATTACCATTCAATCTGCTAGCTGGCGCATCTTCTTGTTTTCGAAAGTGAGGAATTTCAATGCAGATACGAGTGTCTTGAAAAGTCCGACGCGCTGGCGACGCTCTGATGACTGGGAATGCTTGCGAACCAATGCGCTCCCCACAAAACAGGGCGGAGAAGTTAATTTGCCGCCAGGTTTGCGTACCCGCGCGGAGATTACGTTTTGTAGATCTCATTTGCAGAGGCGCTTTCCGCATTTCCTCCTCCCGCCTGTCGTTCAGCGGTCTCCGACTCCTGCCGCAGCCATAAGAATGGCAATCATTATGCAAAGTAATCCCTCTAATGCACTCAAAGTGCGAGTATACAAGCTGCTTCGCGCTCTCCGTCCGCTCGTCTTCCTCCGCTGCTTGCTAAGTTTTTATCTGCACTTGAAACCGAACACTCGAACGTAATCTGCTGCCGGAGGTGGAGGCCGCAGCAGCTCCAAATTCGCCAGATACTTGCTGCACTCGAGCAAATAAATGATAAAAATTCATTTAATAACCCGGCAGCAGCGGCAGGGGTAGCAGCGGCAGGGGTAGCATCAGCTGCAGCAGAGTGCAAACAACGTCTCGCGAAACGCAACTACGGAGGCCTGCGAGTCCCCGTCGCAGTTGCGGAGTCCCCGTCGAGTGGCGGTCGCTGCCGGCCGCAGCAGGGCGACGACAAATTCGCAGGTACTCCTCGCAAGTATTTGCAAATAATGCCCGCCACTTCCGGTTGAGTCGTGGGCTCGTTTTGTCCACTTGGCCGGCGGTTGACTGCTGCGCGGCTGCAATTTGACATTTGCGCTGCTGGCATTTCCGCTGGCACAGCGAGCGGTGGGTTGCGGCGGCGGGCGTCGGCTGCGGGCGGCGGGCAGAGCGCAGCGAAGACGTATTTCTGCACTCCGGCCTGCTGCGGAGAGCGGGGAGCGCGTCGAAGGGCACGCGGCCGCCGTTTGGAGTGCAGCCAAGCGCCGAAACTGGCCTTAACTGGCCGTTAAGTTTAATGAAAATGGGAGCGAAGCGCATTTCCGCCTGCACGGAGGAGCGTACGTGCGGCAGCGAGAAATGCGGCGGCGAACAAGTTAGTGGAGAAGCATGTTTGCGGCCGTCACAATGTATTACTTTAATTATTTTGCAACGGCAGGAGGGAAGCGATGAAGGGGCGGCGGAGGGGCCACCGAAAATCCGAGCTGTTGGCATGCAATTATTTTAGCATTACCGGAAGCTGCACCGAGCAGCGTGTGCAAAAGGCTGCGTGTGTGCAGTTGGCTCGAGAAAATCCCCGGCAAAAGAAAACCTCAACATTCAATACTGTCGAGGAATTTCGTAGTTGTGTTTTTTGTCGATTACAGTTGTTCGCCGTCGTCGTCGTCGTCGTCGTCGTCGTCGTTTTTGTTGGCGTTACTGCTTCTGCTGCTTCGTTTTTGTGGCTCAGTAATTGTTGGGAAAACAGCAGAAAGAAGCAAAAAGCGGGGAATTCACTAATGAAACAGATGCAAATAGCAATTACAGAAATTTGTTAAAACTCCAAACAAAATACGAAGCACAAACGTGGCGCAGAGAGCGAGACTAAAAGACGAAGTAGCCGCGGAAGAGGAAAACCAGAGAGAAGACATTAAAATAAAATCGGTTAACCGGTTTGCACGCTCATTAAATGAGAACGCCAGCCGGCAAAGCTTCGCCGCTCCTTCTTTGCGGCGGAAACGGCAACGGAAACGGCGACGGCGACAGCGTCGATGAACGCGTGATGCACTCTACTGTTCGAGGCGACAAAGTTGCACAACTTCGAGGACTGAACTCTCTGAACTAACTGAAGTTCCCCCAAATTGTTTGGCCTTGAAGTCGGAACGGAAACGCGGCGAAATGAATCCCCTCAGTCCGGCGTAACATCGAACAACTTTGAACTTGGAATTCCGTGCACTCAAATTCGCTGCGATGAAGTTGCTCACTCGGAATCTGAGTGGCTTTCGTAATGATGTTTCTACTTTCATTTTGAATTCATTAAATCTCAGCCGGTCTGTCGTGTTGTTCCGCTTGTAGGGTGCAAGAAGTGACCAGCAGTTTAAGTTGGAAGTCAAAACCGCAAATGAAGCAGCAACGCGTGCCGAGGTAAGAAAGTGAAGAGAAATTCGAAAACCCGACTACGAATTTTTAATCAACACGAATGCAAATTTACAAGAGAGGCGAAACAATTAAACTGCGACAAATGGAATCCTTTAATGCGCTCAGAGAGAAGAAACCAACTGAATTTCCCGTGAAATCCTTCTCGCATCGCTTTGATTGCGCTTCGTGTAAGAAGTCCCTCCAGCCTCCAGCCGTCTGCAGCTCCGTCTATATTGCGTCCACCACGAGGCCACGAGGATCCACTCACTGCGAGGCGATTTCAAGTGTGAAGGCGACTACGTGATTACAACGTCTGCTTGCGATTTAATGAAGTCGAAGTCAAACAATTAGATTGCTATTAGAAATTAATTTAGAAGCCTTCGAAACTTGTGCCAGGGGGGCGGGGGGGGGGAGTTCACCGGTCGCCGGTCGCCGGTCGCTGGTCGGCGTTCAATGTAATCGCATCGCTTCCTCGATGCACGTCCAGTCCCGTCCGAGTCCTTGCTTGCTGAAGGCGAAACCGAATTGCAAAGAGAACAAATGTAATTGCAAGAACTTTGCTGCGAGTGGAATCAGAAAAGTTTGCCCCTCGGTGTTGCATGTGAGAAGGTTAACAAGTAGCTGGGGGCGGGTGAAGGAGGGGGAGGAAGGTGGTGGTTGAGGAAGGGGCGGAGGTGAAGAAAGGGACTGCATATACACAACTTGGACATGAGTAATGGAACTCGTTGAAATAGAGAGAAAACTGAAAAGTTCCACAAGTGAAATGGAAACCACAATCGATCGAAGTTTTCAATTCAACAAGCAGCGCTTTGCCTCCCCCGCCCACGCCCTCGCCACCCCCCCCCCCCCAACCCAACCGGCGAACAACCGTTAAAGGCTCTCATAATCGAAGAACATTATTATCGAACTTAATTGCGAAGCCTCATTATATTTCAGCGTACAGGAAGCCTTAAATTAGGAGAGAGAAAAAAAGGGAAATTCGTATGTAAACTGAAATTGTCTTTAATTATCTTAGATTTGCTGTATTACAGGTTGCAGTCGACGAGTCGGAGCGCGGCAGGCAAGTGGCATTATCCTCTCTGGAAAACAGGATATACAACACCAGCCTCCGGGAAGAGGTGTGGCACGAAGACTTCTCGGAGTCCCTGTGATTTGCATGATTCAGCGCGTCATTTTACACTGCAATCGGCGATCGAGCTACTGAGATCACATGAGGGATCGCGGGAAATACGGGAACCGAGGGAAATACAAGGAGCTCAGAGCTAAATATCTACTTTTATTATTTAAATAGGAACTTTAAATGTGTTGAGTGGGAATTTAAAAAGATAAATTGAGAGAAAACAAGAATTGCAGGCGACGCCAAAGCGTTCTGAAGGTTCCTCCCTCAACTTGCTCAGCACAACTTAGCCAACTGAGAACCACTGACCTTGTTTCACTGCCTCTCCCCCCTCCACCTCTTCTTCACCGCGAGATCCATTAATACAGCGAGGCATTTTATGCCGAGAATACTTACGATTCTTTCCTAATTACATTTGCTGCAATTAAGCACGACTTGCCTGCCACACAGCAGAGCAGATTTCAGTCGTTACACGTCAAAATCAAGAAACACACGTTGTCGAGTCATTAAGAAAACCTACAGCAGCTGGTAACCTGAGGGACACGGCTGCCCCTACTGGGGGGGGGGGGGAGGCGGCGGCGGGAATGAGAAATGAGAACGCGGAGTGCGGCAACTGAAACGGGACGACTGGAGGGGGGGGGGGGACGACCCTTCCGTGCCCCGAATTGCCGCCGACACGCCACCGAAAAGGGCAATCCGAGGCAACCGCTACATGTGGCGGCTGCAACTGCAAAGCGAAACCCTCGAAAAGTAGAATACAAAGCGGGAGAAACACCACTTCACACATTTGGCATCCGTAGTGTACAGCGAGCTGCAACAACAACGCGCCACTGCGCCTCCGACGACATGTTGAAGCTCGTAATTAGCGGAAATTATAGAGCCGACACGCGCCACACACCGAAGCGAGTGTAATTAAAATCCAAGATTTGAATGGATTACACGAGCGAGTCGAGTTGATCGCCGAGTCGGTCGATGGTGGGGAAGGAAGTTGTAAAAGTCGCTCGTTCACTCACGCCGGTGACGGGCAATCGAGGAAATCGTGCAAGAAGTCTGCGTGTGTGTGTGTGTGTGTATGCGTGTGCGTGTGTGTGTGTTTGTGTAGGTATTTATTATTTTGCAGGAATGAGTAGGAGAGAATTAGATGACGTCAAGTGAAAGCAAAGAAAATCTCCACAAAAGTCCTCAGAAGAGCAAGAAAAATACGTTTCAATGCGCTGACGGAGCGGAACGAAGGCGAGAATATTAATGAAAAAGTCCCTCATATTGAAGACCCCCCCCCACCCCCGACTCCTCCGCGAATCATCTGAATTGCGTTGTTCTCGCCGAAATCGGCTCAGGGATTTCATGCCCGCGAACACTTAAGAGAGCTCAAAACGTCTCCTCACCTCATCATTACGAGCGACGGGCGTCCCAGCGGCGGCACCGTACGGCGGGCCGACTGCTGCTGCAGCATATGGACGGCGACGCCGAATGCACGGGAGAGGGAAGCGAGGCGAGCGCCAGCTGGATGCACGGAGCGCTCAATGAGCACAACGAACGCTTCATTACACACTGCAACAGTGGCAGGCAGCCATATTGGCAAATGCGGCTCAGCGAACAGACTCGCGAGAGGACGAGAACGAGAGCGGCGCGCTGAAGTCCTGTGCGGCTGTGGAACAGGAAAATTACAGCAGTGCTGTGAAGTGAAATGAAATGAGAGACACACAGACACACAAAAAAAGAAAAGAAACGCATGCAACATTCGCTGCGATCCGCGGCGTGCAACTGAACCCAACTGATTCGTCGTCGGCCCGTGAGCGGTCGCAGCGAAAGCTCTGCAGCAAAATATCTGCAGTTGCATCCGATTATTTTGTAATTTCTTTCCTGTTGCCGCTGCCATCGACGGCGGCGTCGTTATCGTTATTTTCCGCGTCGGCGTCGTTAACGGGGTGCTGCAGGAAGAGATTGCGATGCGATTTCTAAGAATTTCGTGGAATTGAATTGTTTTCCCGCAAGGCTTTCGGAGAAGTGATACAGAATTCGCTGGCCTCGCGCGGCGCGAGCGGAGCGACGGAAGCGCAGTGCACGAGCTGCACGCTCGCGGGCGCGACAAGCAAGCGTCAAGTGCGCGAGAACGTCAGGATTTCGTTTCTCGATCTGGTGTTCGCATTGTTCGCTCGCTCGCTGCCAGATGAACTGTTTATTTCGCTGCTACTTGTTATTTCCGCTTCCGACTGCACACGGACGCTGTAGTCGTCGCCGCCCCCACGTCGACGGCAGCGTTTCAGTTGTTGCGACGCCTGGCGCCTCCCTGACAGCCGTTGTTGACTTCGATCATCATTTTACGGTCTCTCACTCTCTCGCGTTTCTTTCCTGCGGCGTTCGCTGCTGCGATTGCTTTCCGCCGTCCCGTCCCGCCTTGAGTCCTCGATAGCAAGCAAACACATCGAGTGTCTCGCAGGTCGATGGGGCTTCTGCGCCATTTCCTCGCCCGAGTTCCCGTCAAGTGTTGCAAAGCCGCCACTACCATCTGAGCGCTTTCTAGCCGTTATTTTTGTGAGTTACGGCAATCACGATGTCATTTGTCGCCCCGCATCACTTGCTGTGTCCTTGCCACACCCCGCCCACTGTCCCTCACCCCCTTATTTTCCTCACCACTGCGACAACCTGCTTCGATTGCAGCGAAACTTCTCCGAATTACGAGTACTTCGCTCGATTACCAGCAGCGTGCCGTGCGACGTCCGCTGCCGCCGCAGAGTCATCATTCATCTTCTTGCGCTCTGCAGTTGTTTAGGACGCTCCGGACTCTTTTCGCTCCACGTTCCATAAATTGCTCTGCTCCGAAAAACATGAACTCATAAAATCGAGCCAACCGCAAAACAATTACGTGCCGCACAGTCCCCCGTCGTCCACGGCGGTGCGTCCTGGAGTGGACCGCAGCGGCTCCCTCGGCGAGTTGGCTGCATCCCCCCCCCCCCCCGGCTTCACATGATTAATTGGCGGCACATCAGTTCTCAGTTCTCGGTGCGCACGGTCCCACTGTTGTGTTCGAAGAGAACGCCTCTGTGTGAGATGGAGACGGCAGAGATATGAGACCGGGTTGTGAAACACAGCGAAAACAATGCCGCCGCCCTGCACCACAACAATGTGTGGGGAGTCTGCTGTTCCTGCTGCCTGATGACGAAATGCACTCCGTTGAAACTTAATGGCGGACAAGCATTACGTACCTCAGCTCAGTTTTACTGTGTCCTCGCAGTTTCCCGAAATCGAACAGAGGCTCTAAAAATCCTGCAAATAACCACGGTAACCACGGTAAAACGAGAAAAAATACTTCCAGCCAGGAGAACTATTTGCGAAATGTTCTTTACTCTCACATAAAACTCAGGCAGTCACGCTGGCAGAAGTAAAGGCTGCCTCAGATGTTTAAACATCTCAAAAGTCCTTCGCTCCACTTCCGCACACAGGAATATTTTGATTGTTCTTTGATTTATGCATAAAGGTGAACTAAATTATAGCTAATTTAAACTGTTTTCTTTCATAAATTCTTTCCCGAAACCTTCTTATTGTTCAGCCTCCTGTTGTCAAGCCTGAATTTTGTAATCAAACACAAACGATCATTCAGCTCTCGATTATTATTTCCGCTTTTCTCAAGACAAAGCTAATCAAATTCTGGCGAAGCAACACGCAAGAGGAAACAGCTGACTCGTGTAAGAGTTCGTCGTAGATGCCACTGTCACGGGTTCGAATCCTGGAAATTACGAGATGAAACTTCACAGCTTTGAAGATTAAAAAATAATTGAACACATAAAAATTAATTAAAATAGTTTAGGTGGGAAATTTACTAGTGTATTTTCTAATATTTTGGCTTTAAAAGGTTTCCGGAATTTCAGTCTGGTATGGAAATATTTTCTGCTAACAAGATTTTTGTACAATTGCCGTACACTCTCAAGTATCTCCTACTTGACCCAAATTCAATCACGTGTAGGTCTCAATCTCCGTAATTGAATTCAATCGCGCACAGCCGCACAGCAGAGCAGAATCAGTCGGACATGAGGTCCTCCTGGTTGTCTCGTCGTCGTCGCCGTCGACGGCTCTTCAAAAGCACATTAGGCGCAATCGTCCTCCAATGGGAAATTGGAAATCGAATTTGCATTCGCTGGGTCCGAGTGCCATGCCAACTCCGTGCCATTTAATCGCGTTGACAATGATTGATTTATTATTGAACGAACGGCTGCCGGTGCAGGACCAGGACCAGTCCGGGCTGAGGGCAGCCTTGACGTCTCCAGCACGGAATGGGACCCGTTATGGCACTCAACTTATGCAAATGGGGAAGCTTGGCGGTTGTGGCGAGTGTAGCAAGTGGATGTCAAAATCACGCCTTGTTGTCGTTTATTAAATGCGAGCACCACATGCAGCGGCCAACACTCAAGTTAGACAGCACGTAGAATGTTTCTCTAATGCTCAAGCCACTCAACCAACAGCCGCACGGCGCCCCACCGTCCAGGCGGACAAGTCAAGCCGATTTATATTTACTGTATCGCTGTACTCGTGAATAAACTGCGAACCCGTGGTGAAGAGATGAGAGGAGATGATAAGCTGCCCGCAAAGTCATTAACGAGGTTAGAAAACTGACGATATTCCATCGATTACATTTTATTAATTATCTCCGTCGTGTATATACAATGTAAGAATTTATTCTAGCTTTACAATGACTGCCTACAAATGTCTGCGGTGTTGCATCATCGCACTACTGTAAGGTGCGGTTAATAACCGTGTTTGTAGCTCCCACTTTTTGCCGATGCCGAAGCGCTGGCCGAGGCAGTTGCAAAAGAGCCGGAGGAAGCACTGCTACCGCCAAATCCGCCGATGCCGCCATCACATTTTCCAGTTAGGCAGCCGCCTGGCGCGCCACCCAAGCCTCCCAGTATGCCTCCGAGACCGAAGCTGCCTGATTTTGAAAAACTGGCGCTTGAAGCGCTGGAACTACTGAATGCAGCGGATTCTCCAAAACTGCCAGATGCTGAGATTCCTCCACCAGGAAGATTTTTACCACTGCACGCCTCACTTCCGCAGCCAACGGCACCTACAGGTCCGCCGGAACCACCGCTGATTATGCCAATGCCAAGTAAGCCGCCACCGCCTCCAGAACCTGCGTGTCCGGCAATACCTCCGTGTCCGCCAAGGCCTCCGACACCACCAAGACTTCCGGTACCGCCAAGACCTCCGGCACCGCCAAGACCTCCGGCACCGTCAAGACCTCCGTGCCCACCAAGACCTCCGTGTCCGCCAAGACCTCCAGTACCGCCCACCTCACCAGAACTTCCGACCCCTGGACGGCCGCCGTGGCTTCCTGTGCCCTCAACATCGAGAGAAATTGCGAGATTTCCAGATTTTCCATGGCTACCAAAACCTCCGTGGCCACCCAGCCCTCCAGAGCCACCAGAATTTCCAGAGTTTCCAGAGCTGCCCGAACCTACGGATCCACCATGAAGTTCTACGTCGCCATAACCACCGGCACCGCCGCTACCACCTACACCTCCAAAGCCGCCAACACCACCATTACCGCCGGTACCTCCATGACCAGCGGCACCGCCGTGTCCTCCAGTGCCACCATGTCCACCAGATCCTCCATGACCGCCGCTACCTCCGTAACCACCGGCACCTCCATGACCGCCGCTACCTCCATAACCACCGGTACCTCCATAACCACCGGAACCTCCAAAACCACCGGTACCTCCATAGCCGCCGGTGCCTCCGTGACCACTAGCACCTCCGTATCCGCCAGAACTTGCATGACCACCTGAACTTCCAGGTTTTCCAGGGCTACCGGGACTTCCTGGACTGCCGGGACTTCCTGGGCTGCCGGGACCCCCAGGGCCGCCGGGGGATCCAGATCCACCATGGCCTCCTGACCCTCCGTTACCACCAATACCTCCGGCACCACCAAAACCTCCGGCACCTCCAATACCTCCGGCAGCGCCGAAACCGCCACCACCTCCAGCGCCTCCGTGACCATTAATTCCTGCGTGTCCACCGATTTCTCCATGACCGCCAGTTCCTCCGTAGCCACCGCTTCCGCCGTGGCCACCCGGGCCTCCAGAACCACCCGGACTTCCAGGACCACCGGGACCTCCAGGACTACCGGGGCCTCCAGGGCTACCGGGACCTCCAGGGCTACCGGGACCTCCGGGGCCACCGGGACCTCCAGGGCTACCGGGACCTCCGGGTCCGCCGGGACCTCCAGGGCTACCAGGGCCTCCAGGCTTGCCGTAACTTCCGCCACCACCAGATCCTCCAAAATCAAAGCTTCCTTCGCCACTTGCAGCTCCACTGCCTGAACCTCCAATACCAACATGCAGATCTGCGTTTCCTTTGCCACCTCCAGCACCGTGACCACCAAAACCTCCTAATCCACCTGCACCTCCTTGACCACCAATTCCTCCGTGACCGCCGAATCCTCCATGACCACCGACTCCGCCATTACCACCATGACCACGACCATGCCCGTGACCCTGACCTGTGCTGTGAGAAGCTCCAAAATTGCCATGGCCCCCAGCACCTTCAAATGCTCCAGAGCCGCCGAAACCTCCAGCGCTTCCGAATCCGGCACCACCACTTCCTCCTCCTCCTCCTCCTCCCGAGGTGAAAAGCAATCCTTTGCCGGCACCTCCAACACCCGAATGTACTTTCTCAGCGAGATCATTAACTCCGGCGTGTAATTTTCCAGCGACTCCGCCTATGACTCCGCCGACCAAACCAGTTAAGCCACCTCCCCCACCTCCGATGCTGACTTCCTTATGCACCGACAGCGACAGACCACCGCCTTTGCCCGCGCCACTCAGGAAGGGGTTGCCATCGAAGCTACCGCCGCCGTGACCGCCTGCAGCACCGCCAGCTCCAGCACCGCCAGCTCCAGCACCGGCACCAGCACCGGCACCAGCGCCAGCGCCAGCAACAGCACCAGCATGCGAGTTGGCGCCAGCGAAGCTGCCCGCCGAGGCGAAACTACTTGCGCTCGCCGAAGCCGAACTGCCAGCACTGGCACCTCCATAGCCACCTCCTCCGTAACCGCCGCCTCCGTAGCCGTAGGCCTCCAGGGCATCTGCCGAAAGAAAGAATATCGTTAGTCCTGCTGCCGTTTGGTGGCTCGACCGATAGCTGCTTCGTACCAAAGCCGCTGCACACTACTAGAAGCGCGATTGCCAGAGCCGGATCGCATCCGCGGAACATCTTGCTCGCCATGTCTGAAACTCGAATGTGTCGCGATCACCTCAGAAAAGCATTTTATACACGATTCGAAAACCAGCCGAATCTCTCCGTTCTGTGCTGGGGTTGCATAGAAATCTGGGAAAATCCAAAGTGTAGAAAACCGCGCGCGCGTAAAAATACTGAGAGTGCAAAGCCCACGAATCGGAGCTCACGGAATTTTCGGTCCAGCGAAGAAACTGCTGTTCCGAAAAGCACTCTCGTAGACGGCGGCCGCCTGCGCCCCGACCGCCCTCAGAAACTCCTCCTCGAGCAGTGTTAATGAGACGCGGCGATGATGTGATCGAGCTGATAGCGATCGCGGCGTGCAGTCGAGCTTGCACTGAGCAGATCGCAGCCACTCACCCTCGGTGCCCCGTCTTCAGAATCGCTTCACTTCTAAGCATGGCGATCGACCGATGCAAGCGCAAATCTCTGAAGCAGATAGCGCCTCACAGCTGATCGTGTTGGCAGCCGGGTGACTTGATAGACGCAAATGCAGATTTCAATTTCAATAATTTACACTGAAACACGTTCTTTTCGGTCCTCTCAGTTGCCCTCTCAGTTGTCCTCTCAGTTCGGTTTGATTGCAAAGGGAAGGACAATAAAAGTCTGATCTTGTAGGGCGACACTGTCTCAGAACTTTACGGTCTCGCTTTTCCCAACAACTTTGAAAGTCTCGAATTTAAGAGGTGTTTTTTAACGATGTAATCAATTGGATATCGAGTTGCGGAGACAGAGTTGCACGTCTGACTCTAAAAGTCAAGCAAGTTTTTTGCATAAATTCTCTTCGATATGCAGAGTGGCTTGTTTGTCATTATAATAACTTATTTTTATATTCACCGATGATGATATAACAATTGAGGATAGCAACTTCTCGAACTAGTGAGGGCGTTCGAAATCTAGAAATGTACAGAAGCTCCACAGCGGATCCCCAGTTATCTTCGGGGGTCTCCGGGGTACGCGATTGCCGGCCGTCTCCGATGAGCGGAAAACGAGTGCGTACAACAACCCATTAAATTAACCCACTTAAATTAAAGCCATTCTTGTGTGCAGATATTCGTATTACGAGGGTGCAGCTCCCCCCCCCCCCCCACAAAATCCAAGCAATTGCCTTCTGCACGCCACTTAAGCGTAGATTAAAAAAATTAATATCCATTTAAGTAACGCATTGTTATTTATATAATACCTTTTATGTGCAGCGAACACCCACAATTAATTCCTCGCACACACCTAATTGGCGTTCGCGCTTTTTAATTAACTATTAATAGCTGTGCATCAATTATTATGCGGCTTACATTGAAAGCAGGGAGTTTGGTGCGGTTGCGTGTTGCTGCTTAAAACGGCCGGTATCAGAAATCCAACGCTTTATTAAGTGGATTTTAAATACAAGCCTTTAAGAGTCAGCGATTTAAACAAACTGAGAAGAGGCAATTATTAAAAACGAGGACGCCTCGGCCGATTGAGCTTCACAGTGGGCAGGTATTCACGTGTCGGCGACCGATATGTGAGTCATACTCTCAACGAAAGAGATTGCAACGAGTTGATAAGACTATAGGCAGGTTTTTGCTAAAAGCTCTAGAATGGGATACTTAAATTAAGGATCACTAATATAGTCGACCAACGAAAACCAGAAAACGTCCCGAATTCGCGGAACTGGTAATCAAGATATCCTCTGTTTATTTCCTGGAACTTCTCTAGAAAACGTCCCGAATTCGCGGGACTCTTAATCAAAATATCCGCTGTTTATTTCGTGGAACTTCCCATATGCATGACTTTTGTGGAGTCATGATGTGATGTCGCGAAAGACAACTTGAAATCAAAATGCAATTAGATATTACAATAAAAATTTCGGGATTACCAAAGAACGAACCTTCTCATCTAATATGTACGCCGCGAACTGTTTTCTTGGAATCGGTGGAGTGAATCCGTGTGAAGCTCCCATTAACTTCTTACTCGATGAAATCGAAGTGATTCCCTCTTTCCAGACAAGAAATCTGAAACTGATTGTCTACACCACAAAAAGTTGGTTGAAATTATATCCGCAAAATAACCCAACCAATCAATCACACAATTTTAATACAAAATACAAAACAATCAACACGCACACATAACAATAGAATTTCTGTATTATATATACTTCTGTCTAAATGTTAATGACAAAATAAAGCTACAAAGTCATTGCAGAAACCTGATCAGCTCGTCGTTGCCTGTAGGTGACGAGGAATACGTGATGAGAAAAACAATGCAATGGCAGTGTTATTTGAAAATTTAAAGCTGATGGTAGAGGTATTTTGAGGAGGGAGATACTTAAAAATTGCGCTTTATATATTGCCAAAAACCTTTCACCAGAACTCTTACAATCATATCGAATTCAGAATATAAATGAAAGGAATGACTAAAGAGAAATCTTGAAATGGGGTCATGATAAGGCTTTCTCTTTCATACTCTTCACTGATAATGCAATACTATTTTTAGCAAAATCTCAGTTGAGTGAATGAGTGATGAACGAACAAAATATTCGAACACCAATGCATAGTTAAATCTCGTCTTAGTAGCCCGGCAATGCAGGTTGTAGCGTACCGATTATTAAGCGATAACCTTTTATATGTTTTGTTCCGTTCTGGAGGGAATGTTATTGAATTTAATAATTTCTGAATTGTGATTACTATTTTTATATTTACGAACACTTCGGCGAATTCATAATGATTGGTAGTCATAACTGAGGTCACCCTACAGCCGGGAAGTGGGAGAAAAAACTGCGGTATATGATAAATTCTAGAACAGCCATTGAAAACTTAATAATAATAATAATAATAATTATAATAATAATAATAATAATAATAATAATAATAATAATAATAATAATAATAATAATAATAATAATAATAATAATAATAATAATAATGATAATGATTTATGGAAAAAACTCGAGACCATTAATGAGGTTGAGATGACTTTTTCTGTTGAAGAGATAATCGAGAATAAGATGGCCTTTTTGCACTTCACATGGCAGTCGAGATCAAGAATCGATTTCGAATTAAAGGCGATAGTTGAGATTGAGACGTTTTCCTTATTCGAGTCGAAAATCGAGATCGAAACAGCTATGACAGCAACCAGGAGAGTTTTTAACTGAAACGAATTAAGACAACCTTTCGAAGCGAAAATAGACATCGAATTCTGGAGTGTATAGATGCAGAAAGCTGTAACAAAACACATGATGTATATTATAGTGAGCATCGTGCTGTGGATAATGAAATGAAAAGCCATTTCCCATTTTGTATAAAAGAGAATTTCGTTAATTGTTCTATTTTCGCAATGAAAACCTTCGTATTTGCAAACCTATATCTTTCATCTGAAATCCCAGTTTTTGTTCCCGAAAAACATAGGGTATCAAAAGAAACCTCGCTACCATATCATATTATTTCCGGCAGCTTTTGAAATTTGAATGTTTTTTCATTTCTCTTGGTTCAAAAATAAACGCGACACACGAACTCCGGAGAAGAGGAATCGAAAGACATGTTCAGCATACTTAATCGTAATAAATGAAATTCCATTTAATTCTAGATTCGTAGTATTTAGAAAAGTATATCAGGTACATAAAACGAAAAACCCCAAAAATTTTATTGTCGCGAAGAGAAAAACCCAAGATTTTTATTACTTAAGCGGTATTTCGAGAAGAAAACACGAAGAGTATGAGAGCTGAGCTCGTGGGGAGGCGGTGGGGCCTAGAGGGACAATTCAGCCCGAATTTCGTGCGTCTATAAAAGAAACGCCGTGGCTAATTTTCAGCACAAATACGATTCGGCGATGCGTACACTAGCAGTTTCTGGATTTCTAGGCTTGATACTCGCTCTGAGTCACGGTGAGGAGAACATATCGGGAATTGAAGTGTTTAAAATGTACAATTGATGAATTGCACCTTTGCAGGCCACATCATCGGGAGAGGCTCTCTCACGATAGGCGGCTTGGGAGCTGGAATTGGAGTCGGTCTCGGCGCTGCAGGTGCGGAAGCTGGTGCCAGCTCTGGCTCAAGTGATGGTGCCTTCGGTCTGCACAGCGACCATGGATTCCGATTAGAGAAACACGTTGGGTTGGCAGTTGGAGGTGCGGCCAATTCAGGATCTGCCGTGGTTGCTCATTCTGGTGGCGCCTCTTCTGGCGGCGTCTCGAGTGTTGGCGCTTTCGGAGATGGTGGCTCTAGCGCAGGATCCAACGGGGAGTCTCATATCTTCGAGCACGGCAGTCTCGGTACTGGATTCGCCTCAATGGGCAGCATTGACACGGGTTCCTCGACCGCTTCCCACGTCGGTTATGCTGCTTCCAATGGTGCGTCATCTCGCCGAGTGGTTGGGATGGGCGCAGGTGTGAGTGGCACTTCCACATCTGGTGCAAGGACCGGTCTGTTGGGAAGCGTTGCCGGCGGTTTGAATCATGGCGCCACTGGAGTTAAAGGAACCACTAGTTTGGGAGGTTCATCGTCGATGCACACGGTAACTGGCGGTGTTACCACTTCCACTTTCGGAGACGGCCGAGGGACCGCTGGTTCCAAGTTCGGAGTTGGTTTCGGCAGCGGGATTTCGGGAGCTGCTGCAGGCACCACCTCGTCCATGGGCACATCTGGCTTGAGTTCGTCGATTTCGACTTCCCTTGAAACGAGAACGTCTGAGGGATCTTCATTTAGTGGAAGTAACGGTGACTCTAGCAGAGTTTTTACTGGGATCGGTGCAGGAACTGCAATGGGTTTGGGATCTGGTCGGATCGGTACTGGATGGCAACAAACCGGAGTGCGCGGATCGAGTAGCGTCGGTTTGGGGGGAGAGGGGATGTCTAGGGGCCACACTGTCGGTGCCGGCATTACCGCTGCAACAACATCCCAGCGCTCAGGTTCCATGTCGCCGCTGTTATCAGGTGCTGCCGATTCCAATCACGACGCTGACGACGATAATCGATCAGCACGCACCAAACTCCACAGAAGGTACAAGGACACCAGACACGGCTCCACTTTCGAGCACTCCTCCGAGGAATCAATGGAGGACACTGCCGATTATGGCTCGTCGAGGAGGCAAATGCGTCACCATCATCATCGTCGCCTGGGCGGTTCGGTATCTGCCAGCGGCGCATCCACAGCCTCGGCCCAGAACGCCTTTTCGAAAACAGTGGTAACCACGTCCACGGGGTCCTTCGGTGGTAGCTATGGTGGTTCCAAGGCGTCAACTGGGCTCTCGGTCTCTGCCGGTTTGGGCCACGGAGTGGGTGAAGGCACTGGCGCCCTCTCCGCGGGCAGTTACGAGGGAGCACAAACAGCATTCACAAGTGGCAGTTATGGCGGTCATGGCCAGGGTTCGGTTCCTTGCTGCAGCCCGTCAGGAGCCTCGCTGGGACAAGGAGCCTTTGTTGGAGCGGACGCTGGTGTTGCAAGCGGTTTCTCTGCTACTCAGGAACAACAAGGTGGCAGCGGTGGCGGTGGTGGCGCCGTCTCAGGATTTACATCCAAGTTACACACATCTGTGACAACGTCAACCGCTGGCAACTCGTTCAGTGGGTCATCCGGAGGAGCTGATCTAGCTGCCAACTCATTCGGCGGCTCATCCGGTGGAGCTGCAGTGGCTACCAACTCGTTTGGCGGCTCGTCCGGCATCGGTGGAGGTGCTGGTGTGGGTTTCGCCTCGACCGCAGGTGGCTACGGTGGTCACGCCCAAAACACCGCACATCACACGCATTCCTACGGCGGCGTTCACGGCGGTCATGCGGTTAGTCATGGTCACGGTCACGCGGGCGGCGCAGCAATTGGAACTGGTCTCAGCCTTGGCCTCGGCGCGTCCGCTGCCGGTGCCGGTGCCGGTGCCGGTGCCGGTGCATCGACCGCCACTTCGTACAGCAGCTCCCACACTTCAGCCGGCAGTCACGCAGGAGGTGGCGGCGTGGGTCTAGGCCTCGGCCTGGGCTTGGGTTTGGGGGGCGGCCTCGGTCTCTCCCTGGGCAGATAGACTCAAGGATAGTAAAGCCTCTAGTAATGTAATCTCATGCAATATTAAAGTATTAACTGCTTCTCGAGCTCATTAATATAATAAAACGCAAAAGTAAAGAAGGCTTTTATTTCAGTATTGCTGTCGCAGAAGGGGCCAAATATACCTCCTCGCTCCTCCTAATTTCTCGTATATTTCGCTCTATTTCTGATATGGAAAGCGAAACAAATGCATCCGTCCCGCAGAGTGAACGTTAAATGAAACCAAACATTTGCTCCAACGCCTCGGAGCCGTGTATTGGGTGCCACACCCACATCCACAGAAGTGGCTTACGTCCTATCCAGACCGCATGTGTGTGTGTCTGTGTGTGTGTGTGTGTGCGTGCGTGTGTTGCGTGTAAGTGCAGAGGGACTCGAAGACAATCAGCGGCGGTGACCATTCGTTGGCCGACGGCTGTGCGACGAAAACAAACAGCATCGTTTAGCAGGAATACAAAAACAACCAGTAGAACCGCAAGAATGTGAAGAGAGAAATTGAATTTCTTATGGAGAGAACTGAAGAAATCGAAAAATGATTGAATTTTATTTCAATTCAGTGCACGAGGACGCAGGAGCAGGAATTACGGCACCAGAGTATTGTTTGTATTTGTTTTCTGCTTCTAACGCAGTTAGTTCTTGTTTTTCCATTATGTGGGAAGAAACATTCGATTGCCGGCGCGGAGAGAGAGCAAAACAGAAGGCCAAGCAAAGAGGGCAGCTTTGCACCGCCAGGACTGGGAGCGCAAGAGTTGTAAAAATTATGAAAAAATAATAATAACGTTGAAAATGTTTGAAAATGACCTTCTTTCAGAAAATATTTCGCAATAATTGGTTTAAGCTGTTCGTTGTTTTTCACTTTTCATATTTTCTTTTCATTTCTTTGCGCTTCTGACAGCACGAAGTCGAAACGATGGTACGAATCGAGTCAAAATACATCGTCAAATCAAAGAAAACTCTTTTATCCACAAGAATAGATAATGAATTTCGTCTAGAAAACGTTTGTGACCGTGAAAACTATAGAAAAGCCGTCACGAAATCCAAATCCGAACTTGATTCTCAAGATCGCGAAATGAAACTTAAGAAAATACCCATCAACTTCGCCTCAATTACTTTTATTTGGCTTTAAAGGTCCATTGAAATTCTGAAGTGTTGAATAGAAATTGAGACGTTTTTAAAATTCGTATTTAAATAGACGAATTTCAGTTCAAGTTTTCTTCCAGCTCTAGTTTTTCTCTCGAATTTCATCTTTAATCCAAAACAATCTGATCTGAGAAGCACCAAATGCACGTTCCTGGCGCACGCTCACCCTCACGCTTGCTTTCGCTCGTTTGTTGTGCTGCGTACTTTGAATGGAGTTAATTTCGGAGATGCACGTCTGCAGTCGCATTTGAGCTCCAATCTACCGCACAATCAACTGCTGCTGCTTGCTGCAGTTGACACGCAATGTTTGCTGCTCTCGCTAAAGCATCTGGAATAACTAAACTTAGGGAAACATAATTGTCGGCGACGTTGGCGGCGTTGGTGGCGGTGGTGGCGGCGTTGGTGGCGGTGGCGGCGGCGGCGGGCGTGCACGCAACACGAAGACGCCAGCGCCGGAGACGAGGTTCGAAGAGGACGGCGTGCCGAGAGGCTTCGGCTGCTGCGCTGCGGCAAGTCGGCAGCAGGCAGCTAAATTATTTAACAAGAGTTCAGCCAGGTTGCAGAGGATGACGAGCGAAATGAAAGCAGGGACGGATGAGAGGCGTGTCGGCTGAGAGGAATGTCGGGCGACTAATTTAGACGTGCCTGCCATTCCCTGCAGACGTCTTTTGATTTAGCAACGGATGCCGAGATGCTAAGATTGTGGCACCGAAGCTAAGATTGCGGCAACCTGTGTTTACATTTCTGCGTTGCAGATTGAGATCCCAGAGCTGAAATTCACACAAATGCTTAGATGGAAACGTGAGCGAAGCAATGAATTTGATTAAATTAGAAACTTCTAAGGCAACGAAAAATTAAACCAAACAGTCGGTTGAGAAGGAGGAAAGTGAAGGGGTGGGGGGTGGGAGAATTATATATTTTATTACCCAAATTATAATATTTATATAAATTAAACTGTTGAGAGATTAAAACTTGAACAACAAAATGGTTGGGAAGCGCGACTCCCTTCCAGCTGATCGTTGGAGGAGAACCAAATTAGCAGAGATTCAAACCACGTAGTGAAAAAATTTAAAGAAAGCCTGAAAGTAGGCAAGACTTTCTGAAAACATTGAGCCATGCGAACGCGACACGCGACACTCCACAAGTAGCGAACGTGATTGTTTCTCACTTCACTGCATACCCGTTATGAATAACCGGTTATGAGTGACTCGAAATTGCCAGTTATGAGTAAGAAATATTGTTATTTTAACGCTTTTCCAGTTCACGCTCGCTGTGTGAAGAGATGCTTGTGAAAATACTGCGATTTAAAGAGAGGAGGAGGAGGCGAACAAGGGCGTACGTAGAAGGGGATCACAGGGAGCCACCTCTCCCTATGAACTTCAAGATACATAGAAAGACGTGAATGAGTGAGCGAAAAAAAAACAATCATGGTAATTCTTATTTTCAACCGATTTATTATTCCAAAGAATTCGTTCCCTCAACGCGGAGAAATTCATTCTTACCACGCCTCAGCAACGTCAACAGAGTCGCGAGTCGCGAGTCGTCGGCAGTCAGCGTGGAACGCAGAGACGCTCTTCGCTTCTAATTGTTGTTGCGACGCGGACTTGATACTTGAAATGTCACGATTTTCCATTAAGTGCGACGTTAAACCAACAGCGGAATTCGATTTTTGCACGGCTCCGCGTTTGGTGTCATTTGATGCGGCTGCTGCAACCGCTGCTCCTCTTCTTCTTACTATTCTTTCTATAGCTGCCGCTGTTTTTACAGATAACGCTGCAACTTCTTCCCGGTCCAACAACTTCTTCCACCGAAAAACGCAACGTGTACAGTCGACTCGAAGAGCAAAGGGAAAAAAACCCACTCGTTGCCATATTTTGCGAAAGACACGTTCAGCAGTAACTTTTGCTGCTGGCGATCGCGGCGTATATGAGATTTTTTGTGTTTTCTCGCCCCCCACGTTCCGTTGCAAGTTAAAAAACGGCTGTAAAACGGGCCACAGCACGTGGTTGGCAACACTGGTCGAGCGGACACATGTCGCATTGCCATCGAAATAAACACACTCGAAATAATAATTCTCCGGAGTTGCCAGCAAAACAAAGGCAGCGCCGCGCCGCGCCGCGCCGAGCCGCCAACTGCAACACCGGCGACGGCCGCACAACTTCAGCTGCAGCTGCAGCTGGAAGAAAATCATTTCATTGTTTGCATTCAGATGATGCACGTACGACATGCAACAACATCATAAATTAACTGGAAACTAAAACGACAACGAGGACGACAACGAGGACGATGAGGACGAGGATGACGACGACGAGGATGACGGCAAGGATGACGGCGAGGATGACGACGAGGAGGAGCACGACGACGAGGACGAGCACGACGACGAGGACGAGCACGAGGACGAGCCCGATGTGGATGGAGATGAGGATGGTTGGGCGAAAAACTTCAAGCCGAGTTGAAACCAGAGAAAAACAATTCACTGCGGATGGATGCCCTTAAGAGCAACGAGCAGGACATGTTATATGACCTCAAAACAACAACAGCAGCAGCAACAACAACAACAACTCTGGTTCTCCAGCAACCGTAAACGTAGACCATCGAAGTTTTGGTCCGCATACCATTTTAACATATGAAAAGCGTACCAACGTCCGGCCGTCTTGATGTCCATTGCGGTCACCGATTGCCCCTCTTCGTCCTCTTGCCGCCTCGTTCCTCAACTCATCGGGCATCGAGTCCTGTTCTGCCCCCCAACCCCAATTCGTCCCCCACACGGGTTTATCGCAGTGGACCACGCGTTGTTCGGGTTCGAATGGATCCAAAGCTTCCACTGCTGGTTGGAGCCGCAAGTTGACTTCATTATCGCGTTAGTTGAACAATCGCACGCGTGTTTATGGCTTCACTTAGTTCTCAGACGTCCAACTTTATTACTCCTGAGTACGAGAATTATAATCCCTTCAGAGGGCAACTCAGGGTACGCCTCTGCACGCTGGCCATCTCTTCATTGTCCACCACGCACATTCACACAAGGACACGAACACACACCAACACACACACACACACATACATGTGCACGTACAACATGCTTGTGTAAAAAACAAACTTTCGAATAAACAAACTCGCAATCTTCTCCTCAATGAAACAAATAAAACAACCAAGCGATCAAATTATCTGTCCGAGTTTATCGTTTTTTGCTTATCTCTGCAACATCGCAAAACGAATAAAAAACACGGTAAACACCGAATAGCAGTGTGAGCTACAAACTCACCCACTGATTGTTAGCAATCCGGTTGATGATCTGAATCACAAGTCTGAGCTGAAACTGTTGATTATATTAATATTAGACTGCTTGTTATTATCTAATTCTATATTTTATATTTGAAAATAGAGTGGATCCAGCCACTTATTAATTCCTTCAATTATCTCTGAACTAATGTTTTGAAATTTGATCAGATTTGAAAGAATTTGATCAAATTTTAAGGAATCTGATCAAAGTTGAAAGAATCTGATCAAATTTGAAAGAATCTGATCAAGATTTGAGAGAATCTAATCGAATGATGAGAACATAAAATCAACTGTGATTGAACTCAATCGTATCCGACTTGGCTTTGAATGATTATGAATGAAATTCAATGAAATGGGCGATCTAATCGTGACTGAAAGCAATCCAATCGCGTTTACACGATTCATTGTAAAATAAAATCACAATTTAACGAATTAATAGTGCGGAACATACTAATATAAGAGGATTTATCGGAAGTCCCATCGAATCTTATAGAATATCACGAAATCTAATCAACTCTAGCCGAAATGAAGTCAACGTGGAAAAGAATTCTGTGAGAATTTCTTGAAATCTCATCGAATCCTATCGCATTTGATCAAATTCAGTCGACGAGTCTTGTAACTGAACGCAATCGTATCAAATTCGAATGGAGTTTGTCAAGTTTTCATTAAGTCTGACTGTCCGAATTGAATCTGAAGTGATGGAATGTGGAATTTCGATCGAATTGATCGGATTAACATAACTTTTGAGAGTTTAGTTGAGTGCAATGGAATGGAATTGAATTAGATCTCCATTTAGTGAAATTAGCTTGGTTTAGTTGATTTGTTCGACATGCCGGCTGTAGGGTGTCGCCTGAAGTTTCCTTTGCTTCCCTTAGATTTGAATTCTTTTGTTTTACGAACACTTTTATTTGCCTGCACTTCGCTGCTGCTGCTGTTGTTGTTGTTGCTGCTGTTGTAACATTGATTGCAACCACTGCCTGTCCAATAAATGTCGTTCGTCCTTTGTCGGGTTGTTATTGCGGTACTTTTATGTTTGTTCATATTTTGGTTGCAAAGTTTTTGCTAAGAAATGAGAAACTTTTGGTTTTTTAATCAGACGGCAAACAACTGCAGTAAGAGGAAGAGCAGCAGCAGCAGCAGGACGACATTTATTAATGTTGACCAGCAACGTATTGCTGTTGCTGTCGCTTCCCCTCACACTTTTCACTCACACACACACACACACACACACACACACACACACATCCGCTTCTACTCGCACTTGATTTGCATTTTGATACAAATGGCAGTTCGAAAAGTTTTCCCGCAGCTGCTGCATTTCGTACGCAGTTTTAAGGTCAGCTTTAGAAATGAAATCAAAGATTCTTTTGAATATTTGCCGCTTCTGTTTTCTCTGCATTCACAAAAGATAAGCTGGAAAATGTCCGCGTTTTGTGTGTTGTTTGGAAACTTTTCCTCGACTGTGCGAAGGGTTTTCTTTATTCTTTGAAGAGTCGAGAGTCTTGATTTTGTTATTTATTAATTTAACTATTATTCAGAATTTCTGTGGAAATTCTGTTCGTCTTAACAAATGCAAAAATATGTTTTCTCTTCGTTTTTGCATTATTAACTGGCATAATTTTTAAAATATTATATCAGGAATTACAGTTGCTTTTTTTATTTGTTCCTTTTATTTTTCCCTCTTATTTTCCCTCTCTTATATTTTGTTATTGCTGTTGTTGTTGCTGTTATTGTTGTTATTACTCTTGTTAATGCTGAATATAATGAGATTTCAACAAATTCCAAAGAAGTGTAACTGAGCAAGTCAGAGTGGAGTTTTCGGCCAGGTCGAGGTAGAAAATGCCCTACAACCTCAAACGGTGCAACAGACGGTATTTAAAAAGCTTCTCCAACATTAAATCATCTCATTCAGGAGAATATCACGGTAACAGTTGCTCTTGAGGACCGTACTACACCGATACCAATATTTTAATAGGCCTGCATTCCTTTATAGGCCTCATGCTGTCTGAATGTCCTGATTGATCCGTAACGAAGTGCGGTTAAACGTCTTATGTGAGAATTTAAATGCCTTATGGAGAAGCGAACACAATTCTTATCCGCTGTCTTTCGTCCTCAATTCCAAACTTTCCTGCAAAGGAAAGTCGAATCATTGAAACTCTTCTCTTTGTTCTCTTGCAATTACGGAATTGTCCACATCTTTCCATATCAATCTACCTCGTCTCGTCTGCGTTACTTTCACATGTAGGGTGTTCGCCGAATGTGATGACCACCAGCGGTTATCCTGGGATTGCATAAAATGATATTAAATATTAATTAATTCCTTAAGTTGTTATGTAGTGCATGCTAAGGGTTCGCGTATTTATTGCATTTTAAACACTTGCAGCAACTAAAAGCCGAGCAATCGAAACAATTTATTTGCTGCGATAATTCGAATTTAATTAATAAAAATCATGCAAATGAAGGCTATAAAAGCAGGAGAAAAACACTCAATAGAGTGGGGAGGAGAATGGACAAGTAAATATTATAAACTTATTAAATTTAATATTTATTACAGCTATCAGTCTTTAATACCGAAGAACCACCTTAAAAACCATCATTTTTACATCGTACGCGGCATCAGGAAATGATTGCATTCATATATTGTAACAATAAGCCGATCATTAATCACTGCATTGACTTCGAGTCAACAAATTCGAATTGAAGTCATTTTATTAATAGGTAAACATCATCACATCACATTATAGTGCTTCCCCATGGTTCACTGGTGCCGATCATTAATCATTAGATAGCTAATCGTTGGTAAAAAAGCCAAGTTAGAAGCTTCCGAACACTGAAATAGTGGAGGCAAGCGTGCCTTAAGCAACTCAATCTTTTGCCTAGCTGCGTACTGAGAGATATTATTTTGTATCTGTAACTCAAACCCGACGAGACGCTGCACTGGAAAAATTGTTGCTTGTCGTGGTTAGCATAATAATCAGTGTTTGCTTGAATCGATGGTTAATCGAATATTATGGCACTGAATAAGAAAACCAGGTTCTTGAAATCGAATATCGTGGTTCTCAGTGTGGAAAGCGTTTTTGGAATAGAATGTCATGGTTTTCAATATGGGAACCGTGTTCTTAGAATAGATTATCGTGGTTCTCCATGGGGAAAACCGTGTTCTTGAAATAGAATATAATGTTGGTCAATATAAAAACCGTGTTCTTCAAATTTAATATCTTAATTCTGAATATCAAAATCGCATATCATTCTTGTCTACATGAAAACCGTGTAGATTAAAATTGAATATTGTGTTTCCCAATATGAAAACCATATTCTTCAAATAGAATATCGTGGTTCTCAGCGCGAAAACCGCGTTCTGCAAATTGAATATCACGGTTTTCTGTATGAAAACCGTCTTCTTTAAATTTCATGTCATGATTCTTGATATGAAAACCGTGTTTTTTAAAATGAATGCCATGATTCCCTGCTTCTTTAAATTGAATATCATGGTTCTCTATACGAAAACCCGAATATCGCTGTTGGCGTGTAAAACACACGCCATCCTTGTCGTCGTATTAAAAGGGTTCACATTGAGTATCTTGGTTTTCAGTGTGACAACCACTTGTTTCAGAAAGGAAGATGACATTTTTCCATTGCAAATATCGCATCATCATACCGAAGGATCAGAACAATCTTCGTATTTGCAAACGTGAAACATTCCGATGGCGACTTCCTCTTTGATATGGCGTACCATTTTTTGGTTCAGTGTAACAACAGCCAAGGAATACTAAAATGATGGATGAATTCGATGCCGATGGCATGGAAAATCATTTGTCAATATGACGTCATCGTTATGGCCGCCACGCAGACGCTGCCTTATTTCTTGCTTCGAGAATCTTCAATGCAAACGAGAATAACGAGTGAAATGTGAGTGATCAGCGTCGTCATCTTCTCGCGTCGTATTCATCACTTTTTACAAGCGAACCAGCGACGTGCATGTTTGTGTAGCTGGGAGAAAATTTGCTGTCTTCATGCATTACTGACTATGTCTTCCAAACATAGTCACACACACACACACACACACATACACATCTACGCTCCCCTACATATGCATTCATACAATATTAAAAAGAACTCGGGAAACTTCATCAGAAAAACTTCTCTGGATCAGCGCAGAATTTGTAGTTTTTAATGTTTTTGTTTGTGCGATTTTGACTTCATGGTTTCCTCTTCCATTATGTGGTGAGTGTGTCACTTTCCCTGATGGTTCTTCCTCTACCAACACCACTGCAAGTGCCGGTGCCAGCGAGGCAGAGCACCACTTCCGCTCATGAAACGGAAACGCGCATGAAAATCGCGTATACGTGAGTGGTTCTCTGCAAATTTCGCACACGTATGAGTGTTAGAGTTGGTATGTGTGTGTGTGTGTGTGTGTCAGTGTACACGTCTGTCTGTCTATTTGCGCTCGTAATAATAACGAAAAAATTCCCGCTTGCATTAGACACGCATGGTGTTGCTGCAGTTTATCTTGTGATTTCTAGCCTCTCATCTTCACAGCTTTTCCACTCTATTATTACTTCTTTCGCTTTCCCAGAGTGCCGAGTTTCGTTGCGTTCACAGTTTTGTTTTCGCTGTCGTTTTCGCTGTCGTTTTCGCTGTCGTTTTCGCTGTCGTTTTCGTTGTCGTTTTCGCTTTCGTTTTTTCGCTCACATCTCGTTATTAGTAGTTTTCTTCTTCTTAGTTTCTGCTTGTGGTGGGCGCTGCGTAGAGGTGGTCGGCGGATCCTTGTCGGTTGGAGGATCCGTGCACTTTTTTCCTGGCGGAAATGCATTAGACAGGAAAACCATCATGGAATGTCTTTGGATTTGACGTGAATTCATGGAGAGGCGGATAGCGTTTGAGTAGCTTTTCAGTGTCTTCGGTGGATAACTGGAAGTGCGGGGAAAAAAAAGTTGCAAGGAAAGCGGGAGAAAATGTCTGCCATAAAATTTTAGAATGGATGAAGTTGCAGTCGGAATTCTAGTGTGGAGTAATTTTAAATTTTTTATTATTTTAATTCCGGTGAAACGCACTTTGCGGTGGAAATAATTTCAAGTGCACATTCACACAATCTTTAGTGGTTCTCTGAGGAGTTTTCGGGATTGGAAATTTCGTTCGCATAACGGTGCAGCAGAGTACGATAGTCTGGTACACCTTCGGCGCGCTTTTTGTGTGAAGATTTGACCCCCGCCGCCCCCCGAGAAGTATCGATAAAATCGACAAGAAACACGATATTTGCATGGCAATTCGAATAACAATTGAACGCGTCGTTCTTCCAAATGGCTTGGAACAGAATTTCCACTATCCTGCCACTCTAGAAGGCGTTCAGTTAAATCTGGGAGCAATTTTGGAATAACAAATGATTTACGAGCGAATATGAACGCCGTCGTCTATCGTGCGAGAACGCATATGTAACCCGATATAAATTCAAAAGCGATATAAATTTCGGTATAAATTTCGGTATAAATTCGGTATAAATTTCGGTACAAATTCGGTATAAATTCGGTAAGCAGGAGGAAGAACATCCTTCCCATTCGTCGTTTGTGTCGCAGGATCTACGACATTCCATGCCGTGAACCTGTCATCGTCGCATCTCGTCGTCTCTCCCGCCCGGATGCCCGCAGTTCTCCAGCCTCTGCTTTGTTCGCGTTCCCTTTCCTTCCATTTTTGCGCTCCTTTTCCTGATTTATGTACAACGTGCAACTATTGAAACCCATTCAATGAATCATCCGTCGCTTATTGCTGCCGCAGTTGCGCTTGCAGCTGCTCTGGCAGATTCTGGAGGAGTTCCTGCCACGTTGTTACATTTTAAAAGGAAGATTTTGCAGGAAATCTGCTTACAAACTTATTTCGCAACTCAGACAAACCGAATTCCCTATCGATTTCAAAACAGTTTATCCAAATTACGCTGCATAATTCAAATTATCACCGGCAACAAGCTGACTTCCGCCGTGGGGCGACTTAATTATCTAATTCAATAATTAGCAAACGGAAACTTCTAATTGGGACGCCATTATTTGCACAGTTTCTCGAGTGAGCGCACAGGCAGTGGCTGCCGAGCGCAAGCAACGAGACCGTCCGGTACGGCACTCCCGAGACCGAGACCGAGGACCAAAACAATACGAAAATCGACAGTCTTGACTTACAACCAGAACCGCAGGAGGACGCGCGGGGCGAGGCAGCAACAACGTGCTGAACAACAACAACAACACGCTTGCCACGGCTGGCAGGAGTCGAAAATAAGTGTTGAAATGAAATTCGGGTCGGCGAGATTCGACAAACAAACGAGGGCATTAATAGAAGAATTGGTTTCTGGTGGCTCGTGGTGCACGGGTCAGAGGGTGGGGGGGCTGGGAGAGCTGCTGACAAAAGCCTGAAATGTTGAAGGAAGGAAGAAGTTTGGAATTTAAATCTTTAGTGGGATTCTCAAGTTTGCATTCCAAGAAAACACAAAATCAATAATGAGTGGCATGGAAAACGAAAAGGGTTTCGGAACCTGAAGACAAGAGTGGGGGAGGGGGGCTTCGGGGGTGGAGCGAGCTTTGATCTTCTCCAAGCACAGCACTGAAATCGCTTTACTTTATTTGCATTATTATTTCTGGAAGCCGCTTCTATTTTAGGTAGTTTTCTTCCTTCTTCGCAGATGTTTTCTGATTTTGTTCGTTGAAAGTGGTAACGAAGTCTTAGTGTTGCTATTCAAACACAATACAGCAACAAATAATAACGGCTAACAAATTAAATTTCGCCTGCTAACTTTCAAATATTTGCTAGAAAATTGATTTCTCTTGAAGTCAACATTCAAATTTTAGATTATAAAGATTTTTAAAAAGTTGAAAGAAATCTCTTTTGCGTGCTGTGGCTGCGCGCCCAGTGTTGCCACCTCTGTTTTCCCTTCTCTCTCCTCGCTGCCTCTTCAGCAGCAATCGATTCTTTTTGTACGCAAAGAGAATCGGCGAAAAAATTCGGAAGCCTGAAATTCGTTCCAATCACGTTGCTGCCGTTATTGCTGGCGATGTGCGTGATGAGCGCTGATTGTTGCACAACCGACCGAGCGTTCGTGCGTTCGTGCGTCCGTGCGTCCGTGCGTCCGTTCGTCCATCCGTCCATCCGTCCATCCGTCCGTCTGTCTGTCGTCCGTCTGTCTGTCGTCCGTCCACCCGTTCAGCTGCTCCACTCCTCGTGATCCTTCCGCGGTGTGTGCAAATTCGCGACGAGAGAAGAGCTCGCGGCGCGAATTATTTCTGCCCGCCCGCTTGAGTCAGCGAATCCCTGCTTCACGCTCGACTCCTGAACTCATTTCTGGGTTTTTATAAAAGTAGTTAAATTTCTCTTCCTGTTTTTATAGCCTTTCGTGCCCTGCTCGACTTTTTCCCACGTGTTTTGTGACTGATTGGAATGTAAAATGTTGTTATTTAGATGTTCGTTTAAAATCTGAGCGATTTTCTATGTTTTATTCAACTTTTTATATTTTAAAACAGTATTTTTTTATATTTTAAAAATATGTGTTAAAGAAAACTCGTTTACTTTTCTAAATCATTTATTCTAAATGAGAAATCTTGAGAATGTTTGAATATAAATAACTTATTTAGAGATTCGCGGTGTGGAGGCAGCTTCGCCCTCTTCGGCTCCCCTCCCCCTCCACACCAGAATCCTCTGCAATTCCCTCTACACACGCTCTACGTTTGTTATTATTTTCGTTGTATTTACTGATTTTTATGCGTGTGCGCAACAGCTTTTCTAGCGTATTTGAGTGGCTGCTGCCACCAATTCAGCCAAATCTCCAAAAAATTGTTTTCACTTCTCAACTCGTACATGTGAGAGTGTGTTCGTGTAAGTGTCGGAGTGTGTTAGTGTGCAGTGTGGCAAAATAAGTATTTTTACCTCGACAAATTCATTGTTTGTTGTGTTCGCTATTTGCATGCAAATGCATTCGTGCACTAAAACAACAACAAAGGAAAACAACATGCATACTAGTATGAACGCAAACGAACACACACACACACACACACACACTTACACAAGTACAAAGGTGCAGCCGGAAAAGAATTCGAGTAGTAAAAAACGGAACAATCAAACCGTTACAAGTAAAGAAATCTCTCAAAACGATTTCCTTACTTTTCAACTGCAGCGAGCGTGGGAGAGGATTTATGCGGAGAGCGTACGCACGCACACATCCGCAGACGTGAACACGAAGCACAGTTTGCGTGTGCAGTGTGGCCAGAACGTGAGGCTGCGCGAGTATGAGTGAGAACATTTCAAATACTCGCAAAACGACAAATAAATAAAGAAATTCACAAAAAAATTATCTATTCTTAGGGTAATTGTTTGTAATTCCATCTTCAAAGTAATGATTACAAAAGTAATCAATATTTCCGCAGCTCTGAATGGGATTATTTTTGTGATTTGAGATGTTTTGCGGCTGCGAAAGTAAGCTAAGTGGATTTTCCCCACAAACAGTGGTCACCCAACATCTGGCAACACTGGCGCAGCAAGCGTACACGCCTACTGCATGCATCCCTGCATCCCAGCGTCCCTGCGTCTGCTATTCGTGTGCGTGACGGTGTGTTTGTGTGGCTTAAGTACCGAAAAATTCCTTGCAATTTTACAAAATACCGCTGCGATCTCCTCCTGCGGATAAAAGGGGGCCCGCGACCTCCGTCTGGTACTACTTCGGTGGGTGGGGGGCATCTACTGCCACCGACACCCGCTCGTTCAACACTTCCGGTCGCCCCCTTGCCACGCCCCACGTTGGCTTGGTATTCATTGCATTCACCGCTGTCGCCAGCGCCGCACCCTTCACCCCGCCACGTGGTCGCAGCCGCTCAAGCCCCAGACGCGAAATGTGTGTCCGCCTTCCACCTCCTCCCGCCGAACCTGCCATCCCTCCCCCACCCGTCCTCCTTCTAAAGATCCCCTGCTACTTCCTCCCTCTCTGCATCCATCGTCTGACCCACGACGACGAACTGTTTGCCGTTTAATGCCGCAGGAATTCCTCCCCGTCCACACCAACGCCATTTCTCCAGCATCTCGTCCGTACCCCGCCCACCCCCGTCTCACCCCATCGGCATCCAGCGTTCACGTGCTGGAGGCAAGAAAAAATTACATTTTCGAGTGCATAATTTATGCACTTCCGTAGCATGAAATTTTTTGCCAAACGACTTGCAAACAATCGAGGAAGAAAAGAGGTTTTGCTGCCACGCTTCCTTGTTGTTGCAGGACTTTGATGCGAGTCGCTGTTCTGCAGAAGCAACACATCACATCGTGGCAACACTTAAGATGTTGCATTCGAGCATAAAATCGGCGAAGTTAACGTTTCCATTTAAGCGCAGGACTTTCGAGTGACACGCGGTTTTTATTTGATTTATTTTGGTTTCCCTCTGCTTAGTCTCGACTGTACTTCGATGCTCGTTATTCAGTTTTATTTTTAGTTTATTTTTTTATCTGGTTCTGCCTTTATTTCTCTTTTATTTATATTTTATTTATATTTTTTTATCCGGTTCTTCCTTTATTTCTCCCTTTATTTATATTTTTCTTTTTTTTGTTTTCATTTTTCCTTTTATTTCCAATTTTTCTACATATTTTGCTTTCAGTTTTGTTTCTATCATTATTTCTAATTTTTTTTTCTACTAGAAAACAACTTTTAATAACATTTCTGATTAACAAAGAAGACAACATTTTAATCACATCGAATGGATTTGAATGTAGTTGGAAATGGAAGCTTAACCACGCCTACAAAAGGATGCTTAACCACAACAATGGAAAAAATGACGGGAAAATAATTTGTGTTCAGACCACTCAAGCAGCAGGAACAACAACAACAACAACAACAACAACAACAACAACGGTTTAAAAAGCAACCACAGCGTAGTAAAGGAAGTTGTTATTACTACCGATGACAACGTGGAGCGAAACTTCAGCAGAAAACATTGAATGAGAAGGAAAGTAAGAGCTGGAAAAGGATGAAAAGAAATTAAAGTAGTAACTACAACAATAATAACAAAGGACACGGAATAACAATAGAAAATAAGGATGGAAAAGGGGGCGGGAAGGGAGAGAGAGAGCGGGAAAATTTTAAGGGTGCATAAAAGATGGCAGAAATGGAACGAGCAATGATGGGCAACAACAAAAATTATACAGTTCTAGAAATGATGACTTCGTGTTGACGGGGCATCAAATTAAAACGTACTTCAAAAAGAAACTAACCGACGGCCCACCCTTTATATGTACACATCGTCCACATATCAAGGTTACTCGTCTTCAATTTAGAACCTCGTAATAATATTTTCTCTCGTTACCTCGTTACCTACTCTTCGATTACCAGAATTCAGGCACAGATAGTCATGGCAGTCACAGTTTACAATCCGTTTAAACGTTGTGAAGTTAAAGGTGGGCGGCAAAATATGCGCACGGAAAATATTCCACAATTTAATCAAAGCGATCGAGGAACGATTCCGCACGGTCTTGTGTGGTGCGTTGGAACAGCATCGAGACAGAGAAACGGGGTACCTTTTTGAGACGCCTGGTGAAGGTGTGTTAAATACTTGAACTGTGGAAATCAAGCTCAGAGGAACATTTACAATTCAAATCGCCGGAAAATTATGATACACACCCCACGTCAGTACGATTTCAGTAAAGTTAAAGGTTTCTATAGAGCTGGATACCCCACTGTCCCCTATGCGCTCTATTGCACGAGTGCGAATATGGTCTAGCAGCTGCAGATATGTTCGCGAAATCCCGGACCGTAAATGCGAATTGTGCTTCATTTTCGGACGGACATAGATGATGTTATCTACAACGAAGATCGGTTGAAGTGAAGTATTTCTTACACCGCTTTCAAAATGTGGTCATTCAAACGAATATCACATTTAATTGATATGCGCAGGACATCAAGAACTACCGACTCATTATTACCCACCGACTTATTCACATCCACCCAGAATGGTCCGCGCAAAGTGGGAGGCGATGATGATGTCGTCAAGTGTGACACTTCCACATTTGAAACCAGAAGGATCCCGACAATTTCTCTAGTGCTCTGATTACATTTTTAGCAAATCAATCCAAACTCTCACATCTTTATTTTAGTCTTTATTTCGCGTAATAAATTTGTTATATAAATATTCCACCGATTTTTAGATTTGACATGTTTTTCTAATTTTAACTTTTCACATAAATTCGGTATAAAAAGATGTCAATCGATCTGTATTACAATCCAAATTCTTTATAATTTTAAATTCATAAACTGGAAATTTGAAATACCTCGGTGGCACCGACTCGTTTCTATATTTGCGGTGTTTGGTAATTTGCTGTTGTCTCATCCTGTAGTTTTCTGCCTTCTATAAATATCCACTTCTTTTACATTTTACGTGTTTTTGCGCTTTTAACTATTTGCATAAATTCAGTAACATCAATAGATTTGCATTACATTCGAATCGATTTGATAGAAGCACTCGTTCGATTTGTATACAGATTTCAATTCATTGCACTGCTACTCACACCTGCGGGGAACCAATCACTCGCCACGCCCACTTTCAACAGCGTCCTATGTGACGTAACTGGGCGGCGACACCCTTCTAGTATCTGCTGGGTCTCAAAAAGTCGCGGGGGTGCTCGGGCATACGACTTTGATCGTCCGGATGCGGATTGCGTTGTGTGTAGAAGTGCGTTCGCCGGCGCCTCGGGTACATTTCCATGTTTTGAGTGCCAGGGAGCGGATCCTGAAATAGAAAAACCCAAGGTCAGTCCACGTGGAGAGAAACTCCCAACTTCCCGCCAATTTCCGAAAACTTACCACGCGCGACGAACGGGACTCTCGCTGTCGCTCTGAGGTTCCACTCCTTCCAAATATCTGCATGAAAAGTGAGGTTAGACTTTCGTTTGGAAAGCGAAAATTTGGATTCTTACGTGCGAAGACAGAGTTTCGCCCAACATGTTCATGGCCGACCACACGTAATTCATGGCAAACAGTGATCTTGAGTAAGTCTTGATCTCTCAAAAAAGCTTCTTGTGGTTCTTTATTTCTTATGGTTTTTTAAAGACACTTAAAAGTTTGCTTACGATTTTGCTTTATTTTTTATGGTTTTTAAGGAAACTTAAGATTTTGCTCACGTAAAATTTATTTTTTCTTCAATTATATTCAGATAAAGAATTTATTGTGACAGGAATTGGGAAACAACTCGAATTGAATTTAAAGTTTGTTTACTGAACTTTCTTTTGAAAAATACAGTGTTTGCAAAGTGCTTTCAAAGTGGTTTTAATTAAAGTTAAAGTTTAATAATCTGCATTTCTCTGTTCTTTATAAATGTGTATTGCGCAAATATTTGTAGTTTTAATAGGAAATCCTACTAATAAATTTATTTCGTATAGAACGGGCCATCAGTTGGTTTCTTTCTCGCCATGGCCACCGCGTAGCTGTGATTTGACGTCGTTGGACTTTTATGGGGTGGCGGTGTGATGCTGACAATCCACAAGCAGTTGAGACATTTAAGGAAAATATCCATCGGGTTATTCGCGCAATAAAGTCCACTAATCATCGAAAATGTCCTGATAAATTGGGTTGACAGGATGCTAAGCCAGCAGTGGCAGCCATTCGAATGTGAACGCCGTAATACCGTGAAAACTACTGAATTGTTTTCCTCTATAGCACTTTTAAAAAAGAAACTACCAGATGGCCCACCCTGTATGCAGCCGCAACTGCAGTTTCAAGAGGTTTTTTTAGGAATCAAATAAAATGAGGAATCAAATAAAATGAGGAATCAAATAAAATAAAATTATATCTCGCAGGCTGTATGAATTCGTGTGCAGTCAAGCAACCCATCAATCAATCAGTCATTTAATCAATCACCTGCTGAATTTACTCAAGTGTCGCTTTTGTTCTCCGTTCAGCTAACTGTGGCGCATCTTAAGTACGGATTAACAGAGTTGCAGTTGATGTTGCTTGTGGATTCAATGACATTTTAATGAGTTGCTTACACTTGGGTGAGTAATTAGAAGGTTTTCGAGGGGACGCGATTGCTTCGCCTGCTGTACGAGTGAAGCACAATTGAGGTGACTTAAGAAGCCCTCAATTAAAACATCGTCATCGAGGATTGGAAGACGAAACATCAAGGATCAACTTGACGCAGATTCTAATAACTTTTAATCACTCTTTCGCTGCAGATTTAGAGCTGTGAATAGTGAAAATAATTCTCTACTCTCGGATTTGTGTAGGCGAACCTTTCGAAGAGTTTCTTCCAAACGCAACCCCGTTTAATTTGTCGTTTCAAGTGCTCGGCCTTTTCCTTCTTTCCATGTAAGCAGGGACACCCCTCCGGAGAGTTGCAAGGCCAGCTGAAAGCGAGCACAGCGTGTACTCGGAAGCCTCAGAACGCTACTTCGCCCGCCTGTCGCCACCCCTTTGTTCCGTCACTGCCGTTGATGGCAACTTCCGCTTCCGCAGACGGCTGCAAGTGGTACGTCACGCGACGGCCTCGTTGTATGCGGCTACCAGTCGGCCGTCATAAATCAGGATCGCCGGGAGCGAAGAGAACTTCTATAGCGAACCGAAATAAAGCCAGAGCACCTTCGAACCCCCTTTCGCCTCCCACTCCGCACTCAGTGCTCTCCCCACCTCCACCTCCTTCACTTTCTCCCTCCCCCCCTCCACCTCCAAGCTCTTCGTTGTTTTGTCCTCTTTAAATTCGTGTGGTCAACGTTCAGAAGTCCGTGTATAAAAACGAGACGCTAACTCAACCAGACGACGTTACACAAGAAACACAACAAAAAACAGCAGGTAAACATTATGTTGGTGGGCTCAGAAGCAAAAAGCGCTCAAACAATCCGGCAGCGAAATTGGCCACAACGGCAAAGATAACTTTAACTGCAAATAAAAGCGGTGGACGAGGGAAAAACTGCGCAAGCTTCTAATAATTCAAAGGAAAAAGCGCGACAAAAAAGGGAGCAGAAAGGCGGCAAAAAAAGTTCGTTTGCTGGCGTGACGCGGCCCGCTGTGGTCTGGAAGTTTTCCAGACCTCGTGATAGCGTGGCCACACCGCCCCCCCCCCCCCCTCTTCACCGCTCAGATGGGGTTTAGCGGTTCCGCGGGGTTCGTCGACGCCGCTCTCTTGCCGGAACCACCGAAAAAAGGTCTACGCGGCCTTTGAAAGCGTGAGAATTCTACGTCTTCCCCCCCACCCCCGCTTCGCCTTCGCGAGTGTTCAGCAGCTGAAATGATGTACGACATGTTAACCCACTCATTCCCCGAGACTCCCGCCACCTTTACGTCGTGGACGGGCAGTCCGCACCTAATTTTTCACTCTCTTCTCGGCGTCAAAGCCGAGCGTGCGAGGTGCAGCCGAGGTGCGTGTTTAACATGTCAACGGGGGCTCAACTGTTGCACGATGCGTGTGCGGCACACTCTTCGCCCTTCAGGTGGTGATGGATTGTTGGATTTTGTCATTCATTTATCGCTACACAACATGCACAACTTTTCAACACTTTTATTTCGGCTCATTCGAAGTTTTCTTCCAAATTTTAGAGAATTAAATTTTTGCCACCTTTTTTTTCTAACTTATTTCGGTTCTTTACGTTGGTTGTTGTTGTTGTTGGTGTTGTTGTTGTTGTTCTTATTACAGTTCTTAATGCGATTCTAGTGTTTGGTTCGTCTTTCTTAGTCGCATCTGCTGCCGTTGTTTGTCGGGCGACTTAAAATGACACCCGAATTCGCACCTCAAACAAACCGCCAAGTTTAAAGTGCGATACCACCCCACCTGCAACCACTTCACCCCCACCTCGCCCCGCCCCGCCCCCCGGCATCCACATCCCGCACACCGAGATCCGCTTCCACCTTCCGGTGCTTCCACGCTCGCCTTTCGATGAAGTGAAAATACGATTATTTATTATACGCACTCGCACGGCAGCGCATCCGCGTGTAGCGCGCAGCGCGTAAGCGTCATAAATTGCTATCAGATATATTTCGGTGCCTCAGTGCAAACAATCATTTATCACGTCGCGCTGCTGAGCGTCGTTAGTTGGCCGTGCGAGCGGCCGATGCAGAGGACGCGCGCGGAGGCGGCATTTTCACCGCTGAAGCCGTAGAAATGCGGAAAAACGCCGCAAGATAAATACATTGAGCTAATAATGTTTACACAGAACGCTACACTTTGATTTCCACGGCTTTTCTGTGTAGAGAACAAATTGAATTGCATATTTTGACGGTAAGAAAGCAGAAGCATCAGCAGATTGGATTTCTCGCAATATCTGTCCTTCAGAGGTGTTAAGAGGTTTTAATTCTCTCACATCTCATCCTGAAAACACACTGAAATCACAGCCGAGTCGTGAGAGTGTGAAGGGCACGTTGCCCCCCCCCCTCTCTGCCCCCGTAACCATCAGGTTCTCTCATCTTTTTTAGTTCTTTCAGAGTTTACCTGAAAAATAGGTAAACTCCTGCCAGCACACCTCGGAGATTTCAGAGGGGAAAAAATCCTATTTAAATGCAAATTCCTGCTATTGAAATTATTTTGATTATTGGAAGTGTGTTGCGCTCTCCGCGCTCTCGAAGCGGTCGGCAGTATTTGTTGTTCTCCGTTGTCGAGAGCGGAACGGCGAGAAGGGGGGACGAAAAGTGAGTGGAGTTGCCCCCACCCGAAATTCAAAGGGATTCAATTTCTTTCTCACTCATTCACTCATTCAGTTCGATTCAGTTTTGAAACGTTCACATGATAAAAGCGCAAACTTCTCTTAAATGAATTAAAACATTCGAAAACTAAGCGTAATCGAAGAAATAATAAGAAAGTCGCCACTTAATGTGATTTTAGTTACACAATCACCTAATCAAGCAACTTAGAAGCTTAGAAGTTTCGATACTCACTTAAAAAAAAAAAAAAAAAAAAAAAAGAAAGGATTAAAAATTAATTTCTTACCGTCAAACAAATTATTGCGAAAATTTATTTGCTGTTCAAAGTATTGTATAAAAATATTTACATACAATAAAGAATTTAATGCGAAAGCATTGACAAAGAAAATCTACTATTTCGATTTTTATTTGAGTTTTTTTGTAAATGTTCTAACGCGCCCCTTCCGTCACCCCTCCGCGAGGGGTTACTGATTTCCGACTACACCCCTGACTGGTGTACTGGTTTCACTCTCCGGAGGAAACTCGTATTACGTAAGAGCGAGTTAAACTTGAGAGACACGTACACACACTCAACGCGCACAAACAAACACCGGGTCACCAACGAGGTCACCGGAAACTTCGAGTAATGACGACGTGAACGTTTTTTGATTTACGAAAACATATTTTCTCGGTTTATTTTAAAGTTGGGTTTTATTTTCGAATGGTTTGAAGTGCGATGTGTGTGGGATGAAGCGGTGAGGGGGCGAGGGGGTGAGGGTGGGGTTGGTGAGGGGGAAGGAGGTCGGCAGGGTGTGTTTTTGAGAGGATAAAGTGGATGTAGTGAGTGATTAGGGCGATCTGGGGTGCGACAAGTGACGAGGTGACGAATTGTGAGGTTCGTTGTGACGTTTAGCGTGTTGAGGTGTGAGGTGTGAGGTGGACATGAGGGGAGGGGCGTGGAGGGCTGCTGTCATGCATAACGTGAGATGTAAGGCGTGAATTTGTACACTCCTGCAAATTTAGACGCTGAGCTGAGTGGCGAGACAGAGATGTCAGGCTGGAAACGATTTATTTCAAATAATCGCCAGCTAAAACACGTTGAAAAGTTGGTGGACCGAAGGGGAAGAGGGCCAGTGGGGAAAGTGGGTTAAAGAAGAACGGGGGAAAAGCATTTAAAAGCGGACAAAATAAAAATAAATACTTGAGTGAGCAAATTTCCTCTTTTAACAGCGGCGCCTGAAAGTATGCAACATTTTTCCGCTCGTTTTCTTGCGCTGCCCGGCGCTCCTTAATTAATTTTGTGGATCACAAGTGAAGCGAAAGCCAGTTAATTCTCTCGACTCGCAACTACTTCAAGTGTCGAGAAACACGTCGTCGTCGTCGTCTTCATTCAATTCAACGCCAAATCAAAGTAGCGTCGAATCAGCCTTCGCGTCAAATCACAGCTTAGCAGCGGGTCAGTCGGGCGTTCTGGCGATCTGGCGATCTGGCGATCTGGCAGCTCTGCTGGCGCTCTAAGCCGCTCGTGACTCATCTAATCGACGGACGTTTCGATGTCATCTCGTTGCCGCAGTAACAACAAAGTCATCAACTCGCTGCCGCTGCGAGTAATCTCGGCGTGATTAAATGCACGCGCGCGCCGCGCCACACGGCAGCTTTTTGACGAATTTCGCACACCAGCTAATTAAGTGCAGTAATGAATTTCCATCGAAATGAAATGCAAATGCAAACGAGCGATTAAATCGGCCGCTGAATGCGGCGACAGCAGTGGAATGCGTGCAATCAAACGCGGACGAAGCGGCGCTCAGATTGATTGAGCAAACGTCGATTATGCAATTAATGCGAATCCGGCCGTTAAGCAGCCTCGCTCACTCTCTCACTCTCTCTCCCACTGCTGCCAAGTGCTGCCAAAACGTGTCGAATTAACGGCAAACGCGGCCAGAGTGCGAGTGTGAGAGCGAGTGCATGTGTGAGTGCGAGTGGGAGTGCGAGTTCGATGGCTGCAAATGTGTATTAAATTAATTAGTTCAGTCTTGCTTAAACTTCACGACGGAGAGGAGAAAACTCACGTTAATGGCGAAAAATTAGAATTGACTTGCTGCAAACATCTTGAGTCAACAATTAACCCTCGAAAAGTTGACAAATTCAAGCAACAAACAGCCAAATCAACAACATGTTGAATTTCCCACTCAATTGTTGTCAATTATTTCGTTCAAACGTATCAACATGTCTCAGCAACATTTCTGTTTATAAATTGCATTTTGTTTAGATACCACATGCTGTTGTTTAACTATCTCAACATGTATTCACAACGCTTTTGTTTCTAAACCTCATTTTGTTTCTAAACCGAATTTTGTTTCTAAACCTCAATTTGTTTCTAAACCTCATTTTGTTTATATACTCCATGTTGTAGTGCACACAATTCTCAACATGTATCATCAACGTTTTTGTTTCCAAGCCTCATTTTGTTGCCAAACCACATGTTGTTGCGACAAGCAGATGCGAGCGCAGACTCTGCTTGTGTTAAACTCGTTTACAGCTTAAGAGCGAACAACGCAAGCTGTTAAATTGCGCAGAGAGCGAGAGAGTGGAGCGCGCGTTTTGCGCAAGTCAGTGATTTGCAGCCAACAACAACCACGTTTGTGCGTCTTTTTCGCCCAATTTTAATTGCATTCTTTCCATTCATCCTCCGCGCGGCTTCAAATGCCAAACGTCAAAACTGACAGTTCACGGCGGACAGCTGTAGCTGCGGTTTGTGCTTTCGGTGCCTGACGACGTGAGAATTTCGCTCGTACGAAGCTGTTGGCTGGTTTTTTGGCATTTCAACACGTTTTTCGCACGATTTCAGTGCCAATTTGGAGTTGGTAAGTCGAGTGTTGTTGTACTGCTGTCACTTCCGGTCCAACACGAGAGCGGTGAAATTGTTAACGGCAACAACAACAACGACAACAACAACAAATCTAGTCGACGCTAGTGGTAAAAATCGTAAAAAAAACCCTGTTTACGTTTATATCATAAAATGCACTGATGGTACCAGCAACAACAACAAAACAACAACAACAACAGTTGAATGAAATTATATCAAAATAAAATTAAAAGAATTCTAATAATTTCTGCAAATGCAAAATTGTGTGGAAATATTAACGGTTTCTATTATATAAATTATTGCGGAAATGCCTGCCGTCATAATTTAACAACGGATGTGTATGTGTGTGTGCGCGCCTTTGTGTTCTTCTGCTCATACGCATGTGTGTGTGCGTGTGTTGCGCTCTCCCACAGTCCTCGCGGTCTCTCAGCAACGTAAAGAGCAACAATTTGTCGACCATACTGACGCCGCTCCCAACATATGGTGAGTTTTTTTTAATTACATATTAAATTCAATTACTAGAAACTGAAAGCATCGTTGGCGGTCATGTCACCTCACTCTCTCTCTCTCTCTCTCTCTCTCTCTCTCTCTATCTCTCTTTCTCTATCTCTTCCTTTCTCTCTCTCTCTCTCTGCCTCTCTATTTCTCTCTCTATCTTTCTCTCTCGCTATCTTTTTTCTCTCTCTATTTTGCTTTCTCTCTATATTTTCTCTCTCTCTCTCTCTCTCTTCCTCTCTATTTCTATATCTATCTTTCTCCCTCTCTCCCCTTCTATCTTTCTATATCACTCTCTCTCTCTCTCTCTCTTTTACTCGCTATTTCTTTCTCTCTACCTTTATTTCTCCCTCCCTCTCTTTTTCTCTCTCTCTTTCACTATTTCTCTCTCTCTCTCTCTCCCACCTTCCTCACCTATCTCTCCCTCTCTTCCCTCTCTCTCTCTCTCTCTCTCTCTCTTTTTCTCTCTCTCTCTCTTTTTCTCTCTCTCTCTCTCCCTCTCTCTCTCTTCCTCTCCCTCTCTCTCACGATCTGAATACAAATTGATTTCTTTTTTCTTAACTCATTTTTGACTTTTCCAATCGATCAACTTGTTTTGTTTTTTGTTGCTTTGATTGGTTCTGAAAGACTTCAGCAGACGAGGTCATTAAAAGATTGGATGTTGGCAACACTAGCAGGTGTAGCGCGCTTCTGCTCGAAAGAAATCGATCTGAGTGAATCGCCAGATGGTTTAAAATTTAAACTTTGAATATTTCAATGCAATTAATACTCGCATATTTCGATTTCCTCCGAACTCGAGCGAAAACAATAAAACTGGCGAAAAACTTGTCGGTTTTGATAACGAAATTGAAGCCGGCAACAAATTAATAGGAATCGAGAAATAGATTTTTCTGCTTTTGTTTGGCTAGAAAGAAATCCTTGTCTTGATCACTTTTTACATTGGCAAACAACTGCCTCGATACGGATTTCCACGTCTGTTCGAACAACTGTCGGGTTCGATTTCGGTTGTGCGGTAGACGATGTCTCGGTCTGGATTATCGTCTGTTTAGTTTGCCATTTCGACTAAGAGAACCGCCTTGGCCTCACCGCCATCACCATCACCGGTCACCATCTAGACTGCCATCGCCACCATCACCGTCCCCCTCACAACCATCAACAGACACGCTTTTCGTCTCTATCTCGGTCTTGGTTTTTGTGTAGATTTAGAAAAAGTGAATTTGATCTCCATTCTCGTCTCGATTGGAAACGGACATTTCGGTCTCAATTCTAAGCTCGAGGAGAACGATAATCGTATTTACTCGTGCGCGTCTCTACTCATCATCTTCACCGTTGTCACCATTATCTTCGCAGCCATCATCATCATTATAGTCGTCGTCGCAATTATCGCCACCATCACATCATCATCAACATGATCACCGTTGCCGCATCTCCATCACATCATCGTGATTATTAGTATTATTTCGATCATCATCATCAGCCTCATAATCATCTTCATCTTCGTTGTCATCATCATCATCATCATCATCATTATCCCCACCATAATCGTCGTCGTCCCTATCACGTCAATTTCCCTCACCGCTTCGCCGGCCAATTATCAACCGTGCGTGTGCGTGTGTGTGCGTGTGTGTACGTGTGTGTGTGTTTGTGTGTGTTCATATGTAAATCGTCGTGATGAGCCAAAATCCAGCGCAACCCGTACCGAATTCTAGCCGGCGAGGAAGGGGAAAGACGTAGACCGCAAATTACACGGATTGAGTTCTTTGTGCGTTAATGCAAATTGATATCCATGTCACGATAGACGCAACTTTGTTAACCCGCTCCGGCGCTGGTTAATCACATACACACACACACACAGACACAAACACACGAACACACACACACATACACACGCGCTTACCCTGTTATGCAGCACAGAGTTGGGCACGGACATCAAGTCAATATAATAAAGCAACGGGTAAGCGGCAGCTCATCAGATATCCGGACTCCCTCCCTACCCACTCGCCAAGCTCTCCCCCCACCCCACCCTGCCACAACCCCAGAATATCCAACGGGGCGAATCTCAAAAATTCGGTCGTTTTCCCGCGAATGGTTCGGAGTGCTCGCGCTGCTTCTAATCCTCGCCGTGCTAGTCGTGTGTTCGGCGCGCGGTGCACACTAATTGTCGAAATTGATTTAGCCAAATCCAGTTCGCTTGTTGCGTGAGATAAAGGGACGCAAAAAGCTTCTCGCCAACCTGAACCGAGTGGAGTTCGTACCCTCATTAATTAGTCATCGATTTCGGTCACCATTTCAGCTGAAAAAATCGGTCTGGCGATCTAGAGTACTCGGTGTAGATTTCGATATCGATATCGGGTTCGGGGTGGAAAGTGAAAGATGGAATTCGTATACCAGGAAATGGAACCGAAGAACTGTTTTCAGTCAGAGAGTTCTGGAATTTATGCAGCGCACACTGAAGTTCGAGTTCGCACAACTGAATAGAAATCGCATTCTTATTTCCGACGATGGAAGACGAAAGTGTGAGGGGGCGGTGGCAAGTATCGGTTACAGTTGCCGGTATCCGTCCGTAGTGGGTGCTGCTTTCTGAATTCACAAAACTGGATAATTAACGGCCTACTGGGTACCAAATCCGGACTCGTCTGCCCGTCAAGTTGAAATCACTACGCTTGCGCGCTCTTTCGCCTCGCGCGTCAAGAGCGACCCGACAGCGCATCAAGAGCGACCCGACAGCGCATCAAGAGCGACCCGACAGCGCATCAAGAGCGGCAGATTTTAAGAGTTCTCTGCAGTAACGAGAGACGACATTGACATTGCGGAAAACATTACTGTACAGGCCGGCTTTCCACTCGGCCAGCTAGGAATGAATGAATTAGCAATTTTCGGCATTCATCAACTATTAAGAGAGGAAAATTAATTGGAAATCTAAATACGATGAATTGGAAATCTAAATACGATGAAGAAGTAAAGAGTTTCCTTAATTCTCGGCCTCAACTCTGGCTGGCTGAAATATTTTAACAAACTGTGAAGGTGCGGAATGTTTTATTAAACAAGGAAACTATTAAATAGACTTCGCGTTTAGTGCAATTTTCAGCACTCGCATGCAGAGGAGCGAGACTACTTTTCACAGCCGTTCCTGCCACACGAAAGTGTGTCGTCGTCTCCGCGACGCTGGTGACGAAGGAGACACGCAAAGGAAGGCGTGTCCGCAAGGCACAATCGCCTCATTTATTGCTCCACATCAGTTTATTCGCCGCGACATGCCACGTCAAACTTCAAGGATAAGATGTGCGGTGTGTTCGTCTGTCGTCTGCTGGCGTTGGGTGTTGGTGCATCTGTCCGTGTGTCCGTCTGTCCGGGTGTCCGTCTGTCCGGGTGTCCGTCTGTCCGGGTGTCCGTCTGTCCGTGTGTCCGTCTGTGCGTCAGTCCGTGCGTCTGTCTGACAGCACAGGTTTGCCGAAGCGTCATCGCGCGCCGGCTCGCTGCAGCCGAAAGTTGAGCCGAAGAAAGTCTTGATCGAATTACGCTGCGCGATGACGAAGTCGGAGACGCTTTGGTTGGCTGACGGAGTGTTGACGCTGTGATGAGGCGACGATGCAGGCAATACATTGTGTTGTAGAGGCAGCAACACGCCAACAACAACAACAACAGCAACAACAACCACAAAAACAACAGCGAGAGCTACAGCAACGAAAGACCGCAAATTTGAAACATACGTTCGGTGTTGCTTGCAAGTATTTCACGCGTCTGAGACAACCGAGTGTTTGATGGCGCGCTGCTGCTGCTGCTGCTGCTGCTGCTGCTGCTGCGGCTACTGGCAACCTAGTTAACTGGAAATAGTGTGGTGCAGGGGTAGGGGGTGGGCCAGGAAGGGTGTGCGGGTGCGAACGGGCTAAATTGGTTGCTCAGTGAACACGTCGTGCGTTACAAATTCGACCCAATTCGGTGTTGTTTGCCCCTGCAACCTTTTTTCGGTTCGTTTTGCTTCCTTATAATTGAATGCGGGAAGTCGGGGCGGCGGGGCGGCGGGGCGGCGGTCTTCCGCTCGAAGGTTACTCTGTAGTTGTTTTTGTTGCAAGTGGTTATTTAAAATCTACTCGAATTAACGTGTGTGTGTGTGTGGGTGTGCGGGTGTGTGTGGGCGGCGAGGGATTTATTGTCACCTGCTAAAGTAGGTTAAAGTGGAGTTTATGGAGTTCCTTGATACGTTTTCCTCCTCCGCAGTCAACACGTTATGAAAAGCAGTTTGTCACGAACGAACACACACACACACACACACACACACACACATATTGTTAGTTGTGGTTGCTGTAGATTTTAATGACGTACATGGTTGACGTTTTCGCTGACATCGTTTAATTTCCCCTCAGCGCGTAAATTTCGCAGTACTTAAAATATGCAGATCAGTGATGAACACAGTTTACAACGCACATTGTTGCTGATTAACTGTTGTTGTTGCTGCTGCTGCTGCTGCTTTCCTCGTTGACGACTGCAACATGGAAAAACAAACGCAGAAGCTGCAGCAACAAGGATTCGGAGTGAAGAGGGCGAGAGCGAGAAGATGCTGAATGAAATGAGCGAAAGCGAGGAGATGCTGAAAAATGCTGGCGACGCAGGAATCCATTAGTAAATCAAAGATGTTGAGAAACTTTTTCATCTTTTCTACTTCGAGTAAAAGACGAAGACAAGCATTTTTATAGCAACAACAACAACAACAACAACAACAACAATAACAACAACACTTTGAAACTCGCTTTCATGATTTTTCAACGCATTTGTCAACTCTGCGAAGTGCAATAAAAACTCTTCGTTGTGACGCTCTTCGTCTTTCTCTCTCTCTCACTCTCTTTATACCTCTCTCTATCCCTTTCTCTCTCTCTCTCTCTCTCTCTCTCTCTCTCTCTCTCTCTCTCTGTCACTGCTCGTTTTACTTTGCTCTCTGCAAGCAGTCGTCGCTCTTTGTGCGCCGTTAAGAGCGCCGGCGGTCTCTGCCAGTCTCTGTCTGCTCTCTCTCTCTCTCTCGCTCGGCTCACGCACAACTAGTTCGGTACTCGTAACAGGTTGTTAGCAGAGCAGCAGGAAGTCATTTTATTTCCGGTAGCATTTTTGCCTGTTTACTGCCAAGTTTTCCCATCGCTTTGGAGGAAGAAAGGGATGGGAATTTCTCTCTCTCTCTCTCAATCTCTCCCTCTCTGGAAGGCTTCTCCTCACTAGGTTTTTATTTCTCTGGCGTTAATAACAGTTTAATAACAGTGCAGCAGTCTGTTAACAATCCAAACCGCTGTTATTGCGATTAAGAGAGGCAACAGCAACGACAACAACGGTAACGAGAACAGCAACAATTGCAACAAGAAAAAGGTCAAGAAAAAACCACAAAAACAACTGAAACAATAGCAACAACAACAACAACAACCACACTATAACTAACATGCAAGACTAGCAACACCAGCATACAAGACAACAACCAACGTCCGATGCGGTCTCGATTATCGTCACGAATTCGAGATGAGATTAAAACGATGACGAGAACTTAGTCACTCATGTCGTTCACATCACTACAACAACAACAGCACCAGCACCAGCACCAGCAACAGCAACAACAACTGGCATCAGCAAACATCTATAAAGTTGTCGGCAACATTTTCAACTCCAGCAACATTTAAGCAGCTCGAACAGCGACAGAACATCTCTTCTCGCTACAGCACAGCAGCAGCGAAACCAGCAGCAGCGAAACCAGCAGCAGCAACACCAGTAGCAGTAGCAGCAGCAGCAGCAGCGGCAGCGGCAGCAAGACAGCAAGAATCTTCTCTTCATCTTGCTCACCAATCCAGAGCAACTTATTTCGGTTGCTGCTGTGTTGCCGACGTCCGACGTGTTGTTGGTGTCGCTGCCGTCGGCGCGGCCGTCGTGATTTCTCGTTTTGCTTTGAAGCTCGTCTCGTTGAGATTTGGCTGGCATACACAAGCTTAACAGCGTCACAATTCGGCGCGGCGCAGAGCAACGCAACAGCAGCACAGCGTATCGCCAGAAACGCGAGTCGGAATTCAGCCGAGTTCAGTTCAAGTTGGAGCGTGTTAGCAGACGGTTCGGTTCGGTTGCGCGCTCGGCTGACTGTGTGCGGGTGCTTTCCAAATTCCTGAGGCAGCAGAAATCAACGGTTACTTCTTGCCGAACTCGAGCGAGACGAGACGCACTTGCGAACCAGCGAGAAAACCAAAAAGCGCAAAAACGTAAGAAAGTCAGTACAGCACGTTTAATCCTTCCTGCAATTGGGAAATCGAATTTCGCTCCGCACTTGCGAGCTTCCGAAAACGTCGTGGTGAAGCGCGGCGCTTCTTGCAACTCGCGACTGCAGTCGCCGTGACTCCTTCGCGCCGTCCGCGTGAATTACGTGCGCCTGCTGTGATTGTGGAGTTGTCGCCGTCGCCGTCGTCGTCGGTGTTTTTTTCCTCAACTCAACACTTTCATATTGCGCCAGCGACCAACGAGAGCGAAAAAGAAGCCGAAAACCTGTAAGTTTTCATTCCAGCGTCCGCGAGGCGCCGGACGAGGGAGGCGCAGCGCAGTTGGTGTGGCAGAAGTGAAGTTTTGACAGTACAAAATTTATTCAAATTACATTAAAAGTGAGATTGAATGGACAAAAACAACAGTCGCAGCTGACGAGCGCCATACGTGACGTTTTTTAACTTGGTTTGCAAGAAGTGCGTTGGCTGCGGAGGTTGCGTTGGCAAGCGCGATGGGCGGCGGGCGACGGGCGGCGTGCGGCGGCGGCCTGCTGCGGCGCGCGGAGTGCAGCGAAGAGTTCGGCCACGAAATGCTTGACATTTTTCTTGCTTTTTAATCGAATTGCTGCCCGCCGCCTTCCTTCCGCTGTCGTCCACTGCGCAGTTTTACGAGGCACTAAAACCAGCAAACGTCTCGTCTTACGTGCCTACGTAACAGTTTTCGCTTTTAGCGCTGAAAACGTGCGAGAGAAAATTTGTACACTCGAAGTGATCTTCAGCGCGACTTCTTCCAGTCGACCGACGCTGGCTGCTTCTTTCTTCAATTCACTCAATTCAATTTCAATTTCAATTTCAAATATTCTTATTTAAATCCCGCATGTTCTTCAAATGTTCGTCAAGTCGCGCGATTGCTGGTGCTGATTTTCCTTTTACGCTCGCTCTTCCTTTAACTCTTTACTCGCTGTTGTTGTTGTTGAAATCTTCTGTTAGTTGAGCACAAACCAGATTTCTGAGTAGATTGCTGCTGCCACTGCTATTGTTGTTGTTGCTGTTACTGTTACTGCTGTTGTTGTTGCTACTACTGCTGTCATCATCAATTCATGATTTTTGTTCTTTTGTCATCGTTGTTGTTGTTGTTGGTGTTATCAGCCCATTTAAGTTGGAATTATTTATAAAACAAATTTTATTTAAATGCCCTCTAAAATAACTAATAGATCATCAATGGCGGCGGCAACACAATAACAACAACAACAACAGCAACAACACTCCTTCATGGCAACAACAACAACAAGAAGAACAACAACACTAGAAATGGAAAAAGAACAGCAAATTTTACAATAAGGACGGCAAAAACAACAAAAGCCAACTTTAATGATAACAAAGTGGTCTACAACAACAACAACAAGATAATGACAACAGAAAAGAAAACGAAAAAGAAAACAACAACAACAACAATAGCGACAATGACGAAATGTGACGACAACAACATTTATAACAAAAAAATATCAGGAGTGATAATGATGACGACGACGAGGAGGAAGACAACAACAACAGCAACAACAATGACAACAACAACAATGAACACAACAAGAATAACTCATTACAAGATCAACAAAAGGAAGCAAAAGGAAAAGAAGAAGAAAAAGAAGAAGATGAAGAACAAGAAGAAGAAAGAGAAAAAGAAGACAAAAGAAGAAGAAGAAGAAGAAGAAGAAGAATTAAATGGTAGCTTATTGCAAGAAGAATCTCAATTGAAGGCAGTAACAATAACAATCATCATTAAAATTATCAACGCGGGCGATAAGACGCGCCATCGCTGGCTGTGCGGCAACATTTTGACCTACAGCAGGCCAGTGACGTAGACGACGGGGCGGCGGGGCGGCGCGAGGGGGCGACGACTCGACTGATGATTGCACGCCGCTGTTATCGCCAGCAACTTCAGTCAGCATCCTCGTCGATTGCACGTGGAATCTTTCGCAAACGATATTTTAATTTTGCTCTTCCTTTTTGGGTTTCCTCGCGCTTTTAATTAATCTATTCAGTTTTATGCTTCTTCTTCTTCTTCTTCTTCTTCTGCGTTTTTCATATTTTTCGCTTTTACTGCTTCTCTACATTTTTAACCTCATTTTGCATTCCTCGGGATTTCTGCGTTTATTTTCCTGGCTTTTGTTGTTAATTAATCATTGTCGCCTTATCTTCACTCCAGAGGCGCTCCCCCCCCTCCCCGCACGCTCCTCCCTCACCGCACCACCTCACCAGCAACCTGACTGGACTCTCCCATCCGTCATTTGTATTCCAGCTTGAAGGGGATTTCTTGAGCTTAAAAAAACTGCGGCTATTTTTTCCAGGTGAATTCCGAGCACCCAAAAATAAAGTTGGAGGGAGAAAAAATTGGCACTTAATTAGCTGTTTTTATCTTTTAACCTTCGCCAACTTGTTTTTGTTGCCATAAAAAGGTGACTCCATATTTCGCGGTGCAAAGCGACCGAGGTGTGGACGTTTCAGCCAAAAACAGTCAAAAACAGTCAAAAACCTCCATGACTAAGGCAGGGAAAACGTTTAAATTCTACTTGGATTTTGTGTTATTTTTAGCAAACAAACGAAATGAAGTTCTGCTTCGACTTTTTAATTATTTCCACCAGTCTGTTGTGATGTGTGATCAACGTCAGTCAGTTTATTTGCAGTTCATTAACGAGGTGATAAGATGTGCTGTGATTTCTCTTCTACTAAAATAATATATTAATATTAACCCTTTTCTCCCCCGCAACTCAGTTGGCCATTCTAGCCGAATTAATTTTTGCTTCCAGTTCGAATTTACGTTTAGTTTCGAATTTGTGACGATAATGCGACTCCGAAGCGATCTTCTGACTCTCGATCGAGACAACTGCGATCGAGATAGAAAAGCCGTTGCTTTTTTAGCCGAAGTGATAGCAGAAATCGAGACAACCTTCTTCAGTCGAGGCCATAATCAAAACATGGTTTTCTCTTCCCGTATTCAAGATGAGATATTGGAGATTTTTAATCTTTTGTCTTTTATTCGAGATGATAACCGAGATCGGGACATAGTGACGCGTCGAGGCGACGACAGTTTCCGATGAGACGACAGTTTTTTCCGTTGAGACGACAGTTTTTTCCGTTGAGACGACAGTTTTTCCCGTTGAGACGACAGTTTTTCCCGTTGAGATGAGTATCGAGATCTAGAGAATAATTCTTCGCAAAATTAACTTTTTAAAGTAAAACTGCGACTTTTGATTGATTTCACGCTAAAACTTCACATTCATCTCCACGCTAAGTGAAACCATGAAAAATCTTCTCTTCTCCACTTCTGTTTGTTTCAGCAATTATTATTCAATAGAAAAAATTAATTAGCATTTTTCCTTTGTTAGAAAATTCACATTTGCAAACTGAAATGAGTTGCTTAAACAGCTGTTTTCGTGCGATTTGCGATTTCCTTATTTCCCGTAACCTCGCCTTGATGGTTTTCATTATTGTGTGTTGCCTTCCATCAGCGCGTCTAATAACTTCTTCCATTACAATTCTTAATAAGTTCTCAGCTGAATAGCGTTCTTCGCGCAGCACTTTATGTGTTTTTTATAGTGATTTCAGATACACAATAATTTCTAAAATAATTAAACAGGCAACAACTGAATGAGGAAACTGAGTAACACAGGAATACTTGAAGAAGTTAAAAACTCCAATTAACTGCATGAATAGCGAGAAAAGATCACAAGGAAGGTTTTCGTTCAATAATAATTAAAAATACACTTGAAATATTAAAGATTAATTAAGAAACTCGCAAAAGATAAAATCAGGAAGGACATGAGAAGGTGACTTCAAAGTATTGAAGCAATAATAAGCTCGAGGACAACGAAAAGAGGGAAAAGAACGACAACGAAAAACCCTCCAGAATGTTTGGGAATTTAATAGAAGCGTATTTTTCCAAATATTCGAACGCAGAGCTTTCAATTAGCTTCCATTTTCAAATTTCAGAGAAAAAACCCGTGCTAAATTCTAAATTATTGCGTGTAAATGAAGAAAGTCAAGCGACGAAATGTTCCATGAAATGTGTTAACCAAATATTTCCAACGAATCGTAATTCGAATAATAATTTCATATTTTGCTGCTGCTTTAAATGTTATTTTCCTCAAAATTCTACCGACATTCGTGGCTCTGATGTTCCCAGAAATTACTTGAACCGATATAAGTTTGCAAACAACTGAAATACAAGCTTTCCGCTCAAGTTCGGAGAGTGTGCGAGCTGCCATTTGAGACTCCTCGAGTTCGTTCGTTGCCCCTCCGGCTGCCAAGGTCAAGGCTGGACTCGCTTGCAGAGCGTTTTGCTGTGGTGGTGGTAATCGTTTGAAATCGATTACCGAGAATCGCTCGCGCCGACTTCGTGCAGCTCGAATGCTTGGCCATCTTTGTAGAAAACCAGATAAACGTTTACGCAGAATCGTTATTTCGTTCGTAGGAATGAAAGAGAGGAAGAAGGAAGGAGAGAGGGAGAGAGAGGGAGAGAGGGAGAGAGAGGGTTAGAGGAAGAGAGGGCGAGAGGGAGAGAGAGTGAGATCAAGAAAGAAACCAATCACTATTTTCAACTTACAAGTTTTATTAATTGCTTTCTTTTCTAGTTTCTTGATGTCGCCGTTGTTAGTTTCGTTTAGTGTGTCGCTGTTAATTTTTCGTCTTGTGAATTGAGTTTTTAGATCCCACGTTTCTCATTTAATAGTCCGCAATTATTGGTTAATCTGGTCGAACTTTATTCGCCGCTTGCAATGCGATTGCTTCCTCTCCAATAAGCATTTAATTGCAATTACCATAAATACCGTGAACATTACAAAAGCCAGCTAAAATAAAACCACGAAAGCTGCAGAAGCAAACACACACACACACACACACACGCACACATCAACATCAGCGGAAATTGTTGCAATTGTTGCCGTTGTTGTTGCCGCAAGAGTACCCGCACTCGAAAGAACGAAACCAAACCAATTCAAACCAAGCCAAACCATGCTTCGCTGCTCAGTTTTTGCTCCAGATCGGCGGCTAACAGCCACCAACATCGCCAGCAAACTCAACTGCAACTTTACCAAGTAAAGCAACAACAACAACAACAACAACAACAATTACGAAGCTATCCTTGCCTGGTAAAGCCATTATTTCGGTTTGTTTTTTTGTTTTGTTTGTTTTTCTCTGTTGTTACTGTTTCTAGTTGCATAAATTCGAACAATTGCTAGAAACTTGGCTTAGATTTCCAGCTCTCTTAAAAGGTAACAAAAATTTCGTTAGAAAAAACGAGCACAGCGGGGAAAATGACCGCAAGAAATTAGAAGTATTTTTCGCTGAGTGCAGCAGGTTTCTACAGTGGGCCACATCGGCGGTGAAGTTAAATGTTGGCGGCGCTGCTGCTGCTGCTGTTTATTGGCTGTTGAAAATGCTGCTTAAATATTAACCACTTTATGTTGCGCCGTATTTATCACAACAAAACAACAACAACAACAACAACAAGAATACAACAACAACAACAGCAACAACAACAACAACAACAGTAGTCATAAAGAACTTGTTAACTGTGGTTATTATTTTAGTTTTTCTTCGCTTTTTTGCAGTTTATTACTTATCAACGCGGCATTTCAGCGGTCCAGCGGTACGGCAGGACGTTGAGGGAGGGGGGGAGGTGTGGTTGAAGGGGGCTGGTTGAAGGGGAGGCCTGATTGTTTCACCGAAACAATTTCAAAACTTCAAAGTTCAAAGTTTTCGCTCACGAAGGCCACTCGAAGTGCTTGGATGATCGAGTATCCAGAAAAAAACACAAAAAACACTTCAGCGATTTAAGTAGTTTGAACTGCACGCTTTTTTCCCGTAGAAATTAAAGGAAAATTTGATGTTGCATTTAAGACTGCAGAACTAAGAGACGCCGTGAGAATATCATTTCATTGTCGAGTTTAAATGAGCTGCGAAAATCGCCTTAAAAATTGCAACGACCTCATTTTCATTAATATTAAGCTAAAATTTGCAAAATATTCTGAGGAATTCACAAACCCTGACAATTACGGGCAGAACGGAAGAAAGTGGTAATTAGGGCGTGCAATTTATCGTTATTTCCCCCCATTACTTCCCATTAATTCCCATTATTCTTGCACATCACGCACTCAAAAGTCTGAAGAAGAAAGCGAGGACCTGACAGAAAAGTTGAATTCCCGAAATAGTCAGCTGGGATTCCACTGTGCCGAAGCACCTCGCAGTGTACGCCTCAGAATGTCCCTCTCCCGTCCCGCCTTCCCCCCTCAGTGTGACAACCCCCCTGCCCTCGGTCTCTACTAAATAAACAGCCTTTCAAACATTTTTTCGCTCTCTTTCTTTCCTCTTGGCATTTTCGGCTCTTTTTTTTGTCTTTGCTCCGCCGTCCGCGTACTCGGAGATCTCGGAGCAGCTGCTCTCAACAAAAACAATCATCGTCGAAGATCGCGGCAGCGTCGAGTCAGTCGAGTCAGTCGAGTCGAGTCCCCAGTTTGGCGTTTAACTTGGTCTGCGTACAACTTTGGTGTTGGTTTCTTCTCTACAAGTTGGTTGCTAGTGGTTTTGCAGCTTCGTCCTCCTCCTCCTCCTCATTTCGTCCTTCTCCATCTCCTTCTTCTCCTTCTCCTTTTTCTTCTTCTTCGTCGTCTTCAGCACTCTTCAGCACTCGTCAGCACTCTTCAGCACTCTTCTCCCTCCGTTCAGCTCGGTGGTTGTGGTCTGCTGGCCGAGCCGCGTCTGCCTCTCCCAGCGTATCCTTCACTTCGCTTCAGCGCCGAAGTTGTAAATTTCAGTTAAGAGGCTCCGAGTAAAGAAAAACGACGTATCATTATTACGTTAATAACTTCAATTAGCAGTTGGTAGCAGCAGCAGTTGGTAGCAGCAGCAGCAGCAGCAGTTGGTATCTGTTGCTAAAAACGGGTGCCAAAACGAGTTCAACGCTTTTTTCTTTCGCTGAAAACCTCTTTTCGATGTTTTTTCAGCTGATTTTGTAATCGCACTTTTCTGGTCTCTAATTTTAATTACTGGCCTGCTAAGCTGGAGTTAGAAAAGACGTGTGTGTGTTGTTGTTGTTGTTGTTGTTGTTGTACTACGCTTCTATTTAAACGCGAACAGTGAGTTTTTTGCTGGTTCCGGCTTCGCTTTTTTACGCTCGAATGAACTTGATTTGTGGCCAAAGCTGTTTTTACACTCACTTAATTGGTTGCTTAATCAAAAACTTGGCCAAAAGCGTCGCTCAGCAAGCGTGGAAAGGGTTTAGCGTTAATTTTAGACCAACTAACAGTTGTATTTCGAGCTCGCAGTTCTTGTTAATCATCGTTTGACTGTTTTTTAATACTAAAAACCGAATGCAGTTGTTGCGATTACGTCAATTACTAGCAAAAAAGAATGCAAGTGTTGTGATTACGTCAATTACTTTAGTTTTTAACCTCTGCTTTTCCAGATCTCTGAAATTTTTGCCGAAAACCAAAAGATTTCATGTGCAGGACAATTGCAACTCCGATATTTCCTTGTTTTCACGTCGGCTACTCAAGATTTTAGACGAAATCGTGATTGTTACTTAAAATTACACTGTAATTCATTGCATTTCTTAATGTTCTTCGAGAGACTTCAAAGTCAACATTATTTAATGATATTTTTATTTATTTCTTTATTTATAATAACTTTATTTCCCAATATCTTCTCGAAAACACGACCTTTTCAGTGTGTTAGCTATTTTTCTCTTTTTCTCCCTTTGGGACGCCGAAAACGCTTATGTTTCGCCTTCAAATCGAATTCGTTTGATTTAAAATCACTCAAGAGTCATAAATGAATTCGAAAAGTACCGACAATGAAGCTTTTTTTTATTTTCTGTTAATTTGATTCGCCTCTTCTTGCCACTCCAAGCCACTCACGAAATAAATCAAACTGCGAACTGAAGTCTTTTAATAGATTCATTTTTCCTGCATGTTATTTGCTTCGCTTGTCGGGAATGAAATCGAAATAGCGAAATGGCAAGCAAACAGTAGCGGTAACAAAGCAATGATTTGCGTTAAAACTGTCCGATTGCTACTCAAAAAGTGGCTCGATAAAAGTGAAGGGAGTTTCGTATCGCAGCAACAACGGCCGCCGCCGTCGGATTGTCGTCGTCGTCGTCGTCTTATTGTTGTCTGCTGCTGCTGCTGCTGCTACTTGAAAATGCGTTGGCACTGCCAGCCAACCTGTAGCAACCGAATTGCATCCGCGCCAGCCACACTGGAGAGCTCAGCCGCTGCTGTGGAGCACTTAACAGCTCCAACTTCTCCTGCAGCGCTGCAGTCACCCGAAGTCGGGTACGCAATACGCGGTGTGGTGCGGCGGCTTCTGTGCAGCTTGGCACGCCACTCATATTTGCATCGCTTTCATACCTCGATGTGGGCCAAAAAGTTTCATCGAAACACCGAAATTGCTGTGTTGCAAATCGAACGATGCATTGAAAGACGAACGAGCTGAACTACCACTGGAACGACTTGTGTGTGTTTCACTGTGTTTTGCTAGGTGTAGCGAGAGACTGAAGTCTTGTCGAAGTGAGTGGCAGCGGGAAAATTGTGGGTCTGCGCGACAAGCGAGCAGAAAACTTCATGGATGCGAAAACTTCATGGAGTTTGAAGAACTCAGCTGCGACTGCTAATTAATTAAGCGTTCTAACCGAACTCTAGTTCTTAATTTCCGAACTGTAATTCTTAAAATTTCCTGCAATTCTTAGGAGTTCCACTTCGCCACTCCACTGAGATTGGAACTTGAGGTTCCAGGATTTCGTCTCACCAGAATTTTGGCAAATTATTTTCCTCGTTGCTTTTGTATTGCATCGATGTATTCCGCTGAATTCGTATTTGATGAATTATTAAGTTGCAATCTCTCTCTTTTCTCTTGCAGTTTCACGTTGACCGACTTCTTGTTGTTCCGGCGCAGTGTGACGGACATCAGCAAAAATCAAAAACCAATCACAACAAAAGAGTTCAACAAAACCAAAATCAAACAATAGAATTCGTTGTTCGTTTTCGAATGAAACCTAAAGTTCAAACGAATCAAGTAGAGTAGCTTTTGCAAAACTGACTTTTTACTGGAAACTGATTTTCAAATAGGCTGTCAGAAAGAAAGAGCCAAAATCAATATTCGTCATTCAGTCGTCAGCAACATTAAAACTCCGAGAAGCCGTCAAAATCGAAAACAGTAGAAGCTGTCAAAATTCCAAGCAAAACAATCGTCGTCATTCGAAAGCAAACGGAAGCGGGCTCGAACTCTTGCAAAATATAGAGCGACGCGGCCTCAGACTGCAATCAACACCAACGACACGACAACCTGAAGCAGCGAGGACGCCCCGCGGTCCGCGAAGACTCGCCTTCGCTAATTTCAGTCGACGTGAGCTTCGCATAAAGCGAGCAAAATACCAAAATAAGAAAATCAGTGTAGAATCAGTAAAATCGCCGCGCTTCAACACTCGCCGCGCCGCCCACTCCGTCTGAACGTGCTTAATTTTGTCTTTATCTTCGCTTCGTGCGGGCGAAAAGTTGCACAGCACTTGCGGAGCAGCACTCGACGAGGAAGAACTGAGCCGCGGAAGCAGAATACGCAATTCTCGCTCTGCAATTCAGTTGCATTCTTCTGCGCTCCAGTTTCCGGCATCCGCTGATTTCGGTTCTTGGCGAAGTGAAAGGTATCGCGGTACGTGTGCTCGCCGTGTTCGCTGTTCGCTGTTCGCTGTGCGGTGAACTTGTGTTTGTGATTCTTCCGGTTTGGACTTCACTTCACCGCATCACAAAAATCCGTTAGTTGTGCGCTTTCGCTGGCGTGACCCTGCGGGCTGCAAGGACCTCGAAATTCAAAGTGGTTGCCTGGACTCTCCGGCTGTCGATGGCAGCCCCTCGTTCGGCGAGGAAATTTTCACTATTCTTCTGAAGGTAAGCTGAGTGTTGTTGTTGTTGTTGTTTTCATCGTGAGAAATGTATTTTGAGTGGATTAAAGTCCGCATTTAAAGTCGTCGGTAATGCAGACCGCATTGAGTTCTTAATGCTTCTTAAGTATTTCGAGCGAAATTAAAACGTTATCAACATTTTGAACACTTCATAGAGTTGTTCTTGCTCTTCATTAAACGCATAGATAATCGCGCTTTTTCCCCTCACAATTTCCTTCGTTTGGTAGCTGTAGTAATTCGGCGCCCAATTCAATGTCAACGCCATTGATAACCCCAGACGGCAACACATTGTTGACCTCCTGCTTTGTCTCTGGCTGTGATGCTCGCCGAAGGAAATACTGTGGAGATTTTCGAATTCGAGTTCTCAAAATTTAACAATTTAAAGTGAGGAATCAGTTACATCGCACTTATTAACTCGCGAAGAAGGCAGCCACATCACAATGAAGTGATTGCAGTGAGTTCAACTTAACCGATTTTCACGATTTCTCCGCAATAATCGTACGCATCGGATCGAGGTTAAGCGAAATATTTAATAATATCCAGCTTCATCTGCTGTAAATTTATTACACAATACTGGAAAAAAGTTACAGGTGTTCAGTGCAATTATTTTTCTTATAAAATTCCATTTAATAAGAGTCGAGATACTTCACGCTAAAGAGTGCATGAATGAGTGAATGATTTCCCCGCGCCACAATTTCTTACTGCACATTTACGTGAAATACGAACCCAGTTTGAGTCTGAAGACGATGAGATGGAACATCTGCCGCATCTGTAACTGGAAAGATCAGCGCAATAACTGACGTGTCTCTGTACTTCAGTTCGCGCTGGGAATTCAATGTTATATAACATTCTAATAATTTCGGTGATACAATATTTCACGGTCATTCTTCAGTGAAGATTTCGGTCAACGAATGCGCTGCGAGGTGCTTACATTCCTCGTACGGACGGACCTTTCAAGCGTTTTCACTCATGCATTAACTTTAGAATGCCGTGGTATTTTTTACTTGTCCTCCTCACTAGTGATTCACACACACACACACACACACACACACACACACACACACACACACCCCCACCCACACGCATGAACACACACACACACCCTTCATGGCTGGCTGCGTGCAATAAACGCGATTCACGTTTTTAATTGTCACCCAAAGCATTTTTAATCAATTTATTATAGTTTTTTCCACACATGGGCGGCGTTATTAGTTCCTCCCCTCCTCCTTCGCCACTCCTTCCCTTGCTGCCTTCCTCCTCTTGCTGCCCCGCCCCCTTTTATCAACACTATTGTGTTAGTTATTGTGAAAATGATTGAATTACAAAATAATGAAGTCTCGTCGGTCGGCGCTGCTTGGCCACCTGCCGACAGACGGCCACGCTGTTGAAGCTGCTTACAATTAACCGACTACTTTTTCGTTTTTGCCCACATCAAATGCAATTAACAACATGCAAGGGCAAGCGGCTTGCTTGCGTGAACTCCATCAAAGCGCCATCAAAAGCGCCATCGAAAGCGCCATCGAAAGCGCCATCCACGCTAATGCCGCGCTAAAGAGGCCCGAGCGCCGTGCGAGCGGCCGCGCTCAAGTGATGGCAATCATTCTGCAGCCGCAGCACTCTCGTTTAATATAATTAATGTTGAAAAAGTTTTTAATTATATTTATTGCGCAATTTAGTTGAATGCGGCGCGGCGCGGCGTCTTTGTTGTGAGGGAAATCGGAAGTCTGAATGGGAAGAACGAACGAACGACGTGCTAAAAGGGTGAGGAAATCGAACATTAAATCTGTCGTGGAAGGACTCAAGTCGAGTGAAAGAGGTTTTCGGAAATTCTATTACAGCAACGATTGCTGTCAGCAATTCAAACCTTGAAATAGTCAAAAAAGCTTTAAACTCTTCGCACCAAAACTCGCAAGTTTTGCGCTGCAATTGCAACGCCAACTCAGGCCGTCCGGGATGCGGGATGTCATTGACACGCTGCAGCGCCTGATTACAGGTCACAAACTTCGATGGGAAAACCGCAGAACTTCACGCTTCGACTGGTAGTCGCGGTGGCGGTCCGGAGTTCGCAGAGTTTACGAGTCCATAAAATTTAAAGCGGCGGTTCTCACAACACGGACTCTGCGGCTCCAGCGTCGCCACAAAATTAAAGCGTTCGCAGAAAAACGCAAGAGTTGTGAATTCCCGTGCTAACTGCAATTTAACAGCTACGCAAATTAAGGAGGAAACTTTAACTGCAGCTGCTGCTGCCGCTGGCGCTGGTGCGGATCAAGCAAAATTTTCGCACATAAAAATGTTGGATGACCCAAAAAAGTGGTAGAGAGGGTGGGAGAGAGAGAGAGCGAAGAAAGAACAGAGCAAAAGGGCGGAAATAAAGAATTCAGTGTAGGTCGTATTGAGAGGGCGGCGGATGCGGCGGCGGGCAACAAAACACGCCAGGGAGCCACCAACACCACCAGCAGGACGGCAACAGGACGAACTTAGCTGTCACCGCACTGTCATGGCGTTGCGTAGCCACAAGTCCTGCCTGCTGGCTGGCTGGCGGGCTGCTTTATTCGCCGCTGCGCCCACCAACTCCTTCCCACCGCCCATCCGCGCTCTTCTTGGCTCCGTCATGCGGCGACCAGCGCCTCTGTCTCGCTCACTCGCCGAATTCGCTGAGCGCATCCGTGCATCCGTATGCCGCATCCCGCATCCCGCGTCCTTCAACTTCATCCGGCTTCGCTCGGCGCTATTTTATCGCATGAATAAAGCCGGGCAGGCAAGAGGGCAGTGGAAGAAGAAGAAGAAGCAGCAGCAGCAGAAGACGGACGAGTAGAGCTGCACAAACCAAAACAAACGTAGCGGAAAAACGTGAGCGACGCCAACCAGCCAGTGACGTAAGTAGGAAATGTTAAAAAAGCCGAAGGCTGTGCCTGTGCACCGGATCGCAGCGGGTGCTACACTCGCTGCTCCTGCTGCTGCAGATTTTCACGCCAGTCAAAAAGTGACAAGGGAAAACCAATAAACAAAACGAGTGACGACAAAAAGGCCGCCGGCAGCGATGAAAAGCGCGCGGGGACAAAATGACGTGACAGCACGACGAAAGTGAAGGGAATAAAAATTTCCGAAAAATTTTTATAGTTGTAGTTTAGGGGAAAGAGAAAGGAAAGAGAAAGGAGGGAGAAAGAGAGAGGGGGAGAGAGAGACAAAGAGAGAGACAGAGACAGAGAGAAATAAGCGGCAGACGGGGATTTGAAGTCGGAAAAAAGTAGCTTCAGTTGACAAAATCAGCGACTTCACCCACCTTCAGCTTCATAAGGTGGCCTCACCGAAATGACTTCAGTAACGTCTAACAACGAGTTCAAATGACTTCGTCAGACGCAAATGACTTCGTCAGACACAAATTCCTTCACCGTTTTCCACCGATTGCAGCGAATTCAAAGGACTTCAGCGACTCTCAACAGTGTTATCGGACTCCAGCGAATTTATTGGTTCCTGATAATTGCAAGGACTTCAATGACTTCAATTACAATGAAGAGAAGTCTGTTTGACTTCAACCGACTCTAAACGAATTCAACAATCGCTTTAGGAAAGAATCAACACCTCGGCGATTTGGATTTTCAGCGACTTCACGTAGTTCGAACTTCTTCAAGCGACCCGTGAAGTTTCAAATGGCTTCAGCGATGTGAAAGAATTTTAGTGACTTCAAAAGACTTCAGTGAAGCAGTTAATGAATCAGTTTTGAAGGAGGAAGAGCAGAATGGAGGCGTTATAGTTATCCTCCTCCTCTTGTGTCCTGTAGTTCTGAGTGGTAACAACTCTTGCTATTTCCCAACAAAATATTAGTTCACTTAATCCACCGCACAGAGTTGGAAAATTCAACCGAAAACTTTTTAGTCCTCTCGTAAAAGTTAGTCATTTGTCCTCGTGTGTCTTCGGTAACCAGCTTCTAATCTACCAGAATCTCGCATTTAAGACCGAGGCCAACATTTAGCATTACGGTAGCTAAACTATTCACGCTCCTCCTCTCGTGTTTATTCACTCGCATCCCGAGATACGCCGAGAGCAGATACGCCGAGCTCGGCGGGTTGTAAGCCGCCTAAAGTACTTTTCCACTTACTTTTATTAACATTTTATCTGCTGGTTGGTCAGCCGGTCAGCTGGTCAGCTATCCTGCCTGCCTGCCTGCCGTCTGCTCGACTTCTGCTGTCCCTTCATGGCTGCATATATGCGTACAATACAAGCGCAGAGTTACAGAGTGTGTGTACGAAAGGCGTGCACTTGTGTTTGTGTAACTAAAACAAAAACACACACTTTGTTTCTCAGAGCGCATTTCGTGAATTTTAATTTTTTGCCCCGATTTGCACTTTGACGTTATGCCTCTTCACACCAGAGCACAAACACACACACACACACACACACATATACACACACACACACACACACATACATACACTTTACTCTGCACACTCATACAGTTTAATTATACTTGAGAGGATTCAAGGATTTACACAAGTTTTTGCGAAGTTTTGGACAGGCAGAAATTATGAGCTTGAATTATTTAAAAGAACCTTTTAAAGTGCCGACTTTTTGGATGGCTCTCGAATTATTTATCAATATTCGGCTGGAATTTTTGCAATGCTTTGCTTGCAATTTTCATGCAAATATTTTTGTACATTTTTAAGTGTTCTTAAAAGGAGAAAAAGGAGTTCATTAACTCCTACTTTTCTCTAATTTTCACTTCTGTTCTTTGATATTTCCTACGTATGTTTTTAAATTAGGGTTTCGGTTCATTAAACTTTCGTAACTAATTCACGAAAAGCACATAAAAATTTCCGTATTTTGCTGCGAGGACTTCGTCCTCATATTTGATGGTTTGTCCTTAATTACTATTTGAGTTCATTTAACCTCTACAGCAGTGATTTCCCACTCCCAGCCCCCACAACCCTCCCTCACCCGTCCTTTAATCAGCGCTAACTTTCATCAAGTGTGTCCTTCTTTTCCCTGCTTCTCTGCTTTATTTTGCTGGCGCTTTACAAAAGCGAAGCGTAAACTTTCTGCGGCTTTGCAGTGAAGATAGAAGAAAACATTTTCTAATTACAACGCGACACAATTCAAATTAGAAAGAAAGGAGAACAAATGGTGGCTCCGTAACGAACCGCGCCGCACACAGCAGACAACGCAGCGCAACATGGAAGCGAGGAAGCCAACGCAAAATACGGCAACAACACGATAACCATTAAGTTGGCCGTAGTCGTGGGAGCCATCTAACAACGCTAATACAAACGCCAGGCGACGCGCGGCAATCCAACCTCCGGGCGACACGCGGCAACACAACCGAACCAACTCGTCGGTTAGCCAGCCAAGGCAGTCACTTACAGGCCACCCGCAGCCCACCCACGAGCCTCCCGCAACCCACGACAGATACGTTTACGCTCGCTAAAACGATTAAATTCGTAATCACGGATAAGAATGCGCATGCGATTATTTGTGTGTGTGTGTGTACGTGTGTATGCGTGTGATCTCCATATGTGTGGGCGGAATTCAGTTAAGCGGTTCCCTGATTTTGATTGCAGCTACTGAAGCGACTGATAATACAGATAACTAGAAGATAAAAAGGACTAAACAACAGCAAAGGATTGGCTGCCAATTGAAAAGGCAAACAGGAACTCTCGAAACTTTGGCTGGACTTCGTTTCGAATTCGGAGCAACTATCGAGAGCGAGAGCGAGACGACTTCTTTAGTTAAGAGACTTAAAAATGGTATGATAACCGAGACGAGAACCTAGATATATATTGTATGATAACCGAGACGATCGAGACGACAACCTAGATATAGATTATCTTTCTTCTCGAATCCGAAACCATAACATAGATCGACACAGCGTAATGATAGTCTAGACCGAGCTGACCAAGCTTGCGGCTTGATATCGGGACCACTTTTTCAGTTAAGACAACAACCGAAGTTGAGACTTTTCTCATCGGACACGATACTCGAGATCTTTCCGAAGAACCGAGAATCCGAAATAGAGATCGAGACGTCTTTGTTATTTGAGATGACAATCAAGAATGAGATCGGGACCATCTTTTTACACGTAGTTGAGATGATAACTTCATAAAGACGATAATTGAGTCCAAGCTCTTCATAAAGACGATAATTGAGTCCAAAACGGCTTTTTTGTCAAGATGAACCGAGATCGAGGTCGCTATTGGTAAAGAGGATGACCGCGATCTACGAGTAGATTGTCGGTATGGCGATCGGGACGGCCTGTTTAGTGGAAATGATAATCGAGATAAAGGTCGTTATTAGTCGAAACGTTGACCAATATCGAACCCAACGTTTTTCATGCCGAATGCGAGGCGACAATGGAGTTCGAGACTCTTTTTTCTACCTATGAAGATGATAAGAAGAGACTTTTGCTTTGTGAAGATGATAATTGAGACGGTCCCGGGGCGGGAACCGTCTATCTATGACCGAGACCTCAAATGCCGAGAATATCTCGATGGTGCATTTGACTACCAGGAATAGGAATTATAGGAAGTTCAACTCTTCGAGGAAGCAAGTCGACCCACTGAACTGAACTTACGGTTGGGGGACAGCTGAACGTATTCCTCTCAGAAAAACCAATTTGCAGTTTTTCGTGGACAAAATGTTGCCAAAATGTAGCAATGGCAATTTAATACAAACGTAGAGTAGCTCTTCCCTCGCTCCCCCGCCGCCGAATCGCGTTGCGGGCTAAAATGACAAAATTTTGCGGAAGCCATACAGAAGTGAAGAGCCCTCGATACACGTATCGACAGCGACATCGTGGCACTGACACCAAACACTAATGGAGGAGCCAATAAAACCGCACAAGTCGTGCGGGCCACGCAGTCACTTGCATCGCGACCTCCAGCCACACCAGCCGGCACAAGGGAGCGCCAAAGCGAGCAAACATCGACAAATAAAAGCAATAAAATACTGTCAACGCATGGTAGGAAAATACCAGCGTGCAGAACCGTCGCGCACCAACAGCACCGCAAACATGACGACCGACCCTCGTCGAGCAGCCAACGAACCGACCTCACTTAACAGCAACTCAACCCAATTCTCCTGCTGAGGACAAACAGAAAACAGACACCGAACATCGTGCCACAAGTCGTATCTATTTCAAGCACCCACCCCCGCCCCCTTGTAGGTGAAGACGGGGCGGGGGTGAGGGATCCGCGGTGAGCGATACAACGGGTGAGTGAGGAAAGCACGTGACATGCTGACTTCCTCCACCTTCCCGAAGAACTCCAACTCCGACGAAGGAAATCTTTTTGCGAAATTTGTTTATTAAGACAGCAGCACGCGAAATGGAAACTCATCCGCGAGTTTCCACGGCAGCAACCGCAACGGAGCAGCGCTCGCCGTATGCAACAAATAAACTCACATCATTTCATGCCACATTTCTGAGCGAGGTGCTAAACTTGGGCGACTTTTATATGCGCCCACCTGCGAAATTCTGACACAAAACATGCTTCCCCGCTCCTCCTCCCCCCTGCGTGCGTTCTGGTTTCCCCGAAAAAAACGAAGGGACAACAGGGGGAAGAACAGCGAATAAACGTAATAGTTGTGAAAATTCCTACCAGGTTCGTGAAAAATTTGCATATTTGCGTTGGTACACATGATGCTCACACATCACCTTGTCTGCTGGCTTGCACGAGTGTGCCCGCCTCTCTGTGTGTGTGTGTGTGTGTCTGTGTGTGTGTTGAGGAGCAGTGATTCCTGTCTGTCGCTATCTCGGTACAGCTTTACTTATTTGCCGCGAGGCAGTCATAATGCGACCCACATCGTCGTTACGTCGCTTCGCGGCCGTATTAATGCGAGAGCAAATTTTCCAGGTGGGAATATTTTGCGGTGTCGCAGGATTTCGGTAACGCGGGAGGCGCATTTATTCCCTCGCCCCTCCCCCATCCCCGCAGTTCTGTTCATGTTAAAAGAAAAAACTTTGATTTATACGGAAGTTGTGTCCGGAAGTTTTTCAAATAAATCAATTAAGCAAAAAAAGTAGATAATTTTAATGAAATATCGCTGAAAGGAAAGGAAAAACATTGCATTTCAACGGTATGCGGAGGCCGAAGAGGAAACTAATTACATTAATTATATATTTACATTGATATCCGATATTTTATTAAAATCACTTTGGCAAAGTGAGCATTTTTCATCAGTCGAAATTAATTAGTTTTTTGTACTTTCTTAACGCGCGCAATTGAAACATTTTGCAGTGCGATGGTCGATGAAAAATTGCCGTATTTTTCATGTTTAATCCTGCGGTGCTTCTGGCGCGACGCGGCGCGGCAGCAGCTGCTGATTACGGCCGTGCAGAAGGACAATTTATTAAATTGACATGTCAAATATACGTGAAATCATATGGATTGAGACTGGCTTAAACAGCAACCAGTATTTGTGAGCTGATTAAATGGCGAAAAGTTGCTGCTGCTGCTGCTGGAGTGCAGCAGAAATCAATTCACACCTGAAACTGGTAGGAATTTGGGAAACAAACATTTGGGTTTGCAGTTAGTGGATGAATAACGGTTAAATAGCCTGTAAAATACAGTTACCCGATCTTGTTTTATTGCAGTACTTACAAGCTGCCGTTAAAAAGCACTGAAAGTTAATGCTAAAAGTTAAATGCCGCCGCAATTGTTGATGCAACTCGCTTTGTAAGTCGAGTAACCGGTTGCGCGGCCAGAACGATCGGCAGTGTTTCGAGTGGCCGAGTGGTTAACATTGACACATATCGGGCTGAAATATTCGGTGTTCCAGTAAAACTGGCACTGATTCGAGTGCAATGAACGCGTTCGCGTACCTGCTGAAGTGCTGCGCGCTGAAGCCGCGACATGTCGTCGATGTAGCCTTGAGCGAATACTGATGACAGCAGTGTGCTGCGTTTGAAATGCGAATAATGGGCGTTATTTTGCCGCGCTTCACACACGAAGCTCCGACTGCTAGATGTGATTATTTCAACTACGAAAAACTAAGAGCGAACAAACGCAAAACGCAATCAGAACTGAGCAGGAGCGGCAGGAGTTCCCTGTCACCAACTCTGTACAGTGGACGATGCCTTGTTAGCGTGGGAAATCCTGTAATCGAAGGCGGGAACATCAGAGTTGGAAGGGATTTTCGAACGCTTGAATTTTTTGAAGCAAACCTTTTGCTACCCGTACCTCTGGATCAACTACAAACTGAAAGGACTCTTTTAAGGACCTGCTTTCGATCATTTGGTAGCATTGGCATGCATTTGTACGCGGCATCTTAACTGTTCTCTCCGCGTTGCTGTAAAGTCGGCTGAAGCGTGTTATTGTTGCGCTGCTTCAGATTTTCTTGCTTTTCGCAAAGAAAGGCAAGCAAAAGAAAGATTAAAGTGGGCCAGCAGTACCATCAGCAGCCGCCATCCATCCAGCCATCCAGCCATCCATCTATCCATCCATCCATCCATCCATCCATCCATCCATCCAGCCATCCAGCCATCCATCTCGCCAGCCACCCATTAATTTAATGCACATTTTCTACTACGTTTTACCCTGTTTGTTGTTGTTGTCTTCACTCCTTTCCATCGTGTGTTTTTCATGCTTTTACCCTGTTTGCTGTTTGTTGGTTTAGTTTATTGTTTCGCCTGTTTTCCACGCTGCCTCTCTTCGAAATCCTCCAGTAGTGCTGCACGCTGCTGCTGTTTTATCTGGAAATTTTTGCTCCTTCTCTGCGATTTCTGCGCTTGCTTCTCTCGCTTTTCTCATTACGCTTTTGTGCGCAATGTAACACTTATCGTTGCTAATGTAACACGTTCGCTTACAATGTGGACTCGCGTTGTTGTTGTTGTTGCTGTTGCTGTTGCTATTGCTGTTTCTGTCGCCGCCGCCGCCATCGCCGCCGCTGTTTTAAATCCTCATTGTTTCGTGTTCATTATTGTGCGCTTTTGTTGCAGCTGCTGCTGATGAGTGATACGGTTTCCGGTACGTCGTCGCTTCTTAAGCAGCTGCTGCCGCTGCGCGTGCACGTGTGTGAGTGCGTGCTGCGTTTTTGTTACGCATTATGCAGTGTCGCCGTCGCCGTCGCCGTCGCCATCGCCGTCGTTGTCGCCATCGCCGTCGTTGTTGTTGTCGCTATTTGTATGCCAACAATGATTGTTCAGCAGATGCATTCGTTCATTCATCCATTTCGTTTCGCATTCATGTAGTTCACTCCTTGTTCACGTAACTTTTAACAAATACAACAACATGGGCGTAAGCAGAAGAATTTTGAAGGGGCCGGGGCGGGGGGAGGGCGTGGTGCGCGAGAGAGCGGTATTTCATTATTAACCTTCTCTTGCAAAGACTTGTGATAATTTCCAATTTATTTGTGGAATAAATCGTAAATGAATTTCTGTGTAGAAGTCTTTCATAAAAAAAACCCCGTGTGAAACCGCGGCTCCCCGTTTGAAACCTCGGCTCCCCCCATCCGCGCACTCCCCCCTACCCCGGTCCCTTCTACTAGTACGTCCATGCACATCACAGTTTTCGCCTTCCCTCACCCTCCCGCCCGCTCGCTATTAATGTCATCTCGTCACCAGTCTTCCGTCGTTTGTTGTCTTTGCTGTTTTCATTTCCTTTTTGTCTGCCTTTGTTTCTTTTTCCCTCCTATTTGCAAATCTGTCAATGTTTGTCTTGCATTTGTAGTCGGTTCGTTGGCGCGCTGCTACTTTTAGCGGTCACTGTACCGTGTCCCCTCGCCGCATCGTGCAGAAAAGAGAAGAAGCAGAATTCACGACTGTTTGTTGCTCACTCGGTCAAGATGATTTGTTGCCGTGGCCGTTGTATTGTGTTGCAATTAGCAGCGTGTTCGCCTCTCGCTCTGGTTTCCTGACATTTCAAGAAGGGTTTTCTTAAATTTTCGGATTATAAAGTGCGTGTATAAAGGATTTCTGAATCCCCGTATCGAAGCTGAACGAGAAATGATTTTCCTAAGAAAAAAACATGAAGCGAGTTCCAGTTAAATCATTCCGATTTAAAACTTCACACTTCACACCTCATCGCTTGCAAGCAATCAAAAGTGAAGAGAAAAAACACCGCGTGCAACACTTCGTATGCGTAACGTATTTAGAAATTCCATACAGAGACCGGGTTTTGCGCACTCCATCGCCATTCATTCCGTTGCATGCATGTCGTCTCGGCCGCAGTACGAGTCTCTCGCGCTCAGTTTCTTTTAGCGCTCGTTTTTTATGGCTTGCGGCAGCCAAGAAGCCGCACAAGTTGGTTCGCGTACGGCGAGCTGCGATCCCGTGTCGAATCTGTCGTCTGCAAGTTTTTCTTCTTCGTTTGTCTGTTCGTGTGGTTGAATGGCTGCCCGACTGACTTCCCGACTGACTGCCTGATTGAATATCCCACTGACTGCCCGACTGACTGACCCACTAACTGCTACACTAACTGATCCACTGACAGCCCCGCTGACTGCCCCGCTTACTGCCCGACTGACTGACCCACTAACTGCTACACTAACTGATCCACTGACAGCCGCGCTGACTGCCCCGCTGACTGCCCCACTGACTACCTCACCGACTACCAAACTGACTGCCCTACTAACTTCCCCACTGACTACCCAACTGACTGCCGCACGGACTACCTCACAGATTGCTCCACTAACAACCCGACTGTCTGCCACACTAACTGACCCACTGACTGGCCCACTGACTGGCCCACTGGCTACCCCACTAACTTCCCCACTGACTGCCGCACTGACTGCTCCACTGACTGCCGCACTGACTGCCCCACTGACTGCCGCACTGACTGCCCCACTGACTGCCCCACTGACTGCCTCACAGGCTGCTCCACTAACTTCCCTACTGACTGCCCCACTGACTGCCCCACTGACTGCCCCACTGACTGCCCCACTGACTGCCTCACAGGCTGCTCCACTAACTTCCCCACTGACTGCCCCACTGACTGCCCCACTGACTGCCTCACAGGCATCCACTAACAGCCCGACTGTCTGCCCCATTGACTGTCCGACTGCCTGCCTCTCGCCCAACTTCAGCCAACAAACAAGCACGTCATGCTTAATGTCAGTTGCAGTCAGCGAAATGTCAAAACAGCTCGAAAGCGACGCCGATGATGAGCGCCAAGCTGCGAGAAAATGTGTAGCCGCCGCGGAGAAGCGAACTCAGTTGGCTCAGCAATCCTACTCGACTCTTCCGAATGCATAACAAGCAGGAGTGAGCTACTCTTCCGCTGCTACTTAAATTCAGAGTTCTTGCCAAATGATTTGCAATCCCTTACGTCATTCAGCGAAATTCGGGCAGAAACGTACTGCCAAAAGCTAAAACGAATGTTGAAATACTCTCTCTCTTGTTGTAAATATTATTTGGAGCGATTTCCGCTCCACGTAGTTTCGTTTTATCTGAATAATTTGTTGTTCGCGTTCGAAGTGAACTATTAATTAAAATGAATATTTGAAATTTTGTCTATAAATATTAAATTTACATTACATTTTAATGCTTTTCCTCGATTGGAATTATTTGTGGAACACACACACACGCACTTGTTAAGCGGAAGTGATTTGCTGAAGCACGCGTGCAGCGATTCAAGCGTTTTGCGGTTCCAGCGTGTTGCTCACTGTATCTGGTTGCTTTGATCAAAATGCAAGTACTTCCAAAACTTAAATCTACACGTATGTTCATGAAAAAACCCAATAAAGCGAAACTAAAAGTCATTGAAATGGCGTGAGGTTTTTCTGTTAATAAAATTTTAAGTTTTATTTCATTTTGCAAGGCGAAACGCAGAGTTATCAGGGAATTGACACGAGCGACCGAAAAAACAAGAGCCACCATCTTAATGGAATAAAGTAAATTAAAAGCAAAGAACATAATCACTTGTCTCCGGGAATTTTCGTCATATTTAAATATGGTTTCTCTACCGTTTTCACAATTCTGGCATACGAAAAGTCGCTGGAAACACAAGCCAGCAGACAGTTTCTGCCAATACTCTGCGATAAAGTCACTTAGACAACTCAGATAGCGCGGAGATTGTTGCATGTCGCCTGTTCAAGTGGTTTGGCAGAGGAGTCGAAGAACCCGCAATCGATGTGTCTACGCGGGGAATTGCTGGGCCTGCATACGCCGTCCCGCCATCTCAGTGCTCATTGGTGAGCATGGGACACATCTGAATCTATCGCCCATACTAAGCCTTATTAAGGGCCAATGTGCCCCATTACCGCCCGTTGGTCGTGGCTTAATGATGGTATTTTCCAAGCGTCAAGCTGTCAGAAGGGTTTTCAAGGCTCGTTTTGACGCTTGCCGAGCGTGTGACTCTTTGACGGCCCAATCTGTCAGTGCTAATTACTGCAGGCCGTTCGTCGTCCAGCGAATGACATCTGTCAACGGCTATTTGACATCTGTCGAGGCTGCGTTTCAACAGCATCGCAGCAGCCGTCGATATCCGCTTACTGGCGCTTGTTGACAAATAGCTGATGCTGTTCCACATTAACGGGTCTTATTAATTTCATTCGAATCAGCAGAAACTGATGAGGCAGGGCTGCGGTCCACCACCTCTTTCTGTTTACTCAATTTTTGTTTGATAACTTTGCCGATGTTGACATGGACAAAAGGCAAACGAAAGCGGTAGCAAACGTGACTGCTGGTCGCGTTTCCTCGCTGTCACAGGCAAATGCCCGCAAATACCACCAACCTGACACGCTACATGCAACCACAAATGCACGCATACATGCGGACAGTTCCGCACACACACACACCCAAACCCTATGAACTTGTCGATGATTAATTGAATTCGTGCCTACGAACACAGGGTTTCATTTCAGGATTTAATCTATTTCTGGCGAATGCTAAAGCGAAGCAACTAAAGACGCAGATTGTGGAAAGCAACGCTCTAATTAAATTAAAGCGTCATTTAAATTAAGAACTGTTGAACTCTCCTCTGTTTTTATTGAAATATGAAATGCATTTTCGTGCCTTTAAATAAACTTTTCTTCTCGTTTCAGCCTTGTGTTTGCACTTTTAAATGCTTTCTTAACTCTAACTTCATTAATTATGCAATCATTACTCTCGAATTGTTCTATTCTTGGCTGCTTCATTACCATCTTCGCATTTATATTCGTTATTTCGAAGTGTCTGCGTTTATTTTTAAGCTGTTTGTATTTTTCGGTGGACATTGGATGATGCAACATCAATTGGAATCAATTTTCGGTGACAATTGCGACGCGTAAAAATTGCTGTTTTCTCTAAATTTGTATTTTACACTCATGAAGTTGTCGAGTTATTTTCTACAATTGAAAGTATTTAAGTTCTGTAAAGTTCACTCGTAGATATTCGATTTTATAATATTATATAGGAAAATGACAATAACAACTCAAGATGAGAAGAAAAATTTAAGCAAGACTGCTAAATTATTTAGAACCGAACCGAACGAATCAGTTATCATGATAACACAATAGCAAAAATGTTTGAAAACCCATAATAGAAAAATGAACCAGCAACAGAAAAGATCGTCATACAAGATTTATGGTCTACTTCACTTGAGAGACATGATAAAATAATGAAACGAGAAAGTAAAGCAATTGTATTCAGCATTCTGTGGCAAATGTTGCCACAGAAATACTCGTAGTTAAAAATGGCCAGCTATTCGATAGCCATCCATCCCATCACAGCTATCAACACAGCAACTCTCACAACTGCAATCGGGTTATTGAAAATATTATGGGAGACCACACAATATATTCACCGACTAACAAGAGCTGGACGACAGCTGCAGAGGTAGGGAGGGTAGCGGCAAAGAACTTCACGAGACGTCAGCTACCTGTCGCTCTGTATATTTTGTGCCAATAACTTCGTTTACACCTGCACGAAAGCCCCACGAGGAAGTCGGTCGGGTAAATGGTTAGAAACCCACTGAATGAGCCGCCAATGAAGACTCCCTCCAACTGATCTCGGTATTTTAAGATTGCCCAGTGGTGCGGTGGTGGTAAGATTGCCCAGTAGTTTGAATATCGACCATTATATGCGAGTACCACGCAATGAATTTAAAGGTTCTGCCTCTAGCAAAATCGGCTCCCCAACTAATAAACGTGATTGTTGTATCACTTAATTGGAAGATAACTGGGTTGCTGCTGATAACTTCTCTGAATATCGCTCCACAAAATCAATTAGTTTTTCCTACCCGGTCACCTCACGTCTGCTTGCAACGTCGAAGGTTTGCAGTATCCGGTACACGGCGTGTGCGCGTGTATTGGCGCTGCTATTTTCTCCATTATGTTGTTTCTCGTCGTAATAATTATTGTTTATCATGCAATCAATGACTACTTTGGTCACTTGGTTAGTCGGTTACCTCGTTTGCTGCACTTTGCAACGTGCTTAGAATGTCGCAGCGACGAGTAGCGAGTGTCGAGTGAAGTTCGTTGTTTGGTTAGAAAAGCAAAGAAACTCAGTGAACATCATGATTTCTGATATATGAAGAAGGAACGTATTCTGGAAACATAATAAATGAGAAGGTGTGTTTGGATGTTTGTAGGTTTGTTACTTCGTAGCTCGCGACGCCATTACAATCGTTCATTGCAATAACAAATTAATGCGGATATGTATGGATTACCGTGTGATAATCGAATTTCAAAACCTATTCGTGAGCTCAGTTCGCCCGAGGGTAATCGATACACAAATCCCAGAAGCAACCAATACGCGAACGTGTTTATTAACAAAACTTCTGTGGTAAAATAATGACTCGAATTACCTAATAATTGCCGTGAAAACTCGACTGCCATCCCGTCGCTTGCCGCTTGCCTCCCCTCGCCCCTCCGCCGCGACCATCGCTTCAAGCAGCTTCATCGCATGGTTGACATTTAATTGAATTTTATCATTGTTGGTAGTATCGACGGAAACCTTTATTGCTTCTTTCGCCTCGGGCTTCTGCGTTCTTATCGTCCTCCTCTCTCCGCGCTGCTACCCTTTCCCCCTTTTCGCCCCCCACCCCACCCCCACTATCGAGTTGTTAATATCAACAGCACGTGTCAGCCATTCGAGAGTGTCTATTGAAGCGAATTTCTTCGGACGACTCTTGTCTTCAGTAGCGTTACTCACTTTGCTGGCTCCATTAGTCGACACTGAATGTACAAGTAAAAGTCGGTCGGTGACAGCGGTTCCTTTGAAGTCTTTTGAGGTCTTTTACGAAGACAAAGGAGGGTTTATGTTAGAGAAGAACCGCAATGGTGCCATTGAAGGGGAGACCGATAGGAGTGGGAAAGGAGAGGATGTACCACAACAAATAGCGGTACATGCTATTCAAAAGCTATTTCAAATTAACTTCATAGTTACCCAAAACAATGCCCACCCCTTAAAAGGTGGACATCGTTGAATGCGGTAGATGGTTCTCCACGTTGTATCCGAAAAGTATATCGTTTCTACTGGCCTGGTGCTTCCAGCGGTACACCAGCTCGGTAGCTATAATGAGCTCCTGGCTGTATATCGCATAAATTACTGCTTCTTTATGCAGACGCTTTTGTGTTCCTTCAGGAAACTTGAATGCGCGTAATGCACGTTGGCCTGCTTCAGCGGGTGCCATCCATCCCTGTTGATGACATGCATTAATTTATTTCTCTCTCTTGCGTCTCTCTGCAGTCTTCTTCCCCACTGGATCCTGGCTTCCTGTCCTCGCTCTCCCGCCTACGACACCTTCGGAGGTGTCTTCCATCTCTCCTCCCGCGGCGCGGTTGATTTCATAAACCACTAAGTGAGAATGCAGTATAATTAGATTGTAATTGAAATGCAGCCAATCATTAAGTCTGCCGCTATATTATATTTACACCCCGCCTCTCCCCCTCATCCCCTCCCCCCACACAACATCCTGATGGCAGGCAAGAGGCCGAGCTGAATCCTTTACGAACTGATTCTTGCTTTACTAGTAATTTTCTCTCGCTTTTCTCCGCCTCATTTCCTTCGACGTGCTACCGAGCTCAGCACTGTCACTGCGTATTAATGTTAGTGGCAACCCATTGAATAATGAAAGCGAACCTTCATGCTTCAATTGTTGGCAACCCTCAAGTTCACTGAAGAGCGGAAAGTGAATTTAATTAACTGCAGTCTTCTCTGCTTTAATAGATGCAAGAAATTTTGGGTTCTATGCAAGAAGTTAAAGTGCTTTCTAATTACGTTCACATTGCTATGAGTCGTGAAATTTTAACGGTTTTCATTTTATAGGAAAAGGTTTCAAAGTATAAATTTATCAGGGAATTTAAGTACCTTAAAGTTAATCTAGCGTTAGTACTTTACATAATCTTTAATTGAGCTTATGAGAACTTTCCGAGAGCAAAAATCAAACTTTCAAATTTATTGCCACCAAAAGTGACGTTTGTCTTTCGGTTTTCCAAAAGTTTCTCCGGGTTTACGATAATAAGAGGCCTGTTACAGCAATGATGACTTCTAACCTACAGCGGTAATGCGGACTATCAAGATTTCTGGAGAGTTTAGATGTCTCGACCTTGATTCTGGTTTCCAATGGCTTTCTCTCGGTGCCGATTACTGTCGTGACTAAAAAATCCATCCTTGGGAGTCGAGACGATATTCGCATTTTGTCGCCTCGGGTCTGGGTATCTAGTTTTCTGGATATATAATTAGACAAGTCAGACTATAAAGTGGAAGACTGTTTCCACGCTCTTCCTCGCACTTGTGTGCCCCGTCGCTCCCCCACCCCTTCCACCCCTTCTACTTCCCCCTCCTGTCTCACGATTTAATGGTCCTTCCACCCAATTCCATTTTTTCCTCGCCTTACCATGAAGTGTTCAAATGTGCAACAACAATTTTGAGTAGCTGGTTTAAAATTATGCGCCTTTACATCGAGTGCAAGCTCCCCCGCCCCCGCCACATTCTCCTTGCCCTTCAGCCTCTGCCAGTAAACCTGATTTAATGGACTCTATCAGTGCCACCAACACAGAGCGTGCCGAAGCGGTGCGCGTTTTAAAATATTCTATCGCATTTTCACACTGGCAGCAAGATGGTTGCTATCCTGCTTGTATCGTAATAATACAACAGCAGCAGTAAAGTGAAGGGCGAGGGAGGCGAAGGTAGTTGAAGGCAGCATCCGTGTAGTCTAAAACGAGTGCAGTTGCGGGTTCCTGCTACAGAGTCGATAATTTAATTTAACATATGATTAAGCAGTCAACATGACTGCAGTTACCAGCGGGGACAATGATGATGATGATGGTGTCGCTAATGATATAATAATGATCGCCTTCATCTCCCACGAGCGTATCGCGTTGGAAACTCGGCGGGCTGCCATCGTCCGGCCGCCGAAAATTACTTATAATAGTGTTCAATAAAACTTTAGGAGGTTTAAAAGTAACTGCAAAAAATCATGATCTAGAAAGTATACTGCCACGCCCTCCTGCCCCTTCCAAACTGCGCCACTGTCCATTCCCGACGTACATGCGGCAAACGGTGCCATCCTGAGCACTTTGTGGGTGCCATGACGGTTAAAGCAGGCACGTTGTATCGGCGACATGTAAGGATGTGTCAGTGTATTTCAACAGACGCGTGTTTATTATCCTATTTGTGTTGTGTGTGTATGTGTGTGGCTGGGCGTTTGCTGGAGTGTGCTAGCCAATTTAGCGTCCTTCTGATGCTGCTGTCGCTGTAAATAGTTCTCCTCTAACGATATACCGCCGGGATATATGTCGATCTTGTTGTCATTGTTGTTGTTGGTATTTGTAGGTTTCCTCTCTAATATCTACTTACGAGTACGCACACACAAGTACAGCGACGTGCATATGTATGTAGGCCGTCGCTCTAGACCATCCCTGATTCCGGATTTCTTGTTATACTAGCGTAGTGTTTCTCCACAGATTGACTTTGCTTGTTGTTTGATGGAGGGTGTGTGGGGGTGCGGCGGAAGAGGAGCTACTCACAGCATAACATCACAAAGATAATAAAGCATAAAAGAATTCATATCGAGTTAACATACCATGGTATTTTTGCTGCGAATAACAAAAGTATTATGAGAATAAGTGTGCTTTTTACCCAATATTATTAACAAATGATATATTAGAATATATATGAATAGATGCGAAAGAATTCCATGGAGAGCGAAAGAGCAAATCTAATTAGAACAAGAAAATTCCATTAATTAACCAGATAACAACATCAGGGAATGATAAGCAAGAATTGAACTGAAAAACGTGCACTGATTTCTTCGATAAACAGCATTCACATTAAATTAACATTTCCCTGTTAACTATCACTGTCATTATCAGCATCAGTATAAGTCTATAAATTAATCTTAATACCGGGGGGAGAGGTCGGTAAGATGCTGAAGGTTAGACTTCATGTCCCTTCTCATTTTCAGATGGAAAATCTTATTTTTAGTAGACCTTTTCTCAACTGTATGCAACCGATTCTCATTTAGACTTGGAAATAGTGTAGTGCATAATACTCCCCCATGCCTGACTTTGTTATAACTGTAAAAAAGTCGGTACACCTCACGGAATGAATGAGGTAATTCTGAACATGAAGTAGGAAATTTAAGTATAAAAACCCTAATCAAATACGAAAAAATCAAAGCAGATTAATAGTCTATAATGAATGACTCATCAGTGGGAAATGGGTTGACCTCAGAGAGATAACAGTAACAGGTTCCATTACGTCTGACTACTGTAAACCTTAGTAAGATCCTTCAAACGTTCCCGGTCTTTAATTTAAGCCAAAAATACCGCGAACGAGTCGTGTGTTTGCAGTGAAATACGAGGAACGAAGATAAGAATGGAGATATATAAGGGTCGAATTAGAAATGGCAGCTCCAGAGTGAGAAAAAGGAGTTGCGAAGCGGAGAAAGAGGAGTGAAGTGGAGAAGAGAGTGGTTAAGCCAGGGGGAGGGAAGAAGGGCTGGGGAAGGGGGGATCGAAGCAAGTGATGAGTTGATTGGGCGGACTGCGTAAAGAGCTCGGCGTTTACCTAAAAGGGTGTTAATGGACGGTCCTTTTTAGCTGGTTTTGCGGTTATTATTTGCTCTTTGCCGTTCTTCCCGTGCTTATTGTTATTGTTGGCTTTATTTGACTTTATCGCTCTGCACAGAAAAGCAAACAAAACAAGCCAATCCGAGGGGGAAGAGTGTCGGGGTCGGGTCTTCCTTCTATACTTTTGCTGTCCATTTTATTGTTCTGCACTCTCGTTATTCTTCTTGTTGGTTGTTCCTTGTTGGTCGAGCAGGGTTGTTCTTGTTGTAGCATTTTAACCTTTTCCCCGGTATTTCGTAATAAATTCCGGCTAACAATATTTCACCGGTGCGTCCTTGTTGCCTCTGTGGTCCTCGTGTTCCTTCTACTTGCTCTTGTCTACTCATTATTTGTACTCGAGAACTTAAACTTTAACCTTCACACTACTTAAATATGAAGCTGCTGCAGCTTTAGTTTTGGGAATTGAAGAGTTCCTCTGCTGCTGTTGTTGTTGTTGTTGTTGTTGTTCCAGCAACAACCACGTATGGTGTTCTCTTTTTTGTGGTCGGCGTTGTGGTCCACTTATCACTTGAACCCCAAGTGAAACGAAGCCGGTAAGTAAAACATGCAGCTGCAGGAGGGTTTTTATGGTTATTTTAACATATCCGGCGCCGTGCCTCTCCACTTCTCCGTGATATTTGTTCTTGAGATTCGAAAATAGCGTGTCTGGATTCTCGTTGATGCTGGTGATGGTCGATGTTAATGTTATGCGAGGTGGCCTTCTAGTGGCCTTCTATGGGGAATAAGGGTCAGTAGAGTGAATGGGTTTCGGGCCATTGGCTAGATGATATGGATTATGAAGAAGTTTTGGACTTCAAAAGCTTTTAATTAGTTCGAAATTGCTCTACAGTAGCGCACTTTGAGGTCCACGATATCTTTCAAGTTGCATTTGAGACAATTTCAGTACTCAGTTCTCGCATTTTTGATGGAACACAAGTTTTCAAGCGTTTTAAATGAGTGTCAAGTTATCGTTAACAAGTCAACGTTAAGAGGAAACTTTAAAATTAAAGTACTATCGGAAGTCTTCCCCGTTGTATAAAAGCTTTCTCTGTTTATGTGGAATCGCTCAGATTAGAAAAGTTGTTTGATTCAAGTTTTCTCTCCTTATCTGTTCCGTTTCAATTAATCAAAAACTTTTCACCCCTTGCTGCAAAGTTACTCAAGTTGGAAACAATTCTACACCTCACAAACTCTTCGCTATAGCGAACGATAACAAGGTATTTTCGCGGAGACGATGTAATTTTACTCATATCTAAATAAACTCATTTTGAAGAACATTTTCTTCTTCCAGGAGAAACATTTGTTTTCTCTGAAAATAAACTAGAAAAGGTGTGAAAAATAGAGAGCAACATTAAAAGTGTAAAAATGTGCCAAATAAAAGCGAGCAAAAATAAAAAAATTCAGCATTTTATGTGTTAAACGCAACGCTATATTAACACCGCAACAACAAAGGCAACAACAAAGGCAACAACAAAGGCAACAACAAAGGCAACAACCGACAACAACAAAGGCAACATAGAAAACAACACCGTGATCATCATCGCCGCACATAATTTATTCACTATAATTTCTTTATTCCTTATTTAATCATTAGTGTGGTAAGTGGAGAATTTAGTCGAACACTGAGAGAAATTGAGCGGCAGTGATTTTGGGGACGAAGTGATCAATAAATTAACCTCGCTGTAAATATTCCGATTACAATTTCCAGTTGTTTAACCTTCCTTCTCACCCAGGAGCTTCTTTCTGTAGCTAAAATGTGAATATATATTTCCATAAACGTTGAAATATGAACAGAAGTCTATACTTTCATTGCTGTTTATGTGTTTCTCTCAGTGTGTATTTCCCTCTGTGCCTGGAGAGGCAGCATCAAGTGTGCAAATAAACGCGTACGTGCACGTGTTCAGGTATATGTGAGAGCTGTTCTGTGTGTGTGTGTGTGTGTGTGTGTGTGTGTGTGTGTGCGTTCGTGGTAATTAAATTTACATCCCTATCAAGTTGTAAAATTATGGAGGTCCTTTCGTTTCTCCATTATTAAATTTAGAAGTTGCTGCTCAGTTGATGCCGACAGTTCTCTCCTCTCTTCGTTCTTAGCTCCCACTCCACTCTCACGCTGTCTCTCTCTCTCTCTCTCGCTCTCTGTCTCTCTCTCTCGCTCTCTGTCTCTCTCTTTCTCTCGCAGAAGGCTGGATGTCAGCCGAATGAATTAATGTGTCAAAATTTGTGCCTAAAAACATGGCTACGCATAACTTTGCCACGACTTAATTAAATTGAGTTCGCTGGCAGGGGTTTTGCCCGCAGTAGGCCGCGTAGTTTTGTCGCTAAGACAGATTGGATGGCAGATTTATTTGTTAATGTAACGTGAGAAGTGGCATTTACACACGCACACATGTTGCTTTGTGTACACGAGGGTGACACACGAAGGCATCCATATGCTGTGAGCTGTGAGGTTCTCATTAGGATTAACTCGTGTTTAAATCCTTGCTAGACAAGGATTTGGCGACAATAAGGGTAAATATCGAAATTAATGAGATGTTTTACTTATAACATGGGGAATTTTTATAAACTGCTGGAAGAGTTCTAAATTTCAGTGTGTTAACTTCAGTGTTTTTATTTTGTTTTCTACCAAAAACTATTGTAAAGCAAGAACTGAGATTTCATGCACGAAGCTTTTTTTTATCCAGCGTCGCGAAGCAAGCCATCATTTTCTGCCTCGATTAATCAGTAAATAATGTCAACAAAAAAAACCGGAGGCGTTACACTGTCCGGATTATTCACACCAGCAACAATGACTGTGTATGTGTTTGTTTTCTCACACACAACATGCACACGTACACACTCACGAGCGAGCACACACATGCACACCACATCCGCGGGCACAAAACAAAAATGCAAAGCATGCATTTTATGCGATGAAAAACTTTGCATACCAATTCGTCATCATCGCCATCATTGCCACCATCATCACCATCGCCATCCGTGACGGCAACGCGAACAGCTAACACATCAGCGCCATCATGAGCCGCATAACGGCACTGCTTGCAGATGTGTGAGTAAACAAATCGCGAGAATGCAACGCATGCTTTTCGTGCCGGCAAGTGGAACAGAATGAGGAGGAAGCAAGCAGTTCCTGGCTTCGCTTCAGCTGCCTGCCGCAAATGGAGGGAAAAACTGAAGACACAGACAAATATACGAGGAACCGAGTGCTCTGTCTTAATGGCGGCTGGCGGTGGGAGGGGGGGGGGGGCGACACGGATGGTGGCTTCCACAGTCAACAACAAGCACTCGATGAAGGCCGAGGAGGGGGCAACAACAGCGTTGGGCTGGCTGCTTGCAACGCCTCCAGATTTCCGATACGTTGGCAGCTGAAACTTAGAGGCGTGATGCGTAAACAGCACGAGGAACGCTGGGAGTGCGAGACTCTGAGAAGTGATATGCATGCACACCAGCGAAGAGCGAACCTTGATGGGGACGGCCGTTATATCATCAGCCAAAATGTTGCTTTTAGAATAATCAAGCGTTTTTTGCTCTAGAGCGACAAATTATTTTGTCTTTCTTCCTTGAAACCTCCGAGACCCAACAAGTGATTGCTGTGTCCCAAGTAACAATTATGCTCCGCAAAAAAAGTTACAGACAAACAAATTCCATTACTGGGTGCGAGTAGAACGGCAAGGTATTGCAACATCCCTGGTGGGAATTTTATAGAAATACCGCAGAATTAAAATGCCACAAATTTTATTGAGAGAAGGAAAAATGGAACTTGCTAGCGGAACCTGGAACCATATTTTGTTGTAGGTTGTGATTTGCTGAAATGCTTTCAAATAAAGTAGAAAAGTAAAAAAAAGTAAAAATCCCTTTCATGAAAATCCTCCTCCTCTTCTTTCCCTCCCTCCTTTCTTCATCCCCTCCACGCATTCCTTTTGATCAGCATAAATACACGATTCTTCAGAATAACAACGTGCTTACTTTGCAAATTCCATTGCGAATGCAAGTTGAAAACAGTGCTAATCCTATTTTACCCAACTCGGTCGGTTTCCATCAAAGTTGTGCGTCGGCAACTCAGCTGCCGTTCAGCTGTTATCCAGCTTGCGGGCGAGAGCCGAACTTAACCCGCTCATTGACCCACATGCAAATGCATGCATACCTCGGGATGTATAAAATGGAAAGGACTTAAGGGAAGACAAAAGAGTCGTAAAAGCAAATGCTGTAGCTACGGTGCGTACAAATTACTGAATCACTGACTCAGCTCGGAAGGACGGCGAGAGCAGAGAGCGGGAAAAGAGCAGCGCAACTGCGGAAGGATGCATGGCAGCGAAGACAATGCGAACAAAAGCTCTTCTCAAATTGCGCTCCGTACATTAAAATCCTGTTCGATAGGATCCGCTTTTCCCCGCTTTCGTTGGTTTTTATGTTGATTTGACGAGTAAGTATGATACTCGTTGCATTGTTGCTGATAAGTCTTCTCCTGCTCTTCCCTTTTTTCCACTTGTTTGCCATTTAATATCCTTCGGAATGATAATCCTTTTAGTCGTTTCTTCATTTGACAATCAGAAAAAACAAGAAAGATTGATCTGAGAATTTCGTGGATTAAAATTTACACACACCAAACTGCGGATTTCTTACGCTCTCATTTTTCACTTAATTTTTCTCGCTCATCATTCTTCTCGCCCTTCATTCTTCTCGCCTTAATTCTTCTCGCCCTTCATTCTTCTCGCCCTTCTTTCTTCTCGCTCTGCATTATTCTCGCTCGTCACTCTTCTCGCTCTGTATTCTTCTCGCTCATCATTTTTCTCGCTCTCATTTGCTCGTTGCTGCGTTCGAACACCAGAAAATATGTTAAAAACGGCAAATTTAATTAGTGGAACTCAATTATTTCTGTTTCAAGCCACAAAGTCATTAAGATAATCAAACCATGATTACATATGTTGTAAACTTTTAATTTTTCTTCGTGCAAAACAAAAGACTGACCCAGTTTTCTCTTTGCACGAGTAAGTATTTGAAACGATTCCAGTGTTTCTAGTGCACCAGTCGAAGTCGTAAGCTCGTGACGGCTGCTCGCTCTATTTCCTCTTCTTCCTAATGGCTGGTGCGAGTCTTAACCTTAACGACTCGAAGTAAAGTGAAGTAAAAACAGCCGCATTGCAGGAATCTACTAACAATTAGAAATAATAGCGTTCCACGAGCAACACGTTGCTGCTGCTGAGTTGCCGGTAGCAGCTTGGCACTGTAGCGAGTAACTCGCTCCCGTCGGCGGCCGAGTACAGGCTGCACTCAAGCACTCTTGAGCCAGACGAGGGCAAACAAGTAGACAAGGCCGTTCGGACAGGAATTCCACACACTGTCTCAGCAACCAAGCGAGTCCCGTCTTTTCCGCTATGATGTTGTTTTTTTTTTTTTTTTTTTGCGAATATTAGTCTACCGTCAAAGCAACTTTGTTGACTTCCAACGACGTACGTGTAACTGTTATTTGTGTGCATGTCTGTCTGGTGTGTTTATTTATCTCTCGGACTCCCTGGCTGCCTTCCTGTCTGTCTGGCCACCTATTTTCCCCATGCTGACTTATTTCTGCATCATCGTCATGATTTCTGTTTGCTCGCCTCACACACACACACACACACACACACACACACACACACACACACACACACACACACACACACACACACACACACACACATCTTTATGTTTACTGTTTGCGTGTGTCTGCTGTATAAAATATGAAAACTAATCCCAGCAGAAAAGTAAATTTTTCGAAAATATGCAAGTGAATTTTTCAATTTTGTTGATGACTGCATCGTCCCGTCGCACTGCCGGGGGTGGGGGTGCGGGGAATGGAGTGGGGGGTTGTAAGGAAGCGAAGGGAGGAACAGGAAAGGAACGAGATGTGACTTACTAATTTTTCAAAATACGGAAGAAAAACATTATTATAAATTCACAAAATGGTTTATTGCAGAAAAACTTGTTTGTCTTCTTGTTTGTTTCTTTACTTGATGACGTCATTTTCCTAAGTGTGTGTGTGTGTGTGTCTCATCTGCTTTCGTTATTCTCTTGTAATGCACTTTATTATTCTCTTTTAATGCATAAATTTTAATCTTTAATATAGTGCAACTGAATTTTTTTCTATTTCTTTGCAGGTAAGCGACTTCTGTCAGTGGAATCCAATACATCAGCAATGTAAGGCCAACAACGGTAAACACACTCGTTATCACTACTCGTAGATAAGTACAACAATTAAAATTCCCACACATTTCTGCGCGTAAACGTATTGACAAAATGACGGAAAAACTAGCTGATCGCCACCATGATAACCACAATCCTGCTGCATCATCAGCTACGTCACCAACTTCTTAGGCAACAACGTCCTTCCCCTCCCCCTCCCTCCTTCACCCCACCACAGCATTCTCACAGCACAGCGTTGCCACCATTTTAGTGTATGAAATTTGGGAGTGTAACGAGTCCCCGATGGCTTGATGCGAGTTTCTCGAATTGGTGAAACGGAATAAAGGAATTTCCGGGAAATAAGCTTGTATTCCATACATAAATACGCACGCAACCACACACAGAATTAACAAGTGTGTGTGTGTGTGTGTGTGTGTGTGTGTGTGTGTGTGTGTGTGTGTGTGTGTGTGTGTGTGTGTGCGAGCGTGTGTACGTCTTGAAATTGCTGCGCAATAACATTCGGCATTCCAATTCTCGTTGCTCGTTGCTCGTTCCTCGTTGCTGAATGGCCGTCATTCTCGTTATCGTCGTCGTATTGATCACATTTCTGCGTATTAATTGGAAATTCCACTCCACGCAATACATCATCGCTTTACTTCAGTGCATCAGTAACGATTTAACTTGACTGCGTTTCTTAACTACTGAGGAATCAAATTTAATTGTTCAACCCAACGAATTACGAGTATGATTAGTGCAATTCGTGTCTAAATAATCGTTTGTTTATTGCATTCACGTGTGTGTTCACCCAACAGCTCGGCATAAATTCGTTAGGCCTCTTGAAGGACATCCCTGCAGTCCTTGTGCTTGACCCTGCCTCTCTCTCTTCATTCCATTTCATTCCGTTCCATTCCTTTCCACTCCTTTAAGCTCGTTCGGTTTTTCTTTTCTACTTTCTTGATTATTTAAGATTTAGTTTAATTAAATGTCATAAAACTGAATAATTGATTTCTTCGTTCTCATTTTCTGCAGAAAACGCAACAATATTTCTTCTGACCGTTACACCTGAAAGCGTGTGTGTGTGTGTGTATGTGTGTGTGTGTGTCTGTGTCTGTGTAGGTGTCAAAAGTAGTCACACTTCATTACCTTCTCGTGCACCGTAATTACACCGAACTTTTAACGCGCTCTTTAGCAGGATCTTCGCCTGCGCAGCGCGAATGGCTGGCTCATTCATTAAAGTTTCGGCGGCAGCAGCAATCAATTCAATTAAAAATAAAAATGAAGAACTTCTCATTACGAGCGCTACATTCGCGTACATGGCTGTCGCACACACACACACACACGCATATACATATGTATGGCTGAATATTTCACCTGCTTGAATGCGGAGATTTTCACAGCTGCAGCCCGCCGCATCCTTGCGCAGCGAGTCGCACGGCCGCACAAACGACAGGCTGCAGCTGCTGCCGCGGGATATAAAAATCGACCGAATGCGCCGTCGTTGGGTGTCCTGTAACTGATAAAAATTATTTCTGAATGTTCATGTAGCCTCCTTGTTGCTCTTGTTGTTGTTCTTGCTGGTGCTGCTGCTGCTGCTGGTGCTGCTGCTGCTGTTGCTGTTGTATTGCTTCACTTTACTTTATCAATTTCATTTTAATCAAATTAATTCCAACGAAATTGAACGTGTGCGGTCTTTTGAATGTGAGAGCAGCAAAAACAGCAATCGGCCAACTGCAACTGCCATTGCAGCTCCTCATCCGCAGGTGGACAGACATCGCTCACATGCAACATTATATTTACATTCATTGCGTTGCAATTACGCAGCCGATTCTTAAATTTATACGGCAAAAAGTAAATTTATATAAATAATTGGAATTTCCTTTCATTGAATGTATTTGTATTTATTTTGCTTTTAATCCAACTCATTTCCGCTGAATGTAGCTGGTTGTTGCTGTGTTGCTTCAGCCTCCGCGTTGCACCGTCCGAACTGCATTTCATATGTTTTCATTTACCTCATAATTTTACTATCCTTCATGAAGTCTGTGGCCGGCGAGGATGAGAAGAAGCTTTGGCAGAACTTACAGCTGCTCGCTGAAATAGCTGAAAATATATTATATGAAATTCATTAAATATATAAATGAAACTCACAGATCTTCGAAGGATCTCCACAAGCTACAACATAAAATGCGTTTAATTAAACCGAAAAGAAAATCGCTCTGCAATCATTCGAGAAATCAAAATCAAAATTAAAAACTTTCCATTTAACTCCCTCCACCTTTGAGTTTCCACTGCAACGTCGTGGAAAATAGGAGCAAAAACAAAATCTCTTTCAGAAAAATGGCCTTGTGCTGCTTGCCATGTCCTTTAATTACATTTTATGGCGCTCGTTACTCTTACATTGATTTTTCGTACTTGCAGCGTCCTCAACTGTCACTCGTCCCGTCCTGCGGAACGGGAACGAAATTTTAATGTTCGTACAGTGTTGCGCGATGCTAAATTTTTATATCGGTCGTCAAACATATGCATCGAATAACCCGCATTTTATGACTCGCAATGACCACAACAGCGTTGCCGCATCTCGATTTAATTTTGACAACCGGGAAGATTTTATTGTTATTGAAGTTATGTTTTGTGGGACTTGTCGGGCTCAGAAGGGTCAGTATTATATCTCAGTGGTCGAGGCCCAGAGGGGGGAAACAGGTGGGCATTTATAGAAGTCAAGGGGTTCGTGTGATTAGAATCTCTCGCCAGAAGAAGAAACACTAAGTGAGAAAAACGGTTGATAAGAGGGCGGTATTTGTCAAGAGGGCTTCATATCTGGGGCACCATGCGTCGTAGAGTCTTGATATTTGGTACGACTTCTCACTTGACCTACGTCCACACTAACAACGGACGGTGGGACGTTTCGTCCTTAAGGGCAAGAAATGGGCATGATAAGTATTAAAAACTCTATGGCTCGAAAGCTATGTTCGGTACAGCCATGAAATACGGCGGGTAGTCAAATATTGCTAGTACGACATTTCCGACAAAATGGGAATGGAATGTGGTGAAGTGGGCGTGGCAACTGCCCAATAACGAGGCTTTCAAGAGCGTCATATCTGGGGAACCGTGTGTCGTAGAGTCTTGATATTTGGTACGACTCTTTCCTTGGCCTATGTGCGCACTGCTAAGCAAGGATGTTCTAGGATATTCCAAGTCTGTGGGCACGAAATGGGCGTGCTAAGAATTGAAAGTGCTGTGGTTCAAACACCTTGATAGGAACAGCAATGAGACCGTAAATACAGTTGAAATTTGCAAATAGTTTTTGTTTAGTTTTTTGTTGTTTTTTTTTTGTAAAGTAACTTTTTGAAGTCTTAGAATGAATATGAAATCTCGAAACGATTCCCAAGCATGTCAATCACTTACTTTCGCAAATTAAAAATAATCTCAGATGTTGAGGAAAAGGAAAACTAGAAACCAGCCTTCACTGGTTTTAATACCAGCAAAAGAAAGTCATCACTCACTCCATACGGAGAGAAAAAGAGAGAAAGAGAGAGAGAGAGTGGGAGAAAGAGAGAAAGAGAGAGAGGAATTAATTTCCTGTCACTTTTAAATTGCAAAATGTGGTTAAACGCGAAAAGAATGTAAAGTGCAGGAAATAAACTTCATTTACTTCTACCAGCCAAAAATTCGTTTAAATTCCTCCCCTCCTCGCTCGGAGGCCCTCATAGCAAAAACCTGCTACAACTGATCCGCACATTCTGCAGAAGGGAGAAATCAACTGTGTCAGCATCCACATCATTTAACTTTTTCTTCCCTTCGCCCACACCGACTCCGCCCGCCCGACTCGTGCTTCACTATTACTGTCACGACTTTTACTGTGTTGAGTGGTTTTTCGGATGAATTATTTGTAGCATTTAAATGCCTGTCAATCGAATCTAGAAAATCCAAATCATTCCGCTATAAATCATTTCCTTCCTCTCCCCTTCTTCTCTTCCTTCTTCTTCCTTCTCTTCTTCTTTTTTGTCTTCTTTTCCTTCTTCTTTTTACCACGCCCGAAACACTCGATTTAATTTATTTTCAATTGGATTCGATCGGAATGTTTGTTAAGTAAAACTTTTGTGAGAAGGCAGAACTCTGTGCGATTAAAAAGAATGAATATAAAGTGTAAAAAGTTGCAATTAACACGCAAAATCTATCGTTCGACCTGAGAAAGGACGAATTCTATTTCACATCGATGCATAACAGGTTGACTTTAGAGTTTTGGATACAAAATTCATCAATGAATTCTCTCAAGTTTCCAATTATTTTCTTCTATTAAAATTAACATTAAATATTCATCATACGCCCCGCAGACCACGTTAATCACTCGCGCGTTGGCTCGTCTCCTTGAGCTCCTTTCTCGCAGCAACAGCAACTTTTAGTTGAATTTTTTAATTGCACCAAACATTCCACTTGCTCTCGTTCCCCTCGGGCGACGACGGACTTGCAAAACTCTGACTTCGCTCTTAAACTCCACTTAAACAACGAAGTTTACCTTTTACTTCTCTGCTTCAATTTAACGAAACCCGGTCCCGTCAAAGGGTCGCACCATCCAAGCCCACGCACCGAAATTAAACTGCTTTGTAGCGTCCTGATGGCCGTTTAAAGTGTCATCATCCAGACTGTCCGTCCCGCAGTGGCGTCACTTTTATTAAACTCTCGTGCAATAAACTTACACAAATTATTGTAGCTGAATTTTGAGAGTAGTTAATTTTGGGTAAAACAACCACAACAACAACAACAACAACAACAACAGCGAGATGTGTAAAGCTAAAGGAAGCCGAGGAGCAAAACTTCCAAACTAAGTTTAAAGCTTTGAAACGATGATGTTGTTGCTGCGGCGATGACGAAGTGGCTGCTGATGAAGGTATTCGAACAGTAACAACTTTATCTTGGCTTCGAAATCAAAATTTAGTTTCAATCTTAGGGGTGTAGGAGAGAAAAAGGCGGGGGAGACAGGAGCAGTAAAGAGTCGAGTGGTGAAGAGAGGAGCTTGGCAGGAACTTGTGAAGAGAGGAGCTCGGGAAGAGTGTAGCGCGGGAAGAGAGGAGTGGAGAAGAAAGTAGCGCGGGAGAAGTGGAAAATTGGAAGACGGGAGCGCGAGAAGAGAGGAACGCAGCAAGAGAGGAGCGCAGAAAGAGAGGAAAAGAGGAGCTCAGGAAGAGAGGAGCGCAGAAAGAGAGGAGTGGTGAATAAGGGATCGCGGAGACAGACGAACGCAAGAAGAGAGGAGCGCAGGAAGAAAGGAGCGCGTGAAGAGACGAGTGGTGAAGGAGGGGCGTGGGAGAGAGCAGCAGGGAAAAGTGGAGCGGTGAACAGCAGAGCAGGAAGAGAGGAGCCGGGAAGGGAGGATTGGAGAAGAGACGAGAAGGTGGAAGAGAGGTGGAGCAGGGAAGAGAAGAGGAGCAGGGAAGTGTGTAGCGTGTAAGAGAGAAACGGTGAAGAGAGGAGCGCCAGGAGAGGAGCGGGGAGAAGAGGAGGGATTAGAAGTCGGTTTGTAAAGAGTATTTGCAGTCGCGACAGTGAAGTATTTATTTACTATTTATTGTGTAGCAAGAATGCCTTGTATTCAGTACTCGTCTCGCCTCTTTAAACCAAAATATGCTGAGAAACAGAGAAGAGAAAAGAGAGAAACATGTGCGATACAAAGAACTGAATAAAAAGGCCATAAAACGCAGTAGAAGTTAAAGAAGAAACTGGCAACGCACACTCTTACGTTCTTTTCATTCGTTTACTTGATTTTATGTTAAAAGCACACATAAAATATAACGAACTCGTGTTCTGCGACTGATAATGATTTTCAGCTTTTATTCCTTGTTGTTCTTTTGCCCTCTGTTTTCCTTTCTGTTTTTGTTTCTCTGCCAAAATCTTCGTGTTGCATTTTATTCATTTGCTTAACAATTTTATGACCTCATAAAATCCATTGAAATTTTTACAGCAGCGTATTTTAGCATGGCAATAATATGTCCACTGTATTCATATATGATGAGGTGTGTGTGTGTGTGTGTGTGTGTGTGTGTGTGTGTGTGTGTGTTTGCTTGAAGTAAACACACTTCAACGCCATCATCATTGGAGTGTAGCAGTCTTTGATGTGATTTAAATCAACCAAGCTTATGTTGCCGAAGTCACGGAGATAGCGAAATGGCACTCATGTATTCGCGTGAACATAAAGCGGACGTTTTTATTCGCGTAATAAGCTGGAAAAGGTTAGTCCCACTTTATTTCTCGAGGTTTCCCTCCGCTTGTTGGGGACTTTTTATTGTCTAATAGGGTGTATTTCGGTCACGATGCTTAAAGTGGACTTTAAGTGACTTCAAATGGCTTTCAATAGGGAAACTATTGGATTTCCGTGTGGCTGTCTATCAGTTTGGAGGAGAAACAATCTGAAAAAATATATAGAAATTGAAAATTAGAGCCACATATTTCGAAAACATCGACTGAGACTTCCCGAGATTTGAGGTCGATCTCGATCTCAGCTCGCGACTCGGCTGATATGAGATGACAAATTTATAGGTACGCGACCAGCTCGCCAGGAAGGGCATTTCTTGCTCTACGAAGATGACTGAGAATAAATGAGTCTCGAAAAAGATTTCGTAATACTCTTGCCAGAAAGTTTCCACAATAACAACAACAGTAACGACAACAGTAACAACAACAGCAACAACAACAGTAACAACAGCAACAGCAACAACAACAACAACAACGAGAATAGTAACACGGTACCAAAAAAGGATTTCAAAACAAACACCACTAAACTCTGCCAAATTTATAGCGCATCCTGAATTGAAAACAATTGCATGACGCCGCTTCTGCTCTTCGGCTCCCGCTCTTCATTTATTGCGCCGAAACGCACCGACTTTCATATTTTATTCAATGCATATGAATTTATTGCGAACAGTAAGTGGATCAAGGACCAGCTCAACGCGCAGGAAGCGCTCATTCGCGCTGCAGCGCAGAGTCGCAGCGAGGGCTGAATTCAGCGGCGGTGCGTTTGTGCGCGGCACGCGAGGAAATGAAGAATGATGGGTCGACCTGCACGAGCAGAACGAAGGGCGGCCGATGCGAGGTTCGCCACCGGCGGCTGGCAGTGAGGAGCGGACGCGGCGGGCGGTGGGCGGTGGGCGGTGATTCGGGGCCCTCTGGCCGAAGTCCTCTAAATAGTCCGTGTGCATCCTTTTTATGTGCGCCGCGCCGCACATAAATCACTCGCTGCCTTTGCACTGCATTATAAATCGCGCTGCTTATGTGTCGCTGGTTAGCTTCTCGTTGCTTGTCGACAAAACCGTCGCCGTCTCCGTCGTCGTTGTCGTTGTCGTTGTCGTTGTCGTTGTCGTTGTCGTTGTCGTTGTCGTTGTCGTTGTCGTTGTCGTTGTCGTTGTCGTTGTCGTTGTCGTTGTCGTTGTCGTTGTCGTTGTCGTTGTCGTTGTCGTTGTCGTTGTCGTTGTCGTTGTCGCTGTCGTTGTCGTTGTCGTTGTCGTTGTCGTTGTCGTTGTCGTTGTCGTTGTCGTTGTCGTTGTCGTTGTCGTTGTCGTTGTCGTTGTCGTTGTCGTTGTCGTTGTCGTTGTCGTTGTCGTTGTCGTTGTCGTTGTCGTTGTCGTTGTCGTTGTCGTTGTCGTTGTCGTTGTCGTTGTCGTTGTCGTTGTCGTTGTCGTTGTCGTTGTCGTTGTCGTTGTCGTTGTCGTTGCCGTCGTTGTCGTTGCCGTCGTCTCTCGTCGTCGTCGTCGTTGTCGTCGTCGTCTCTCTCGTCGTCGCTCGTCGTGCGTTGCTAGTTTGTTAGCAGTTTGTAGCGAACTTGTAGCGAGTCAAGGATGAGAATTTATGTTGTTTATCGCTTCCTGTTGGCCTGCAGTGTGGCCGCTAAAAGCTTCGAGTGTACGACGGAATTGAAAGGACCGATTTTAGGTCGCCCCTCCCCCGCTCCACGCCCCCTCCACCATCACTGCCTTCTTCAATGAATTCATGTGATAGCAGAAGTTTGCTGTGCGAAGCGTTTCGTTTTATATTTTCTAAATTAATAAGCTTTTCGCAGACTTCGAACGATTTCATGATAACTTCCTTCTAATGGCGTGACGACCTACTAAAAGCAGCAAACGATTTCGGGGGAAAGTAGAAGAATTTTGAATAAACTGCAGTGAAATTCTTGCTTCACATTGCAATTCTCGACCAAGGAGCAGCAGAAACTTTACCTCTGCCTCTTCTAGATTTGCCTCCCCCCTCCCTCTCGACCCCCCTTCCCAGCCGTCCTTGGAGGATTCTGTCAGGAAACATGTACTCGTTAATTCTTGCAAAAAGTTGCCAACATGGAACGAGCAACTACTCAGTTCCGAACTTTTAACAACTTAGCCAACGATTTATATAATTACTTCCAGCCCCGAAAACTATTCGAGCATAAAAACTTTCCTCCCCCCCCCCCCGCGCTGATAAAACTTGAAATAAAATTGAAACAGGAAGCCGGAAACGCCATCAAACAACAAGCGGCGACGACGGCGAAGAGAGTGCGAGGACGACGACGAAGAGAGTGCGAGGAGGACGACGAAGAGAGTGCGAGGAGGACGACGAAGAGAGTGCGAGGAGGACGACGAAGAGAGTGCGAGGAGGACGACGAAGAGAGTGCGAGGAGGACGACGAAGAGAGTGCGACGGTGAGGAGTGCGCGAGGACGACGAGTGAGCGAGGAGGAGACGAGAAAATAACCTCTTTAATTATTATTTTCGTGCACAGTAATTTAAACTCTCATTTTGCTGATCAAATCCGTCGCCCAGCTTGCGTGCCCGAGTTGCCACCGCCGCCACGCCGCGTCGAGTGCATCCTGTCCGAAATTCGCCGTGCGTTCACACCGTCGGCCGTCGGCATCAAAGCAGCGGCTGCAGCGACAGTTGTTGCCGCCGCCTTTGCTCTCCCCACCCACGCCGAAGTTCTGGCTTACAGTTCTGTTGTTGCAAGCGTGGCCGAGCTGTCAGTCTCTGCTGCCGATAGCAACCGCAAACAGACAGCGTTTCGGCCTCCCGACAAAACGCCAGCGCCGAACTCCGAGCACCTCTGGCCACCACAGTTCTGGGGTCGAGTTGCCACAAGTTTAGTTCGTTGCGGTCCACTTTCTGTGTTGTTGTTCGCTCCACGTTTGATAAGTTCTGATTGTGTCTGTGTGACGCTCTGTGTGACGCTCTGTGTGACGCTCTGTGTGACTCTGTGTGGCGCTCTGTGTGACGCTCTGTGTGACTCTGTGTGGCGCTCTGTGTGGCGCTCTGTGCGTCTCTCTGTGTGTCTCTCTGTGTGACGCTCTGTGCGTCTCTCTGTGTGGCGCTCTGTGCGTCTCTCTGTGTGTCTCTCTGTGTGGCGCTCTGCGTCCACGTGCCTGCTCGTGAGTGTGTTTGTGTGTGCTGAAATGTTTGCTCGACGCTGTTTACACTGTCAGTCAAAACTCGAAACGCTCGCCGGAGTTTTGTGATTGTTGTTCTGGTTGTTCGCCGCTGCTTATGTTGTCGCTTTTATTGTGCAACTTTTTACATTCAGTTTTAGTGCTTCCACTTGGAATTTCCACTTGCAGACAACTCGGACGAGTCGTTCGTCGTTCGGAATGCGCGGAGAGTTCGGCTTCAACTCGGTCGCTCCCCCGCTCCGCCGCTCAGTCGCTCCCGCGCGAAGGTGTGAATTCAGCTGCAGTCGTTTAATTAATTGAAACGCCGAGTTCGCAAACCAGCTTGGAAATTCAGAGATTTTGTTTCTGTGATTAAATTTCTCCTCTTCATGTTGTTTTGCTGCCCCCTCTTTATTTTTATACGTTTTTAAGCAGAAATGCTGAAAATGTGTCATTCAGCGATGACTCATCGACGTGATGAAAATGTTGCTGCCTCAAAATCGTGAAGGAAAAACTTCGCCAACCCCGTTCCGCCAACTTTTACGAGCGGCACTACAAATCGACGATAAATCCGAAAATCGCAGGCAGCCAGCGAAATGCATAAACGACTTCTGCCGAAATTTTATGAAGCGCAGCGTTTTCTGGTCGCCAGCAGCAGCAACCAGTCGCAGCAACTCAGAAGCAGGAAAAGAAAGTTGAACGAGTTCGCAGCAGCACAACGACGCCGCCGCCAACAGCAACAGCAACAGCAACGAACAACAACGAACAACAACGAGCAACAACGAACAACAAAAAACAACGAACAACAACAACAACAACAAACAACATACGAAAATATTGAACTCCCGCAACCCAGCAAACGAAGCCGCCGTCAGTCAAGAATTGAAGTTCAAAGTCGGCGCTTGAAATTCGCTTCGCCGCACGCAACCTCTTCAGCGGCGCTGCGGCGTCAAGTCTCAGCTGGCAGCAGCGCCACCACCGCCACCGCCACCGCCGGCTCAACTTTGTTTCTCACGTGCAGCCGCCGCCGCCGCCGCTTAGCGACGAACTGACGCCGACGCCGACGCTGACGTTTAACACTCGAACGGTGTGGCTGTCGAAGGCGCCGACGCAACTTCAGAGACTCCCGAGGAAGCAACAACAACTGCTGAACTTACCGTCGGCCGCAGCAACATCCACTCCTTGAAAGTGTTGCCAGATGTTGCAAAACTGTTGTCGGCAACTAAATTTCCGCACTTCATAATTGCAACTCATTCACGCTCCCCACAAATTCAGTGCGATATTTAGTTTCACATTTTTACAAATATTTGCCCCAGTTAATATTCGGTGTGGCAGCTCTGGCGAACACTGATTGCGTGATCAGCGCAAATTTGCAGTTAAGTTGGCAGCGAACAGAGTTGACTTGCCATCCGTCTTTGTGAGATTTTGTGAGATTTTGTGAGATTTTACACGGGATTTTTTCATTATGGCGAGATTTCAATTGAGAAATTCTCACGTGATTGTGCGAAACTTGTATGGAAAATGAATTTATAAACAAAGTTTTCCTCTCCAAATTATACGCGCAACTGAAACTTCATTTTTAACAACGTTATTCGTTCGTTTGAAAGTGTTTGTTTGCTATTTTTACACACAAATTCCTTTCGAAAATCAAGTCCGTCCTCAGCTTACGCAATTCGCGTCTCTTTTCTTCGCTGACGCGCCTCTTTTCCTTCTCTGACGCGCACGTACAGTGTGAGTGTTGCAGAAACGCACACCTAACTAACTAACCAACTAACTAACCAACTAACTAACCAACTAACCAACTAACTAACCAACTCACTAACAACAACAACAACGGCGCCCACTTGACCATGTCAGCGGAGAAATGATGTAAAAAGCGATTGTTGGCCGTTAAGAAATTTAAACTCTCTTCCACGCTGAAAAGTAAGCCACTGCAATACGAGTGCGCTTTTGTTGTTGTTGTTGTCGTTGTTGATGTTTCCTCACTTTCACCTAAACTGGCTGCGCACGCGCTCTCCGAACTGGAGAGCCTGCATCGCCGCCGCCGCCTGCATCGCCACCGCCGCCGCCTGCATCACCACCGCCGCCGCCGCCTGAATCACCACCGTCGCCGCCGCCTGCATCGCCACCGCCGCCGCCAACATGTTGCGGAAGTCCAAGTGTGTAACTGGAATGCAAGTGGCAACCATTGCAGCGCGCAGACTCGCATGGCTGCGCCGCAGTGAAAGAAGGAAAGCCGCAGCTCACCGCGCCTCTGATGCAAGTGCTGGAACGACGTAGCCGCTCTGCAACGGTTTACATTTTCAGGGGGGTGCGGCCGGGTGGGTGGGGGAAACGAAAAAACTCACCATCTCCATACTTGCAATGTAAGGCGCGCGGTGAACTAAATCGAAGTGGAATTAAAGAAACAAAAACTGCAGAAAAATAAGGGGTTTGGAAACAAACAAAAGTCGGAACTCGACTCGATTTTGCTGATTTATTTCGCAGTCATGGGTGGGAGGGTTGGTTAGGAGGAGGGGAGGGGAGGGTAGGGGAAGCAGCGGGTGTACCCCACCCTTGCCCCTCGGAAATGTAGAACGCTGAAGAATTCTGAATGTTGCTGATTTCTCGCTGTGAAACTCCCTCCCTACCTCTCTCTCTCACTCACTCCCTCCCTACCTCTCTCTCTCACTCACTCCCTCCCTCTCACTCACTCTCTCCCACCCTCTCTCTCTCTCTCTCTCTCTCCCTCCCTCCCTCTCTCTCTCTCTCTCTCTCTCTCTCTCTCTCTCTCTCTCTCTCTCTCTCTGTCTCCATCTCTCTGTCTTCCCATGAAAGTTCCTCCCCTTCGCCTTGACCACATTTTGGACCGTTTTTGTGCGGGTCGCTTTTTCGCGTTATTGCGCGACCTCGACTCCGCTGCCGTTGCCGTTGCGGCGGGGCGTGAAACTCACTCGGTATCGCGGCGGCGGCGGCGACGGCGGCCGCTTTGTACGCAACCGAAGCCTGCAGCCATTCAAGTGGGTCACAATTAATTGCGTTCGCATTCGGTGACTAGAATCGCGCTGAAGCAGAAGTCGTCGCCGCTGGTGACTCACAGGTCGCAGCGCGGTTGGCGGGGTTGGCTGACTGGCTGACTGGCTGGCTGGCTTGCTGGCAACTAAACTAACTGGTTAGCTCACGGCTCACACCTCCCCACCACACGCCTCACGCGTCCCAACCTCACGCCTCCCCACCACACGCCTCACGCGTCCACACCACACGCCTCACGCGTCCCCACCACACGCCTCACGCCTGCCCACCTCACGCTCCCACCGCCGCGATCGAGAATTGTGTGCCGCAAATTGAAGTTCGGCGTGGCAAATTGCAGCCTCGAGCTGCCAATAATTTCGACTGCACTCGAGATCGTCCGCTTTTTCGGGCGGATCTGTTGTCGCACACATTTTGTTAATTTGCGCGAGGAAATTGCGGCCGTCGGGCGGCGATGCAGGTGGGGGGAGTACGGCGACCCATTAATTGACTCCGCTGGCATCATCGGATCGAATCAATTTTCCGCTAGAGCGAAAATTCACCCCGCGTTTGTTTTTGGTGGATTGAAGAAATTTGATTGAGATTTGGCTACGAGAGGAAGTTCCGAAATCGCGCTCGAATTAGCGGCAACAGACGAGAATTTCTAGTCTAATCTAGTTGCAGTAACTAGACTGGGAACAAAACTGCTGATAGGGATTCAGTCAGTCATACATTTCGCACCTTTAAAATGCGAAACTTCCCTCGCTCTCGCTCTCTGCTCGGAATAAAAACCGAAATGATGCAATTTTTTCAATTCCACGTCACGAAATCTCAATGAAATCCGACTTAAGCGCCGCGCACACAGCGCGCCGTAAAAACGCGCCAGAATTTCATGCTCAATTATAAATCGCAATTCAACGTTCGACCGCAGCATCCGATTTGCAGCAGTCAACGATTTTCAGCGATCTTCCAGCGAATAAAACTCAATCTGTGTATTTTTCATCTTTAATTTTGGCTTTTTTCGTTAGCTTAGCATCATCGAGTTTGCGTTTTTGCACTTAATTTTTTCCATAACTACTCTCGGTTATGGAAAGCGCTGCTGCCGCGATAAAAGCGGCGAGGAGAGCAGAAAAAATCACATTCAGCATCCATTGCTCGAGAGCTCAGAAGGTCGGTGGTTCGGCGAGTTGGCGATGCGACGCTGGGACGCTGGGACGCTGGGACGGCGGAATGTCAGCCTTTCAAGTGGAGCAGGACATTTAAACCGAATTACTTTGCATTTGATAGCATTTGCATGATGAAATTTAATAGTCGCCGCCGCGCAAATTGATTTCGGGCCGCCGCGCAAATGGATTTCGATTTATTTTAGAGCGGATGAGCTTGTGTGTGTTTGGAAAAACCGAGTTTAGAAGAATGAAAACTGAAAAAAGTAACTTTTTTGTATTCTTCTTCTGCCTTTCGAATTGATTTCCTGGTTGAAACTCTTCGCACAACATTTAAATAAATTTTGAATAGCCGGAGAAAGTTTTCCAATCGATAGTTTTGCTCCTGAAGCGCCTACTTGTGTTGCACTTCCGTTTCCGCTTGCTATTCAAGGCTGTAAAGGCAGTTGTTGGCCTTTTATTGCGTCTCGTAGCGCCGACCTGTTCACAGTTGGTGTTGTTGCATGGTTTTGTTTGTTGCTCTTGTATTCCTGCTCGCTCTCTCCCCCTCTCTCTCACCCTCTCTCTCTCTCTCTCACTCTCTCTCACTCTGATCCTTGAGCTACTTGTGGTGAAGTGAAATGAAAAGCGACCGAACTTTTGAGACTCTCAAAAAGTTGCACGATTTAAAAATGTTGTTGTGTTTGTTGTTCGTGCTTTTTGCTGCGCTTCCAACCAGTCGCCAGCAACACCAACAACTGCAACAACAACTCGCACAACAAACTGCCGCCAAGCAAAGCCAAGCAACCGCAATAAGTTGTCAACACGAGTCGCTTGTGTTGCCGCTGCTTGCTGCAACCGCTGCAGACGCCAGCCAGCAGTAATTCGCTGCACCAGACAGTCGCTGCTGTTGCGTAAGCGGCGATTGTTGTTTGTTTACAAAATTTTGCTGTTCACTTTGTTCCTTCTTCCTCTCCGTGTTGCCAGCTTGCGTTTCGTGTTCGCGTTCGTGTTCGCGTTGCTCTGCGAGTTCGAGTATTCGAGTATCCGAGACGAGACGAGACTCGCACGCCGCCGCGCTGTTGAAAGTGGTTTCTGTGGCACGCTGCGCGCGTCTTATGTAAGCGTCAATTTAAGCCCAGTTATCAGTTGCGGCTTTTGGTCATCATTGCGAGATTAATTAGCTTAATCTTGGGTGGAAATATTTTAATTAAAGCCAACTGCAGCAAAGCGAGAAATGGATTTCATTGAAATCAAAGACAATCGCGGTTGGCTGAAGAGATAATCATTTTCTTCATTTTCCTTTCTTAATTGGCTACTCGTTCGCCATTTGTCGGCGACACATTCTTGCATGCTTTCGCGCCATCGAATGGCAGCGACTTCGTAATCGATTTCAGTTTATAATGATTTCCAAATGAGGTTCTTCTTCGCTTTTTCCACACAAAGCCTCCTCGCGGTCCCCCTCATCTTCCCACGCCTCCATCCCTCTCTCCATCCCTCCCTCCATCCATCCCTCTCTCCACCCCATCCTCATCCACCCGTCATATTTTACGTACTAAATTGATTCTGACTTATGTTGCTAAAAACTTTGCTAATTCCGTGACGTCCGCAGTAGTTGTTCGTTCGTAAAATTTTCAATTAAACTTTTCGCACAAATTAAAAGAAGAAGCAAAAAATTAATTGATTTATTTATGAGATCAAGAGTTTGTTGCCGGTTGCCGGTTGCCGGTTGCTGGTGTGATGATGTTCTCGGCTGTGAAGTTGTTGGAAGTGTGCTGGAAAATGGCAAGCGAAAATAATAATTACAAAAGTTTTCATGCAAAATATGACCGAAAATACAATTTTGCACAATAAATTTCGTTCTTGTTCCTCCAAATTTAAGATTTAATTTTGCTTGTGTTAACTAAAATTCTCTTTCAAGAGGATTTTTCCTTATTTAGATTCCATTCGAAGCGGTATTTCATATGAAAACCGCTGAAATAACGTTAAATCTCGCGCGACAGACGCGACAGAAACAGCAGACGTGACAGATGCAGTAGACAAACGGTCGCGATAGACAAACTCGACGGACGCTACAGACTCCACTTGTTAGAGGCGCGATAGACATGCGACATAGACGCCACAACGCGACAGACACGACATAAGGGCAGATGTGACATAAGTGAACTGTGAAACACGGGATCGACACTGGATCGGCGGGACAAACGGACTCGACAGATGCTACAGACACGGTAGACAAACGCGACAGACAGATGCGACAGACAACGCGATAGATGCGGCAGACGTTATCGTTAATGTTATACGACTTTTTTCGATGATATTTGCAATCAATTTGGTGATTGCAATGACATATCTGGAGTTATCGGCGATGTCATTTATAGAAAATTCGTACAAATGCAAATAGAGAACGAATTTTCCTTCTCATGCCTTCGTGACTCCCTCGTCGCTTTCTAGTTCACTTTCTTACGTACATATCGGTGTGTGTGTGTGTGTGAGTGTATAGGTGTAAATTAACATGTATTTATTTATTTATTCATTGCTGTGTTTTTATTAACGTGATTTCGCTGAAAGTATCCGTACCCTCAATGATCTCCGAATCAACGACAACCGCAACCACAGAAATTAACATAATGTGCACACAGAGACACTCGATTATACACACACACACGCACACACACATACGCACCCCAACACCAACACAATCTCTTTGAGCTGCTATTCTAATGTCAATCAAATGTTACTCTAATTTCTTGTCATACGTTGTGACATCGTTGCTCTTTGTGCGAATGTCTGTCCGGGAATATCAGTCGCTTCAGTATCCTTTCCAGAGGATTTCCGGTCCGCTTCTGTGGTCGTTTGTCTGTGTGTGTGTGTGTGTGTGTGTGTGTGTGCGTGTACATTTTATTCATTCATATCATACCTGATTGCGTTCCTGCCTTAAATTTGCGTCAAATGGCATTAAATTTCAACATGTGCGAGAGGATGCAGCAGGACAACAATTGTATTGCGGCGATGGGTGGGTCTGTGTGTGTGTGTGTGTGTGCGTGTGGCTGTGTGTTTATGCATCTGTGTGATTTCTAAATTAGCACGTCGGCTGTGAATACAGAGTATTCACCGAAAAATACGGATGCTTTGGTTTGCCTGCTGTTTATGTTGCTAATGTTTTCACTGTTGGCTTCGTAGTTGTTGTTGGTGTTGTTGTTGTTGTTGTTGTTGGTGTTGTTGTTCGTGCTTTTTTCCCTACTTTGCTGTTCACATTTCGATGCTGTTTACTGAGTTGCAAATGAGTCACATTTAATTTTATGATGTGTGTTTTATGCTCGATGTGATTTTTATTGAGGTTATTTAATATTTATCGCTGCTCTGTGGTTGTTGTTGCTGTTGTTGCTGCGGTTGTTGTTGTTGTTATCTAATGAATTATGAGTGTGACTACTTGAACAGCCTGGTTGGCGCGATGCCACACCCACTTTTCCTGTTTATTTCCGTCGTTTTCCATCGCAAAGTTAAACAAGTGAATTTCTAGGCTCTTCGGATTTCCAAATAATTTTCTAGTTCTGTGGTCGGCCGAGAGATGGCAATATTTTGCTGTCAATTTGTGTGGCTTGCGGGTTGATTTAACCGAAGGAACCGCACGCAGCCTTCGAATTTACGAGTTTATTTCCAATTAGAGTTGCTCTGAAACGTCCGTAGGCCGGCTTGCGGTCTTCGTGGACGGCATTCATTAGACCGAAAGCCGGCTCTCGAAACTAGAGTGTAAAACGCGAACTTCCGCGAACTTCCAATCAATCGAGTGATGAGTTTTGTTCGCTTCCTTCCACTTGGCGGGGTGCGTAAAGCTTGGAATCCGCATGCAAATCGAATTTACTTGGCCGGCGAGTGAAAAGGACGCTGCAAGCGATTTGCGGCTCGGAAGACAAAACAATCTGAAGGACCTGGAATACCTTTTCAGATGCCCTTCTCCACTCGGCACTCTCCGGGGATCAATCACGGGATCCATTTTCGTGAATGCGAATTCTACAGCGACGACACTCGACGGCAACCCTACGACTTCGCACTTGCAACGCGTCGCCACGCGTTGCGGCCACTGGAGGGCCGACCGAACGGAGGCCCGAGTGCGGCGCTGACTTGTCGTCAGTCCGGAGTCAGCGTATCAGGGCTGCATCGCCAGCTGTTTCAATGTTAATTTGAGTCCCCGTATAGCCGCTCGCATGTGTGTTGGCGGCAACTTTTATTACTTGTTTCGCTGCGCCGGTCTATAAAATCAACTCAGCTCAGCTCGGCTCACCTCGGCTCAGCTCGGCTCAGTAGTGCGACAACAACAAGGCAACGAACGTCCTTTTATCCCTTCGTGGTGACACGCATTACGCTCGTTACTCGACTTTGTTGTTGCTACCGTTTCCAGAAGTGTTGCTGCTGTTGTTGTTGCTTGTGTGGCGGCGTCCACAGAGTGTGATAACGAATTTTGTTTGGTTTATCTTTAAATTGGTCTCGAGCGTATAATTTTGATTCATTGCTAGCTGGGAACATAAATCAGAGTTACAAGTGTGTCAAGTTTATTAAAAGTTTAGCAAACAAACAAGAAATACTCGTACTTGTGGCAGGACCAGTTTTTGTTGCTGCATTCAGGCGTCTGTTGAAATTAGTGGCCCGAAAAATGAGCCCACCGACGGCCACATAAATTGGCGTCGAAGCGGAATTGCAAAGCGGATTGCAATCGTGGGAGGGAAAAATAGCGCTGAACAAACGAAAGCATCATCAGAATTCCAGTGATTCACACCACGCAACGCACACCTGGCAACGCAGAACAGGCAACGCACACCAGACAACGCAGAACAGACAACGCATACCAGGCAACGCACATCCGTCAACGCATACCTGGCAACGCATATTTGGCAACCCTGTTCGCCGCAATACCTTGACCAGCTAAGTCGGCTGATCCCGGTTCAGCGCACGCCGGCAGGCAACAGAGAGCCGCACACCTAAAAACGTATAAAAAGGCAAAATGTGACCCAGCGAGAAAATCGAAGAACGCATTACAGTTCTCATCCGCGAACTCGTACTTGAAAATGAAATCAAGAAAACCGTAATGGACGCGAACAAACATCGAGACTCCATCTCATTCATCTGATTAATTCTGAGAATGCCTTGCATTTCCCGCCGGGGTCGTGCGAAGCCCGCTCGTTGGCAGAATCCACAGAATTACAACCGCAAAAAAGTAAAAAAAAATCGCAGAGAGACACCGCGACACCAACCAACTGCGTCCAGCCCCCTCCCCCTCCCCCCGTCAACCACGTCCACCATCACCCCGGCGTCACCAACGGCTTCGAGCCAATTGATTGCATTTGATTGATTTTACTGCAGCACAAAGTTCGCCGCCATTTTGTTCTGCCAAATAAATTGTCGGTGGTGTCGAAATCGCAGCTGAACACTGAAAGCGACTGCGAGTGATTTTTTCCTTTGTCGCTTTGTAATCGAAACAATTTGGAGCTCGTGTTCCGTGAGGTTTTTATTGTTTCTTGCGACGTTTTGCCTTTCTTTCCTCTCTCTCTCTCTCTCTCTGCTTCCTTGCTTGCTCGCTCACTGATTGATTGATTGATCGATGGACTGGCGGACTGACTTAATGTGTGAAAATTGTCTAGATTTACGACGAGTTCTTCCCGTCCTTCACACGGAGCGGAGACTCGAGTGTGTGTGGAGTTTGCTTTTAATTTTCTCCGAACTTTTGCTCGTTCTCCACCCCGCCTGCTGTGACAGTTAATTACGCGGCAGCGTTGCCACATCTATTAAAATTAGTTATCGTGCAGTTTCGCTTTCGCCCAAAATTCTTAATCGTTGTTGTATTCGAACTTCGCCCCGAGCATGCAATCAGTGTGCTTGTGCCTGTGTGTGTGTGTGTGTGTGTGCGTGTTTTGTGGTGATTGTTTGCCTCTAAAATTCGATATGCGAAAAATTAGCGTGCTAAATTTGCAGTCAACACGCAAGGGCAACACGATTAATTGGCGCGATTTAGTGGCGGATTTTGATAAATTAGATTGTTTTGATAACCGCTGTCGCTGTCGCTGTCGCTGTTGCTGTTGCTGTCGCTGTTTTCTTTGCTGTTGCTGTCGCTGTTGTTTTTGCTGCTGCTGCTGCTGTTGTTGCTGCTGCGATTGCAATTATCCAGCATTCAAACGGCTTTCTACAGTCATTCGTGCGGTGGACTTCGAAGCGAAACTTCATTTAGATGAATTTATTCAGATAACAAAGTAAATTGTTAACAATAAAAAAGATCAAATTTTCACTCGCGAGCTTTCATTCCGTTGCTATCTGTTCATCAAAAACTTAATTGGAGGAGTTAAAACTCGTAATTTATAATTTATTGTATTAGTTCAGCTTTAACGTTCACTAACTCAACGAATTCCTACATATTTTTGGTTCCATGAATCCACACAATTTATTTCTGCTGCATGGATGTTTCACATTTCACCACATTTCACCACACTTCACCACAGTTCCCCATCGTTCAACTCATCTGAATGCTGATTCCTGTGAAGTTTAATTAAAAATTTCTTATGGGAAAACTCGCAATTCCGAAAAGCAAATAAAGGATGCATTCATTCAATTGAATCGCCAGTGAAGTCATCAATAAAACTGCTGCTGCCCTCGCCTTGAAATGTGTTGTGTAAACAAAAAATCTCTCCTTTAATCGGTGTTCAGGGACAACTGGAGCGCCTCTCACATCTGTTGCTGGAAAATTCATTTAAAAATTAAAAGCGATAAATAAAGTTGATATAAATCAGAATCAATGCTTCGGTTAACTCGATCATGTTTCTCTCTTTTACATAAAACATTTCCTTCAGCTTGTTGTTGAAGCTGCTTTCTTGCCGCAAATTTTAGGGCAGACTGGAGGAGGACGACGAGGAGGACGAGGAGGACGGAGAACATTTCAGAAACTACAGAAACTGAATTTTCCTCGGTCGCTCTTGGACTTCCAGTCCGATCTGCCAACTGTAATCGGCACGTATTTCGTGGATATGCATTGAAGTGGGTCAGGAACGGTGCAGGTAGCATTTTAGGCTTGTGTCTGTATGCGTGTGTGTGCGTGTGTGTGTGTGATTTATTACAAATAAATAAAAACGAATCCAATTTAATGCTTGCAGAAACGAAAACTCTGAATTCCTTTCGAATCCTTCCGAAACCACAAATTCAACTTTTCTTCTTACATTTTTTTGCCAATTTTAATTTTTCCTAATACAATATATTTTCAAAGAACTTTTTCCACCTTCTATTGCAGCCAAAAACACGTTTTCTTGCCACTTCGAGCTTTTTAACGCATGTTCAGGATTCACACACCGAACTTATATCGCCACAAACACACACACACACACAAAAACACACACAAACACACACACATACAGGCACTCGCAAACCTCCAATCGAACGCCGAAGCGTAGCCGTACATGTGTGTGCAGGATTTGCAGGATTTGCTTCTGGGATTGCTGAATTTTTATAGCTTTTTTTTTCAAAAGTTGGATTTGTGTTACCATCTCACGGACTGCATTCGAAATCGATAGAATCGAAGCGCTGACGCGATTTCGATTTCATGCTCTTCAGCGTTCTGAAGAATATTCGCAGTTTTAAAGTGCTCGCAGAATTGCCTCCAAGGTTCCAAGATGCATTAATTTAGTCTAAGCTAATCTTAGTGTTATTCAGACCTTTAAAAGCCATTAAAAGTCTTTAAAAGTTTTTAAAAGAGCTTTAAAAGTCTTTAAAAGGTCTTTAAACGATCTTTAAAAGGGTTTCAAAAGGTCTTTCAAGTGTCCTTCAAAGGTCTTTCAAAGGTCTTTCGTTCGTGTCTTTCAAAGGTGTTTCAAAGGACTTTCAAGGTCTTTAGGAGGACTTTAGGAGGGCTTCAAAAGGTATTCAAAAGGTCTTCAAAAGGTCCTTCAGAGGACTGTAGTAGGGCTTCAAAAGGTCTTTAAGAGAGCTTTAAATAGGCTTTAAAAAGGTGTACAAAAGGCCTTCAAAAGGAGTCGAAGAGGTCTTTGAAAGGAGTTTAAAAGGTCTTTAAAAGATCCGTAAGATGCCTTCAAAAGGTCTTTAAAAGGCCTTTAAACGGATTTTAAAAGGTCTCTAAATGCTTTAAAAGATCTGTAAAAGTCTTTCGCAGGCTAATAAGCAGGCAGGGAGGTTAATGCTGAGACTCAGTTGGTGTATAGAAAGAACATTTGAGAAGAAATTACCGACGAATTCCGGAGTGTTTAGAAACTTACTTTGAAGCGTAAAACTGCATAAATCATCATTAGAACGAGCAACAGCCGTAGCAGCAAGTTTTGCCACGTTGGTTTCTCGCTTACACTTGCGGCGCATAGATACCGATTACCCTACATACGCAGTTCTCTGTTTCCCCTTTAATGGTGTTTGGTTAACTTTGGTGTTGCAAACTTGCTTGCCGCTCTGATTTTCTTCTCTCGCCTCAATCTTGGCCAATGAATTTGAAAACTTTGCTTCTTTCTCTTTTCTTTTGATTTATTTTATTTCAACTCGACGTTTGTTTCTTCGCACGAGAGTTTTCCCCTCGTATTGATTCTCCAGCCCCGAACTGGGTTAAAAGCTCCTCAATACGTACGTTCGGATGTTCGGCTCGGATTTGAAGCGAGAGCAATCATTGAGCAAAGTTTTCACTCTTTATTTGAAGACGTGAGGAGTTTAGCATCGAGCAAAGTTTAATTCCGTGTTATTTCGAAAGTTTTCAGCGTAACCACGAGAACTGCATTAAGAAGCTGCGGTCAGATGTCCTGCTTCGAAGAGGTTTCCTGGCTTCAATCTTTGATTTAATCTTTACTTTACAACCACAATGGAGGAAAAAAACGAAAAAGCGAAAACTTTTGTCAGTTGAACTCAAGGATTTCTTCTTCTTCCCTTGTGCAGCAGCGAATGAGAGAAAATCAACTGGAGATCGCGCGGCGAATATCATTCGGAGAGTAAAGAAAAAGTGTTGAGCTGCAATTCGAAGGCCTACTTTTAGGCGCGCGTATTTACCCTAAAAAAATCCCCGTGTGAGTTCTGTATGCTTAAATTTTAAAGGGTTTTTCTTAAGCTTATAAAAATTCTCTTTCTCCATTTCCCCGCCATCTGAACCGAATTGCAGCCCTCCGAACATATATTGCAACTTTCCCAACACGACTTTATTAATTGGTTGCACACGAACGATTTTGTCTGCGTAAATTTCCGCCAGTTCAGAATTGCTCAGCTCTCGCTTCGCTGATTTCCGTACGCATTGAGTTAGTAAAACCTCGTCTCCTCCATCCTGCCGTCCTGCCATCCTGCAGAATGACGAGGGACAAAAAGTAACTAGAAATCAACCACTTAAAACAGCATCATTTAAATTCTCACTCGAATAGTCGCTTCAATGTATTCAATGATTGATTACTTTTAAAACAAACTTAATCAATTTTAATAGCTGCGAATTTTCGCTGCTCTGTGTTACCGCGTTTTTTTAGTTTTTTGTGTGTCTGCTTTTCTTTTTTCTTTTTCCTTTTTTTTAATTTTTCACTTCATCGAATATATTCGAACTGCCACAAAAACGTACAAATTAACTGTTAAGATACGCTCGAGTGAGCGCGCGCGGCTTTCAAAAATGACCGGCGCAGTTTTTTAATTCGCAGCCGTTTTTACTGCTCGCAACAATTCAGTGATGAATCTGCTGGCCGCGTTTTTTTCGCTTATTTTTACTGCGTTTAAAAAGTTTCTAATTTAATTTCATTTTATGCTGCCTTATTTTGTTCAGCTGAGTTTTGCTGAAACAAGTTAAAATTTGCTATTTGCTTTCAACTTGCTTTTTCCTATTTTACTGAATTATTTTCTATTAAATTTGTACCTGATTTGATTTTATTGTCAGCGTATTCATCGACCTCGCTTGTAATTCTCGAACTCCTGCAATCCGTTGTTGTCAGCTTTGCAGACTTCAAATGCGTTTTACATCGTTTTTCAGCGTTGTTGGTCGCGCATAGAATTCAATAAGTGACACCAAAAATGCCAGTGGAAGGAAGCAAGGAAGGAAGGAAGGAAGGAAGTTCGGAAGGAAGGAAGGACGAACTGATGCTTCCATGTGGCATCTGGCGACAAGCGTACAACTGCCGCTCCCCGCCGCACGTCCGCCCAACGCGACCCACACGGAGTATTCGATGTTATCATCCAATAAAATGCATTTGTATCTCCTCTGATGTATCTGAGCATCTGAAGCGCTTCGTTCTAAGCGCACTCAGCTCAACTATCCACTTCGAGGAGAGCTTTTCTGCCATCCTGAATTCAATACGCTTTCAACTGCACTGAAGATTTCCTTTGTCGAATGCATGTCGGTGCTTTGTGTTGCTTTTTCTGCGTTCTAAGCAGCATCAAGTATCGATTCCGGCGCTGCAACAAGCACGCATTTAAGCTGCTTTGACAAACGAGGTTGTAAAAAATCCTTACTACGTCGATGCCTGTATCGGGCATATGTGTGTGTGCGTGTGTGCGTGTGCGTGTGTGCGTGTGGAACTGTCAAACAAAAGCCATTGGATCTCAATTGCCGCTGGCACCCCGACACAAGCAGCGCTGACTCTCCATCTTCGCTCTCACTTCCTAACGACCAGCTTCTCCCCTCTTTTTACGTCTCGTGTGTGTGGCTGCACATGCCTCGGCGTCAGATTTGCACTCCTGTCCTCCTGTGTGAAGCTGGGATTTAACTTTATTTAGCGCAAACACGCTTCACTCGATCGCAACGTGTAACGCTGGCCGAAGTGTTGACAAACCGTGCCATTTAATGTCCTTCGATGTGTCGCTTTCAAGTTTCCGATGGCTTCGATAACAAGTTTTATTAGTTTTCTTGACCGAATCGCTGCTGCTTCTGGCTCTCGGCTCATTAATGTAGATTTATTTTATCTCATTTATATCAGTGGTTTTTGTTGTAGCTGCCAATCGTGAGGGAATTATTGCGATGAGATTGCTTAGATGAGACTTTCGCTTGGATTTAACTTAAATGGATTCTGCTTTCTCTTCTAGACCGAGGAGGAAGTTTTTAAATACTCTAGAGTGGACCAGATTTATCTCGCACTCTCTAGCAAATGAAATACCCGGACCGGAGTGACTAATAAAGCGCTCATAATTGCAAACTGCAAGGACGGGAAAGTAAAAGCTGTAATTAATAAAATCGATCGACAACAAGACAAACATCACACCCCGACCTGCCTACGTTGCTCGAGTGGGTAACGTTGGCAGTTTTCTCACATTTTTCCCTCCTTGAAGTTCCCTCTATTTCTTCCCTCTCGTTCCCTCATCGATTTGTAGCTGTTGTCAGGTGCTGTTGTTGTACAATAGTTGTTGCTGTGTCTATCAACACCATTCATCGTTCATCTTGTTGTTAGCTTTCAGAAATGCTGTCATACTTGTTGTAGCTGTGATTCGATTTCTACCCCCTTTATTTTACAACAGACTTGCCTGCCCTGTTTGGTGTTGCTGTTGTTGCGGCAACACGCTGCACTTGGCACCCACCACCTTTGACCGATCGGCCTTCACTTCTCACTTTTATGAAGTCGCTTCCTCTTCAATCCTTGACTTGTGCTCAAGTTTCAAGCGGAATCGTTAGAACTTTTACGAAGTATTTAATCGCTCGTAGATGCAGAAGGATATAAATTAAATTCTATATGAATAAATAAGAGTAAATAACACGAATAAATAAGAATAATTATTATAAATAAATAAGGATAAATAAATCGATAAATAAATAGGAAAATATAAATTTGCAACTGAAAAGTACCTGCCGCCTCCGCCGTTTTTCGCCTACTGCTCGACCTAAATTCCAACACTTCCCGCCCCATCCCGGTCCCGTCCTCCCCGCTCCCCGTTGCCCGCTGCCCGTGACGCTTTGGTCGCACTTACGGCATCGAAAATCACAAGAATAATCTCATGAAAAGCCAAAGCGTCTTTAAATATTTAAGGTCTTCGGATGAAATCTTGCTGCGGGGACTCACTGTAACCGCTGCTGCTGCAGGATTCGCCGACACTCTGCTGAGAACTCTCGAAAAGCGAGCGATCTGCTTACGCTTGAGTTTCCACCGAGACCGCAAATACAGAGTCTCGACCACAACCATGTTACACTGAGAGAGCTAAACTCTCTCTCATCTTCACCGCAGCCCCTGCCAACACCCCCCACCCCACCCACCCCTTCTCCGCCCTCGGCGAGTGCATATTTTATTACATTGTCAAAGTTGTCTCTGGCATAAAAGCGAAATTTTCTCAAAGTCATCCATGTCGTTGGCTGTCTTATTGTTCGTCGTTGTCGCCGTCGTCGTCTTCTTCTTCCACTTGGTAACCACAAACCTACTAACAGCCAACCAGTTGTTCCAGTTTCCACCGTTCTTCTCCCCCCACCCCCGCCACCACCGCCACCACCCTCTTCTGCTCGCTTACTGGCGAGTGGTTCGCCTACCAGTAGCCTGCAGCATGGATTTGCTCGCTGCAGCACAACTTCTTCGGTTAAATATTGCACTTGGCTTCAATTTCGGTGCTCGTCTCCAACTTGTTCTTTGTGGTGGCTTCGGCAGAGAAGAAAAACACAACTGAAAAGCGGAAAATATAAAGAATCTGCGAAAAAAACACATCTGGAGGGCACGAATAGCGCAAAAAAAGGGGCCACCAAACGGAAAAGTTGTTAGCTTTTTTCTACGCTCGAACAAGGCGTTTCCTCTCCACTCACTCTGTGCCTTTCATGCTTCGCCCAAAGTGTTCACAAGTAGGAATTTTATATGGTGGGGACGACTTTACAGTCACAACGGACGGGAATTTAAGAGGACAATTAAGTCGTTGTAATACTAAATCGCGCGATAATTTCTGATCTGAAAGCTGTCGTCTGATCACAAGCGCGAGCCAAAAATTAATAGTTCTCGTGAAATGATAAAAGAATTATCCGTCCTTCGATCCTCTCCGGATTTGCATAACTGCAAGGGGAGCCTTTTATCCCCCCCTAATTTGATGCCGTCCGACAGGATTCGACTTCGCTGCATCTTGACGTCTGCTCTGGTCGGCTCCTTATTAGACTTTAATTTGCATTCGTTTTGTAGCTTCCTTCGCAAATGCATACGAAATGCAACAGCGACGAGATGCAGAGGTTCACAATGCAGCTCGTTGCATTATTTATTCAGGGAAATGAAAGCGAGATATTTTGTGGGGTGAAAAGGGACGAAAACACGGAGGGGTAGAGAAGAGAGAAAGTGGCGAGAACACCCAATGGCACCGAAAAACCAAGGCTGTCCCGCCCATCATCTCCGAGGCCGAGAAGTAGGCCTCCCCCCCCCCCCCAGAGCCGAAGGAGGTGGCATAAATTTAGCACAAGATTGTGAGTTTTTAATGAGATGCAAACAGTTGCCAACTTAAAATGACCGAAAATGTAAAAATAAAAGTGAGCAACAACAACGACAACAGCAATCATAGACGCTCATAAGTATTCAGAAACGTTCACTTCATGTTGCGCTTGTCGTTGTGGTGTTCGCTGGCTAAATATTTACTGAGCTTTTAAAGCTTCACTTTGTTGGAAGTTTCAGAATACCAGCTTCGAGGACGAGAACAAACAATTTCGATCAGAAGTATGTTTTTTCAAATCTTCCCCCCTAACTTGTGATTGTTTTGTTTTAAGGTACTTTTTTCTCCAATACGAACTTGAGTAATTAAGACTCCTTTAAAACTGAGGAGCGCTTTACCCTCCTAACCTCGCTCTTGCTCTTCCACTAATTCTGGGGAATTTCTAGGTAGTTTTCATCGAAAGGTGAATTTCTATTTCACTCCAATAGGTATTAAAACAAGAGTTATCTTGCTCCTGAATTTTTCTTGCTCCTAAAGTTATCTTGCTCCTTGATTCTGCGATTAGGCGTTTTTAAACTGCAGTTCCTAAATACCGTCCTTAAAATAGTTTTCTATAAAATAATAATAATATAATAACTTTCATAGAAAAATTCTGAAGTTTCAAAAGAACAACGATGAAAAAATCTCTAACTACTGTGCGCTCCTAACCAATGTACGCCTCTAGATACTGCACTCCTCAGTACTGTATTGTCCGCCCCTTACTACTGTCCGCTCCTAGCTACTGTGAGCTCCTAACTACTGTCCGCTCCTAACTACTGTGCGCTCCTAACCAATGTACGCCTCTAGATACTACACTCCTCCCTACTGTATTTTCCGCTCCTAACTACTTTGCGCTCCTAACTGCTGTACGTAAAACCGTAATGTTGACCAGCCGTTTTCCTTGCTAACAACGCCGTCAGCGGAAAAGTGGAACAAGGTAGGCGCAGCAGGTACAGCTGCTTGCTATTCAGCAGTTAATTAAAAACGCTTAACGGAAGTAAAGAAGGAAGAAGCCGCATTAAAATGAGAACTAGCATAAAGCGGATAACGTCCCCTACATGGCGGATACTAAATTTGTTTAGATTACATTTAGTACGCGTATCTAGAACGCGTATTTTTCCAACCTCATGGTCAGTATTAGCGACGGCCTTTTAATTTTTCTCCCAGGTCAAATTGAGGCTCAAATAAATCGTATTTAATGCGTTGTGCGGTTTACTCGGAGTAGGAAAATTTAATGCGGTCAAGGTTGACGGTTGAGTTGGCTGTAAATATTGTGAATTTTATGCGAGAGGCCGAATTTAATGGATGCCATTAATTGGCTGCTTATGTCTGTATGGCGCAGAGTTGGAATTTTATTAAAGTGCTGGTGAATTACTGGCCTCGTTTGTTTTTCTCCAGTTGAAATGCTCGCATTTCATATTTAAGAAGCCTTTGGTGGAAGCGGCATATTAGGCTGAAAAATTTAGGAGCTCAATTAAAGATTGTCAATTTTCTTCATTTTCACCCCACAAACGGGACGAGCACCACATTCTTTTCTCCTCAACGCTTGTAATGTCTTTTCAAGGGGTGCGAAACCATTCAGAAAGTTATTAAAGTTATTTAAGTCTGAATGGAGAGCATTGAGTACGACGCAAATGTGCTATCATCTTCCGCCGAGATGGCTCGAATTCCTGCTAAATGACTCGAATACGTGCCGCATCTGAGTGTGCAAGCCGAAGCTGAAGGGTGTTCAGCTGCCAGACACCTTTAAAGTTGCGGTTGGAGGGTGGGGGGAGGAGTGGGGTGCAGAGGCTGGAGGCAAAGAGAAAAACCCTCAGAACTCAAAGCAACCCGTCACAATGACAGGAAGACAAAACAGACTGTCACAGTGACAGACTGGATAACGCACCGCGACATAGCTTGTTATTCTGCACTGGCACACAACCAACACCCACCACCCAACATATATATCGCTCTTCGAGACATATTTCCAAACAGTCTCAGAGCAGGACAGCTTAAAAGTGTAGAAGCGATGAAGCGTTAAAAGCAGAATGAAATGAGGCGAGAGCGGGCTGCAAATGAGGACGTTGCGAGCCCGTAAAGTAGTGGAAGTGGAGTAGGGAAAGGAGAGCAAGTGGAAGTTGAAAAAGCGTCCCTTTTCCGGCGCAGATACTGCATCAGAGAGAGAGGAACACGTAGGACAGCGAGAAGAGAAAAAAGCAAATATTACGGGGCGGGTGGGGTGGTAAGGGCAGCGGTAATGGTCGTGTTGCTGCAAATTTTCGAGGCGCTCGTACATTGGGCGACATCTTTGTGTGAGCTGCATTAGCTGAATTGCCCTAATTTTTCTGTTTGACTTTTTTCTATTTTTCACTTTTATCTTCCTTAATTTCTGGTTGTGCGAAGCTACCGACGTCCGACGTCTCCTCCACTGTAGCCGTGCTTCCTCGAGCTGTACGAGCTTCAACGCGCTAACAAGTATTTTAAGGTGCAACGCTAAAGTTTAGATGAAGTGAGGAATGTTTAGATATCATAATGAATGCTCTGAATACTTAGATATCGTAATGGGTGCTTTAAGTGGCTGAAGATGTCTTTCAACATGGATTTGACACGCGGTTACCGTGCCTTGCGGCTCTCCAATGTTACCGAATTTCTTCTCGAAAGTTTCACGTTTAATCAGAGAAGTTAAGGTTTTTGTAACGAAATTTGCAATAACAAGTGAGGCGATGAAAATGCCATGCTCGTCGATGATGGATAACCACGATGATATATATGAAGTATGAATGAGTAATGTGAAAAAAGATGCGATATAATGAGAGAAGGCAACGAAGTAATTGGTCGGTAGCCGAGAATAGATTCTTATAGTTGATGAAATATAGGTCTGTCTACATGTATGTCGGAGAATAAGGATTTTCAGCAGTAAGTCTGGAAATAATGATATATTTCAAAATATTACGGTAATGGTGACGATTAGGTGGTGACTGTAGACTATAATGTTACCAGCATATGATGACGTAGACATAAAAACTGATGGCTGATGATGATTTTGATGGATTATAACGAATGATCTTGATGACGATGGTGACAATGATGAATAGATGGTGAATTATTCCAGTAAGGCTATTTTTTCGCAATTTTGTATGATATGGTGCACTTATAACTGAGATCGGAGATCTATAAGAAGAGAACTTTTTGCAAATAATTAATTTACGCAACGAAATACATGCAACTTGCCTCAACTTGCATTACCGTTTAAACGGAGAAGCACGAATGTTAATAAATTTACGACTCGTAGAACTGTTTTTGGCTCTTAAGCTTATTTTGGCAACCAGCAAAACCTGCAGCCAGCCAACCAGCTCAACTTATATACGTTTATGAAATCCATTTATAATGAATGCAGGGGGGAAAAACTCCCCTGCCACACTTACTGCGAGCGCACACCAACCATGTGCTCCATATTTCACCAGAGAGCGCTCGGAGCCAATGCATTTTTGCACTTATACACTACTAAACTTACACAAATTTCGGTCTTTGGTACGTTTGATTTTCTTGTAACGCCTTCTACATCTTCCCCCGCCCACCCCCATCGCCGGCCCACCGCACCCACCGCCACCCCAGCGCTATCGACTGCTTATAATATGCTCGACTGGCTTTCATTTTCTAGTGCAGGCTGTCCTTTTATTTGAATTTATTGCCATTTCGCTTTCTTGCATACGTAATGAGTTCGGGAATTTATTTCTCTTCTTTGCTCTCAGTGCAAAAGAGTGTGAAAGTCAAGCGTTCCGAAGCACTTCACTGGCAGAAAAACGCGAACAATTTCTTTAAAATAAGTTCTGTAAAAACTACCAAACCCAAAAAGAACAAAGAGAAGAAAAAAGAAGGGACAAGTAAGGAAATTAGACGAAGTAATGCAGTTGGATCCTACTTTCCACAATTGTTGAGAGAAACCCTTTTGAAGGGATTCTCTTTTATTGACAGATGTACAGCTTTGCAGAGTTTAATATTGAAAACAGTTCGGGGAATCACGAACTGTTATTATTTAGCTTGGATCACTTTTTACCAACCTCCCTCCCTCCCTCTCTCTCTCCTATCTCCTCTCCATCTCCCACTTTCTCTCTTACCATCTATCTTCCCCCTTTCTCTCACTCTTTCTCTCCCCCTCTCTTTCTCTCCCCTCTCTTTCTCTCCCCTATCTTTCTCTCTTTCTCTCTCTCTCTCTCTCTCTGACCTCTCTATCTACAGTCTCCCTCTCTGCCATATATCTCTCTCTCTCTCTCTGCCCTCGCGCTCTCTCTCTCTCTCTCTCTCTCTCTCTCTTTCTCTCTTCGCCCCCTCTCTTAATCTCTTGCTGTTCAAAAATATTGCACTCCAACGGAAACTACCATTGATACGTCAAGGATGAATGTCAGCAATAAATAAAAGAAGAACAGAAGCGAAGAAAGAGAAAGATTTAAGCTACAGCATGATTCCGAACGGAAATTAAGTATTTCGGCAGAACAAACAACAGAAGGGCACGCAACAGTACTGAATGTGTGGGGAAGAGTTGGAAAGTTGAAGAGTGAACAAGCCTTCTTCTTCTTCCCTTTGCGCTTCTCCTTCCTACTTCTTGCCCCTCCTTTAAATCCGCTTAAAGGCGAAAACGAAGCAGCAGCTGAAAGCCAGCAAGGAGTGTAAACACAACAAGCGTCATGTTTGATTTGTTAGTTTCACCAATTGGATTTCCACAGCTGGGTGCCGATGCATCCGATGGATTTGGCCAACAAGTTGATAAGCAGCGTCATCTGGTGCGTGGCGATGAACGCAACCCTCCACACCATTAAAAAAACAAATAAAAAGTGCGAAAAAAGCAAAAATTTAAATGTATCCTAAAAACGTCAAAATTTGGCGAGGAAGAGGATTCGGTGACAGTTTGCTTTAATTTGACAACCTCACGACCGTTCACAGGATTGCCAAATACTGTGGAAGCATATGTTTTGCTCTACAAATGGTAAATTGTTTTTAATCTCTAGCTTTTGTTTCTGCTTCGGTTTTCATTCACTATCAACTTCAACTTTGTCGTTGTCTGGCTTCCTTCTTTTCCGCATCATAGACAACGTGGCGTCTGTCAAAGTGTTTCTTTGTTGGCAGTCTGCGAATATTTATTGTGCGCATTGAAAAGTATTTTAATTCAGAAAGTTTCTCCTTTAATTTTCCCTTCCGAATGTACGAGGTCGCATGTGCACCGTCCCCTCTCTGTTGTATGTCAGTTGTTTCGCAACTTTTTATTGAAATCCTTTCTATTATAAGCGAAACGAAAATTTCTAATATATTTGAAACAATATTGCACAGATTTGCATTTTCAAACAAATGACACAAATTATTATTAAGAGTCAGAATGGAATCCAGAATATAATAGCTGGAGATAGTCTATGATTGCGTGGATTTGTCGCAGGGCTTGAAGAATAACATCGAGATTGTGGTGAATTATGACATCAAATTACAGGGAATGTCATTGGTCCGAAAACCAAGCACTCAGCACTCAGTAATGAAGCATCCTGTTTCGTTATTCCAGATGACGATAGATGTCTATGAATGAGGATATGACAAAAATTGAAAAGGTCTGACGAATTAATAGCAATGGAAGATGTTGTTGACTTGAGATGTATTGGATGATGCTAGTCCACGATAAATAATGATAAATAAAGATGCGTGCTGGAGTCGTGGATATTTCCGAGAAGAATCACGCATGGTGCGACGGTTGACGGATGGCGTTATTAAATACGATGAGAAACACAGATTTCCTCTTTCGATGAGTGGTAACATCGGACTTTTAGCACTGGAACAAATGACGGTTGTTAATTTTGGAAACGGATGAATGCCAAAAAATAGAAAGTAGGGGAAATAAACATGAACTAGCGCTAAAGACTTCAGTAAAAGAAGGTTAACCATTATTTCTAACACATGGAAGATGATTATTACTCAGAATCCCTACACTAATCACGGATATGGATTCAAGATAATGATGTTTTTCAAGATAATATATGGATTCAAGATGATATATGGATTCAATGGTGTTTTCTCGAACGAATTCCCCTCGCCCCTCGTCAATTTTCATTCATTTCAATGCTATGACGATGACAATAATAATAGCAAGCAAATGCAATTCTCTAATGCGAAACAGATTTATATTAATGACAATAACATATGACAATTATGAATACCATTACCGCCAAGACTGCTACCCCCGAATTTAAGTAACACATCTTTTATCCGATTGCCGCCATGATAACTCGCAATTCCTATGAATTTTTTATGAATTTCAAATTGCAGGCACATTTTGCGCAATAAGCGCGACGATTCCTCGGAAAATATAAGCCGGCGCTATAATAAAAGTAGAAATCATTACAAGCGGCGCATAACAATTTACCGTTTCCCATTGTCGCCATTAGGTATTCATGAGACGCTGACAGCCCCCTCTCCGCACTCAAGTCGTCTCGGTCGCTGTCGCTGCGCCTCTGTAACTCTTTCACACACACGTACCTCTCCCTCTTCTGCGAAGCGCTGTTCGGCGAATTCTTTTATTGTAATAAAAATAAAATAGGATTCTTTTTGTCAGCGCACAGTGGAAAATTGCAAACCATTGAATTTAACGCTAACGGCTTCGTTGACATCTAAAAACTCTTCTATGTCTTCAACAGCGAAAAGATGCCAGTTGTTCCTTTTTCGCACTTACAACGAGGCGTACACACACACACGCACACACATACACATACACATACACACACACACAGAAATATTTGTATATTATTATGGAAAATATTTGCCAGCGAATAAACGAGTTTGGAAATTCAAAGAAATTTGAAAAGCATAAAAATTATCGTAAATATTTACGAGGTTCGCTTCCCCGTTGTGTTGCCATAAACAGGTATACGATGTGACTTGCAGCCAACAACAGAACAACCAGCCAACAACAGCAGAGCAGAAACGTGTTGAGGTTGTATTATCAAAGTTGATAAAATAGTCAAATAATATTTTCGGATCCTTTAAAAGATGTTTTTATTGCCCAGAATTCGACAATTTGCTCGTAATTTATTTTATGACACGTTTTATTTATTTACGATTACGAATTTTATAGCTATTGAACGGAAAGTCTTGTAAGTAGGTACGCGTTTCAAGAGGGCAGGGGGTACTTTCATTATTTAGGATATTTCACATTTCTATACTCTACACCGAACGGGAGAGGAGGGTAGATTTCACTTTGCTCTTCCATTTGCAACGCAGAGAGGAAGTGAAAATACAACAGATATAGAAAAGTTTATACGTTCTTGATCATCGTCACCTACTGAGTCGTTTTAGAGCTGTCCGTCCGTCTATCTGCCTGTCTGTATGTCTGTCTGTCTTCGTCAGACTGTCTGTCCGTCCGCCTTTCCGTCCGCCTTTCGATCCGTCTTTCGATCCGTCTTTCCACCAGTCTATCTATCTATCTGTGTGTCCGTCTGTCTATCTGCCTGTCCGTCTGTGTGTCCGTCTGTCTGCCTTCGTCCGCCTATCTGTCCGTCCGTCTTTACGTCCGCCTTTCCGTTCGCCTTTCCGTCCGCCTTTCCATGCGTCTTTCCGGCAGCCTGTCTGTCTGTCTGTCTATCTGTCTGTTTGTCTGTCTGTTTGTTTGTCTGTCTGCATGTTTATCTGCCTGTCTGCCTGTTTGTTGAAATCACGAATTCGGGAGAACAATAAAGGCGAACAAATATGGCGATCAAATTTGACACAAAAACTTTTTGTTATGCAAAGCAGTTTGGGATTGATAATGGTTCTCCCATCGGTTAATAGCCACGCCTACTTATGGTTATGTATGTGAAACCACATGAATGAGATTACTACGAGGCTCTGTAACCATAATTATCATTGAAATTAAGCTGTATGAGGCTAAACTAGAAAAAAACAAAAATATTGAATGATATCTTAAGCAGAAAAGTGTATTGGAAGTTAAAATCAAAAGATGATTCGCGGTTACAACATGGCGGTGACTATTGTAGTAATGAAATCTGACGGTTATTAAAAGTACTTCTTAAATTTTTGAGGTATACATTTTTGGGGTATACCGACCCAGAAGCACCTTAAAAACAGGAGGATCAAAATTATCTTGGTGTTTACAAGAGAAGAAGTTTTATCGGCGATTCCCTCTCTCCTTCCGAAATTCCGTTGTGCAGAATACCACGTACATCAGAATTGATCTGGCAACATTACAACCCCCATCGCCATTATCGTCATTATCACCAGTTTGCAAATGATTTATTGCATCACTGGACGAAGTGGGTTAAAAACTCAACTCAATTTGACAAAATTAGACGTGCTAACAAGATGTCACCTCACAATGCCCTTCGAAAGATGTGTGCGATGCTAATATTTATGGCAGGCCATCCTTCACGAGTCCTCTCGGGAGCTTGCCATTCGCAAAATCAGCCATTTTTTGTTTACCGCTCTTCGTTGCCGCCTCTTATGAAACAACTTCAAATTCCTTACTCACGGCCGCCCCTTCCCGTCCTCAGCGCATCGCGCACATGGGCCAGCGATGTATTAAGGGAGCAAGTGGTGCATGACATACTATGCGTGTTGGCACAACAACAACGACAACAACAACGACAACAACAGCAACAACAACAACAGCAGCAGCAACAACAGCAGCACCACCAACAGCCAAATAAGAAGCGAAATTTTACGAGCGAAATTAAATTTGGTGCACAAAGTTTAAACAACTTCAAAAAAATTCGCTCTGACGAATAGGACTTTCGGCATGAAGGAAACCTTGGGAGCAAAAAAAGGAAGGAAAAAGAATGAAACGGAAACCCGAAGATTACAAGGACAAACGATGGAAAAACGTTCACACAGCGAAACTGTGTAAATATGTGATTTTGGAATCGAGGACTTAAACGAACTGCAAGCGAGATACTTAAGCGGAGGACTGGGTCCTCGCGGGAGCGGAGTGCAGAGAGAGAGAGGAAGAAGCGGAGCGCAATGAGTGCCTGGATTTGCGGCGAGTACATCAGGCAAGCAAACGATATGCGCACGAATTACGTAGCGCGTATAAGCACGCGCTTGTATAGGTGTGTGTGTGTGTGTGTGTGTGTGTGTGTTTGTGTGTGGAACTTATACACGTGCAGAGCATGCTGGTGTGCGTGTAATTTTAGTAGCAGTTAAAATTGTTGTTGGTAAGTGGTGAGGGGAGAGAGAAAAAGAGTCCGAAGGATATTCAATGATATTACATTGTTAGAGTTAAAAATGAGACTGTTACGCTTGAAGGATGTGGACAAATTTATTTCAGCGCCATAAGGAAACACACTACAAGAATAATATTTTAAAAGAAACTCTGCTTCCAGCGAAGTGAAACGGAACCCACTCGGTATTTCACTCCTCCACTCGTGGACAGAAACAAATAACGATAACTTAAATGTACTTGATGGTGTCGTTGAAATATTAGCGATTTTGTAGAATTGCACGCAATCCTGTTTATATAAAATACTCTCCATTCCCACTGTTAAAGACGCCATATACGTCCCAGCCTTGATGGGTTTCCAGTCTGTATTACAGAAGACAGGATGTCCGTCCCTCTATCGTTGTCACGGTAACACCAAGTAAGGTGTTCGTGTGTCTTCAGCTTCCCATCGCCTCCCATATTCACCTCGCCTCCCATATTTGACTCCCTTTCATTCCACGAACTCTATTTTTTCCAGAAACAACCGCCCTTTTCTGCATCATTTTCCCCCATCATCTTAAGTTGTACCTCCGTCTCATTCTTCACCCGCAGATCACATTATAGTAACTTTAAGATGTTGGTTAAGCTTGAAACTTACAGTTTTATTAAATTTATAAGTGCTTAATTAACAGCGTAGTAAAATCTTATCAGCTCTTAGCGCACAACCGCTTGGTTGGCAACAACGTAGCAACCTTGTACGAGGGCCGTCTGGAAGCTCCGACCACGTTCGGGCGCTGACCGCCCGCAACAGTTTCAGCCAGCCATTTTATCTGCTCCCTCGGAACGAGTTAATTTCGATGTCTTTAAGGTATCCGAATTGCCAACAGTGCAGCTAATGGACCCATCAACAGATTACTCTATGCACTCGTAAAACCCCCCGTAGCTGGAAAACTGTTCTCCCAGCTTCGAAGCCGGTTGAAGCAACGCATTATCCGCATTTATCTCCGAGATACTCTGTTGTATGTGTGTCCCTACGTCAGGATAATCTTAATTATGCCGAAAATGTCTCGTTACTCCTTGAGAAATCCCCCCCCCCCTTTTTGTGTGCTTTGTTTCGCTTTTAGTCGTCTGGTTTCCTTGGTTGATCAAGATTGTTGCCAACGCCGGGCCGAGAAGAATGGGGCGTCCTTATTGGTAGCCGTGGTGATGCTTAATAAACGCTCGTAATAAATTTTAATTAAAAACCAGAAGGCAGCTCTGCATTCAGTGTATTAAAAGCGCAAACTTACTGCGAACCACCAACACGAAACTGTTGTGTCCTTTAATGAATTTAATGAATTTAATGAAGTGAAATTCAATTCTGTGCAACGAAGAATATTGCATACTTTCAGGCGACTTCGCGAGTTATCTCTGTGTTGACTAAAATGTCTTGCACAGATGATTGTTTTTCCTGCAACTGGATTTGTTATCCCGCGGGGCGTTTTTATTCTTGCTAGCGCATTTTTTTGGTGTTGCAAGCTGCAGCATTATTTTCGTGCTCTAGACGCGAACACGAAACTTTCGACTACACCAACAACTGCTTCGGTCTGAAGCTAAAATTGCGCTCGACGTGATGAATTATGAAATAAAAATTAGCACCGCGCGAAACAGAAACAAAGCAGTTGAACTGAAATTGAAATTCGCTCGCCGAATGCTGATTGTTTGGCGAACTAACAACAAGAAGAGGGAAACAACAACAGACCAGGCACTACCACGCACACACACACACACACACACACACACACACATACAGTGGAACACTGGGACTCACACACACGCGGGAGGAATAAGTTGAAAACTAACTGGGAATCATAAAACAACATTGCAGTCCGTTTGCTGGCAGGATGACAGAGCGTAGCGAGATCAAATGCAACTACACTGGTGGGGGAGGGGGAAGAGGAGAGGAAGGGGAGAGAGAGAGAGAGAGAGAAATAGCGATGGATGTATTAAGAAGGAGAAAATTGCTTTTAGCGAAATATGAAAAATGATTTATGATGATGGCCAGTATAACAGAGTGTGTGTGTGTGTGTGTGTGTGTTAGTGTGTTAGTAAGATAGCTGCGTTCGCGTTGCACTTGTTTCTAGTGAAGCAATCGTGCGGCTTTGTGTGTGTGTGTGTGTGTTTATCGGTGCAGCGTTACAATACCAGCGGAAATCAACACACAGCACACACGCTCGACTGCCATCCGCTTCCCGCGCCACCACACCACTGTCGCTCCCACACTTCCTCACGCCGATAACGCGTACTTCGCTGTGCGCCACTGAAATTGAAGCGAATAAAAAAATTACGCGATTTCAGCAGTCAGCGGGTTTTAGCTTTTCAGCAACACTAACACTGGCTGCTGTAAATGAAAGGAAAAAAAAGGAAAATAGCAGTGAGACAGGATTTGACTTATGACGGCTTAGATGCTGAACTGTGTGTGGGTGTGTGCGACTGTGTGTGGGTGTGTGCGACTGTGTGTGTGTGAAATGTTATTAAGAACCTCCACACAAAGACACTCGCGAGCGCAAATCCTCGCACATCCCGATTGCGGATCCGATTTAGAGTTGATTTAGTGTGCAGCTGACTTACAAGCTCACAACACTGGGAAATACACTGCAAAAAATAGCGTTTGTGCGACGGACATCTTGTGCGACGGCGAGAAGCTTCATTCTACGCGCTTAATTCGGTCAGTGTACTCGCTGCAGATGAAGCGTATTGACATTAAAAATTGATTTCCTTTGGCATTAACAACAATTCTGTAGAACTTTTCTGCTTTTCCTATTTGTCAGAAGCGATATAAAAGCTGATTGCTTCGCTTCTATTCAATTAGCACTCGTATATATTTAAAAACACTGGAATTTATTTATATAATATTTTCTCTGCTCTCTTTCTGTTCGATTTGGCTCTCCAAAGGACTGAGACATCGGCGGACTTCCTCTCGAAGGATTTCGAAGAGCTGAAAAGTCAGTGCGTTCATAACTTCGCGCGTCACATTTTCTCCCACTTTAATGGAAATTAATGAACTGCTTCGAACTGCTTGGAATTTTTCAGTTTTTAATTAAAATGAACGATGACCGGCAACTCTTTTGTCTAAAAGGGTTCAATCGCAGTGAGTCGCTGAGAATGATTAATAACGCAGTAGTCGCTCGTCTCGTTGCCGCTACAGAGCGGCGACGGACGCGAGGACTGGCTGGCGCCTTGTTAGCTTCTTTGTTGCAAATGCTCTCCTCTCCTCTCCTCCGCAGTCGTTGCGCTCTGTTTTCCTCATCTGTGGTACTTTCTTCCCTCTTCTCGTTGTCCTCTTTTGTCACAAAGGTCTGTCTTTCGAACTCAACTGCCGCCGCCGCTCCGAACTCAACTCCCGTCGCGCTCGCACAACTCCAGTGTGCTGAGAACTGGAAATACGAAAATTTCATTAAAGTCCTCTCCTGCAATATTTTACAGTTAGTTACATCGTAAGCTCAGCTCGCAGTGATGTAGAGAACATCATAAAAAAAATGTTATTCCTAAAGTGTTCCCTTTATTAAAGTAACAACTTTGTGTGGGATGCGAGTGTGCTGGCGGCGGCGGCGGCGGCGGCGGCGGCGGTGCGGGCGAAAGCATGCGAAGATCGCTTCACATGTGAATCCCACATTCAGCGGGGCGAGCTGTAGCTGCCCACTGGCGTGTTAGTGGCCTTCCCACCCGTTGTAGAAGAAGAAAAAGCAGCAGTGAAGAGTTATTCGCTCTTCTTCTGCTGCACAAATTGGCTGAAGGAATTAAGAATTCGAATCAGCTCTTCGTGCGCCTTGCATCTCCTCGAGCAAAAGCGATTTATGTTCGTCTACCTCCGTGAAGTTCGTGTGTTTAAAATTTAGTTTCCATCCACTTTGGAAAATTGGCGCCGGCAGTCGTTCTTTCTTTGACTTGCACTGCAGAATTTGCTACTTTGAATATTCAATTGCCAGGTTTTTGTGGAATTATTGCAGTTTCCGAGTGATTGCACTACGATTGGAGCGAAAACAGCTGATTCTGTGTTCAATCCTCAGTCATTTGATGAATTGAAATTCTTTTAAAATACTCACAGCTATCGAATTAGACATTCGAAATTTCTTCCCAAGATATGCAGATATTTAACTGAATTTAGTTATTATAAATCAAAGTTATTACAAATCAAAGAAGTTCCCCGTTTTCACTTTAAAGAAATACAAAAATTTTCAACTTTTTACAAGTTTATCCTTCACAATTTTTGATTTTTTTCATTTTTCCTGAAATAATTAAATTCTTAAAATTCCTCTCCGGTCACCTAGTCACCCCCCACGCCCCCAACGCCCTCGCCCCATCGTCAGCAATGAGTACTTGTATTTCATTACGTTTTCATCGTATCGCTCATGACTCGACTTCCGGTGCGCCATCTTGGAAATGGAGCCATAAAGTTCTGCTGCTCTTAATTATTCAGCCGCAAACGACGCTGCATCATGCAAGCGTGGCCGGCGCGACTCGTCGACGTACGATTATCGCGTAGCGGCTGCAAGGTGAGAAAAAATCGTAGCCAGCAGCTCTCGTGCGCTTGTCGGTTGCTGTTAATTACTACGTTCCAGCGTGCGTGTGTGTGTGTGTGTGCTGTTGCTTGTGCGTGTGCGTGTTCTAATAACTCATTAAAATGAGTTATTAAAAATAAAATGTGTAACTTTGTTGGAAAAAAACGTGCACACAAAAACAACTCAAACGAAACAATTGACGAACTAGCGAAACCAAAGCAAATGAGATTTTATTTTTTGAGTTTTTCAGCTTCCGGTGGCACCACCGCGTGGAGGAGACGTCAGCACCAACTACAAAATGTTCTGTGTTACTGCTGGGGGTTTGTGTGTGATTCTGTGTGTGTGTGTGTGTGTATGCGTGCGTGCGTGCGTGTAGTTGTAAGCGCCCGAGTTTTGTGTGTAATTTGTAGAAATTTGTGCGGCGAGTGGAGCGCAGAACGCCAATTACGGCAAAATAAGTGCTGGCAGCTTCCTTCGCTCAAATTGCAAGTTTACACGCTTCGAACTCACGTTACAAATTGCAACGAAACGCAGAAATGCTTCACTTAATTTTAATTAACTTCTTGTCTCGGGTTATCATTCACATTTCAGGGATTATCAGCTCCTGTTTATCAGTGAGGCGCTTGCGTAATTTGATCTCGAGCTAGAGTTTCCTGACTAATTATTTATGCATATCAGTTGGGCGCAAACACAGCCTCCCCTCCTCACCCACCCACCGCCCCTTCCACGCCACACGCAAATGCAGCCGCCCTCTGAAATGCACGGCGATTAGATTTGCGCGTCTCGTGCGCGACTTTTAATCGGATTACAAGCGTGAAAGTCAGTCAGTTGTCTGCCATAATTCGCGCTTCTGCGGCAAACACTCTGCAGCAGAAACTATTGTTCGTGTTATTCAATCTGACAGCCAAAGAAATCGTTGTTTGCATTTCAAATGCACTTGAAAACTACAAATTCTCAGAAATCTGAGGTATCCGAGGAAGTCTTGGCTGGAAGATTTAGTTTTCAACTGTTCAAGAATTCGCGTTTCTTTTTCCTTTTTATTTCTACCAGACAAGAAGTGGATTTGGCGTGAGGAAACTCTTTTAATCACAAATTTAATGCTAAGTTGTTATTTTCCAATGAAAGGTTTTGTGTTTCGAGCGTTTACGAATTCCTTCCCAGCTAATTTAACTCGCTTTCTTCTGTTCATCAGTGTAAGTCCTCGATTTCCCGCAAAGTTTTACAAAACACGTTGACATTACAGTCTGCGCTTGTGTGTGTATTTACATCCCACCTTCGTGCACGCATACACAGCCATGCGCGCGGATACAATCGAATTAAATCGAGTAATTGAATGTCAAATGTCATTTTAAGCTTAATCAACTGAAATCACGTCGACAAGAGCGCGAGAAACGAGAGGAGAAGCAGAAGTGCAGCGCATGTTTCGTTCGAATCAATTTAATTCTGCGGTTAACAGCAAAAAAATGCTTAATACAATTCAATTAATTTCTAACACAACGCAACTGTAGACAACAAACAGCAATCAATTTCGCTGGAGTTCCACAACCCGAAGCGAACCGCCGCCGCCGCCCGCTTTACTTGCCATCGAATTTTCAAAACGCTCGAAGCCACAAAACAGTTGAAGTCTTTTGAGCGCAGAAATTTGTAAGCCCTTCCGCTCGTAAAACAAAAACCAGCCAACCAACTGACTGATTGACACCGAAACACACGAGTGTCAAGAGGATTTACGACTCACTGTTCGATGTGTAGCTCTCGCCGTTGTGTGACTGCGTGACGGCGACAATATTTTTAAAAAAAAAGCCACTCGTACTGCAGAAGAAACACATTAAATGGCAAAAATCTAATTTCGTTGCATATTTTTCGGATGGCCAGCACACGTCCGCCAGCGCCGAGAAGTCACCGGGCGCTGCCAGCGATGGCATTTAAACGCCACTCGCAGACCAGCCATGCATCAGCGGGCTGCTCGGAAATTGCTGGCCAAATAAATTAAGCTTGACTCTTGGCTTGGTCGCTGCTCTTGCCGGTTTCGGTCATTTTCCGAAATGCTGTGGTGTGAATTTTTTGCTATTTTTGTAGTTTTTCTTTTTAATTTTATTACGTTCAACTTGCATGCGGAATTCATTTAAAAATGAAAAATGTTAAAAGTTTTAACATGACATTTAGTTGAATGCAACTGTGCTCGTGTGTGAGTTTGTATGAGTGTATGTGTGTGTGTGCGTGTATGTGTGCGTGTGTGTTGTTGTCCGGCACTATTTTCAGGGAAACAACAACAGCGACAGAAACTACAAACAAAGTTGCACTTGCAACAGCATTGTAATCTGTTTTAATTTTAATTTTTTTTTTGTTTCTTTAAATAAAATGTAGCTTTTTTTACACACGCGGACACTGACAACACTGATATCAATATATTTTATTTAATTTTTAAATAAACTGAATCAAGCTAAATCAGAAATTTAAATCTGAATGGTAAACGTTTTTAAAACTTCTCAAATGTAAAACGTTTAAGTTCTTCGTGTTTCCTATTTTATTATAAATTTAGACTTTCCTTAGAAATTTCAGATTATCAGAGCCCTTTTTAAATTTAACAACTCCTTACACTCCTTTGATTTGTACAGCTTTTTGAAGGATTGCTCCTTCCAGTGGATGAGTTGCAGGTGTCGTCCTTCCTCTATTGCTCCTCAAAAATGGGATTTCCTACATTGCAAGTTAAATTTTAACTTGAGGAAAAGCTCCACAAGAGTTTGAAGAACTACTTAAAGTCTTTATCAGACGATTTCAATTATTGCTCCTTGAAGACGCTCCTAAATTGCGGATTGCACTTTAATATTTACATTTTGCGCAGCAGAATTTCTTGAATTATTTCTTATTTGGAGGATCTTCTGGTGACTAAAGACTTGATGGTTCAAGTATTTATTAGTATTATTCAAGTATTGCTCTTTCAAGACGCTCCTAAGTTGCAGATTGCACGTTAGTATTGAAATTTTGGACGGAAGAGTTTCTTAAATTATCTATTGAATTTGCAGTCTCTCGAAGGATTTTCTTGGGACTGAAGACTCGATATTTCGTGTATTTATTAGGATTTTTCAAGTATTGCTCCTTCAAGACGCTCCTAAGTTGCAGATTTTATTTAGTATTGAAATTCGGGAAGCAGAATTCCTTCAATTATTTCTTATTGAAATTGTAGTCTTTGTAAATCTAGTATTCTGAAAAAAATTTATATAGTACTTTCTATTTCTTAGTATTTTTTATCCTTTAGTATTTTTTATCGCCAAACTCAACCCTCTTTGAAGCGACTTTTCGAGGTGACAAAAGTCACTGCATTTCCTGTCACTTATTTCGAATGCAACAAATTCATGACTTTAAAATAAAACGATTTGCGATTTGCGCGTGTTTTTCGTATAACTACAGCAATTTCGCTCTTCTCTGGCGTACTTCGAGCCGCCTCACTGAATCCGCTGGCCTGTAGGTTCAGAGCGAAGTATTGCAGCCACCATACGCTGGAAACGATTTGTCATCGTCAGACATGCGACGCAAACTTCAAATCAAATCGCGGTGAATAAATTTCCGGCTCGCCAACTATCTGCAGTTAGGAGAGTTGCGGAGAAAAATTCCACGAAAAATATTTAATAAAAGCGTTACAAAGCAAATAAAATTTCAAATATATTAAAGTTTAAAGTTGAAAGTTCTAAAAAGAATTAAAAGGGAAGATAAGAAGTTTATTTTCTTTCTATTAAATAAGATTCGTTTAATAGCTTTAAAAAACACAGAAACTTAACTGCTTTCGAGATGAAATGAAAAGAAATCTCAAAAATTTTCTCTGGAAAACTAAATCTGCTGTTGAAATACCTGCAGTTTAATCCACTCAAGCAGAAAACTTCATAACAAAACAATGCAATTTGAAACCTCAACAAACGACATTTTTAAAGCAGGATAATAACGAGGAAACTTCGTTGTTGTATTACTCTCGCTCTTGTTCTCGTTCTGTGATTCTGTGCTTTCGTGGTTCTTCAAGATAAGAGTTGAAAAAAAAGTCCTTAAATGTGTGTGTAGCGGAGAAGCAGCAGCAGGAATAAACGATGAAGGATCGCCAGGAAAGGACGAACCTTTAGATTTCCTCTTATTTTTTACATGTATGGCATTGTAAATTTTTATTGCTGCTTTTCTTTTGTTTTTCATAAATACACGTGGAACATTTTCAACTTTGAAACTAAATTTGTAACAAGTTTGATGAAAAATATCTTAATTAAAACTTCGCCCAAGTTTTATTTATAACGTGTGAAAAAAGGCCAAAACACGGAAAACTCGCAGTAATAAAACAGAAGAGTTAAGAAAGCATAAAAATACGAAATAAGACTTCTTTTCCACAAAATCTTTATTTCACGCAGTGAAAATCGTGTACGAGAGAATGTAAGAGAGCGAGAGAGCTCTATGTGCAGATCTGCGTCTCCCTCTGTGTGTGTTTGTGCAAAGTTACTTTAGAAGTTCCTGAAAGTCATTCACAGACACACACACACACGCGTCGCATTCGCCAGAGTTGCCAGAGCTTTAGTTCTTGTTAAGGCTGCACGAGAACAAAGTAAAACTGCATTTAAAACAAACATTTCGCTTTTTAATTTGCACTCGTACGCTCTTCCTTCCTCTTCCCCACTCCGCTCCCGCCACTCGTTGGCTTTTACGTTTTTTAATAACAACTTTTTGCTGAGTTTCACTCTTTTTACACTCTTCAGATTTTCCAGATCAGAGAGAGGATTTTTCTTGTGTCACGCAGCGGCGTGCAGAGGTTAAAGTTGAAATTTCTTTCGTGATTTTTATGGAAAATTTATTTTCTCACGTTTTTCTCAGTTCGGCAATTTTTGGCGGTTTTTTTATATTTGAACGAGAAAAATTCACCGACGTATGACATTCATACATTCATACATTCATACATTCATACATGCATACATTCATACATTCATACATTCATACATTCATACATTCATACATTCATACATTCATACATTCATACATTCATACATTCATACATTCATACATTCATACATTCATACATTCATACATTCATACATTCATACATTCATACATTCATACATTCATACATTCATACATTCATACATTCATACATTCATACATTCATACATTCATACATTCATACATTCATACATGCATACATTCATACATTCATACATTCATACATTCATACATTCATACATGCATACATTCATACATTCATACATTCATACATTCATACATTCATACATTCATACATTCATACATGCATACATTCATACATTCATACATGCATACATTCATACATTCATACATTCATACATTCATACATTCATACATTCATACATTCATACATTCATACATTCATACATTCATACATTCATACATTCATACATTCATACATTCATACATTCATACATTCATACATTCATACATTCATACATTCATACATTCATACATGCATACATTCATACATTCATACATTCATACATTCATACATGCATACATTCATACATTCATACATTCATACATTCATACATTCATGCATGCATACATTCATACATTCATACATTCATACATGCATACATTCATACATTCATACATTCATACATTCATACATTCATACATTCATACATTCATACATTCATACATTCATACATGCATACATTCATACATTCATACATTCATACATTCATACATGCATACATTCATACATTCATACATTCATACATTCATACATTCATGCATGCATACATTCATACATTCATACATTCATACATGCATACATTCATACATTCATACATTCATACATTCATACATTCATACATTCATACATTCATACATTCATACATGCATACATTCATACATTCATACATTCATACATTCATACATTCATACATGCATACATTCATACATTCATACATTCATACATTCATACATTCATACATTCATACATTCATACATTCATACATTCATACATTCATACATTCATACATTCATACATTCATACATTCATACATTCATACATTCATACATTCATACATTCATACATTCATACATTCATACATTCATACATTCATACATTCATACATTCATACATTCATACATGCATACATTCATACATTCATACATTCATACATTCATACATGCATACATTCATACATTCATACATTCATACATTCATACATTCATGCATGCATACATTCATACATTCATACATTCATACATGCATACATTCATACATTCATACATTCATACATTCATACATTCATACATTCATACATTCATACATTCATACATTCATACATACATACATTCACACAAAGAAAGATAAAATACAAGCTGTGTAAAAAATTTTATACTTTTTTCAGCTGAAATGTTTTTGTGTTGCTTATGTCGTCACGTTGTTGTTGCTGTTGCGAGTTGCCTCTAACTATCGCTGCGAGGCGTTCTCAACTGGTGAACCAACATCTCGTTGCTGCTTCAGGTTGCTGTCGTTGAGTGCTTCGGTCAGCGTCTTCGCTGTTATCTGAGATCTTTATTCTCTCTTCTCCTGTTTTTCTCCCTTCTTCTAGAGAGTTTTACTATATTTCGTGAGTAATTGAACGTTTTCCTTGCGTTCCGTATTCGTGCAATTCTTCATTACAATTTATTTCGCAAATCTCTACTTGTGCTCCATCATTGCACAGAATGGAATTGTTGTGTCCCTCAGCGCCTTGCATCTCGCAAATAATTGTCCTCACACACTTCTGGTCAATTAGAAGCTTTCAACTTTCAATATAACGCACTTGAACACTTCAGTTTCTCCAAATTTCAACCATCGCACTCGCATACAGCCAGAAATTTGTTTTCGGAAACATAAGAACCCAAACAGAACAACAGCAACAACCACAACAACAACAAAAGCAACAAGAACAACAACAAAAGCAACAACAACAAAAGCAACAACAACCAGAGCATAAACAAACTACTCCAGCAGACATATTTAAATCCAGCAAAATGGCAAAAAAGTCTCTCACTACAGAGAAGCAAGAGCTGGTGGGTAGCATCTGCCGAACTACGAAGCAGCCTGCCAGCGTCGTCCTTGCAGGATTTGCCGTGCTACTAAAACATGCAGGCGCACTCGGGACAGCTTAATTAAGGAACTCACTGCGAATGCTTTACGTGAGTCGGTCGGGCGGTGCGCCGGCAAAAACGTTCCCCGTATTTATTGCAGTGAATAAATGAGTGCAGGTGTTGGCTGAAGGACTGCTTAGCTGCTAGTCTGCATCTGTGTGTGTGTGTGTTTGAACGTGTATGGGTGTGCGTGTGTGTGTGTGGCTTGGCAAGTATTTTGCAAGAGTGTGCAAGTGGAAAATAACTAACGAGTGCAGCGTTGCAGAAGAAAAAAGAACAACTTGCAGCCCTTGAAACTGTAGATTTTCTGGTTATTTAATGTTTGTGCAAATTAAGACAAATAGAAATGAAATGAAAGTTGTTTTCACATTGAATTCAATGACTTGAGTGTTCGCAAGAAGACCGGAGGAGTTCGAAAAGTTCGGCAGAAAACTGCAGTACAAATGAAAAGCAAATGAAATTCCAAATACGACACAAAATAGAGATAAAATTGAAAACATCAAACGAGGAAACAAAATTGTATGGCACCTCTAAAGTAAGTGAACGAAAAATTAAACTAGAAATACGCAATTTACAGCCAGAAAGCTGATGAAATTAAATATTCCTCAAATTCGAACTAGCGGTGCAGCTCACAGTCACGACGATTTTATCTTCGAGAGCAACAGGAACGCGAACTCCAGCCTCGCGTCCTAGCGGCTCCGAAGGCCACTCCTGCGCCCACCTTACAAATGCGTTTTTATTCCCCACAAGTTATTCAGTTCCTTATGTCCTCGTCATCATCGCCATCATCATCATCACCATCATCACCGCTACTTGAAGCGAGCGCTCTTTCAAATGCGATTTTATGAATTTTCTATTTATTACATCCGTCTGCGGCGAAAGCGTGATTTGTTCTTCCCTCTCCTTTCTCTTCTCTTCTTCGTCCGCTATTGTATTGTTTATTATTATTATTACTATTAAGATCCCACACATTCCGCTGCATTAAATATTTTATTGCGTGTCATAACAATTTGGCTCAAAAATTGTGGCCGTCATTAAAATGTTTCTTCTGCCTTTTTCTGTCAATTTTCGCCAGGACGTCTCTGTTGAACTGCGACGTAGACAGGCACGTGTGTGTGTGTGTGTGTGTGTGTGTGTGACTCCTGCTGCTTTTATTTACCCTAAAACACCCGCACTTTCAACTTACACTCGCTCACGTGTCACAGCAACAACAACACGTTCTTCTCCCTCCTCAGCCAAGTTAGCACATCAAAAGCATCCTTTTTCGATACGGCGAGCACACGAGGAAGATCAAATAAAATAAAGTAAAATAAATAAATAAATGGAAATCATCACAACAGACACCAACTCGCATCAGCTTCTTTACAAACTTTTTAAACTTATTTTTATGTATTTTTTATGCATTCGTTACTTACATTTTGTTCTTTGTTTTGTTTTCTTTTGTTTAATTCGACGTCTTAAGAGGTCCTTTCTGGGATATCAAGTCAAACCAAGTCTTTTCTTTGTAATTCTTTTGAATATAAAAGTCTGATGTGTCTGAATTGATATGTGAGTGAGTGAGTGAGCGAGGGAGGGAGGGAGTGGTTGAGTGGGTAAGTGAGTGAGAAAGTGTTTGGTAGAGTGAGTGAGTAAGTGAGGAAGTGAGCGAGTCAGTCAGTTAGTGAGTCAGGGAGTGCGGGAGGGAGAGAGCGAGTCAGTGAGTGGGTAATTGCGTGAGGGTGAATGCGTGTCTGTTTGTGTACGTATTTATGTGTTTGTGTGTGCGTTTGTGTGTGTGTGTGTGTTTTTTTTAAATGACCGGAATGCATCGAAAACTTGAGTGCGAGACTGTAAACCGCTAAAACCCGTGTGTGTGCGTGGCTATGCCATGTTTGTGTTTATGTAGGTCTGTGTGCGTGTGTGTGTGTGTGCCTAATTTTTCTCGTAGAACTCAGTTGCTTTTAAGAGCAAATTTTTTGTTGCACTTCTTTTCCATCCTCGACTTTGTCTCATGTTTTCTTGGAATTTCTTTATAAAAAGTTTCTTACTAACACCTGCAACTCGTGCACCTCGTCAGAGTGAAGCAGTGGCGTAACCAAAAAATATATTGGGGGCGAGGGTGGGTTTATATTGTAATTTGCAGCAATTTTATTATGCAAGTCATGGAAGTCCAACTTTCCAATTATCATTGAGCGCCTAATTTATAATAAATTAGGAGCTCTCCTGTAAAAGTAGATGTGGCGCCCTCTTTTGGCGCGTTTCGGAACTACTAAACAACCTAAAACACGTTTAAAATCTCCAACGATTCCTTTTACAAAAGACTCGCTAAACTACAAGAAGAATTTTCCCCCCAACGATTCGTTTATTAAGAAAATAAATATAATTAAATATAATTTAAATTTCGTTTTGTTTTGTTTTGCAGGAGAGCAGAAAACGTCGTGATTGATGCGTAATTTTCGCAGCAAGAAAAATGCTGAAATAATTAAGGACGCCATTGAAAATTCATGCACGCCAACACCGCTTCCACTCCAATGTGGCAAAATCGCGTCAGCGCGAGCAGAAATCAACAGCAACAACCTGCAGCAAACACACGGCAGACGGGAATCTAATAAAGCAACAAATCAAGCTGCAGAGAACGACGAAATTATAATGAATTTAATCCGCAGACGCAGCGATGATGAATGTGAAAATTCAAAATCATCAGAAATAGCAACCGCGACAGCAGCAGCAGCAGCAGCAACAACAAAAGTGGCAACACGACGACGAAATGACAGAAAACACACCGGACACACGCAACACTTGCTAACACGCGTCGGCGCTGACGGCGGCGGCAGTGACGACGACAGAAACTACGACGACAACAATGTCGACGCCAAGCACAGCGACATCAACAGCAAAAACTGCACTGGATTCTCGCCAGCAATAAAAAAATGGCGTTCACCACCGCGGCTGCGTGGCCACCGTCGCGGCGTTACTAAAACTGCAGCCGCAACAACACATTCGTCGGCGGCAAGATTGCTGCGATGCTTGCTGGCAGCGAATTGCTTTACATATGCAATTGTTGTGGTTGCATTTCTTTGTTGCTGCACTCAAGTAGTACAGTCGACGCTGCAGGAAGGCGATTATCAGCGGCAGCAACAACCGCCACAGAATGCTTTGCAACAACAGCAACAACGCAAGGCAACAAGTAGCAGTAAATTTAGTCAAAATGTAAATACCGATAGTTATTTAAACAACAACAAACACAACAACAACAACTACGACCACTACAATGAAAGAGTTCAAAATTCAATTTCGTCAAAAGCAGATTCTAAAGATGCCACCAACATCATTCGCAACAACAATAGTAACAGCATACCTGGCAGCCACAACAACTACAACAACAACAACAACAACAACAACAACAAGAATAATAACAGCGACAGCAACAGCAGCAACAACAACAACAAATCCACTAAAACTTCTAATCGCTCAAATGCTGTTGAGATCTTCTTGAGCGACTTCAACGATGCCTTCGCTAGCCTCAGCGTGCTGCCTGGTCGCGGGGCGCACGCGCGTGATACTATCAGTAGAAATAGTAGTGAAAGTAGTAGTAGTAGTAGTAGTACTAGGAGTAGTAGTAGCCACAGCAGTGCGGGTAACACTAACAGAAGCCCAGATGGGGGCCAGCGGAGGAGCAACGCCAACACCATCACTACGACCACCACCACCAGCACGCCCGCCTTCGGGGGCGGCTCACCCCTCGCCACGGACGAACTTCTGGAAAGCTTTCGTGGCACCCATATAATGCCGCGACAACCGGTTTACATGAACGAGTTCGCGGTGCACATTCCGGCCGGTGAAGAGGTGGCCGACATCATAGCGCAGCGCTATGGATTCGTCAACATGGGACAAGTGAGTTGAGGGTGATGGGGGATTTAATCAACCGCAACTTTTGCGGTTGAACGGGTAAAAAAGAGGGCAAAGGAGGGGTTAGGGGCCTTTATGGGGACCATATTGGGGGACCTTGTCCATCAGTGACCTCAAAACTTCCTTAATTCACATCCATAAAGGGACTTCAAACGACCTGTTTCGATAACTTCCACGATAACTTCAATGACTTCAATTGGTCTCATCAGTTTCAAAGGCTTTCACTAGACTTCATGCACTACAAGTGACCTTAACTGATTTCAGCTACTTCAAATGACTGCATTGACTCACATATGACTTCAGTGATTTCACTACTTCGATTAATTCAATACATTCAGTGACTTTCAGCGACTTTACTGATTGCTTATGAGTCTAAACGAACTTCATACAATCTTTGTAGACTCCAGCGACTTAAAATAACTTTAACTGATTTCAATGGCATCGCGTGACTGCAAGTGACTTCAGTAACTTTAAACAGTTCCGCAACTTCAAGATTTCAAACAGTTTTCCATCTTTATTATCACTTCAGCGACTTCAAGTGTTAAGATGACTTCAGTAACATAAGTAATTTGTATGAAATCCTTTCAGAGACTTCAACTGAATTCAGCTGATGTTTCTATAATTTCAACCAGCATTTAAAGACTTCAAGTAATGTGATTTCAGCGACTTAAAATGACCTTAACTCGTTCCAGTGACTTCAAATGTCAGTTATAACTAACTCTAACACTAACTCTGATTTAATGACGAATACTAGCCACGTTCCGACGTTCATTCAGACCGAAATTGAAGAAACAGCCGGCGTTTATTTGTTGTCTTCAGACGAAACGCTGCAGGCCGCTTCTGCTCATAATTTCGAAATCATTCACTCATTCAACGCCATTTGTGCGAGTAGCCATAAAATTCTCGTTTATTAGACGGGCAATAATTTTGTTTGAGGAATGGAAGCTCATGATTGAGTTTTCATGAGTGAGCGAATGCTGTTGCTTGGCTGCGGACTTCACTTCGACACAAGTGGACGGCTGTTGAGTAAACAATAATGTTTTCCCAACATCAGATAATAATAATAATAATTGAAACCATCAATAAGAGTTGCCGCGTTTTTGTGCAAATAGAGGAATCAATAGACAAGCGAATGAATTTAAGGGATGAGTATTTAAATTCTTAAAACAATTGCGAAATATGTAGTCGGCCTTTTTTTTCAGGGCTTCTATTGCGCACATAAAATCAACAATCGCGTTAACAGGACTGAAACTCGGAAAGGTTGGGCGCAGTTAAATGCGGTCCACACGGCGTATGAGTGACTGAATTATTTAACAGACGTCGTTCGCTTTAAGTTCAGATGAGACAATATTAGAAATTTAATGTTTGCTCTCGTTTTTATTCCACTTATTCGTAGAAATCTTCGATAGAAAAGTAATTGAAAACATTTCATCACAAGTGCGAGTGGAAAATGTTAGCAGTATTAAAATGTTTGCTCTTCAAATAAACAGAATTTTCGCTGCATGCGTTCTGCTTGTTTTCCGAAGTTCGTTTGTAGATACAAATACGAGATGCTAAAAAATGTGTGTGTGTGAGGAAAATAAATATTTTTGCAATAAACACTCGCATTTGAAAAGAACGAAGGCACTTGAAACTTAAAACTTTACAAAGCAAACGACGAAGTTGGTGCGTGGCGGTGTGAAGAAGCGAAGCTATCTGCACACACACACACACACACACACACACACACTCACACTCACTCACACTCTCACACACACTCCCACTCACACTCACATAGACATTTACCCATCCAACTTCACCAAAAATTTTATCATTTTGTAATTGCAAATTCCTTGCTGCAGATTCTCGAGATGGCAATTTTATATTTTCATTCAAATAAGTTGCAGACAAACTTGCGCGCCAACCGACAAACGAACGGAATGCGTTTCAAGGACAACAACAACAGCCAGAACAACAACAACAGCCAGAATAACAACAACACCAACGACAACGACAAATGAAACTACAAATTTTGTCTTCTCCATGTCTGCAAAACGCAGCCACGTAGAAATGCATGAGTCTGTCGCACCACCGTTGCTGTTGTTGTCTTCTGCTTGCCGTATGTACGTGTATTTCGTAGCCACCTATACACCTACGTATGCGCCGGTGTGTGTGTGTGTGTGTGTGTGTGTGTGTGTGTGTGTGCATGAGTTTGCATAACTACAAATATTTGCATGCAATACTTTCGCAATTCTTGTTGTGTTTGTATTCTCAAATTTTCCGAATCTTGTGCTGAGAATGTTTATTTGCTCACGGACATCTGCATGTGTGAGTGCAAATGCGAGTGTTTGCATCCGTTTGTCTGATTGCCTGCCCTCGTGTGTATGTGTGTGTGTGTGGGTGTGTGTGTGTGTGTGTGTGCGCGCGCTTTATGCCTACACGTGTAAATTCGGGTGACAACTGTAATTAGAATGTCCAAATATCGGCACTTCATGCATGCATGCGTGGCTTTTCTGTAGTTTGAACTCTGTTAATTTAAAAGCGGCAGCAACTTCGAATGAAATAACAAGTCGACATGGAAACTTATAAATATGCAAATATAAATACAGCAGGACACAACAACAACAACAACAGCATGCGACATTTCTAAGGAAGCCAGGAGTTTATTAGAAACTTTTTTCAATTATTAAATGAGAACACTAGAAATCGAATTGTTGGAATAAATTTGCTGGAGATGCGATACCGAAACAAATACTCGGCAGTGTTTATTTATTGCTTCTTCCTGTAACTTGTTAAGTTGTTTTCCATTTTAGTAAAGTAAAACGCGTGTTCCACTTTCCGTTCACAGCATCCTCACAGAGCTTCCATTCATTGGCGTCTGTTGCTCTCAAGCGAAAAGTTGAATTGCGCTGGTTGGTCGGTCTTGCATTCGTTTCAACATTACTAATTTAATTTGGCTTCTCTCGATGCCACTGCAGCCCTACTTTCCACACTAATAAAAGTAACGATAACGTAGCGCAAATAAAATGATGCGCCGCAAAGTGGAGCTCGCAGGAACACGCGCATTTCCGACTCTGCGAATGTAAACTGCGAGCTTTTAAAAGTTTTTGCTGCGAATTTAAGTATGCAACGCAATGGCATCGAGTATTGGGGCGAAATAGCTTCTCCAGACATTTCAACTTCTGAGCGCAGAGATTCTGTGTGTTTGTGCGGCGCTCCACTCTGTCTGTGGGTCTGTCTGTCTGTCTGTCTGTCTGTAGGTCCGTCCGTCCGTCCGTCCGTTTCTCTGTCTATCCATCTGCCAGTTTAGCACTCTCCGCTCGTCTGCTTGTCGTGCTGTGCCTTTCGCTGGTCCGTCGCTGTGCATCCTGCTAACGCTGCGCTTCGCTGGCCAATTAAAATGCAACGCTAGCGGTATCGCGTTGATTTTGGCTTGATTGTGCAGCGTGTCGATGCAGCGGAAACGGAAGCATGCGGCATGGCATCCAGCGTACAGCGTACAGCATACAGAACAACTCGGAATCCGTCAGTGCGCGAGCAATTCAAACGTTCGATCGTAAACGTGGCGCAAGCAGTGAGTAAAGTTCTCTGATTTCTTAAATCAATATTTAATGCGAAAGAGAGTATTTTGTGGAGTCCGGGTCGAGGCTTTCATCTTCTCTTGAAATTTCTTCACTTGGTCTGGTTGTACAGCTTTTCGCTTATTTTAAATTCTCTGTGGAATTCGATCTAATAAAATGTTAATGAAAGAGTGGAAAAGGAAAGGAAGGAGGGAATGGTGGATGGAAGGAGGGAAGGAGGGAAGGAGGGAAGGAGGCATGCAGTCGTTCAAATTGCAGTCGTTCTCAAAGAAGCTGAACATATTCAGTGGATTATATCGCGGATTACATGGTTGTACCGGCTTTTATACGCTATGCACGAGGGAAGAGTAGGGTATCCACGGTTCGGTGGCATTCGTTCTGAAAGGAGTTACGGTCGGCCCGTACGCAGCGCTATGACGGGTCCGTGGGGACGAGACCAGGCCGCCTGTGTGGTCGCCGCTTATCGTGGGTCACAGCGGTTCTCATCATCGGTGTCGGACTCCGGCGGGGGTTTGTGGTTGCTTATGATAGCCGCCTACGATCCCGTGGTCGCTTACGGTCTGCATGGGACAATCCGAACTGGCGATCAGGACAATCCGATTGCAGACCCAAGACCCGAAACGGGCACTGGTGGTGACTGATCTTGGTAGGTTGCTCCTCATGTTCTGAGGGTGTGGCATTCACATGACAGGTCTGTCTCACACATGACACCAAAACATCTAAGGAAGGCTTGATGGTGCGACTGCAGGGTCACACCAACAAGGCTTCGGTTTCATCCAAGAAACCTCATGTGGAATAGCCTACCGTGGACTTCAAGCTTCACTGCAGATGCCCCATGTAAAACCCGAACGGCAGTGTCTGCCTTTCTGTCTGATTGCTGTATGTCTCTCTGTCTGTGGCTCTGTCTGTATTTCAGTCTGTCTATATTTCCGTCTATCTGATTCTTGTCCGTCTTTCTGTCTGTCTGTAAGTCTCTCTGTATCTCTCTCTCACTCTCTCTCTATATGTCTCTCTGACTGTTTCCTTGCCTGTCTGTCTCTTCGTCCGTCTCTGTCTCTGTCTCTCTCTCTCTCTCTCTCTCTCTCTCTATCTCTCTCTCTCTCTCTCTTGGTCTGTCTGCCTCTGTCTGTTTGTCTGTCTGTCTGTCCACTGGAATCACGATTACAGAAGAACGAATAGAAATATCGCGCTCAAATTTGACACAAATATTCTTCGTTATATAAATGCACACGCACTTCCGTAATTTTATATTTTTTTATACCTACAACCAACCAATACATCAACTTAAAGGCATCATTAAAATTTTTCTGTATTTTTATTACATTTGATTTGATTTTTTTTTCTCCTCTTTTAATACTAAAAAGTGCAAAACTAAAAAGTTAGTAAAACTAAAAATAACTTAATTTTCCGTAGCCACTCAAGTAGCGAGAAAATACTTCGAGGCCGTCCTTGCCTCGACGCCCTTTCTCTCCGCCCCACATAACACACCCCTCGCCACCCCGCCCTCCCCACCCACGCTTCTTCCACACCCTTCGACTTCCTTAACTTTCGCCTATTTTAACTAAACTTTATTCCGAGCCAACTAAAAACTACTGACCAAATCCGAAAGCACAGAAAATGAAGCGCAAAAAGCATCAGAGATTCTTACGCTTTCAGGCAGGAAAACTCTCGCAGGAATTGCGAGCTTCGAAGCAGGATAACTTCAAGGATGTTTATTGGGGAAGAGAGATTCTGAAATACTTTGATTTGATTTCAGTGCTGGTCCGTTGAAGAGCTGCGCGCTGCGCGTCCCAGCAGACTTCTTCGCCCACCATATTTTCTTTTCAGCTTTTTTTAATGCTATTTTTTCCACTTGGTTAATAAAAATGCTGTTGCATAATATTTGAAAAGGAAAAGCTTAGTTGGGGTGAGGAGGTAGGGAAGAGGGGCGGACGGGATAGAGGGGAAGATAAAATAGTTCTTCTTTTGTTGTCTAGTTGAGAAGTTTGGAAACTATGTGAGAAGTATACGAATTCTTGTGAGTATTTGCAAGAACGGAGGAAATGTTTTTTCCCGCATTAGAAAAAACCAAAATCAGTAAAAGCTGACTTGCTACACGTATTTCCAGCAAGCATTAGAGATCTGTTGTACTTAATGGGGCCACACGTGAATACCAAGGCGAGTTAGTGAATTAGAAAAATAGCTCTACCTTAAAAGTGTGCGAAAATATTTCATGATTTGGAAGATAAGAACTTTTGACCTCTAAAATTCAGCTCTTCCATGACCATGTGAGTTCCACCGAGGCAACGTTAATAACGAGGTGAACCTCTTGAATTGCAGATTGGCAGCCTCAAGGACTTCTACTTGTTCCACCATCATCGCGTCTCGAAGCGTTCGCTGAGCACCAGTGATGAACATCACAAGGCACTCAACGCAGAGCCAGAGGTAAGCAACACCAACTACAACTGCCTGAGAAAACAAGCGCCCTCTTCTAATCCCCCATCTCTCTTCGCTCTCCTCTCTCACTCTCTTTCCAGGTGCGATGGATGCAACAGCAACACGAGAAGTCACGCTACAAGCGCGATCGCTCCTTCGACAGCGAGTCGGCTTACAGTCCCTACGACGTCGTGCGCACCTCCAGCTTCGATGGCGACGATGGCCCCACCGGCTACCACGCGAATCACGCGTACCGCTCGATTGCGCCGCGCGTGCCACGCATTCAGTATCGCGACGCCGGGCCGCACAACATCTTCCCCGATCCCCTGTTCAAGGAACAGTGGTATTTGGTGAGTAAAGTATGTGTGCGGTTAGCAATTTTTGTCACTACTGCAACCACAAATGCGGACTGGGCAACCCACACGCCACCCCCGCCCCTCCCCCGCACACGTTGACGGTGAATGTGAAGACGCGGGCTGCTGGCACGGAACAGTCGCGTCGTTATCGCGTCTCTCAACGACTTTCACGTGTAGTTGTCCCGAGCCGCTTGGTTTGTATGGCACTCTTGGTGGAACTTTTTCAGTTGCGATTTAATCACTTTTTCCTCTTTTAACAACTCAAATGCAAATTACACAGCTTGAAAGATCCTCCAACGACTTTTCCCCGCAGAGTCCTTGTTCTCTGCAGTGTAGTGGAACGTTTTTGTAGTTTCTTTGTCTTTCCTTGCGGAGCTCTTATCGTTCGCTAGTCTAAACTGCACTTTCAACTTTCCGAGAGATTTACGTGTGCAGCCCTAACTGCTGACCACAGAAAGTGAGGACATGAACACGCGCAAGACTTCGTACGTCTGTCATTTACTCGTAAAATACGGTGTCTAGCAAGAGGACTTGCAAGATTTTAACTGACTCACAGCGGTGTTAGTTAGGGATTAAATTCTACACGCTACTCACACGCCGATCTGCCGGTTGAGTGTGTGTGTGTGTGTCTGGTGAGTAGTTGGGCTACCAACAGGCTGCTCCACGCGAGAGCGAAAACTTTCTCGAGCACTTTAAAGGACGCGAGACACTACCTTCGCTCGTTAAAAAGACTTCAGATCAAAGTCCTTCATCCTCAGTGGCATTCTAGACGAAATAGCGCGAGGAATGTCTGCCATGAATGGTATGACGAGCATTTTTAGCTTATCATTTGAATGCCCCTCTTTTACTTTTAAGAACTCTCTGCCAACCGTTGAAGTCCGGCAAGTTGATTAGTTCTTCTCTGCCTTCCCAGAATTCAGTACACCTTCCCTGAATTTGCGGTGATTTCCAGAATAACTCGTTTCTAGCGTTAAACGTTCTTAAGTCGCAGAAACCTTTGAAAATCGCGTGTTATCTGGAATCCATTGCCAGAATTTTCCTATAACTTGCTGCAGAACCTCATCTTTTCTGTGTTTTCGGTTATTCTTGGCCGGTTTTTATAGTCAAAAGTAGCGTAACGAAGAATTTTAACACAGAAAAGAGGATTTTGAAAGGTTTCCCGGGAAGTATTTGCAGGGGTGTTCTGAAATCCCTGCGCTTGGATACACGCGTGCATATTTAATTAAATTTACGGATCCGTATTCCGCCTGCCGATGAAGTGGAAGTTTTTTACTAACAAAATTTGATTTACTTTTACCGATTTTTAGTTACTTCTTTGCTTTTATTTAGTAGATTAACAATGGATTCGCTTTTTAACCTTCGACATGCTTTTCCCACACACCGACACACCCACACACACCCGCCTACATACAGATTGCACATGTCTTTCGTTGTATTTACGTATTTACTTTCACTTATCTCTGTTTCTCTCCGCTCTCTTCCCTCAATCCCGACGACGTCTTGGAATCCCCGTCTGTGGCCGACGACATTTAAATATAACAAAATAAATAAACGCAAAAAAACGCGGAAAAAACCGCAAATAAACAAACATCGAAATGCATAAATAACAACAAATCATGGAAAATGAAAAACGTCGGCACGCATTTCAATCGCCGACAACGCCGACGACGACGACGACGACGATGACCGGATGAGCAGAATGGCGGCGCCAAAGACGGCCTCGACATGAACATCGGCCCCGCCTGGCAGAAGGGCTACACGGGCAAGGGCGTCGTGGTGTCCATCCTGGACGACGGCATCCAGACGAACCACCCGGACCTCGCGCAGAACTACGTGAGTATTTTTGAATTGCTATGCGAACCCGACACGCGCGCGCCGCGACACCGAAACGCAGCCACGCAGCTGCACAGGCAAGCAAAGGTCGGCTCAGCCACCCAGCCGCCCTGAAATATTTATTTGTTGTTCTGCTTTATTTACTTATGCGAGTATAAAAATATTCCACATTGACTCTGTGAAACCGACGCCGCCGACTTCGCCGCCGCTTGTTTTCAATTATCATTCATTCATTCTTCGTGTTTGTGTTCGTGTTCGTGTTTGTGCGAAGTTTACACTTATTACAGCCGAAGAGCTCTGCTGCGTTGCAACTACAGTTGCCGGCAACATTGTCTCTCTCCGTCTCTTGTAGTTGTTGTTGCTGCTGTCGTCGTGGCTGCCGTTGTTGCACGAGAAGCGGCGATGCTGTGAGTGGATGTTTGTTGCAAACAAAGTTTGCTGCCCTTTGTTTGCTGGTTGCTTCGTTTTTGGCTTCTGTTTTGTTTCATCGATTTGCATGCCGAAGCGAAGCGAAGCGACCAACAGTTGCACCGTTTGGTTGTACGAACAACGACGGACCTCCGCCGCTGCCGCGTTGCCGACGGGCAGTTTGTAGCTCGCAGAAGTTTCCGGCAAACTAAATAATTTCAGTTAATGGTCTGCGTACGCGTGGCCGAAACCCGATAACGTTCCATGCAGTCGGCGAACGTTGGTTATTTTTTGGGTTTCGTTTAAAAAGCGGTTTCGAATAAAGAGCAAAATGCAGGTTTTTTGCTCTTTATTTTCCATTCAAATTGATCGACACGGCTGACACACGACTGATGTAAGACGAGTTCGTGTCAGATGCTGCGGTCACAGATTGGAATCGCAGCAGTGACGAAGTGGAAGTTAGAAATTCAAAAGCATTAAATAAATTAATTTTAAAAATTAAATAGAAATCCGAGAAAAAACGCTTATTTTCGTCCTTTAACACTTCAGCTAAAACCACAGAAAATGCAAAAGAAAAAGTAAGAATTATGTAAATAGAAAATTAAATTGGAAAAAAGAAATAGAAGGGTTTTTTTTCTAAATCGCACCTGCATGTCGAACTGGAGCAAACAAAACCGTCAAACAATAAACGCCAGCAACAACAACAACAACAACAACAACAATTACAATTACAATTGAATGCGAAATATGCGGCTGCCAATTGCAAAAAAATTTCACCGATAGAAAGAAAATAGAAAACTCGGTTTGAAAGGCTCGAACAGCAGCAATTTTCAAAATTGCTACAAAAAGCAAAAAAGCAAAAAAGAGAAGAAAGAAAGAAAGAAAACTCAGCACACACACACACACACAACAAACTAAAAGACAGAAAGTGAAGCAAACACACAGACAAATCAAAGAGTGGGAGAGTGAGAGCGAGTTGGAGAGGGAGTGCGAGGCGAGTGAGAGCGGCTGGCGGAAGAGAGTCAGAGGCGGTTGCTGATGAAACGAAGGCAGATCGCCAAGCACACTTTTTGTCAGCCACAGCGACGCGGCGGAGTCGGCCAGCGACTCCATAAATTCACGAGGGGCGTCATAATTTGAATAAATTGCCGCCCACTTTGATTTATTGCGGAAAATTGCTGAAAAATGATCTCTAATCAGCCTCAAAGAGCGCCGTGGCGCGGCGTGCGGCGTGCGGCGTGCGCAGTGGGCGGGGCAGGAAGGGGCGCAACACAAATCATCGCGAGTGGAGAAATCAAAACAACTGCGAAAACAACCAGCAGAAACATCGTTTCCGGTTGCTTCTGCGCAACGGGATGGGAGGTCGAGGGGCGACGAAAACTTGTGGCCAGCAAGAATAAAAACTTCGGCCGCCTCTTAATTCAGCTTTTTAGTGAGGTTTTTCTGTGTCAGAATTCTTGCAATCGGAATTAAATGACGTGAAGTCGGGCGGTAGAAATGCCGCTGTTGCTTGCTTTGTTGTTGCTTTGTTGTTGTTGGTGTTGTTGTTGTTGTCTGTCTTTACGTTTTCTCTTTCGGAAACTAAAGCCAGAAGCTAGTTTCAGCTGAATTTATACTTGATTTCAATTTAATTTCAATTGATGTCTATTTAATTTAATTTTATTTTTAACTAACTAATTGAATTTTAACGAAATGGAAATAAATTCGCATTTTTTCGCAAACAAAACGGAAATATTTGCAGTCGTTTGCCGTTGTTCTTCCTTGAATTCTGCGCCGAAAGCACGTTTCGAATTATTTCCCTGCGGTTTCGTACAAAAACGCACACAATACTCGTATTTACACCTTCCGTGATGAGTGATGATGAGCTGTTGAAAACTGCATTTTATTTCTGTCTTGATTGCGAAGACTCAGCGAATTGGAACGGAAAGGAAAAAAATAATAAAAGCAATCGAAAAGCAACAAGAAGAGCTTTAAAAATGTGTGTTGAAATAATAAGTGTTTTGAAATCAATACACTGGAAGAAATCACTAGGGATTTTCTTTGAGAAACTCACGAATCCACAGGGAAAATTGCAGGAAATGCATGCGAATGCGAAGATTTTCGCTGTCTTAATTGATAAAATTGTAAATCAGTAAATGAAATTAGCTAACTTTCTAAGTAAACTTTCTAATAAAATTAAGTAAGTAATTTTCTCTCAGTGTAACAGGTGGGAAATTAGGTTTTTTTGTTGTTTTATCAACAAACAGCAATTTTTCTCATTTCAATAGAATTAATTTTGTAAAATTCTACAACCACCACAACAACAACAACACAATCGTCACTCACATATGCTGAGTGAGATACACACCTGAATATATTCAAAATGGACGTCAAAATGGAGGTCGAAAAAGGTGAACAGAGAGTCGGTGGAAGTTGGTAAATATTAAAATGGAGAGCCGGAGCTCTCAGCGGAAATAAATTGTTGAGTAGACTGCAATATGTAAAATTTATTTATTCGTTCCGTTGCATGCAATAACAAATATCGTATGTTGCAATAATTCATCGATGAAGCAACAAAATATTCGGAATTCAAATGAAAATCGGGTGGCCTCACCGCCCGCCTCCTCCAGCCCCCCAAAAACGCAGGCTAAAAGTCAAGCAGAAGTTAGTAATCTGTAACTCTAAAACCAACAGAATTGCGATGAGAAACCTCAAATAAAATAGACTGCAACTTTTTTAATTTTCCTTATTGAAGCGAAAACCTCTTCGTGCGCGTCTGCCGAACTTGTTCGTTGCTGCAAAACTGCCGAACTTGTTGGGTGAATTTGAGCTCGCGCTGAAATTTATATCGAATTCATTGGGGAAATCATTGAAATCATTGAAAGTTTCCATGCTTCTGTTTGCTCGCACAAACATCACCGTTTTTTGTGCAACACAACGGTGGCGACTGTAATTTTTCTTGCTGTTGTTTGCGCTTATGACGGTTGTTGTTGTTTTATTACACCGCAAGCAGTTAATGAAAAATGGCGCGAGAGAAGCAAGAAGAGTCCGAGTAGAACTTTTCGTACTTTTATTCGGTAACCACGCAATGGTACCGAATTAAAACGTGAAATACCGGAGTAAATTAGAAATACGTAGAAAGCGAAAGCAAGTTATAACAACAGAATTGAGTTCTCTGCTGTAATCAAGAGGACTTCAAGCGAAAAACTTAATACTTCGCATAGAAAAAAACTTCATAATTAGTGTTTCAGCTGGGAACAACTGCGCGTGAAAACCCTCGTCGATGGAAGTACCAGCGAAGCCTAATTAACGTTGGTGCGGCAGGCAATGACAAAAGCAAAGCGAACCCGTAATGTGTCCGCAGTAAAAAACACGCGTAAAAATAACGAACTTTCAAAAAGTTGCGACTTTTCAGTTTTTTTTTTTTTTTTTTTTTTTTTTTTTTTTTTTTTTTTTTTAAAGTAATTAGCGCTAATTAAAAAGAACCCCAAAAGATACACAATCCCAATGCCAGCAGGCTTCTTGATAGCAACGAGAAACACTGAATATTTTTAAGGTTTTCCGATTGCTTTGCTGGCGCCACTCCAGGGAAACCTCAAAAATGTCGGCACTTCAAACATTTCGGTCCTTGCACAGTCAATCTCCACGTGAATGTGCCCCGCAGCATCCTTGAATTGTTGCTTTTGTAATTGTCCTTCAGCCCAATCCATTAAATGAGACCTTTAATTTCTGTTTCCACCTCTCAACGATTTATATTTTACTCGTACATTCGAAACACCTGTCGTCTGTGTTTCCCCCCCCCCCCCCTTCATTTTTATGACTTCTTCAATACCTTTTTACAAGCCTTTCTGCGTTGTTGTAACTGTGTGTGTTCTGCTCTTCTCGCCTCTTGCAGGATCCCGATGCCTCTTTCGACATTAACGGCAACGACTCGGATCCCACGCCGCAGGACAACGGCGACAACAAGCACGGGACCAGATGTGCCGGCGAAGTGGCTGCGGTGGCATTCAATAATTACTGCGGCGTTGGCGTGGCCTACAACGCGAGCATCGGAGGTGAGTGAGGAAATGGGGCAGAATAGCTCTACCAAACGGGGAGCACGGACGGAAATACAGAAGCGAGATACAAAGTGATATATCGATGAATGGATGCAGGACTACAAGAGTGGGTATCGGTATTTCAGGGAAGAGACACACGCTACGAACGAGTGAATACCGAACCGAACAATACTGTGACCGGACAATAGATTCGTCTTACGAGTTATTTGAGGTTGTAGACTAGATACCGAACAAAAGCTATCAGTTACCAGATGGCGGACCCTGTATACCAGATATAGATCAGTGTACCAGATTTAGTCAGTAAATGATGTGCAGAAGTGGGTTTCATGGTGGGTTTTGCCCGTCTGCTTTTGATTTCTGCGCGTCCCTTGATTGCTTTAACTGGTATCTCGGTGCAACATGCAACAAAAGCTGCACAATCCGTGCGAATAACTGCGACTCCAGCCACGCAATCCGAGCCGCTCTGGATGTTTCAAGTGTTACGAGTACTTTTTTGTAAACGTCGACCAGAATTTGGATAACTTGAGTTTAATGTTCTGTCGCACTTAAAAAGCACGACAGATATCACACTTCAAACACACACACACGCACACACACACACACAGAGGGAGAAACGGAGAACAGCTGCTGCTGTTTTTATTGTTGTTAACTGCTTTCCTCTCTCGTTCCGCTCGACGACCCGTATCAACTTTTAACACTAACGAGTGCCGATTACAACGAGTAGGCAGCGAAAACATGGCTGTGCAGTGCTTCCCAAACTGTTGGCGACTGTTGGCGAAACACTGGAAACCGAAATCGATTTTGTTAATGCTGCTGCAGTCGCAATTCAACACTGCAATTTTCTTGCCGCAATTAATGCGAAATGTCAATGCAGCCGAAGTTGTGCATTTAAATGTCAGAGTTTAACAAAAATTGTTCGTTTGTCTTAAACGCACACACACTCGCGTCACATATAAAACGATCAGCAGCAGTGAATGTTTTCTGTTTTCAGTGAAATTAATTTCTTAAATTCCGCTTTTAAAGTGCTATTAAATGAGAATTATATTTATTATTGTTTTATGCGAATGAATTTGCATTTTAACTCGTTTCGTTCTTGAAACTTGCAAGGGATGTCATAAATCAGCAATAATTCAGCGTATTTCTCTACAAAACTCACGGAATTATGCCTCGTTTTATTGCGAAATTATGTTCATTTATTCATGCAGTTATTTAACACCCATTTGCCAGGACTTCCGTTTCCGTTTGCTTAACTCCGGCCCGAGGAGCGACAGTGGCGACGACAACGGCGGCGGCGGCCGACTGCAATTTAATGTATTTAATTGCAACTTAGCGTATTTCGCAATTCCTAGCAACAGCGATTGCGGCAACAATGAGAAAGATTAAAAAAATGACACGTTGTTTGTATTCGCTTTAATGAGTTGCCAGCGAACACACACACACACGCACACGCACACACGAGCACTGCCAATGAACTTATTAATTTAAGTAAATTCGAGTAAATTGGAGCACAAATAAGCGACTTTTTCTGTATGCGAGAGGGTCAGAAATGCTGGTTCGTGAGCGCTGCATGGCAGGAACAAGCAAGTGACACACCAACAGCAGAACTCGTAGCTGCGGGACGCACACACTTACACGGCCGCGCCAAGGCGACACTTTTACTCGACTCTGCGTGTTGGCACCGCATGCTGACCCTGCATCCCGACGTACTTGTCGAGTATTAATATCCACTTTGAAACAATTTCCAATATCGCTGCTCATGCTCAGCTCACTCCTCGTTCTCGCAGTCGCTTCCAATTTGCCGACCTCACTCTCCCTCTCCCTCCCTCACCGCCTCCCTCTCCATCTTGCGCTGGTTAGCCACTTTTTTCATGACTCCTTTCACTTCAATCACAGGCGTCCGTATGCTGGATGGCAAAGTAAACGATGTCGTCGAGGCGCAGGCACTCAGCTTGAATCCTTCGCACATCGACATCTACAGCGCCTCGTGGGGCCCCGAGGACGACGGCTCCACGGTGGACGGCCCGGGTCCGCTGGCCAGGCGGGCCTTCATCTACGGCGTGACCAGCGGCCGCCAGGGCAAGGGATCGATTTTCGTGTGGGCGTCTGGAAACGGCGGCCGCTACACGGACTCCTGCAACTGCGACGGCTACACCAACTCCATCTTCACGCTCTCCATCTCGAGTGCAACGCAGGGCGGGTGAGTACGAGTGGGTGGTGCGGGGGGATGCGATTTCTGCTGGCTTTGAATTTTGCCTTCGAAGCTTTGTTAACAGTGAAGTTGCTTGATGCACGTTAAAGAAAAGATCGAAAACGGATCCTTATAATGAGCGTGAATCTTGAAAAGTGAAAATAGTTTTCATCCAACTCTCATTCAACGAAATGAAGCGAGATTTGAAAAATGGGTTTTTTTAATTCATTACATTAAAAATGCAATTCAGGTTTTTTCAACCATAAGCAATAAAATGCCAGCTGATATAATAAAACAGCTGTTTTTGTGAATATTTTGGCAGTTAGTTTGCATTTGGCTTTTTAATGAAGTTGTCATCGAAGCGTAAAAAGTGCGCAACCATTTTGATTAAAATACCTCGATCCAGTCAAGTGCGTTAAATTGTTTTTAGAGTGTTCGCTGAAATTGTTAGCCTCCAATTAGTCACACGCGCGTTTCGTTAATTAGAATTATTTCTGCGGTGGCCGGAATAATTTCCCGGAATATTTGCACAGTCCGGCGCTGAAATATATTTGCTCGGCTAGTTGAATTATGCCGGAAGCGCACGCAGCTCAGTAATTTGCACTAGTTGACTGCTTACATTTCTCCGTGCAGGTAATAAAATTCGCAAATTCAATAGCTAAACTCGTTTTAAAAATCGCTTTCAGTTTTCACGCTCATCGAAAAGGCTTCCATTTATGCTAAAATACAACCCGAATTTTTTTCTGCTCTCCACGCTGTGTAACCTGCAATGTTTCTTCCATCTCTTCTGCTCCGCGGTCCTCAGCTTCAAACCGTGGTACCTCGAGGAATGCTCCTCCACGCTGGCCACCACCTACAGCTCCGGCACGCCCGGACACGACAAGAGCGTGGCCACCGTCGACATGGACGGCCGCCTGCGCCCCGACCACATCTGCACCGTCGAGCACACCGGCACCTCGGCCTCCGCCCCGCTGGCGGCCGGCATCTGCGCCCTGGCCTTGGAAGCTAACCCCAACCTGACGTGGCGCGACATGCAGTTCCTGGTCGTGATAACGTCGCGCCCCGAGCCGCTCGAGAAGGAGAGCGGCTGGATCATCAACGGCGTGAAGCGCAAGTACAGCCACAAGTTCGGCTACGGCCTGATGGACGCCGGCGCCATGGTCAGCCTGGCCGAGCAGTGGTCCACCGTGCCGCCGCAGCACATCTGCAAGTCGCGCGAGAACAACGAGGACCGCAAGATCGAGGGCAGCTACGGCTACACGCTGGCCACGCACATGGACGTGAACGGCTGCGCCGGCACCATCAACGAGGTGCGCTACCTGGAGCACGTTCAGTGCCGCATCACGCTGCGCTTCTTCCCGCGCGGCAACCTGCGCATCCTGCTCACCTCGCCGATGGGCACCACGAGCACGCTGCTGTTCGAGCGGCCGCGCGACATCGTCAAGTCGAATTTCGACGACTGGCCCTTCCTGTCGGTGCACTTCTGGGGCGAGAAGGCCGAGGGCCGCTGGACGCTGCAGGTGATCAACGGCGGCCGCCGACGCGTCAACCAGCCCGGCATCCTCTCCAAGTGGCAGCTGATATTCTACGGCACCGCCGTGCAGCCGGTGCGCCTGAAGGGCGTCCTGCCCGAGCAGTCTCGACGTCCCGGCGTCAATCCGTACGCGTATCCCACGGAGTCGGACCTCGGCCAGCCGTCCAGCGACGGCGGCTTCTACAGCGGAGACCAGTTCGCGGGCTACCTGAACTACCAGAACCTCTTCACGGGCGCCGGCTCGAATCCCGAGCAGGCGGTGTCCACCGTCGACGGCCACAACATACCGACGCCGCAGCGCCAGAATGTGATGGCCGACTCGAACAACAAGCTCGTGCTGCACGACTGCGACCCGGAATGCGACTCGCAAGGTTGCTACGGACGCGGACCGACGCAGTGTGTCGCCTGCAAGCACTACCGGCTGGACAAGTAAGTTGGCGGAGCGGCGGAGCGGCGGAGCGGCGGAGTGGGTGGGGACAATGAGGCTCAGCGAAGTTATTTCTCCTTCTTCTCTTGCAGCACCTGCGTCAGTCGTTGCCCGCCGCGCTCATTTCCGAACCAGGGAGGCGTGTGCTGGCCCTGCCACGAGTCGTGCGAGACCTGCGCGGGCGCGGGGCAGGACAGCTGCCTGACTTGTGCTCCGGCTCACTTGCATGTCACCGATTTGGCGGTCTGTCTGCAAGTCTGTCCCGACGGCTACTACGAAAGTAAGTGAAGAGCAAACTGATGGGCGATGTGAAAATATGAAAATACAGCAGAGCGCATTACTAACTAATGAAATTCTGTGTGCCCTCCCCTCCCCCTCTCAGACTACGACAACAAGACCTGCGTGCCCTGCGAGGCTAACTGCGGCTCCTGCCAGGATCGTCCCGACTACTGCACCAGCTGCGAGCACCACCTGGTGATGCACGAGCACAAGTGTTACTCGGCGTGTCCGATCCACACCTACGAGACGGAGGATTACAGGTGAGTCCGGTGGCGGCCGCACGCAAGCGCCTCGCCGCCGACCAAGATGCACAGGCACCACAAACACGTCAACACCGTCAAGGCACACATTTGCATTTTTAATTGAAGTATCAACACCATCATTATCGTCGCGACGGCTGCATTAACAGCAACCCAGCGGGAAGGAGGGCGGGGGCCGCTACGGCTGTGAGAAACACGCGTTTCCCTCGCTCTTTACGTAGCGCTCCCCGCCCCCCTCCGCCGACCACGTTTGTAACTCCCTTTCTGCAAATACAACATCCGCATGCATGGCTGGCTTGGCGTGCGAAGCCGCGTGACGTTGCAGCTGTGAGTGTTCGATCTTCGATGGTCCACAAGTGCGCGAACGTTACTTAACAGTGAACAGCTTCAAGCCGCAACACGCAGATATGTCAACACACACACACACACACACACACACACTCCCGCACCGACACTTACACCACACGCAAGCCGAGAGTGGATGGTGCGGCCCGGAGATTACAATGCCGCCAGCACACACGGTCCTGTTTTCCTTCTCATAATCCTTTCAGTGCATTTCCCCGCACATAAATATTCATCAGCAAGCATTTTAGGACTTCATTAGTTGCTCTCCAAATCGTCGTCGCCTGTGGACGGTCAAGGGTCGCCAGATGCACTCGGCACTCGGCGTGCCAGACGCGTGTCCTCGTTAACTTGAGTTGGTCGGTCTGTTCGGTTAATAGCTCGGTAATCGCTATTAAATTTAAGTTACACCCACGCAAACACTCTGCCAATTTAAAGTCGGGCCCCTCAAAGTGCTGGCCAGCATGTGTCGCACGGCGCCTCCGTGGTTGGACAAGGATATTTGAACTCGTGTAGGACACACGTCCTTCAAAGGCGAATTCAATTGCAATGATTTATGTGTAGCGAGCCGGTGTGCGGTGCGGCTGCCTTGAAAGCTGGATTGTTTACACTGGCAATGATGCGTGCAGCCGAGACGAAATGACAGGATATCGGCAGGACAATGGGAAGGACGGCCGGATGCAGAGAGTGGAAACTCCAGCGGCTGATTACTTCAGGTTTCCGTTCCGAAGCCACTCAAATTACCGGTTCTGCCGTAATTTACAGTCTTCAGAACTTCCAGCTTGAGTGAGTTTGAAAGCCGGATTTTCATTTTGGACCGAAGCAAGTCGGCTGTGCGCACCTCGAAATGAATTTCCTTGCCTCCGAGCGTTTTTGTACGAATGCACTGAATGAATTAAGCGAACAACAGCGCTATTTGCTGGCTGCGGGGCGATGTAAATAAAAAAGAAGTTTAATATTATAAAGACTCCCGGACTCAGCGGAGCTACAAACTGCACATGAATCCGTCCGTCCGTCGTTTGCTGACGCTGTTTTGTCAACTGCCTCGCAGGCTGAAGGCATCACATGATGCAGCCAGAGAGACAGACGGGCGGACAGACGGGCGGACAGACAGACAGCCATCTGGCTGACATGAGCGGAATTCTCTGCTTCCCAAACACATTCGTCGCCGAGCAATTCTTTCGTTTCCCGCATACTCGGATGCGATTTTATTTAGATTCATTGATTTTTGCGTCTCCTCTCCGGAATTTCCCGTTCTCTCCTCCTTTTCTTCGCATCTGCATGAGGAGCGTGACAGCATCCGCTGCTCCGGCATTCAGTTCCACAACTGCACTCGGTATTCCGCTGCATTTCGTGCGCCGTTCCCTCCACGACATCCTTTCACTTAGCATATTTTGCATTTCTGAAGACCCCAGCATTCTGACGAATGCAATCCTTCACCCAACGCGAAGAGCACGAGCACTCGGCATCACTCAGCATCACTCCGGGGAGGCGGGAGGGAGGGTTCGAGGTGTGCGGCGGTGAGGGGATGGAGAACCCCGCGTAATGTGATAGAAAAACCCAAGTTTTCCATTTAAACAGGAAATGTTGGAATATTTGCACTGTTGTTGTTGTTGCTTGTGCTACGGCTGTCGCTGTTGTTGTTGCTTGTGCTACGGCTGTCGCTGTTGTTGTTACCATGCGGGCGAAATCAAGCCGTTCATCATATGGTAGCCGCGTCCTCGATCGCTCGTCCCGCGTGGCGCCTCCCGCCGCATGCTGTTGACAGCAATTGTTGCAGAGACAATGTTGTCAGCAGTCACTGCAGCTGCAGCTGCTGTATCCAAATATATATTAACAATTACATCGTTTGCGTTTTCATTTCATTATATAGCGAATTTCATTGTGACAAACAACGAGTGTCCACGCATCTGCGGCCAACTCGTTCGTATCCAGCACGAATCCACTCGACTGCCTCGTCTCGCTGCCGACGAGTGACTCGTTCATGCAACAAACGCACACGTTTGCCCAGTTAATACTTTAAATTTAATAAGAAGAACCCGCTCGAGTGTGGAAATTCGCAAATTTCAGTCGTCTCGTCTCATCACCTGCCACACTGCACGCGTGCGTTCGTTGTTGTCGCAGCCGGATTTAATTACTCGGCTGGTGGTGAAGCATCGATTGATTTCCGAATCAGAATCCAGGCGGACGCACGCACCGCCACGCACATCCACCCTCACACTCGCCAGCACGCATTACGCACACCTGTCGCCGCATATTTTGGCTCTAATTGAAAATTCGTTACATGGCCGTCCGACATTTCCGGCGACACCGAGTGCAACAGTTTTGCAGCACGTAATTGCTGGCAGGAGAACAAAAAGAAAATTGCAACCGCACGCAGAACCGAAGCTGCACTGAAAATTAAACATTTTCACCCTGAAATATTGCCAAAATACTTGCAGCAGAAAATAAATCTAATTTCGGTTCTGATTCATTTCAAGTATCACGCAAAACAGATCGAAATGCGGCCGGGGACACACACACACACACACACACACACACACACATGAAGTGCTGTCAACGTCGCAAATTAATTCCGGCTTAAAAGCGAGATGGTGAGAGAGGCGCGCCGTGTCTCTGATGAGCTGGTGAGCACCATCAACTCACAGCCACTCGTGTCGAAGAGCACACATGCGACTCAACAAGCGTCAGGTCACGTCGGGGTGTCGCTGCACCAAGCTGTTGTCGCATCACCGAGCTGTCAAAACTACGTCACTAACGATGTAAGCGAAGAAGAAGTCGCAGGCGGCAGCAAGGATGACGTAATGCCAACGACAACAGCAAACCTGAGCAGGTGTCGGTGGTGCTGACTGCCGTGAGATGGAGAGAAAATAGTGACGTAAAGAGGAGCGAAGAAGTGGTGGAAGTGCGGCAAGTGTTAGTGAAGTCAGCAGTGTGTGTGAGACGACGGGAGGCGAGGGCGAGGGCGAGGGCGAGACAGCGAAAGTAAGCGTATTGAGCAGTCTGAGTACTCCGACTCCGATGATGAGAACGATTACAGTGAATATGGTGGATGTCGATGGATACGCAAGAATTCCTGCTCTTGAAAACGGTGTGTTTTCACTCTCTGCTCGTCGCTGCATTCAATTGTTCGCTGGTATTGAGCATTCGACGAGCGTCAGTGGCAACAGCAGCACTGCTCTTGCTCACTAACACGCGCGTCTTCATCTGTGTCTGCTCAGTTTCTGATCGTAGCCGCTTCAATCCGCTTAAATTGCGCCGCTCAAGCTTCACAAGCTGCTCTCGAGGCAACAATAAAAACTCTCCGAGTTCCTGCTGGTATTCCGACATCCTTGCAACTGAGTTGACGCTGGCGAAATTGTGCGCACGCTGACAACATCAACTTTGCGAAACCCATTCCAGCAACGACGTCACGAAGGTGACTCTCTCTCTCTCTCTGTCCGTCGTTGCGAAATAATAACTGGAGTCTCTCTGCCAGCTCCTCTCCTCTCCTCTCCACTCCTCTCCTCTCCGCTCCGCTCCTCTCCTCTCCTCTCCACTCCTCTCCTCTCCGCTCCGCTCCTCTCCTCTCCGCTCCTCTCATCTTCCGCGCTGTGCGCTCCGCCGTTTGGGCGCGTATTTCTACAGACACAGAGAGAGAGAACTTGGCGTCCTGTTGATGTCGCCGAAGATGAGAGCTAACGAGGGCAGCAGCAGCCACCGCCGCCGCAGCAGCATCAGCGGGCTGTCCTCACCTCAAAAGGATTCCCCTCGCGCCGCACCGCAGCGACTCCACGAAGTGCTGCACTGAAGATTAATGAGCACCGATATGAAGCGCTTTCCTCCGCACTCAATGCTATCAATTTTCAATTTAATTTGATGTGAATGCGAGCCAAAGTTGACGTCCCCTCTCCCCCTCTCTCTCTCTCTGTGCTGGTTGATGTGATTTCGCTGCCTCCTTGTTGTTGTCACGGACTTTTTGAGTGCAGCAGCACAAGTAAAGCGGGAGCGGCGGTGGTCGAAGGTGGTTCGGCGTGGTTCGGCGTGATTCGGCGTGAGTCGGTGCGCTCGAAGATGGTCAACTATATTGAGTGCGCTGAAAGTAGTGTGTTCGTTCTGCCTCGAGGACACGCTTCACATGTCCTCCGTTATAAATGGCTTCGTCGTTAGAGACGCTTTGTCTCTTCATACGTCTCTGTCTGGCTGCGCACGAGTGTGTGTGCGTGTGCGTGTGCGTGTGCGTCCGTCTGTCCATGTATGGGCGAGTGAAATGTTTACTCGCCGGGGAAGGAAGAATTCGACGGCATTATTTGCTCTTATTAAATTAGAACAAATTGATGGGGGGAAAATGAGCTCAATAAATTGTTCGAGTGGTTCTCTCCTTCGCGATTAAGCGCCTCTCATTCTTCGCCCTCTCGCTCTTGCTTTTTTGCGCTTTTGATGAGAACAAATGATTGGAGGTCAACTGTTTCCACTTTGAATGTCTCATGAATTTTCTTATATTGACTTGCGCTGTCGTTGTGGTTGTTGTTGTTGTTATTTATTGTTCTGTATTAATTTTATTAATGCTCTCGTCCTCGATGTCTCATTTTTGCACCAGCGATCATTTATTCTGAGCCTCGTCGCTGCTGATGTGGAGGAGCGATATAATTTTAGCCGTATTTTTGGCTTCGTTCGATGTCTGAAAATATGAATTGACATTTCTTTCATTTCTGACATTTCTTTAATTAAATTAGCGCCGTGACGACGGTGCGATTCTGAAATCTAGAACTTTACATTGGTTTTCGGCGCCAAATCGACCTCGAGAAACTAGAACACCAATTGAATTCCTCTCATTTCAACTTTTTCCACGACTTTATGGTGGATTTTTGATCTCCAGACCACTTTTAGTCGAAAAAATACACCTTTGCAAGGTCTGTTGCTCTCCTTCGGAAATCAGGGAAACGTTGAAACCCGACGATAAGCATTTTAAATGCTTCGAAAAGCGATTCTCCATACTGGTCTCGTAATAACCAGCGTGGCCAGATATTGCCGAACTGTATCCTGCCGGATGAATCGAGCTGACGTCTCGCAATCGCGTTTCACTTCTCGGAAAGCCATCATGACTTTCATCGAACTGCGGCGCTCAAAGCGTTTTCATCTCACAAAATTTACATTTCCATTTACCGGCTCGATCCAGCCACAAAATGGGGGAAAATAAAGCAAAATAAACCATTTTGTAGCTGAAAAATTGCTTTGAGTGCGCTGCACGGTGCTCGGGCCGGGGCAGCCGCGACACCCACAACAGCCGCCGCACGCCGCACGCCGCACGCCGCCCTTGCAAGTACAGCGAATTAATTTAGCCCGAAGTACTGCGCTGTACCGCGCTGGCCCTTCGTTGTTGTCGTTGTGAAATTAATGAAACATCATAAAAGTGAAAAATGGCCCGCTATCAACGTTATGACTGAAGAACACGCTGGCTAATGCAGTGGACGCTGTCGCGACGGCGTGACGAAATTCCATTGAAGGGAGCTCGAATAGCCCTGAACTTCGCTGTGGAGCGCGTATTGAATTTATTTCTCATTAAGCAGATTTCAGTCCGAAAACTGTGTACGTCCTCGTTAAATGCGTTGAAAGAATAAATTGAGCTAAAATTACTAAAAAGCCGAATAAAAAGTGAATAAATCATAACCGAGCGCTATTAATCTCTGGCATGAATGGGCGCCTGAAAGAATGAATGAATGAATGAACGAACGAATGAACGAACGACTGACTGAATGGATGGCTGCATGGGGTCTCCAGCGAAGCGCCACTCGTGCTGCATTCAGAAGATGCCGCCTGCCTTCCGTGCAGCGGAGCCGAAAAAATGCCTCATAATTGGCAGGAACGCGCGCACCGCACGCAGGCCACGCAGGCTGAGAGGGCCACTCCGACTTAAATGCAAATAAAAAATGCACACAAACGCTTACAGCAGAATGGAAAAGCTGTTTTAAAAACGAAAACTCCGAGTGAATGCATCGAAAAATAAATGAAGTCGGAAATATGAATGCAGTCAAGTGCAGTCAGTGCATGAAAACATGAACTGCGCGTCTCGTTAAGTCAGTTAAAAGTAATAAATAAATAAATAAAGAAGCCGGAAGATTGCTGTGAATGCGCAAATAATGCAGACAGCAGATCACAAAAATCTCAAATAGTTCGTCTGTTGTGCTTCTTCGTTCAAATTCAATGTTTGTTCAAGAAAAGCTCTTTAATTTCGACTGCTGATGTTATGGAAAGCTTAATTTCAAGGATTGCTCGAGCGTATCTGTCAGCTCTGTCTGATGTGTCAAATTTGTTGAATGTCATTCAAGCCGTTCGATCGTGGGAAACGTTTTCCTCCCCGGCTAACAGACGTCTATAATGCTGAGATTGATTCGAACTCAAGGCGTGAAGTTGCCAGCCGAAGACTGAAAGTATCCTGAATTACGACTGATGGAAGCACACGTGGTCCTGCCTGTGGCGTGCTACTTGTCGCAGGATGCTTTGTATGGAAGCAAAAAGGTGTTGAAACGAACAAATTGCATTCCTACGTCGTCCATTCGCTTACAAGTATCTGAAAGGATTCTCTTCAAGTAGCTACAGAATCCTACTGATACTTAATTCAATCGAAAAAACCCTTCATGTCGTTCAGAGAAAAAACACTTCAAATGAAACCCGCAGCAAATCAAATTGCCTGTCAATTTCACACTCTATCGCACACACACATTACACACACACACACACACTACACACAAACACCACACACACACACACACCACACACACACATACACACACACCATACGAGTACACGGAGCCATACATTGTTGAACCGAGTGGAATCACACTGTCGAGGGACCATAATTACCCCTCGCACCCCTCACCACCCCACCAAACCCACAACCCACCGCTACCAGACATTCGTTAGCCCAACTCATTCCCTCTCCCTCCTTCCCCTCGCCGCATTGTGTGTCCGGTGCCTTTAATTCAATCCTTTTTCAAACAATTTCACACTATTCTTGCGCGTTTTTGCCCCTCCCATTCTTCTTCTCTGTCATTTGCGTCCAACTTCTTTTTTCAAAGTTTTCTCTCCGCTTTTTTTATATAATTTTTTCATACTATTTTTCCCTACTGTTCTTCTCACTCACTTTTCTTACACTATTTTTCACTACAAGCAAAACGTTTAATTTTTGCTTTCTGTCGTATGATTCAATGTCCTTTTTATACACACACACACATACACACATACACACACACACGCACACACACACACGCGCGCGCGCACACACACACACACACACACGCACACACACACACACATGTGAGCTCAGCCGCAACCTAACCATTTTGAGCGCTATTTTCTCCGCGTATAACTCGCCTATTTTTTGCCGCCTTCTCTCCGCAGCTGCGCCTCCTGCCATCCGTCTTGTGCCACATGCAACGGTTCATCAGAGTCGCAGTGCATAACGTGTCGTTCCGGCCGCTTTGCCTTCGACGGCAGATGCCTGAATAGCTGTCCGGACGGCTTCTATGCGGACAAAAAGCGCCAGGAGTGTGTGGCGTGTCCCACGGGTTGCGCAACATGTAGCAATAATGGATTCTGCCTCACTTGCCGCCCCAACTGGTCCAGGAACAAAAAGGGTCGCTGCATTATTACCGGAAGTGAGAACTGTGACGAATGTGAGTACCACGCCACGCCCCACACTACGAGTACGAGTCACTCAGTCCCCTCCAAAGTGCCCTGGGATTGAAATAGAAAGAAAGGAAGAGGATGAATAGAAACCGAAGTTCATGAATTTAATTGAAATGCATTTTTAGAATTTCCAAAAAAAGGGGGAAAAACCACCGCGTTTTGTAGTGGTCACTGAGGGTATTCATTTTTAAACGGTATTTTATGTTTTTTACGGTATTTCTTGTTTTTGCTTTTCTTTGTTTGTGCATTGTTCTGATTTTTCTGTTTTACTTGCCTCTGCTTTTGTTTCGCACTTCTATTCTGAATTGAATTCCGATTTTTTTCTTTTGCATTTCGTTTTTAGAAGAATTTAAAATCCGAGTCACTAAATTAGTTCTCGAAAAAACTCGTGATTTCTCGAGCACGCAAACGATTTAGTTTTTGTATACTTTTAGAGTTTCCAAAATACCGTCCCGTTCTGCATTTAACAAAAGCGGATTTAAGAACCTTTTAATTTATTCTTCCTCAGCAAACCCTACCTGTCCACATAGTCGCCCTCTATACTGGAGAGACGTCGTTCTCCTCTATACTGGAGAGACGTCGTTCTCCTCTATACTGGAGAGACGTCGTCCTCCTCTATACTGGAGAGACGTCGTCCTCCTCTATACTGGAGAGACGTCGTCCTCCTCTATACTGGAGAGACGTCGTCCTCCTCTATACTGGAGAGACGTCGTCCTCCTCTATATTGGAGAGACGTCGTCCTCTATACTGGAGCGACGTCGTCCTCTTTACTGAAGAGACGTCGTTCACTGTGCTGGATAGACCTTCTCAGTACTAGAATATCCGAGCTCTTTACTGGACAGACGTCCTCTATCTGTCTGCTGTAATGAAGATTACGGAAAACGTTTCCGTATTTCATAGATATCGTGATGAAATATCGCTTCGTACAACAGTTTGAACTGAAAATAAGCGAAACAGGGAGTGCAATCATCTCTAGTTCAATTGTTATCGTATATAAAACCTTAATAATAATTTGCAACGGCTCAGCACTGTGGTAATTTAAGAACTCGAATGGTAATCAAGATATTTTGAAGCTCATTTGTTCGCCTATTACAACTGACAATTTGAAGGGAGTTTTTTAACGATCTCGCGTATGAAGGGAAAAATACAAAAAGCGTTTAACAATTGACAATGTGCTTGCAATAAATTGTATGGGATTCGAAAGTCAAGACAACACGACATCCTTTCGATGACAACCTCGAAGGCAGCTTTGTTCGATTACATGAACTTTTATTATTGCAAGGTATGGTCATCACAAAAGTTCTATTGTTGAGTAGCCTGAGCTTGGCGACAACAACAACAACAACGTCAACAGTAACAATAACGCATCAATTAAAAAACTAATGAAAGAGCTGGAACACACGAAACACCATTTAAAGTGAAGTACAATCGAGGTCATCGAGGTGCAATTCAAGTGCAATCGAGCAAAATGGACGAAATGGACGAAACGAGCAGAAATGAACGAAATGGACGAAATGGACGAACAAAAGAAGATCTGAACAAGAGGAAACTAAAGGGAGGAACTGCACTGAATGCTGCCCCCACCACCACCAACATCAACAGGAAGTGGAAAATCTTAAAGTGGGCGGTGGGGGGGGGGGGGGAGAAACGTTGCATGCCAATCATTAAACCGAAGGCAGCATGTTGTTGCACGTATTGTTCCGGGTGGCAAGTGCGCCACGAACAGCCATGGAAGCTATAAAAGTGAGGAAAATTACGTATTTTAATTATGGCTGGCCATTCAGAAGGTCGTCATGTTGTGTTTTTGCAAATTTTACTGCCTGCCTGCCTCTCTGGTTGCCTCTCTGGCTGCTTGCTAGCCATCACGGAGAGAACCGAAAGCGTTGCGGAATGTCGTTTGTATGCAAATCGTATGCACGCCCGTCTGCCCAACCCCCCGCCCGCTCGCCGGTGCGCAGATGAATTCATCACTTGCAGCGTGCGTGCCGACGAAATAGGCAACCCGGCCGCCTCGACAATCACGGCGCAGGCCGACGAGAGCCTTCAGCGGCGCGAGTTCGCCGAAAGATGAACGGCTTGGCTGGCTGGGCGTTCGAAAAGTGCAGTTAATCGTTTTCACCTCTCGACGCCCCGCGGCGCTGTTGGCGTCAAATGAGCAGTTTTACTCGTATTTACGTCACGATGTTGCAAGATGGTGTTGCGGACGCTTCATCGCTGTGGTTGCAGTTTACAGCTCTGCCACGCCCATTTGCAATGCAGTGCGCTACAAACGCCGCAATGGAATCCAAGATGCCGACATCTCAAGCGACCACAGAGTTGAGCCGTGTTAAAATAACTCAGTATATTGTAATTAATTGATGAAAAACGATGGGCGCGGTCGTATTTCGCCTATTTGCGATCTCAAAAAACGTACCGAAGCGAAGAACATTTGTGCGGAATTTCATCACGATACACCGATTTACTCTCCGCTAATCGGTGATTTCATCAGAAAAACAGGACAACTTCGACTGAGAAGGTGACGCCAACACCCTCTGTCTTCCCACTCCCTTCTGTGCATCGCAAACAGGGGAACGGAACCCCATCACCTCCGGCGCGTCATTCAAACCGAATTGAATTCATTCCCTCGGTGCCAACAATCTTATTTATAACTAATATTTGCACCCCTCACCCCTCTCTGCATCCACAGCTGAGTACTACGACAACAACCACTGCCATCCCTGCCACTCGACGTGCGAAACCTGCGACGGCCCCGTCGAGTCGAACTGCCTCAGCTGCCCCCAGAGCCTGCTGCTGCAGTCGAGCCGCTGCGTGAGCCTCTGCGACGACGGGTTCTACATGGAGGCGGGCGTGTGCGCCAGGTGTCTGCACACGTGCAGCCAGTGCGTGTCGCGCATGAACTGCACCGCCTGCGCCAAGGGGCTGCAGCTGCAGAGCGGCGAGTGCCGGACCACGTGCGCTGACGGGTAAATATTTGCAGCTTCATCGAAGTCCGGCCGAGCGGACGCGGCACGCTCCGTGCGGCAGGCGGCTGCTGGAGTGGCAAACTTTTCGACGGCATTCGAAAGAACTGAAGTGACGCGAACATGAGGCTGACTGCGTGTGTGTCATGCGTTGTTATTCTCTCCGCTTGGCTGCAGCGCGCAGCAACACTTTAAATTGAACAATTGAACTCGAGCTGAGTGAGTTGGGAGCGAAAATATTTAGCAACTCACGCCAAGTGCGCTCGAATTTCGAAAAGAGTCGCAATGCAAGCCGCACTCAGCACACTCCTCGCGATCACCTCCTGCTCGCCGCGTCGTCCCCTCGCCGCGTCGTCCACTCGCCGCGTCGTCCCCTCGCCGCGTCGTGTCACCGCCGAAAGTTGGAAAAGTTTGCCATTCTAGCTGAAAGTTTCAGCCGAGCGGTGTTCGTGTATTTTTTGCTCTCAACTCATAACTTTTCGTTAGTTGTTGTCAGTATCAAGTACGAGTGTGTATTGAATACTTTTCTCTCTCTTATGTCCGCCCTCCTCCTCCTCGTCCTCCTCTTCCTCGTGGACTCGCACGTGCTGCCTCCCCTCCTCGGCTGTCGCGCCGCAGTTACTACAGCGACCGCGGCACCTGCGCCAAATGCTATCTGAGCTGCCACACCTGCAGCGGGCCGCGTCGCGACCAGTGCGTCCAGTGCCCGAGCGGGTGGCAGCTGGCGGGCGGCGAGTGCCACCCCGAGTGCCCCGAGGGATTCTACAAGTCGGAGTTCGGCTGCCAGAAGTGTCATCATTACTGCAAAACGTGCAACGGTGAGTACAGCTTGCTAACTCTTCGTTATTTTGTCGATATCGTGCGCGAGCAAAACATGCAGAAGGAGTGCCGATGGAGTGCAGCAACGGAGAGACGCATTTATCGACGAACTCTGGGTCGAGAAGTTGCTTGACTCTCTGAATTTGGAACGCTTATAAGGCGAGGAACATTTTTTCCCTTTAATTTTTGAGGTTTTACTGGAATAGATTTCAGTTTCAATCAAACACAACCAACGTGCTTCGAGTTACACTTGAACTACCGACGAATTGAGTGTCTCCTCCGCCTCCATTAGCACTCCGCAGAAGTTGTCACGCCTCGCAAAACCGTTGCAACGAAAACAAAGAGCTCATCATCTTGACAATCTCTTCTCTTCTCTTCTCTTCTCTTCTCTTCTCTTCTCTTCTCTTCTCTTCTCCCTCTCAATATGCAAATGAAAATCTCCGCGCACACACACAGGAGCGGGACCGCTGGCCTGCACCTCGTGTCCGCTCCACTTCATGCTGGACGGCGGCCTCTGCATGGAGTGCCTCGGCTCGCAGTTCTACGACTCGCCCACGCAGACCTGCAAAACGTGTCACGACTCGTGTCGCTCCTGCTCGGGTCCCGGCCAGTACTCGTGTCAGACGTGCGCGTTCCCGCTGCACCTGGACCGCCTGAACAACCAGTGCGTGCCGTGCTGCCCCACCGACGCGTCGCCGGAGGACCAGTCGTGTTGCCACTGCGACAAGGACACAGGTAGGAGACGCAGAGAGAGAGAGTTTGGTAATTCGCGTTGAGATCCTTCACGCAACTGTGAGAAAACCGAAAACCGAAAACCGAGAAAGGCAAGAAAGTATCACAGTTTTTGTAATCGTCACCGCAACTTTGAAGTTGTGGCTCGACAAAAACAGTGAAATGTTGCATCTCCAGAGCAGGAAGAAACATTGAAATTTTTACTCTTACCAAATCATAAATTCACTCCACCCCGTTTCACACTGCACTTCGTTTCCTTGCAGGTGGCTGCATCAACGCCTCGCCGGCTGGCAAGCGGCGCATCGCTGCCGGCGCCGAGCAGCAACAGTTCGGCTCCTCCTACGGCAACAGCGGCGGCCTCTACGGCAACCTGCTGGACGACGAGGGCGCGGCAACAGGTGGCGACGGCGGCGCCTTCGGGGGCGCCTTCTTCTCGCGCGTCGGGTCGCCGCTGACCACCATAACGGCGCTCGCAGTGGCCGGCTGTCTGCTGATTGTCACCGTGTTCGCCGTCATCTTTGCTGTGCTGCAGGTGAGTCGATGCGACGGACCGACAGGGCGACGGACCGACAGGCTGAACCAGGATTACAACCGCAATCAAGGCATTCAAGCTGTCTGCAGGAGGCGGTTTTCGGTGCCGTGTGTTGGATGCCGAGCGACCTGCAGACGGCGGTGCGCGTGCGAGTGGCTGCGAGTGGCTCTCAGTGGGTGCGAGTGGGCGCGGCGCGGTCGGTGGGCGGCGGCCGGTCGACACTTGTTAGGTGTGACAGCATGAAATGTAACGGATACTCTGTGGATTATGACGTCGCCGACGCAGTGCTGCCCTCCTCCGCCGAGTCCTGCTCTCGCATCCGTCGCTGTGTTTGCGGGTGCTTCGGTTTGTAGCACTTCATGTCCTTGCGGTTGCTCTGCGCACACACGCTCTGCACGTGCGTGTGTGTGTGTGCGTAAGTGTGTGTGCGTGCGTGTGTGGCGGCAAATGGATTTGCTTCCTAATGCGTTTCTCGCATCGTAACCACTCCGGCTGCAACATCTAACTGCGCCGATTTGCTGGTGTTGATCCAGAATTTACATCTCCGCCACATGGCAACCCTTTCCGCTCCGGGGCGGTGGAGCGGAGGAGCGGAGGAGGTGACCTAATTTCTTCGAGTTGCAGCAGTTGCAGCAGCCGCAGCAACCACGAAAACCCTGCCTGACACGCCTGCCAACCACTGCACTCGCAGTCACCGCTTATTTTAATGGCGCGAAAACTTTCTCAGATTGTCTGGAGCATCGTGTGCCAGTTACTGGTTAAACCGTCGAACTGCGTGTTAACAAAGGTCGTCTTGAACTCCAAATCGGGGTAGTTTGAGCTTCGAATGAGCGGCTGCTGTGGATTCGGCATTGAGAACGATTCGCAGTTTTATTCCTCATAATTTCGAAATACACGTGACGACACTGCAGACGACTGCAGACGACTGCATTGACGACGGCCTTCGCTGACGACTACTTTCTCGCCGACAACCAGGATTCGATTGTGAGTGAGCTAGAAATTCATTTGATTCGCTTGCCATCAAATGCAAGCAACTGCGAGTGCTTTCGAAGTCGAGACTGCCGCTTCTACGAGTACTGAGTGCACTTCAAGTACTTGCAAGGGCACTCCAACCATTCGCCACCGCATTTTCACTCAAGCTCTTCTCTTCTCTCCAATAATTGACTGTTCTCGGCGAGCACAGCAGCAGCGGCGGCCATTGCAACGGACGCAAACAACAAACAGCAGTTGGCGGGATTAGAGAACAACAATAATGTACAGCTAGAACAACAACAACAACCACCGCCACCCGCTCATCACATTTGCGGTCATTTGTACTCAAAGTGCTCGCTGTTGTGTTTTTCCACATTATTTTTGCCATTTTACTACGCGGTTGCGAGCAGTGGTTGCCATCAGTCTGAAATATTAGCTGCACTCCGAAATTCAAAGCGTGACCGGGAGTTGGTGGAGGGGGGTGGGGGGTTGGTTAGGCAGGGAGGGCATTGGTGGGGAGCGAAATGGTCGCGAGCTCGAAACAACAGACGGCGCCGTTTTTGTTCCCAGTAAGTCGTGTCCTGGCGGCCAGTTGGCAGAGAGGGTAACCGCGGTTATTACAAAACGTTTGTTGGATTTGCTTTTTAAATACTCGCCGCCGTTTTAGAAAACTCGCTCCCGATTTAATCTCGAAAAAGCACCGTTTCCTCCGGCAACTCGGTAGCGATATTAAGAGGCCATCAACTCGAGTATTGGGAATGAAAATTAAAATCAGTAACGCAGTATCAGTACTTGAATTGCCCTGTCGCACAATATATCGAGCGAGATCTGTACGCTTTTTCGCCTCCGTCAGTTGAGAGGAAGGTGAAACGGACTTTTGGTCATACAAAAACTACCGTTATAATAACTTTCCCGTTACAATTACTTGATCTTCTTAAAAACTGAAGGAAAAAGCTATAGAAAAGTTTTTATCTCGCTTTTTTCGCTCTCTTTCGAATTTTAAGAGCGCAAGAAAACTTAAATTGGCGAATGAAAAGCAACAACAACCGCAACAACAACCGCAACAACAACAGCAACAATAACAACTTTCGCGACAGTTAATTTTTTGGAGGAGTTCTACAGAAATTCCTTGATAAACATAAATTTCAATAACAAAGGAAAATACAAAAGCAGCGACAGCGACAGCGACAGCGACAGTGACAGCGACAGCGACAGCGATATCGAAAAAATTAAATAGACTTTGTAAGCAATTCAACGCCGATGTCCGCGACGCATTTTAAGTGGCAACGAAGGACACACAACATCGACGCACTCACGGCCAACACGCAGGAGTGGCTGAGCCGCGGTTCTGTACGAGCGGAACCCGCAAAGCGGGCAGGATAAAATACACACACACGCGCACGCACACTACTAAAACCTGCTGCGCTGGCGATGGTTTCCGTTTCCCTTCGCCGTTCGGAGTTGAGGAAATATTTGTTCATATTATTTGTTGAAATTATCTGGCATAAAGCTGAGGCTGTGTGACCTGAGCTAGAATATATATAATGTGTGTGTGTGTGTGTGTGTGTGTGTGTGTGTGTGTGTGTGTGTGTGTGTGTGCGAGGTTCAGGTGGTTAAGCTACCGCTTTGTTGTTTTTGTGGATCAAGTTATTTGCATCTGAAGTTGAAGCCTTTAAATGGCTGCCGGCGAGGATGCTTTTTATAATTTTTGCACTTATTTTTCGCATATTTTACCACGAAGTCTCACTTGATGGACTTCTTTGTCGCTGTTCTGCGATGAGGGAGGGGAAGGGTTTCGCTGTTGGGTGAGGGGAGGTGCGGTGGAGAGACGTGCAGCGCTGCAGGAATCAAAGAAATTGGAATCGGCATTTTAAGCCGCTTGCTGCTGCTGTCCTCCTCTCCGCTGCTGCTTTTTCTGCTGCTGTCTTTTAAATATTTCTATTCAATTTAAAATTGTTTTCGTTTTTTCCTCCTCTTGCTTTCATCGCTCCGTCGCTCCGTCGCAGCGTTCCAGCGCACCTACAGCGCGAAATAACATCCGCTACGCCAAGCTGCCGCACAAGAAGTGCAAACGCGGCCGACGTTCTTCCGTCTCAACCACGTTGCTGCAACATGATGCTGAAGCCAATAATGTTGCCTGCGACGATGCAGACGACGACGATTACGACTGCGACGAAGACGACGACGAGGACACCGGCGACGACGGCGACATCGCTGAGGCGGCTACTGGAGGCCGCAGTAGTGCTGGCATTTGCAACAACGACGAAGAAGGAGATGATGGTGCGCATCAATATGCGGAAAATGCCGCTCATCAGCGCAGCGTGGATGGCTTTCACTCCGTTGAGTTGGACGAAACTGAGAGTCGCCGTCTCTGCCGCGCCAAAGCTAAGCAACGCGGACAGCTTGTGTCTGCAGGCGGCGGACGTCAGCGTGTTGAGATGCTGCCGCTGGTACGCGTGACCACCGGAGAAACGAGATCAAAAGCAGCTGCTGCCCCACGTGGCCACACCGCGACCACATAATAAGCAGGACGTGTGGCAGCCCTGCAACTGTAAATGTGTCTGTATATTCTAGCTAACGAGTCTGTATGCGTGTTGAATGGCAAAGAAGAGGCGAAACTCTTGTGCAGCCGAAATTAAAGAGAACCAAACTGAAGTCGCACGAAAGCCTTTGTAAGAAAGAAACTTTTCGACGGTTGCTTCAGCTGACTAACTGAATTGTAAACTCGAAGTTAAGAACTCCGAAAACTCTAAACTAGGAAGCGAAAGCTCGCCCCAGCTGGAGACTTCAGTCTGAAATGCAAGCGAAGCTTCAGAACGAACAACTTGAAATTTTAAACTATAAACTTCAGACTGCACTCTGTAGGTTTTTAAGCGTTTTGAATTGCAGATATCTTTACATTCCAAAGCGAGTGGCGGCTGCCTTCACCGACACTCAGCCGACGCGTCGCTCGAAGCAGAACGCCGCACTGGCGCGTCTGCATTCGATCGACGGAAGCTTTTATCTTGTTTTCTTCTACACAGCGTCAGCCGACTCCTCGCGACGTGGCAAGCGTTGTATTCCGTGTTTTGCGTTGGTATTTAAGTACGATTTTTAGTTTTAAGCCGTCCGCGTGCTTGCGCAAGAACATCGAATGTCGCTCACTTGTTCCCGGTATCACGCGAATTCCCTGACTTGCTTATTTTCACGTTCAACTAGCGATGGTGCGCCGCTGTGAGTCTTCGAATTATGTAACGATTTCAATATCTCACATATTTCCCATTCAAATGCTGCAAACTCACATCACAAATCTCCAATATTCATTACATTCCATGTGACTAAATATAACTAAATTAACTATCACGTCAATTCCAAGTGATTTACGTTCCGTCTGCGTGTAAAATTATGTAATGTATGTTTTATATTTAAGCACAGCAATTCTAAATAAGATGATATCGCTGAAGTCCAGCAGAAAACAAACTTTAGTATCTTCACATTCATAGCAAATATTTGTTGAAAACGAAGCCATGTAATTGAATTCTATTGTTTTTTAGTAATAATTCAAAGTGGAAATTGTAGAATTTGTTGTTCTACTTTTAGTATTTTAAACGAAAGTATTCACTATTTCCAAACAATGGAAAACTCCAAAATAACCGATTGTAAGCCACTTTTTCCCCGATTAAACTAAATTACAGTTAAGTACTTTTTGGATTACTTGATTCCAACTGATTACTTGCGTTTTTGTGTTACTTAACGCTGAGAAAATGTTGTACACAGAAGAACAAAACTAAACAAAAGATTTCACTTGTCGTAAATGCGAACCCAAGCTAATAACAGTTTCTCGCTTATCACAGACACGAACCAAGTGACGCGATTGAAGCTGAGAAGGAAGACTCTGAGCGAGTTTCGAATGCTCTCAACGAGTGCTAAATGCTTCGAGCGAGTTCGAAATGTCTCTCTCGAACGAATCTCTCTCTTCTATTTCAGCCGACGCAATTCAGTGCAATTCAATGCCATTCATGAAATTCCAAATGAGTGGAGAAATTTCGCAGGCGTTTGAACTGCTAATGGATTGAGTTGTCGTCGTTATGAAGCACTAGAAAGTCTCGTATCTCTCCCTCTCTCTCTCTCTCTCTCTCTCAATGACGCTACTTGAAAAGTATCCTAGTTTAGTTTCCTCGCTTTAAGCTCAACTTCTTGTAATTGTAATTGTAATTAATGTTCAGCAAAGAGAATGTCTTCTCATGTATAACGGACGCTGTATTGAATTTCATGCGATACTTAAAACGATTTCATGGAAATACGGCTTTCCTTTGTAATCGAATTGAGCGAAATGGTATTTCCACATTTTATCCTAGCACGTGAATTCTAAATTAATTTAATATAAATTGTAAAACTGTAAAAAACTACTGTAGTTAGCATTAAATTTGATGGTAGCAGGAGGAGTTTTCAATGCATGCTAATTTGGAAACCCAACACTTACAAGCCTCTGTAAATAACTGTATATAAGGGATTTTATATGCTCCGAACACGTAAGCCACTCGACACACGAGTTACGTCACACGTAAGCCACTCGACACACGAGTTACGTCACACGTACGTCACACGTAAGCCACACGCACCCCACATACGATGACACGCCACACGCTCTCCCCTTCCGCTCCACTCCTCTCTCGACTCCCCCACTTCACTCTCGTCTGCGTGTGCCACTCGCCGTATTTGATGTACGCACTGAAAGCCGCAAGTAAGCAAAGTCGTGTGCAAACGTTATCAAAATATTGGCCAGGTTGCAAGAGAAGCGCAGCTCAGTGCGGCGTTGCTAGCAGACGCAAGCAGCAGCAGCTTGTGAAGAGACTCTCGCACATAGAGAGAGAGAAGCAAGTGCCGCTGCGTGCTGCTGAAATGCTACTAAATGTTGTCCGTTGTCTGTTGTCTGTTTCCCCAACCACTTTTTGTATTCGATACTAGTTGTGATGTAGCACGCTTAGTGTAAAGATTGAGGTGAGCAACAGCACTCCGCCACCGATATGAATCGCGCAGTTGTACAGAAGTTCCATTAACGCCTAAGAACGACGCTCTGAGAGAGCAGCCAAGTAATCAAAAGACACCCAGACAAGGCAAGTAGGAGCGAGACAAAGCATAGTTATTTTTACTAAAGTTATAACGGTAATGAACTTACATATAGTTGCGAACGAAAGAGACGGCAAGAAGTAGATGTTAAACATTTAATGGCTGGAAACTATGAGAATTCAAGCTAAACCAATTATTAAAGACGATTATATAACTGAAAGTGGTGAGAACGAAATAAATGTAAAAGAAATGATATTAAACAAACTTGTGTGTGTTTTATTTAGCGGTGAATGGGCTTGGAGGGCAACGTGGGAGGAGAGAGAATGTGGCTGAGAGAAGACCGCGAGAGGGGAAGACGGCTGTTTTCATTGAGGAAGAATGGTGAGGGAGAGAGACTTTGATCGCCCATAACTCATCTAGAAGTTTTTACGGAGAATTAAAGTCGGTAATAGGCAATCGATTTCCCCATCAGCTCCGCGGAACCCAGAAGAAATCATTTCTGGACTTCTTGCGTAGCTGGTGCACGTTACTCGTTACTCGTTGGCCAGGACGAAACTTCTAGTTGACTTTCAGTAGGATTGCGTAGTAAATTGAAACTTTTCCAGGAATGTTAATAGAGTTTTATCTAAAAATATCTCCATTAGTGTTCTGAAATGTCAAATTAATGGAATTCCAGCTAACGCATGTCCGGATCTGCCCGCCATCGCTCAGTGACTGTCATTGAAAAGCCTCGTGACCTTTGACAGATGCAAACGTCCGGTGAATTCGTGGCCAGCTCGCAGTTTCAACCGAATCAGTTTAAAGATCCTTGACGTCGTTATTATTTTAATGCTAATAATAATGATATTGTTTTCTGCAACTGGCAATTTGAAAGGAATTTGAATCTGGCAGTCAGCGCATGTAAGTCTGTCCAGCTGGCGGCAGAAACGGTCTTCCGTTCGGTGACAAGGGTCACGGAATACGAAATTTACACGATACGTATGACGCTGTTTGAATTCTTAGACTGCCACGTCAATCAGTAGCTCGGGTTCCCTTCATTCCTCCCACTTTTCCTTCCACTTCAGTTCTCTATACTTCGTCCTCGGATGCCAGCTTTTCGGAGCCGCAATAGAATTCAGTAGAGTGCGAATAGCACCGAAATCAGGCTTAATAATCTTCGTTAAAAATGTGAATCCAGTACTTAATAGATGAAGCTTAATAAATGAAGGAAAACTGTACGGATAATGATATCCAATATTAACGTAATCCTTGTCAAAGTTATTTACCGCAAAATCGTACGTCAACCCTTATAAATCAGCCCTTCACTCGCGAGTCATCAATCTGAACCGAGGTTTCGACGTTCCCCGGATACCGCGAGATGCGCGTTTCTATCAGCTTCACTTAAATTAGCATAAAAACCACAAAGTATACCGGCGAACTGCTTGAACCGCATTTATTATCCGCCAACCAGCTGATTTGTATTCTCAGATTTTGCGCTTCGGGGGGAGAGAAAACAGCTTTAAATTTTTATTTCCACAATATTGCATCGTAAAGTTTTACGCACGCCATACGATTTTACGATGCTGCATTTGAGAAAATTCGTTAAGCGTCTATTAATGCTTTGGCACACCCACACCATGCAATTTCCAGAAAGCACCAACAAGGGCAGCTTCAACATCCTTATCACTGATAATGCGGCAAAAAGGGTTTCAAGGAGCCATTTATGGTTTATAAAAGTCTCCTGTCGTCTCACTCACACCCACAGATTTCCCCAATACACAAGCTTCTCTGCGTACCGGGGAAATCTGAGCCTTCACAGTCGCTTCTCAGCAGCCCAACCTCCCAACCTAATATTTCAGGACATTTTCGATTGTTTGGCGTTCTATTCCGCGAATAACCCGGTGGATATTTTCCTGAAGCATAACAGCCGTCCTTAACGGCGTCCCATAAAAGTCCAACGACATCAAATCACTGAAAATATTTGCTCAATAAAATATTTATAAAGAACAAAGTAATGCAGATTATTCATTACATTATAGTGGATTATAGTGGATAACACTTTGAAAACTCTTTGCAAACACTGTATTTTTCAAAAGAACTTCCCGGAAGATTGCCAATGTGCAGCCAGTTCCTAAAAAAGGTGAGGCTAAGAATCCTGCCAATTACCGGCCCATAGCAATCTGTTCAATGCTCTCCTTATTTATGAGAGAACGTTAAGTTATGGAGAACGTTATAAATTTTAACCTGATGAGGTATCTGGGGAGCAACCAATTGGGCAGCGATCGCCAGTACGGTTTCCGTGCTCACCGCTCCACAGGCGATTTGATGGCGTTCCTCACTGAGCGGTGGAACAGTTGTGTTCACCAGTTCGGTGAGAGCAAGGTTGTTGCGCTGGATATCTCCAAGGCATTTGACCGGGTGTGGCACAAAGCACTCGTGTCTAAACTGACTGCTTATGGTGTCGGTGATACATTCACTCGATGGATATCGAGTTTCCTCAGCGGCCGTTCTATTCGGGTTGTGATAGACGGCTTTGCTTCCGAAGAGCACTCCATAAATGCTGGAGTTCCGCAGGGTTCGGTCCTGTCTCCAACACTTTTTCTCATTTTTATCAATGACCTTCTGTAATTGACATCAAACCCCGTCTACTCGTTTGCTGATGACAGCAGCATTTGTCATTCATATTCATTCTCCAGGCGTCCCTCTATTCTGGAGATCACTAGAAAACGCAGAATTATGAATGACACACTCCAATTCGACCTTAACAAAATCCAGGAGTGGGGTCGAGCGAATAGGGTCGATTTTAATGTGCGGAAGACCCAATGCTGTTGTTGACCCACAAGCGTCTGGCGGGTGGCAACTTCCCACCTCTAAATATGGCTGGTGTAGATATTAATGAGTCGGAGGCTCTTGATGTTCTGGGCATGTCAATCTAATGCGATCTTCGCTGGAATCCCTATCACCTATATCCGTCGAAAATGGAGTGCAATTCGCATATATGGTCGGTAGCTTTGCGAACTTATCTTTAGCTCCTAGACCGTGCCCAATGTCGTGCGTTAAAACTTATAGGGGACAGTAGGGTATCCAGCTCTATTGAAACCTTGGAGCGTCGTTGTGATGTAGGGTGTGTATCATTATTTTACCGTTACTTTCATGGTAAATGTTCCTCTGAAGTAGCCGGCCTGATTTCTCCGGTTCAGGTATTTAGCAGAACCACTCGGCTTTCCAGAGGGGTGCACCCTTTTTACCACGCGATTCCGTTCCAACGAACCACGCATTACCGTGACAATTCGTTTTCCGGTCGCGTCATTAGATTGTGGAATAATCTCCCTGCGAATGTCTTCCCGCCCACCTACAGTGTCGAAACCTTTAAGCGAAGTGTAAACCGTCACTACTCCCTCTTTCCCCTTCCCACTAACCGCAGAGGGCATCCCCTGTTTTTTAATTGTTAAAAAACTTTTAATAAACTGCCAATAAGTGCAACACAAAGCATTGCGAATTTCGTGCACAAAGGCTGGGTCATCGGATGCTGCGTCCCTTCCGTTTCCCCATTCTTGTGTCCTTGCTCGCGCACCTGGCGCGGATTACCTCTAAAAGGGTTGCCTTCTTATGAGAGAAAGGGATTGAAGCTGCCTCTACATCGAGGAAGACCAGCCTCTCTGGTGTCTTTAATATTGTAGAAAAGTTGAGAGGGTGATCGGTCTGAAATCTTTAAGAAAGAAACGTGTCGGCCTGCCAGCCTTTGCAATGATTACGACCGTGACATTTCTCCATTGAAACGGGTATTGTAATGTAGTGTATGATTATTACGCGCCCAACCAAACTAATCAACGCATTAATTAAAATCCGGGCGGTTTGCGGTCTAACCTCTTAAAATACGGTCTCGACCGGATGGTAACGCTATCTGCATCTTTATCTCTTGAAATGCTTAATTATTTAAAGTTCTGTTGATCTATTTTCAGCAACGTCATTCGTATCCAGAGTTGGATTCACCCACTCGTAAAAAAGTAAAGCAACAGAAGTAGCAACAGCAACAGCAAAAACAGCGCAACAGTCGTCCGCTCTTCGATTCTAACTCTGAGCTAAGCTGTGCTGATCTCTCGCAGAGTAATGCGTGCAAATCGAAGCTGGACCTGTCCACAGCCACTGCGGGTAATGGCAGCACTGATGGGCATCGACGTCATTCGAGAGAACAGCATGCACCAACGTCCTCTGACTCGCCACCTACCTGTCTTCTCGCCGGACCTCAATCTGCGCCATCACATTGCATCGGCGCCATCACATGGTCATCAGATATCGCTGCGTCCGCATGTGTTTGTCGATGCCACCAGTTGTCGACGGTAATTTTAGTGGGCAAATTCGTGTGACGCGTAGCAATTTTAATTTCCCGCACCATTTTTAGTTATCCTCACAAATTGGGCGCTACACTTCACTTTTCGGATAAATCTGAGCGGAAACCCAGAGGTGGAGCTTACTTTTCGGTAAGGCTTAAGTTCGAGGCGTACTACTCAGAGATATCTCTGGACCCCTAAGAATCTAAATCTATAACTATTATGTCGCATTTGGAGGCTTTTATTTTAATATTTAGCTCAATTATAAACAAATACAAGATTTCGGTTCGCGACGCATTTCCGCATTGACTTCTGAACTTCCTCACTGGCCATTCTTCTTGTATACCCACTTTTGGTTATCCAGTGGGCAAACTTGGCGCGTCTTCAGCCATCTATCGATGCAGTGGAAGTGGAAGACATGGTTACACGCTCCCCAGGCTTCGGTGCATTCCTCTCCAGGTTTGCAAGGGGCTTTTGCCTGGCACTCGATGCACGCGTCCATGATCTGGTTGCGGCAGATGGCACAGTCGTCCACGATGACATCCCACGCCCACAAAGCCCGACAATTCCATTTCTTCACCACAAAGCGTTCAGTTTGTGGCGGTGAGTTGGCGGCGCTGGACGAAGCGATTTCGTCGGACTCCTCCAGATCCATTTCCCCATCGTCGGACATTTCCATATCTTCGTTCTCCATTTTGGTGGTATTAGCGATGGCAAGCTTGGGCTTTTCCCAACGAAGTTATTACAGAGATTCTCACTATTTGGACAAAATACCAAGAATTAACCAAACCAACAAATGTGTAAACCAAAATATATTCGTTTGATAAATTGTTTGCTCGGAAAAGTGAACAGATTTGACGATAAAAATATTGACATAAAATTCTGAAAATGTTTTTTAGTCTTTTTAAAAGTGTTTGTTTTCTCAGTTAAGCAGAATAATCGTTATATGGTTTTTTATTTAAATATCACAGTTTAAAATCTCTATCTCAGTTTAAAGTCTCTCTCGGTTTAAAATTCCTAACCACCGTTTCCTCTCTAGCAGACCCTCGACGTATGGTATCTCGACCTTAAATGCCTCGAAAAGTGGACGCCCACACTGCACATTCATAGTGAAAACCAAGAAACGCAGCTACCAGCTACAAGCCGCCGCTGATGCCGCTGCAAGAACACGGATTGATGCCAACATAACTCTTTGGCTTGTCATAGTAACGTTGAATATATTCACTCAACCCTTTCTTAAAGTCCGCCACGTGCTCATCCACGCTTCCTATATAATGATGGGACTCCAATTGCGGCGGCGAATTTTCACTGGCACAGAAAACTCAGAGGTGGAGCTTACTTTTCGGTAAAGCTTAAGTTCGAGGCGTACTACTCAGAGATATCTCTAGATCCCTAAAAATCTAAATCTATAACTATTATGTCGCATTTGGAGGCTTTTATTTTAATATTTAGTTCAATTATAAACAAATACAAGATTTCGGTTCGCGACGCATTTCCGCATTGACTTCTGAACATCCTCACTGGCCATTCTTCTTGTATACCCACTTTACGTTATCCAGTGGGCAAACTTGGCGCGTCTTCAGCCATCTATCGATGCAGTGGAAGTGGAAGACATGGTTACACGCTCCCCAGGCTTCGGTGCATTCCTCTCCAGGTTTGCAAGGGGCTTTTGCCTGGCACTCGATGCACGCGTCCATGATCTGGTTGCGGCAGATGGCACAGTCGTCCACGATGACATCCCACGCCCACAAAGCCCGACAATTCCATTTCTTCACCACAAAGCGTTTAGTTTGTGGCGGTGAGTTGGCGGCACTGGACGAAGCGATTTCGTCGGACTCCTCCAGATCCATTTCCCCATCGTCGGACATTTCCATATCTTCGTTCTCCATTTTGGTGGTATTAGCGATGGCAAGCTTGGGCTTTTCACAACGAAGTTATTACAGAGATTCTCACTATTTGGACAAAATACCAAGAATTAACCAAACCAACAAATGTGTAAACCAAAATATATTCGTTTGATAAATTGTTTGCTCGGAAAAGTGAACAGATTTGACGATAAAAATATTGACATAAAATTCTGAAAATGTTTTTTAGTCTTTTTAAAAGTGTTTGTTTTCTCAGTTAAGCAGAAGAATCGTTATATGGTTTTTTATTTAAATATCACAGTTTAAAATCTCTATCTCAGTTTAAAGTCTCTCTCGGTTTAAAATTCCTAACCACCGTTTCCTCTCTAGCAGACCCTCGACGTATGGTATCTCGACCACTTAAATGCCTCGAAAAGTGGACGCCCACACTGCACATTCATAGTGAAAACCAAGAAACGCAGCTACCAGCTACAAGCCGCCGCTGATGCCGCTGCAAGAACACGGATTGATGCCAACATAACTCTTTGGCTTGTCATAGTAACGTTGAATATATTCACTCAACCCTTTCTTAAACTCCGCCACGTGCTCATCCACGCTTCCTATATTATGATGGGACTCGAACTGCGGTGGCGAATTTTCACTGGCACCAAAAAACTCTTCATAAAGTTTTCACACAGGAGAATCGCTGCGTATGCATCGATCGCTGTGACCTCGTGCCGAACGCTAGCTTGGCAAAGGACTCAGCAAATTGCTTAAGTATTGCAAACGCTTGCTTCGAAAGGCAATCTAAACGAAAGAGAGGATTAATAATACTTGTAGTTGTGTTCACAACAATAGAAGATCTTCAACTTCTGGAGCGAAGAGCCCAGAAGACCGCTTCAGTGTGTAGTCGATCAGAACTTCACGATTAGCACCATCAATTGTAATGGGTACACCGAACACTTTGAAGAATCGCAAGCGACATTAATTACATTCCGATTGCCTTCATTCTGATCTAAATCTAAATTCTGGGACCGCACAGTATCCTGATCTGACGTCCGCTCGCTCGTTTCAAAAAGTGTTATGAGATGAATATCTCATAAACCGTGCGAGATATTGAGGCGCAATTCTATACCACATACACAGCGAACAAATAGCGCCATTATAAAAATGAGTGGACGGACGACCAAAAAATGCACGTCCACTCATACAAATATGAAATATATGTCCACTCATCATATCTTAAACCGTTTATGAGATATTGCCAACTTTTGTATGAGTGGCCGAAGACAACACTTTGACTTGTTTTCCATAATAAATGCGTTGCCAGAAATATTCACTTTATTTTAGAATTTACGTGTTTTTGTGCGTTTAACTGTACGCTTAAACTCAGTCACATCAATAGATTTGCATTACACTCGACTTGATTCGATTGCGGCACTCGTTCGATTTCTACACAGATTTCAATCCACTGCACTGCCATCCACACCTGCATGGAACCATCGGTCTCCCCGCCCACTTATGGCCACGTCTATATGATGTAACTGGGCGGCGACAACTTGTCGCGGGAGTGCTCGGGAGCGCGACTTTGTCGGGACTGAGGCGGATCAGGTTGCGAGTAGAAGTGCGTTGGCCGGCGCCTCGGGTACAATTCCATGCTTTGTGCGCCAGCGAACGGATCCTGAAATGGAAAACCCCAAATTTAGTCTGCGTGGAGGGAAACTCCACGCTAATTTCCAAAAACTTACCACGCGCGACGAACTGGACTTTCGCTGTCGCTCTGAGGTTCCACTCCTTCCAAATATCTGCATGAAAAGTGAGGTTAGACTTTCGTTTGGAAAGCGAAAATGTGGATTCTTACGTGGGAAGACACTTTCTCGCCCAAGAGATTTATGGCCGACCACACGTAATCCATTGCAAGCAGTGATCTTGAGTGAGTCTTGACCTGCTGAAATTTTGAAATCTTGTGGTTCTTTATTTTTTATGCTTTTTTAAGGAAACTTAAAATTTTGATTTATTTTTTATGGTTTTTTAAGGAAACTTAAAATTTTGCTCATATAAAATGAATTTTTTCTTCAATTATATTCAATAAAGAATTTATTGTGACGGGAATACCACACGAATTGAATTTAAATTTGTTAAACCAAAAACCACTCGGGAAAACCTCTCGAATTGAATTTAAATTTGTTTATTGAGCTTTCTTTTTTTTTATGGCAGATAAAACCAAACTCAGGGGATGACCCCTATCCATGCAAAGCATTTGTTGGTTAGAAGGGAAAATGTTAGTAGGAAGGGGAAAAGGGGGTTCCCGTGCGTTGGAACGGGATCGAGACGTAAAAGGGGTGCACCGCTCTGGAAAGCCAAGTAGATCTGTAGAATACCTGAACCGAAGGAATCTGGCTGGCTACTTCAGAGGAACAATTACCATTAAAGTAACGGTAAAATAAGGTTACACACCCTACATCCCGACGACATCCCAAGGTTTCAATAGAGCTGGATACCCTACTGTCCCCTATAAGTTTTATCGCACGACCTTGTATACGGTCCAGAAGCTGAAGATATGCTTTCGAAGCTCCAGACCAAATATGCGAGTTGTACTCCATTTTCGGCCGGATATAAGTGGTGTAGATACAACGAAGGTCGGTTGAAGTGAAGTATTTCTTGCACCGCTTTAAAAAGCCTAAGCACTTGGCTGCTTCTTTCGACACATCAAAAATGTGATCGTTCCAACGAAGATCGCATTGTATTGACATGCCCAGAACATCAAGAGCCTCCGACTCATTAATATCCACACCACCCATATTAAAAGGTGGAAAGTTGTCGCCCGCCAGACGCTTGTGGGTCAACAAACAGCATTGGGTCTTCCGCGCATTAAAATCGACCCTATTCGCTTGACCCTACTCCTGGATTTTGTTGATGTCAGATTGGAGTGTGTCATTCATAATTCTGCGTTTTCTATTGATCTACAGAATAGAAGGACGCCTGGAGAATGAATATGAATGACAAATGCTGCTGTCATCAGCAAACGAGTAGACGGGGTTTGATGTCAATGACAGAAGGTCATTGATAAAAATGAGAAAAAGTGTTGGAGACAGGACCGAACCCTGCGGAACTCCAGCATTTATGGAGTGCTCTTCGGAAGCAAAGCCGTCTATCACAACCCGAATAGAACGGCCGCTGAGGAAACTCGATATCCATCGAGTGAATGTATCACCGACACCATAAGCAGTCAGTTTAGACACGAGTGCTTTGTGCCACACCCGGTCAAATGCCTTGGAGATATCCAGCGCAACAACCTTGCTCTCACCGAACTGGTGAATACAACTGTTCCACCGCTCAGTGAGAAACGCCATTAGATCGCCGGTGGAACGGTGAGCACGGAAGCCGTACTAGCGAACGCTGATCAACTCGTTGCTCTCTAAGTACCTCATCAAGTTAAAATTGACAATGCTCTCCATGACTTTGGAGAGCACTGAACAGATAGCTATGGGCCGGTAATTTGCAGGATTCGTAACCTCACCTTTTTTGGGAACTGGCTGCACATTGGCAATCTTCCAGGAAGTGGGAAAAACTCCTGAAGTAAATGATAAATTAAAGCGATTGCGCAATGGGCGAGCCAGTGTTGAGGCGCACTTTCTCAACACATGGGCCGAAATGCTATCCGGTCCCGAGAACTTGTGGACATTGAGGTCTGCAAGCACTCTTTTAACAGCTCGTGTTCGAAAATGCATCTCAGGCATAGTATGAGATACATCATCGACCGCGGGCAGTGGTTGGCTACTCTCAGGAAGAGAGCAGTTTTCAGCAAACATTTTGGCTAATAAGTTTGCCTTATCAACCGATTGAGTGAAGATCTGATCATCCTTGAGGAGAGTTGGAATAGACGATCGCGTCTGATTCTTCACTCTCCCCACGAACGACCAAAAGTTCTTACTACCCTTATGGTATTCAAGAACTCTACGTCTAAGGCGCTGTTCGTAAAGAACTTTTTCGCGCTTTAGGGTCGCATTGCACCTATTTCTGGTCTGGTTGCGCAGCAGTTTAGTATCAGCAGTTTTGTTTAAACGCCAATTCTATCTCTGAAACACAATTGCCAATTGAAACGGCTTCGCACATCCCAATTAGCCTTCTCATAAAGCCACACTTTCCGCTTCGGAGCTGGCTGGTGAGCGGATTGAAGACTAATAATATTTTGAGACGTTTATGGGATATAGACAAATTTTGTATAAGTGGGCACACCACGCCCATTTTTGGTATACAAATTGGTAATACCTGTAGACACTTCGTAATAAAATTACGTATCTTCTACCGTTTACAATATATTGACAGCTTTTGTATGCGTGGAACGCCCATTTCACATTGTAAGCGCTGACGAAATGCGTGAATTTTTAGCAGTTATTTTTAAACGTACTGTTGACTTGAGTGCGAAAGCTTTAGAAATCCTGCAAAAATATTTTGTAACCTCATGAATAGAGCGACCAGGTAGGTTACTTTCGTAAAACTGCTGGCGTTGACCTTGCAAAGCTCCAGAAGTAATGTTATTCTGGAAGTTGAAGATCTTCTATTGTTGTGAACACAACTACAAGTATTATTAATCCTCTCTTTCGTTTAGATTGCCTTTCGAAGCAAGCGTTTGCAATACTTAAGCAATTTGCTGAGTCCTTTGCCAAGCTAGCGTTCGGCACGAGGTCACAGCGATCGATGCATACGCAGCGATTCTCCTGTGTGAAAACTTTATGAAGAGTTTTTTGGTGCCAGTGAAAATTCGCCACCGCAGTTCGAGTCCCATCATAATATAGGAAGCGTGGATGAGCACGTGGCGGAGTTTAAGAAAGGGTTGAGTGAATATATTCAACGTTACTATGACAAGCCAAAGAGTTATGTTGGCATCAATCCGTGTTCTTGCAGCGGCATCAGCGGCGGCTTGTAGCTGGTAGCTGCGTTTCTTGGTTTTCACTATGAATGTGCAGTGTGGGCGTCCACTTTTCGAGGCATTTAAGTGGTCGAGATACCATACGTCGAGGGTCTGCTAGAGAGGAAACGGTGGTTAGGAATTTTAAACCGAGAGAGACTTTAAACTGAGATAGAGATTTTAAACTGTGATATTTAAATAAAAAACCATATAACGATTCTTCTGCTTAACTGAGAAAACAAACACTTTTAAAAAGACTAAAAAACATTTTCAGAATTTTATGTCAATATTTTTATCGTCAAATCTGTTCACTTTTCCGAGCAAACAATTTATCAAACGAATATATTTTGGTTTACACATTTGTTGGTTTGGTTAATTCTTGGTATTTTGTCCAAATAGTGAGAATCTCTGTAATAACTTCGTTGTGAAAAGCCCAAGCTTGCCATCGCTAATACCACCAAAATGGAGAACGAAGATATGGAAATGTCCGACGATGGGGAAATGGATCTGGAGGAGTCCGACGAAATCGCTTCGTCCAGTGCCGCCAACTCACCGCCACAAACTAAACGCTTTGTGGTGAAGAAATGGAATTGTCGGGCTTTGTGGGCGTGGGATGTCATCGTGGACGACTGTGCCATCTGCCGCAACCAGATCATGGACGCGTGCATCGAGTGCCAGGCAAAAGCCCCTTGCAAACCTGGAGAGGAATGCACCGAAGCCTGGGGAGCGTGTAACCATGTCTTCCACTTCCACTGCATCGATAGATGGCTGAAGACGCGCCAAGTTTGCCCACTGGATAACCAAAAGTGGGTATACAAGAAGAATGGCCAGTGAGGAGGTTCAGAAGTCAATGCGGAAATGCGTCGCGAACCGAAATCTTGTATTTGTTTATAATTGAGCTAAATATTAAAATAAAAGCCTCCAAATGCGACATAATAGTTATAGATTTAGATTCTTAGGGGTCCAGAGATATCTCTGAGTAGTACGCCTCGAACTTAAGCCTTACCGAAAAGTAAGCTCCACCTCTGGGTTTCCGCTCAGATTTATCCGAAAAGTGAAGTGTAGCGCCCAATTTGTGAGGATAACTAAAAATGGTGCGGGAAATTAAAATTGCTACGCGTCACACGAATTTGCCCACTAAAATTACCGTCGACAACTGGTGGCATCGACAAACACATGCGGACGCAGCGATATCTGATGACCATGTGATGGCGCCGATGCAATGTGATGGCGCAGATTGAGGTCCGGCGAGAAGACAGGTAGGTGGCGAATCAGAGGACGTTGGTGCATGCTGTTTGCTCGAATGACGTCGATGCCCATCAGTGCTGCCATTACCCGCAGTGGCTGTGGACAGGTCCAGCTTCGATTTGCACGCATTACTCTGCGAGAGATCAGCACAGCTTAGCTCAGAGTTAGAATCGAAGAGCGGACGACTGTTGCGCTGTTTTTGCTGTTGCTGTTGCTATTTCTGTTGCTTTACTTTTTTACGAATGGGTGAATCCAACTCTGGATACGAATGACGTTGCTGAAAATAGATCAACAGAACTTTAAATAATTAAGCATTTCAAGAGATAAAGATGCAGATAGCGTTACCATCCGGTCGAGACCGTATTTTAAGAGGTTAGACCGTAAGCCGCCCGGATTTTAATTAATGCGTTGATTAGTTTGGTTGGGCGCGTAATAATCATACACTACTTTACAATACCCGTTTAAATGGAGAAATGTCACGGTCGTAATCATTGCAAAGGCTGGCAGGCCGACACGTTTCTTTCTTAAAGATTTCAGACCGATCACCCTCTCAACTTTTCTACAATATTATAGACACCAGAGAGGCTGGTCTTCCTCGATGTAGAGGCAGCTTCAAGCCCTTTCTCTCATAACAGGGCAACCCTTTTAGAGGTAATACGCGCCAGGTGCGCGGGCAAGGACACAAGAATGGGGAAACGGAAGGGACGCAACATCCAAAGACCCAGCTTTGTGCGCAAAATTCGCAATGCTTTATGTTGCACTTCTTGGCTGTTTATTGTTATTTTTAACAATTCAAAGAAAAATTGGAGTGTTCAAAATTCAAAAGTTTTCTTCAATAAAGAGGATGGAATCAATGAGCGCCTGTATCTCAAGCTCGCAGCGCAAATCGTCCGCCATGCTTCTTGCGAAGAAGGCGATCCGTCTAGCTGACCGCTCGAAGCAGCCCCCCTCGAGTTGCAATATGCGAGCCTCCTCGGCAATTCGATCCAATTCGTCCAAAATCTCTTCTAGACGATGGATTTCCGCAGCCCCATCCTCTGGTTCTCGGTTAGCACTGCCATCATCTGAGTTGTCCGGCGACATCGTTTGCGTTGTGGCGTTTATGGATTAATAATTCAAAAATTTTCCAATTGCACGCAATTCAGTTTGTTTTTATACGTCCAATATCAACGCCTCCTGTATTCGAAGAAATTCACACAGAAAAAGTAAAGGTGTTGTCTTCGGCCTGGCCGAAGTCTAAATACCCTACACTCGAGTAACTAAAAAAATTGTAATTCGCCACTTAACAACTTTTGTATAAGTAGGCGGACCACGCCCATTTTTGTCAAAACTTTTCGGAATAAAATTATACCTTAATATCGCGCACAGTTTGTGAGATAATTCTAACATTTTTTAAAACGAGTTGCCTTTATATTCCGTATATAAAGTAGGCGTGGTCGTGAACCGATCCCGCCCATTTTCCGTCCCAAACTGCCCTACGTAACAAAGAACATTTGTGCCCAATTTTATTGCGATAACTCTTTTCATTCTACCGGACGGATGGACGGGCAGGTCTAAATCGATTTGACGTCATTTCATCATCATCGCAATGGCGGTGGCCATAGCGAAAAAGAAACTAGGGGATGGCCTTTCTCTCCACGCAGACTAACTTTGGGGTTTTCCATTTCAGGATCCGTTCGCTGGCGCACAAAGCATGGAATTGTATCCGAGGCGCCGGCCAACGCACTTCTACTCGCAACCTGATCCGCCTCAGTCCCGACAAAGTCGCGCTCCCGAGCACTCCCGCGACAAGTTGTCGCCGCCCAGTTACATCATATAGACGTGGCCATAAGTGGGCGGGGACATCGATGGTTCCATGCAGGTGTGGATGGCAGTGCAGTGGATTGAAATCTGTGTAGAAATCGAACGAGTGCCGTAATCGAATCAAGTCGAGTGTAATGCAAATCTATTGATGTGACTGAATTCACGCGAACAGTTAGAAGACTCAAAAGCACGTAAATTCTAAAAAGAAGTAAATATTTTTGGTAAGGGACTTACGATGAAAAATGAAGACTTAAAGCAGCGAAGGTGAGTTCGTATTGATTTGCTAGCGGGAAAGTAGAGGACGAGACAACAGCAAATCACCAAACACTACAAATGCAATCAGAACGCTATAGAATTTTTCCGGAATCGTTGCTGGCGATGACGTGCTTGCGGGAAGCAACAACGTTCGCGGATTAGGAGTGAGGTGAACTATAAATAATTCTTCCGCGTTCTCTAAAGGGTTCTGAACTCGAGAGCCCTTCCGAGAAACGGGGAAAAAGTTAGTTATTACATTGGCCTCCAGAGTCAATTTTAGTCAGTTAGTTTTGTGGGGAGTGTGGCCGCGAAGGACCTTTTCGAGGAATCATCCTGATGTACAGTAAAAATTCTGCGTTCTCGCCCACTTAATGGCAACAAATCTGTTGTTAATCTTCGCCTCCAAACGCTTGCCGTGTGCTGCGTTATGCGTGTCAATAATGAGCGTGACCGCTTCTCCTGCTCCAGCAATGAAGACAAATTGTTTGCTTTGTTTTTTGGTTGTTTGCCTCGTAAATATTTGCAGAAGTAATAAGCGAATCAACAGCTAATTCTGTCTAGACGAAGCCAACGAAGTCTATTTATCGCTTTTGTTGCTCACGCACTCTTTAATGCGCGGGCGAAGCTGCTGCAACAAGCTAGGGGAGCTTGGGAAATTCTGTTTCACAGCATTTTCGCATTAATATATTCTTTAGTAATTGGAATTCCACGCATTTCGTCGCCCTGCATGCCAGCAGAAGTAATCCGCCGAGAATGAAGACTCATTAACAGCGCCTGCCGTCGCGTGGGAAACACGAAACAAGTTGAAAAAGTTGTCCATTAAAAGGAAAAATCAAACTAGCAGAAACATTAGAGAAAACCAACGACGACTAATGCAAATTAAAGCGTCGGAAATCAAGTGCGGCGAGCTGGCAAGTTGACGCAGAGAGAGAGAAGAGGCCTCGCATTGAAAGGCGCTGCCATTGCGAGGTTCTGTTGGCTTGTCCTCCGGCCTGCTCGCCGCTCTCTTACTCGCCCTCGCCGCCCCACCCATCCCCCAACGCAACAGCAGAACGCCTGCTCTGCGTGTGCATCACGCTGGGACGCCTTATCGTCGCTCCGGCTAATTTTTTCCACTCGTCCTCTTTGTAATTTATTCCCCGACTGAAGATTTCATCAGAGGTTCACTAAATTGAAACGTCCTTCGCTCGCACGCTTGGCGGCGCGCTGGAGACGCTGTTGCTGCAGCTTCAGATGACCGCAAAGCGTACGACGGCGACGACGACGACGGCGAATGAGTGCACTGAAAGTGTAAAGCGAGACTGCTTCACACACACACACACCCACGTAGGCTTCTCTCCGTCCTCAGCCTGACTCTTCCTCCCCCTTCAGCCATCACGCCGACGTCATTCAGTGCCCCGCAAACCCACAGTTGAGTCGCACATTCCGCACTTTAAGTTGGCTCGACAAAATGGCCTGCCTCGTGCCGTGGAGTGGCACACTTAATTCTGCCATCAGCGGCACGTTGAAGTCATCCGCAGCTCCGTCCTCCGTCTCGCTCTGACCCTCGCCACTCACCGTTGTTGCTGCTGCTGCTGCTGCTGCTGCCGCTGCTGCTGCTGTGCTTCCCGTGTCGGGTTGCGCTTGGCGTTGTCAGTGATGAATGTTTATGGAATTCATAAAATTTCAAATAGGACATCGTCATTCTGCTGTTGTTGTTGTTTGTTTGCTGTTTGTTGTTTGTTGTTTCTTGTTTGTTGTTTGTTGTTGTTGCCGTTGGTGCTGATAAAGTTCGAGTAACAGCGACGAACTTGGCAAACGCATCGCACACACACTGCTGGGGAAGAAAAGAAACAACAACTGTTGTTGTTATGTTGGTACACAGAAACCGGAGATCGCCTGGTAACAACACCAACAACAACAACAACACTCTGTATTCAGTGCTGATGAAGCGGCGCAGCAACAGCCAAAACTGCAACAGCCTCGTCATCAGCAAAATCAACCACGCAATCATCATCAAGAGAAGCCATCATCAGCAGCAACACAGTTATTCACGTCGGTTTCTTTATCCGCTCCAACATTGTTGTCAGCGGCAATCTGGAGAATCGTTCCTCCCAAAATCGTTATCATCATCGGGACACGGGAATTACAATTTTCCCAGTAGACGCGGGTTTCTCGTCATTATCGTCGCTACCATTGCGAACTCATCGACATCAAATACGGAACCATCATCGACTTCAGCGTCATCATCAACCGCCACACAAACGTTGATCAACTTCTCTTCTCGTCGTCGCGGTCGTTGTCGTCGTCGTTGTCGTCGTTGTCGTCGTCGGGTTCCTCGTCATGATCAGCGTTGCCATCAACAGTCAGCACGCGCTCTGCAAGTGACAGTTTCTCCTTCGGTCTCTGGAGGAGAGCGGCTCCCGTCGGCTCTCGCAGGCAGCCGCACTGCTGTTGCCGCCTGCCAGCCGCCTGTTTCTCGTTCAGGGACTCATTTTCTTGTCGGTCGCGCTGTGCAGCCATTCGCAAGTTCCACTCGCTGTCACTGACGTTGCCACTGCTGTTGCTGCTGCTGCTGCTGCTGTTGATGTTGATGTTGATGTTGATGTTGCTGCTGTTATCACTGCTCTTGTTTGTGTTGTTTATGATTATGTTTTCCTCGGTCTCCGCCTCATGCGTCCGCCTCGTTGGTGTCGGTTGGGCTCCCAAGTGTGCCTCTGAGACTCCGTTTTCCACGTCCGCACCTCCTGCTTCCCGCAGCCGCAACAACCACAGCAGAGCGCAGCATTTGTGCGTACCAACCAGCCTGCAGTTGCACCCGCAACCACCAAAATGCTGCCCTCAATTTTCCGCAAAAATCTCAACTGAGGTTCACTCGGCAAATTTAGTTTATGCGTATCCTGTGTGGATTTCCAGCAAGGACAACAATGCAGCTCGGATTGCGGGTGGAGTACAGGGCAGCAGGAGGCAGAGTGCCGCTGCCCCTCCGCTGTGAGGTCTGCAAAAGTGCAAAATGATTTGGGGGGTCGGAATGTACGAGCGGCAGCAGAATCGCACAGGCGAAGAGGTCAAGTGGGAGCTGGAGCAACAGTAGCCGCTCTGCCAGCGACCGAAGCACCAGAGCGACGCACTTCGAACCCCCTGGCCGGCGCCGAGACGACCTTCCAGAGGCGCGCCTGCTTGCTTATCGGGAAAGTGCGGGAAATAATGAATGGTAAACAATTATGGGAAGCGTTGCCACGTTTCGCCACGTTTCGCCACGTTTTGCCACTTTGAAGGTCCATCGTTGCCTGCCATTCAGTTTGCAGCCGCAGCGCATTTGCGTTGGCGATGGTGGGTTCAGAGTTTCGTCCTTTTTCATTTTCTAAAATTGCGAGTGTGTTAACGAGTAAACACAAGCTCTCCCTCTCTCACTCTCCTTCTCACTGTTACATTTCTCTCTCTTGTAGGTGAAGGAGGAGATTTAATGTCATTTCCTTTCAGATATCGTTTCTGAAAATCCGAATTTCTGGACTTTATTGCCAAAGGAACTCTTCGACGATTTTCCCAAGGAAAGTGTAAACGTATAAACAAAAGAGAAAAATTCACTCGAAATTGTTATGAATTCTCCTCGTTTAATCTCAGATGGACTTCTTTTCCACTCTGCGCGCTCATCTGTCACCCGAACTCATTTTCGTTGCTCGCGTTATTGCGATGACACAATCATTTCCAGTCCGCAATTGCCGCCGCGGCGTTCTGCCGTCATCATCATAAATTCACTTTATCAGCGCCGTGCGAATCCATCAACGCCAACACATTACAGCGACTGTGATGGCCGACCGTCACACACTCCTGCCTGCGAGTTCGCTGTGAGTGGCGATACTTTCGGCACGAAACGCCATCAAGCCGAAACCGAGCGACTCGGCCAATCTGCAGGGTCCGCTGCGGCGACCCGCGACCTGCTGCACCCGCTTGTATGTTAATCGAGAATTATAGCGTTCCGGGAGTGCGTAAGAATCATCATATCACATCGTGGACGGCTACTGCTGCTGCTGCCGATGGTGATGATCATGCTGATGTTGATGTTGATGTTGATGTTGATGTTGCCGTTGATTATCGCGATGCTGCTCAAAGTGATACGAAGATTGAGGTAAAAAATAAAAGCGAAAAACTACTTTATGAATGTCAGGCTGTTAATGGAATCCTTCTCGCCGAACTGACATCCTCACGCTCTCGCTGAAGGTGCTCTGAGTTGTTATGCTGACTGTGAATTTGGCTGTTGCTGTTGCTGTTGTCGTTGTCGTTGTCGTTGTCGTTGTTGCTGCTGCACTCTCCGCTTAATGAGAAAAGTGATGTCAAGTTAAAATGACTCACTTAACAAAGTATCAGATCAGAAAGTTCTCCGTGCAACTTCTGCTTGTTGCAGCGCTCGCCGGCTGCTGATTAAAACTCTGCTGTAATTATCCGCTCTCGAGAAATTGTATTCTCCTGATGTCCTGCATTATTTAATTGAGACAGCAAGCTGCAGACTCTACAATGGGATTGCGATTACAAAGTTTTCAAATTAAAATTTCCAACTTGATTGGTTTGTTCAGCGATACTGAGTTTCTTTCTGTGCAACTTTTCCCCGAGAAGATGGAAAGTAAATTCCTTCCTTGTTCTCCATTCCTCTGGTTCGAGGAGAACATTTTTCCTACTTTTATACAACAGCATTTAACGATACACGTGTGTGCTTCTTGAATATTGCAAAATAACACACAAAAACCCTTCCACACGCTTATAATAATAAATAAAATACTACTATTTCAGGATTATCTGCGCCGGTTTTCACGCCCGGCTGCAGTTTCCTATGTTTCATTTTGCCTTTTTTCGAGGGCGACCTTTTCAAACTCCTTCCGGAATAAATCTGCGAAAGCCTAAGAGACTTTTAAAGGATTTGAGAATGCTATTTTCTCCTTAAATATGTTTTAAATTTCGTTTAACTTCTCAGGTTGTCCTCGAAGACTCCCCTCGAAAGGTTAAAAGTGACCCATTTAATGAGAAGTGTGGCTTTTCTTCCTCTTCCTGTTGTTGTTTACTGATTGAATTCGGGTGGAAGATCGTCTGTTTCGTGTTGGGTTCACGTTATAAAAGCTTTCATCGGTCTACTGAGCCACTGAAGCCGCTCTTAATTCAGCTGTATTTACATATTTTCCAAGGAATATCAAAGAAGTGGGTTTTTCCTTCCTTACTCGCGCAGGTAAATAGTAATTTTGTTGCATTAAGAAAATGCATGGAGTTCCTTATACTTTCTACAATTCTTCGCTGCCTTTAATAACTTTCAAATCGTAAAATCAAACGCAAAATTCATTATCTCCTCACAGTTGATGTCTCGCAGGGTTCGCAGGGTTCTTTCTGCAAATCCACGCTTATATTTCGCGTCAAAGTTGCCTTCGTAATCATGTCATCCCGCGAATCCCGCAACTCTTCCTCACTCTCTGTCTTCGTCTGCTTACTTTATTACATTAAATTGGTGGAACTTCTTTAATTACGAAGCTGCAGTTTTTTCCCAGCCCGTGGGTTATGAAATTTTTATCTGTCGCTGTGCTCATTCCTTCAGAGGACAAAGTTTCCATGCACATGTCTGGAATTTTGATATCTTCATTTGATGCGCTTGAAGATTTAATGCAGATTTTATGTCGACATAAAAAATGTGGAAAACGCCAAATGAGGGAGTGATTCATGGGAGAAGGAGAGGCCAGGAGGAAAGGGGAGTGCGTGTCTGTCAGATTATTGCAACAGCAAGGAATTCTACATCATGATTTATTCGTACTTTCATACTTTAGAGAGTCGTAAAGGAATTAATACGGATATCCTTGAAGTTTTAATTTTAATAACTAATAGTTACTCGCGAAGAAAGAGAGCTAGACAGACAGAGAGAGCGATAGAGGGAGAGATATTATTAGAGAGAGAGACAGAAAGAGAGAGAGACAGAGAGAGAAAAAGAAAGAGATGGTAAGAGAGAGAGAGAGAGAGAGAGAGAGAGAGGGATGGTAAGAAAGAGAGAGAGACAGAGAGGGAGAGAGAGAGAGAGAGTGCAAAATTGAGAGATGTCAGAAATCCCAGACATTTGGCGAGGATATTTATGCCTCGAGTATCAATCAAAGTGCTCCTCTCGAATTCGAGACGGTAATCGGGATCGAGGCGGGTGTCTCAGCCGCGACGATAGCTGAGTTCGAGTCAACGTATTTACCGCCCCGATGTTGAGTAGACGATCGACACAGAAACAGATTTCTCAGTCGAGAAGCTAAAATGATGCGAAAAAAACTCATTGGATTTTCCTTTTTGGTTGAGACAAGAATGGATCGTTGATCCCAAAGCTTTCGGGATGCTTATACCTCGAACACTAAAGCTGTTAATTAGAACAGGAGATCAATTAACCGACTGCCCACATGGCACTGATATTTTCGCAGGAAAGAAAGGAGAAAAGGCTCCACCTCGCCTCTGAGGCAACGCATACGAGAAGCGGCACGCGTATATGTTATTTATAAATAGTAATTTACATTCGGATGCACAGAAACCAGCGACTGTGGGAGAGCAAGACAAACTCCATGGCAACCCCGCACGTCTGAGTATTTACACGGAAGACTGTTCGAACTACCCGCTAATTAATAAGCAAACTAATTAGCGTTTTCGTGCGCAAGAGGGACCAGCTAAGACACGCTGGCATCCCACAAGTCTTTTCTGCGGCACGAAAAGCTGCCTGCATTTCATGAACGCCGCGTCATTCCACGGCAAACCCCACACGCGGGAAGAGCAGCTGTTGCCTGCCATCCTCCGCCATCCCCACGCCTTCCCTTGCCGCGCCCCATCGTCGCCCTTTAACATCATCTGCAGATACCTGCACCAAGTTCTCGGCTTCTCTGCGGTCTCGTTGAACAGGTTGCCGCAAGGCTCGAATTTAGTTTGCAGAGCTTTTCTGCCCATCGAACGAGGCAGCACTCGGCACCATTAGTCGCTTTCCAAGTCAATGATTGCGTGTCCCCAGGCGCCCGAGCAACAAGCGTTGCGAACAACACCGCCATCAGCACTCCGACAGCCACCAAATGTCTATCAGCGCTCACGTAATTATGTCATTTATTGTAGTTCGTGCGAAGCGCCATCCGTTCGCTGTTGTCGTGCGCGTCGGAAGGGCTGCACAGTCAAGGGACGCCGTTCTCGCTGTGACAGCCGCCGTAATCGTTCCTGGAGTTCGGCTGTTCGGCTGATCAGCTGTTCGGCTGTTCGGCTGTTCGGCTGTTCGGGTGGCTTCGAAGTCCCTCCCGACACTCGCAGCTACGACGTATAAATATTTGATTAGGCTTCTTGTTTATGGGACCGAGCTATTTTGTCGCTTTTTTACCTCCGTACCCGCCGGCTGTGGTGGTGAAGGCAACCACTAAAAGGACGAGAAGGGATTCTCCATTCAAGGTTTCCGTGCCCCAAGCATTTGCCCGTCGATACACGTGGTTCGTTTAGCTTCGTCCCTGAGGATGCAAAACAATCGCATCCACTTACAGCAAGCATCACTCGGACTTAAATAAAGTGACTGCCTGGTCGAAACAGCGAATGATTTCTCTCAAAGGGACTTTTGAGAGGAAACGTCTAAATTAGGGTAACTCGATCAAGCTCTTCGTCGTCAGTCGTAGTCGAACATTGCGAAATCGAACAAATTTGCTTTGAGTTGGTCAGGAGAGCGAGAGAAGTTCAGTGCGGTCAGAGTTAAATCACCCGAAAACCTGCCAACCTCTTCACAAATACGTGGCATACTTTAGGGCGAATGATAAATACAAACCCGTCATCGCACGCACAATCGTTGGCTTCTCTTCCAGAGGACCAAACAATGCAGGTCGACAACCAGCAGGCCAACAACAACCACAACGACGTACTCGTATTGCGAGTTCTGGCAATCAGTGACGAGTGAGGGTTTATTTAGATCGCTCACCAGTTTAAGCCTCCGCTGTCTCTTGTCGCCATGCTGCCACCCGTATTTTATAAATCCCTCGTCCCTTCTCTTGCCAAATCTCTCGCTCTGTGTGTGTGTGTGTCACTCTCGCCATTCGCTCTCATTTTATCCAGTGCTTTGTTGACTCGTTAGAATCCTTCCTAAATGAATAGATGTCGTTGAAAGGATTAACTCCTTGCAAAGTTCTGCTCCTTGTTTTTTTCAGCACTGAGAAAAGCTTCGCTTGATGTGTACAACCAGCTGCTGGTTTCTCTGGAATTGACATTTGTACGGTTGCTGAGTCCTGTCTCGTTAGCTGTGCGGTTACGGTGGCCAAGGACAATCTCCAGTCCATCCTTTTCCGTTTTCCGAGTCCTTTGTTGCTTCTGCCGCCGCCGCCACTGCTTTTTATGTCTTCTGTAAATAACATATAAAATTGACAAGTTTGCAAAAGTTTGTTTGTACGTTCTCAAGCAAGATAACGGTTATTTTAAGACCTGATATTGTTATTCTTATGAGATTTTTAACCTCCTTCGTTTACCCGCAACTGTCAGTGGAGCTTACAACGCCTTGGACAAGCATGTCTACCCGCTGATGCCGGAGCAGTTATTGCAGTCATATTTGCGGCGTAATCACTCCCGCCTCGCGTACGACTTTTAAGGATCGCACAGGTCATCCAGAATATAAAGGGGTCCGAGCGCACTACAACTGCCGCCGTCTGGTGGTGGCTGTATGGCCAGTCCAGTTCGTAACGCGTGGTAAGTTTTCGGAAATTGGCGTGGAGTTTCCCTCCACGCAGACTAACTTTGGGCTTTTCCATTTCAGGATCCATTCGCTGGCGCACAAAGTATGGAATTGTACCCGAGGCGCCGGCCAACGCACTTCTACTCGCAACCTGATCCGCCTCAGTCCCGACAAAGTCGCGCTCCCGAGCACTCCCGCGACAAGTTGTCGCCGCCCAGTTACATTATATAGACGTGGCCATAAGTGGGCGGGGACATCGATGGTTCCATGCAGGTGTGGATGGCAGTGCAGTGGATTGAAATCTGTGTAGAAATCGAACGAGTGCCGTAATCGAATCAAGTCGAGTGTAATGCAAATCTATTGATGTGACTGAATTAACGCGAACAGTTAAACGCACAAAAACACGTAAATTATAAAATAAAGTGAATATTTCTGGCAACGCATTTATTATGGAAAACAAGTCAAAGTGTTGTCTTCGGCCAGGCTGAAGTCTAAGCACCCTACACCCGAGTAGATAAAAAAATAACAAATTCGTCAGTTAACAACTTTTGTATAAGTAGGCGGATAATTTTTGTATAAGTCTTATACAAAAGTATTGACAACTTTTGTATAAGTATTGACATTTTTTGTATGCGTGGGCGTGGCAAGCCCATTTTTTGCGAGCAGATTGCTAATGCCTCCAGATACCCCGCGATAAAGTTACGTCTTCATATCTTAAACCGTTTATGAGATATTGCCAACTTTTGTATGAGTGGCCGGACGTGCATTTTTTGGTCGTCCGTCCACTCATTTTTATAATGGCGCTATTTGTTCGCTGTGTATGTGGTATAGAATTGCACCTCAATATCTCGCACGGTTTATGAGATATTCATCTTATAACATTTTTCGAAACGAGCGAGCGGACGTCAGATCAGGATACTGTGCGGTCCCAGAATTTAAATTTAGATCAGTATGAAGGCAATCGAAATGTAATTAATGTCGCTTGCGATTCTTCAAAGTGTTCGGTGTACCCATTACAATTGATGGTGCTAATCATGAAGTTCTGATCGACATTTTGTAACCTCATGAATAGAGCGACCAGGTAGGTTACCTTCGTAAAACTGCTGGCGTTGACCTTGCAAAGCTCCTGAAGTAATGTTATTCTGGAAGTTGAAGATCTTCTCTTGTTGTGAATACAACTACAAGTATTATTAATCCTCTCTTTCATTTAGATTGCCTTTCGAAGCAAGCGTTTGCAATAATTAAGCAATTTGCTGAGTCCTTTGCCAAGCTAGCGTTCGGCACGAGGTCACAGTGATCGATGCATATGCAGCGATTTTCGTGTGTGAAAACTTTATGAAGAGTTGTTTTGTGCCAGTGAAAATTCACCGCCGCAATTGGAGTCCCATCATTACAAATTTTATCATTTTCATCCAGATCTTGGATTTCATGGAAGTATATGAGCGAGAAAGCCAACACAAAGTTGAGTGTATGAAATTGTGCAGATAACTAAAAATGGTGCGGGAAATTAAAATTGCTACGTTTCACACGAATTTGCCCACTAAAATTACCCTCGACAACTGGTGGCATCGACAAACACATGCGAACGCAGCGATATCTGATGACCAGCCGATGCAATGTGATGGCGCAGATTGAGGTCCGGCGAGAAGACAGGTAGGTGGCGAGTCAGAGGACGTTGGTGCATGCTGTTCTCTCGAATGACGTCGATGCCCATCAGTGCTGCCATTACCCGCAGTGGCTGTGGACAGGTCCAGCTTCGATTTGCACGCATTACTCTGCGAGAGAAGATCAGCACAGCTTAGCTCAGAGTTAGAATCGAAGAGCGGACGACTGTTGCGCTGTTTTTGCTGTTGCTGTTGCTACTTCTGTTGCTTTACTTTTTTACGAGTGGGTGAATCCAACTCTGGATACGAATGACGTTGCTGAAAATAGATCAACAGAACTTTAAATAATTAAGCATTTCAAGAGATAAAGATGCAGATAGCGTTACCATCCGGTCGAGACCGTATTTTAAGAGGTTAGACCGCAAACCGCCCGGATTTTAATTAATGCGTTGATTAGTTTGGTTGGGCGCGTAATAATCATACACTACATTACAATACCCGTTTAAATGGAGAAATGTCACGGTCGTAATCATTGCAAAGGCTGGCAGGCCGACACGTTTCTTTCTTAAAGATTTCAGACCGATCACCCTCTCAACTTTTCTACAATATTAAAGACACCAGAGAGGCTGGTCTTCCTCGATGTAGAGGCAGCTTCAATCCCTTTCTCTCATAAGAAGGCAACCCTTTTAGAGGTAATCCGCGCCAGGTGCGCGAGCAAGGACACAAGAAGGGGGAAACGGAAGGGACGCAGCATCCGATGACCCAGCCTTTGTGCACGAAATTCGCAATGCTTTGTGTTGCACTTATTGGCAGTTTATTAAAAGTTTTTTAACAATTAAAAAACAGGGGATGCCCCCTGAGGTTAGTGGGAAGGGGAAAGAGGGAGTAGTGACGGTTTACACTTCGCTTAAAGGTTTCGACACTGTAGGTGGGCGGGAAGACATTCGCAGGGAGATTATTCCACAATCTAATGACGCGACCGGAAAACGAATTGTCACGGTAATGCGTGGTTCGTTGGAACGGAATCGCGTGGTAAAAAGGGTGCACCCCTCTGGAAAGCCGAGTGGTTCTGCTAAATACCTGAACCGGAGAAATCAGGCCGGCTACTTCAGAGGAACTTTTACCATGAAAGTAACGGTAAAATAATGATACACACCCTACATCACGACGACGCTCCAAGGTTTCAATAGAACTGGATACCCTACTGTCCCCTATAAGTTTTAACGCACGACATTGGGCACGGTCTAGGAGCTAAAGATAAGTTCGCAAAGCTACCGACCATATATGCGAATTGCACTCCATTTTCGACGGATATAGGTGGTGTAGATACAACGAAGATCGGTTGGAGTGAAGTATTTACACCGCTTAAGAAAGCCTAAGCACTTGGCTGCTTCTTTCGACACGTCCAAAATGTGATCATTTCAGCGAAGATCGCATTGGATTGACATGCCCAGAACATCAAGAGCCTCCGACTCATTAATATCTACACCAGCCATATTTAGAGGTGGGAAGTTGTTACCCGCCAGACGCTTGTGGGTCAACAACAGCATTGGGTCTTCCGCACATTAAAATCGACCCTATTCGCTCGACCCCACTCCTGGATTTTGTTAAGGTCGGATTGGAGTGTGTCATTCATAATTCTGCGTTTTCTAGTGATCTCCAGAATAGAGGGACGCCTGGAGAATGAATATGAATGACAAATGCTGCTGTCATCAGCAAACGAGTAGACGGGGTTTGATGTCAATGACAGAAGGTCATTGATAAAAATGAGAAAAAGAGTTGGAGACAGGACCGAACTCTGCGGAACTCCAGCATTATTGGAGTGCTCTTCGGAAGCAAAGCCGTCTATCACAACCCGAATAGAACGGCCGCTGAGGAAACTCGATATCCATCGAGTGAAAGTATTACCGACACCATAAGCAGTCAGTTTAGACACGAGTGCTTTGTGCCACACCCGGTCAAATGCCTTGGAGATATCCAGCGCAACAACCTTGCTCTCACCGAACTGGTGAACACAACTGTTCCACCGCTCAGTGAGGAACGCCATCAAATCGCCTGTGGAGCGGTGAGCACGGAAACCGTACTGGCGATCGCTACCCAATTAGTTGCTCTCCAGATACCTCATCAGGTTAAAATTTATAACGCTCTCCATAACTTTGGAGAGCATTGAACAGATTGCTATGGGCCGGTAATTTGCAGGATTCGTAGCCTCACCTTTTTTGGGAACTGGCTGCACATTGGCAATCTTCCAGGAAGTGGGAAAAACTCCTGAAGTAAATGATAAATTAAAGCGATTGCGCAATGGGCGAGCCAGTGTTGAGGCGCACTTTCTCAACACATGGGCCGAAATGCTATCCGGTCCCGAGAACTTGTGGACATTGAGGTCTGCAAGCACTCTTTTAACAGCTCGTGTTCGAAAATGCATCTCAGGCATAGTATAAGATACATCATCGACCGCGGGCAGTGGTTGGCTACTCTCAGGAAGAGAGCAGTTTTCAGCAAACATTTTGGCTAATAAGTTTGCCTTATCAACCGATTGAGTGAAGATCTGATCATCCTTGAGGAGAGTTGGAATAGACGATCGCGTCTGATTCTTCACTCTCCCCACGAACGACCAAAAGTTCTTACTACCCTTATGGTATTCAAGAACTCTACGTCTAAGGCGCTGTTCGTAAAGAACTTTTTCGCGCTTTAGGGTCGCATTGCACCTATTTCTGGTCTGGTTGCGCAGCAGTTTAGTATCAGCAGTTTTGTTTAAACGCCAATTCTATCTCTGAAACACAATTGCCAATTGAAACGGCTTCGCACATCCCAATTAGCCTTCTCATAAAGCCACACTTTCCGCTTCGGAGCTGGCTGGTGAGCGGATTGAAGACTAATAATATTTTGAGACGTTTATGGGATATAGACAAATTTTGTATAAGTGGGCACACCACGCCCATTTTTGGTATACAAATTGGTAATACCTGTAGATACTTCGTAATAAAATTACGTATCTTCTACCGTTTACAATATATTGACAGCTTTTGTATGCGTGGAACGCCCATTTCACATTGTAAGCGCTGACGAAATGCGTGAATTTTTAGCAGTTATTTTTAAACGTACTGTTGACTTGAGTGCGAAAGCTTTAGAAATCCTGCAAAAATATTTTGTAACCTCATGAATAGAGCGACCAGGTAGGTTACTTTCGTAAAACTGCTGGCGTTGACCTTGCAAAGCTCCAGAAGTAATGTCTGGAAGTTGAAGATCTTCTCTTGTTGTGAACACAACTACAAGTATTATTAATCCTCTCTTTCATTTAGATTGCCTTTCGAAGCAAGCGTTTGCAATACTTAAGCGATTTGCTGAGTCCTTTGCCAAGCTAGCGTTCGGCACGAGGTCACAGTGATCGATGCATATGCAGCGATTTTCGTGTGTGAAAACTTTATGAGGAGTTTTTTTGTGCCAGTGAAAATATCCGCCGCAATTGGAGTCCCATCATTATATAGGAAGCGTGGATGAGCACGTGGCGGACTTTAAGAAAGGGTTGAGTGAATATATTCAACGTTACTATGAGAAGCCAAAGAGTTATGTTGGCATCAATCCGTGTTCTTGCAGCGGCATCAGCGGCGGCTTGTAGCTGGTAGCTTCGTTTCTTGGTTTCCACTATGAATGTGCAGTGTGGGCGTCCACTTTTCGAGGCATTTAAGTGGTCGAGATACACCTCGTCGAGAGTCTGCTAGAGAGGAAACGGTGGTTAGGAATTTTAAACCGAGAGAGAATTTAAACTGAGATAGAGATTTTAAACTGTGATATTTAAATAAAAAACCATATAACGATTCTTCTGCTTAACTGAGAAAACAAACACTTTTAAAAAGACTAAAAAACATTTTCAGAATTTTATGTCAATATTTTTATCGTCAAATCTGTTCACTTTTCCGAGCAAACAATTTATCAAACGAATATATTTTGGTTTACACATTTGTTGGTTTGGTTAATTCTTGGTATTTTGTCCAAATAGTGAGAATCTCTGTAATAACTTCGTTGGGAAAAGCCCAAGCTTGCCATCGCTAATACCACCCAAATGGAGAAGGAAGATATGGAAATGTCCGACGACGGGGAAATGGATCTGGAGGAGTCCGACGAAATCGCTTCGTCCAGCGCCGCAAACTCACCGCCACAAACTGAACGCTTTGTGGTGAAGAAATGGAATTGTCGGGCTTTGTGGGCGTGGGATGTCATCGTGGACGACTGTGCCATCTGCCGCAACCAGATCATGGACGCGTGCATCGAGTGCCAGGCAAAAGCCCCTTGCAAACCTGGGGAGGAATGCACCGAAGCCTGGGGAGCGTGTAACCATGTCTTCCACTTCCACTGCATCGATAGATGGCTGAAGACGCGCCAAGTTTGCCCACTGGATAACGTAAAGTGGGTATACAAGAAGAATGGCCAGTGAGGAAGTTCAGAAGTCAATGCGGAAATGCGTCGCGAACCGAAATCTTGTATTTGTTTATAATTGAACTAAATATTAAAATAAAAGCCTCCAAATGCGACATAATAGTTATAGATTTAGATTTTTAGGGGTCTAGAGATATCTCTGAGTAGTACGCCTCGAACTTAAGCTTTACCGAAAAGTAAGCTCCACCTCTGAGTTTTCTGTGCCAGTGAAAATTCGCCGCCGCAATTGGAGTCCCATCATTATATAGGAAGCGTGGATGAGCACGTGGCGGACTTTAAGAAAGGGTTGAGTGAATATATTCAACGTTACTATGAGAAGCCAAAGAGTTATGTTGGCATCAATCCGTGTTCTTGCAGCGGCATCAGCGGCGGCTTGTAGCTGGTAGCTTCGTTTCTTGGTTTCCACTATGAATGTGCAGTGTGGGCGTCCACTTTTCGAGGCATTTAAGTGGTCGAGATACACTTCGTCGAGGGTCTGCTAGAGAGGAAACGGTGGTTAGGAATTTTAAACCGGGAGAGACTTTAAACTGAGATAGAGATTTTAAACTGTGATATTTAAATAAAAAACCACATAACGATTATTCTGCTTAACTGAGAAAACAAACACTTTTAAAAAGACTAAAAAACATTTTCAGAATTTTATGTCAATATTTTGATCGTCAAATCTGTTCACTTTTCCGAGCAAACAATTTATCAAACGAATATATTTTGGTTTACACATTTGTTGGTTTGGTTAATTCTTGGTATTTTGTCCAAATAGTGAGAATCTCTGTAATAACTTCGTTGTGAAAAGCCCAAGCTTGCCATCGCTAATACCACCAAAATGGAGAACGAAGATATGGAAATGTCCGACGATGGGGAAATGGATCTGGAGGAGTCCGACGAAATCGCTTCGTCCAGTGCCGCCAACTCACCGCCACAAACTGAACGCTTTGTGGTGAAGAAATGGAATTGTCGGGCTTTGTGGGCGTGGGATGTCATCGTGGACGACTGTGCCATCTGCCGCAACCGGATCATGGACGCGTGCATCGAGTGCCAGGCAAAAGCCCCTTGCAAACCTGGGGAGGAATGCACCGAAGCCTGGGGAGCGTGTAACCATGTCTTCCACTTCCACTGCATCGATAGATGGCTGAAGACGCGCCAAGTTTGCCCACTGGATAACCAAAAGTGGGTATACAAGAAGAATGGCCAGTGAGGAAGTTCAGAAGTCAATGCGGAAATGCGTCGCGAACTGAAATCTTGTATTTGTTTATAATTGAAGTAAATATTAAAATAAAAGCCTCCAAATGCGACATAATAGTTATAGATTTAGATTCTTAGGGGTCCAGAGATATCTCTGAGTAGTACGCCTCGAACTTAAGCCTTACCGAAAAGTAAGCTCCACCTCTGGGTTTCCGCTCAGATTTATCCGAAAAGTGAAGTGTAGCGCCCAATTTGTGAGGATAACTAAAAATGGTGCGGGAAATTAAAATTGCTACGCGTCACACGAATTTGCCCACTAAAATTACCGTCGACAACTGGTGGCAGCGACAAACACATGCGGACGCAGCGCTATCTGATGACCGGCCGATGCAATGTGATGGCGCAGATTGAGGTCCGGCGAGAAGACAGGTAGGTGGCGAGTCAGAGGACGTTGGTGCATGCTGTTCTCTCGAATGACGTCGATGCCCATCAGTGCTGCCATTACCCGCAGTGGCTGTGGACAGGTCCAGCTTCGATTTGCACGCATTACTCTGCGAGAGAAGATCAGCACAGCTTAGCTCAGAGTTAGAATCGAAGAGCGGACGACTGTTGCGCTGCTTTTGCTGTTGCTGTTTCTGTTGCTTTACTTTTTTACGAGTGGGTGAATCCAACTCTGGATGCGAATGACGTTGCTGAAAATAAATCAACAGAACTTTAAATTATTAAGGATTTCAAGAGGTAAAGCAGCAGATAGAGTCCATCTGACCGGATAAATCCGGTCGAGACCGTATTTTAAGAGGTTAGACCGTAAGCCGCCCGGATTTTAATTAATGCGTTGATTAGTTTGGTTGGGCGCGTAATAATCATACACTACATTACAATACCCGTTTAAATGGAGAAAACGGGTAATATAAATAAAAAATATAAAAGAAATATTAAAGACACCAGAGAGGCTGGTCTTCCTCGATGTAGAGGCAGCTTCAAGCCCTTTCTCTCATAACAGGGCAACCCTTTTAGAGGTAATACGCGCTAGGTGCGCGGGCAAGGACACAAGAATGGGGAAACGGAAGGGACGCAACATCCGACTGTTTATTGTTATTTTTAACAATACAAAGAAAAATTGGAGTGTTCAAAATTCAAAAGCTTTTTTCAATAAAGAGGATGAAATTAGTGAGCGCCTGTATCTCAAGCTCGCAGCGCAAATCGTCCGCCATACTTCTTGCGAAGAAGGCGATCCGTCTAGCTGACCGCTCGAAGCAGCCCCCTCGCGTTGCAATATGCGAGCCTCATCGCATCATCTCCTCCTCGAAGTCTAAATACCCTACACTCGAGTAACTAAAAAAAGTATAATTCGCCACTGAACAACTTTTGTATAAGTAGGCGGACCACGCCCATTTTTTGCGAATATTTTAGTAATGGCACTGTATGTTGCGGAATAAAATTATATCTTAATATCTCGCACAGTTTATGAGATAATTATAGCATTTTTCAAAACGAGGTGCCTTTACATTCCGTATATGAAGTAGGCGTGGTCGTTAACCGATTCCGCTCATTCTCCGTCCCAAACTGCCCTACATAACAAAGAACATTTATACACCTTCGGGTGTGGGATATAATAAAGACTAAAGCAGCAGAGGTCAGGGTTCTGATTGATTTGCCAGCGTAACAAGCGAGCTGAAGACTACAGGACGAGACAACAACAAATTGCAAAGCGGAGCAGTTATTTTTCATACTACAAACTGCTGTTATAATATGAAAAACTATAGCTGTACAAATTACAAAAACGTACTACAAATTTCCAGATTATAAATTAAAAATCACAAAGAACTAACTAAACCCGGCCACGCTCAGTCTGGTATGAGATGAATGGGTAAATAAATAAAAGTATTCTAGCGAACATGGATTCATTGAGCTCGTGGTAAATTTGTCCCTGAATTTTAAACGACGGCCTAAAATGCCCCGATATAACGTTGAAGTCATCTGTTCACAGGAATTTCAATTTCCGATGTTTGTAATCATCTGTAATTCCATTTAACAAAATCTTCAGTGGTTCTTTTGGCTGCTTAATTTCAGGTAGCTTCACTTTTCCGCTCGCGCAGCACATTCCCGATGTTTCTCCTTGAACTTTCATTGCTGTGCAGTGCGGACAAACTTTTTCCATTTTTCCGATTTGAAGGAATTTACATGAGGAGACCATTCGGTGATATGAAGTTCGATCATTCAGATATTGCAACTGCATACGTCTTCGCTGTCGATCCAATTGTTCTTGGCGTTGTTGAGAAGAATGTGCTGCTCTTCTTCTTCTTCTTCGCGATTCAACTCGTAAGACTTCAAGTCTTTCTTCCCGTTTTTTGAAGTTTTCTGAAGGATTCAAACTCTCGAAGATCGCTTGTCCCACGTCTGCCATCGAGAAGTAGATGGTAAAGAGGGAGAAGTTCGTTATTAACTTGGATTGAATAATAATCAAAACTTCTGTTCTGTGGAGCGAAGGAGAGCCGCGGTATTTCTGAACCATTTGAAGTTTGGCCCATCTGAGGACCGCAGCCTGCTGAAGTTCAGCAAGCTAAGAGTTCCAGATCGGCTTTCACTGCGCTCAGCAAGCCGTGCATCCTCATTTGGTTCCATTTACTTGCAAGAAGTGTGAAATGCACTCGTAGGTTCGCAAAGTTCGCATTAACGCCTCGCCGAGCCGCGTGAGTTTAGAACGGCTCTCGGCTGGTGTTGAGTGGGTGTGTGTGTGTGTGTGTGTGTGTGCGTGTGTGGCTACGTATTCGTGCGGATTAAGTTGAATACACTTGCGCGCTCTTCTCATGCATTTGAAACTTTGTTCGAGTGTACAGAAAGCTGATAAAATTGTTACTTCTGCGGAGCTGAAATAGAGTTCGCTGAAAAAAGACAGAAATTCGTTTGAATACCTCATTGCTTTTGGTGTCCCAACCCTGTGTGTGTGTGTGTGTGTGTGTGTGTGTGTGTGACTGTGTGTTCAATAAAATTACGCAGTTTCTCCAGTGTCGATGGATGATTGAATATTCCGTCGATTCTCAGCAGGAAGTCGAGAAACCCTTCCAGACCGAAAGAAACATCGAATCGAAAGAAATCAAAAGTGTGTACTAAAAATTTCTAAGCACGTTTTGCCTGCGCATCCAAAGAAATACAATTAAATTTTCTCCTTACAGAAGCCGGAAGAAGTTCATTATAATTGCGGATTTGAGAAATCGAAATTCGGAGGAGTTTTTACGAAATTCCAATGATTGCCAAATAAATGAAACCAGTTTTGGAAATAGAAGTCGTGCGAAGATCAACTGGTTTCGAGGTGTTGCTGTGAAAAGATGCAAAACTAATGAAGAAGCGCGAACTCTGCGAAACTGCAAATTTATTCTTGCGCGAAGGTTTCGCTGATGCTTGACTTGCAGTCAGAAGTGCGGCTGCACTCAACGCGATGATTGCAAAAAGATCAGATTTAGTAGACCCGTGAGACCAGCAGGTGTGTCTCGTGCCTCTTCTTCTGCCCGCCACGAAGATCGCGCTCGCCGACTGCGCGTGGCGCTCTTCCACATGCTTCGCTCTGCGGCGGCTGCGGCGGCTGCGGCGGCTGCGGCGACGGTGACTCGCTTCGCTCCGCATCGCCATGCAGATCTCTACGCGTCGCACATATTAATGCGTTGCGTCCGCCGCCAACTCGCTCGAGCCGCGACGAGTGCGAGTGGCTGTGAGTCGACGAGTTCTGGTGTCCGAGAATGTTAATGCGCGCCATATTCAGGACGGCCCTCCTCAGCATTTCGATGCGTGCGCGCGTCGGAATGCGCGGCACGTGGCGGCGCGGGAGGGCGGAATCCCCCGCGCAAAGAGTGAGAAACTCTAACGAATCCATTTTTATAATTATACACGTCGTCATGCGATTGCCTTCCTTGCTGGAAAATACTCTGCGGAGTCCCCCGCAACGAGCACCAACTACGCCCCTGTCGCCGCGTTATATAAAATCGTCTGCCAGCGCCTCCAGCCAGTTTATTTCGATCCAGCCGCGCGCGCCAGAAGATGTTTTAAAGTCGAATAGGAAACCTGCAGTCCACTCAGACGGAACTCAAAGAAAATTCAAGCAAAACCGACAAGATTTCGAAACGGAGAAAATATAGAGGACATCCTTTGAAAATGGTGAAGCTGGTCCTTGTTGCTTCGGCGGTGTTCGCTTTGTTGTTGTTGCTGCAGTCGCAGCAACCTGCACAAGCTTTCAAAATAATCAAAGTTGCCCGAGTGCAAGGTGAAGACAGCAATTAAGTAGAAGAAGATCAATTAAGTGACGAAATGCAGCTGAAACTAAACATCTAAAATCCCCTCCTCTCTTCTCTTGAAGGAGCTGCTCCTGCGGCTGCCGCCAGCGTCGCTGCACCGGCGGCGCCCGCCCTCGATGCCGGCACGCTGCTGAAGGGCGTCAGCAGCGCCGTCTCCACCAAGCTGAGCCTCTTCTCCTCGCTGGCCGACAGCGTGGTGCAGCTGAAGCGCAACATCAAGCAGGGCCTCGCGCGCTCCATCGGCAACAAGCTGCACTCCCTGCACTCCCTGCACCCCAACAGCGTCCACACGCTCTTCGCGAAGCCGCCGCCGCCGCCGCCGCCCGCCACCAAGACGCTGGAGAAGGGGTGTGCGGACGGAGGTGCGGACGGAGGTGCGGCAGCCCCAGCGGACGCCCCCCGCAGCGGCAGCAAGGGCGAGGGCTACACCTACTAGCGGAGTCCGCGTCGCCCGGACGCGTGTGTCTGCAGCTCGGTAGTGTGAACCGCAACGCCATTCTACGAGTAGCTAATAATAACGAGTAGTTAATAACGTGCGAAACACGCCTTTGGAGCGAGAAGAATTTCAATAAATGCTGCGAAAAAGTGAAAACGCGTTTTCATGGATGAGTGGAACGTTTATTTGTTGGTATTTTCTGAGTTCTCCTTGTAAACTGAAGCTTCAGATGTTTACATCAACTCGTCTTCACAACATCCTCTGTGATTCCGATGTCTGCCGGCGACGTTTAATTACCGCCTTCAGCTGAATTCAAAGCACGTTGAGGCGCGCTCGCCTGGTGCTGGAGAGCTCGCTGTGGCTGGATGCGCGGTGGAGCGCCGGTTGCTCCCTGGTGCGCGTGGCACGTGCGTGTGGTGGCGCGCCGATCCGTCCCTCGCTTGTTCAGCGCAAGCATAATGAAGTCGCGCGTGCACTTTTTTGTTTCGTTTGGTTTTCCTAACGATCGTTGTTCCCCAAAAAGGTTTTTGGTATTCTAACTCCGAAATTGTGCTGCGCGCTTGACTCTTCGAAGTAAACTAGTGATGAACCACTTGAGTTCTAGTCAACTCCCTACTGTTTGTTTTCTCTCTCTCTCTCTCTCTGTCTCTCTCTGAGTTCTTTCAGTGGGCTGATTTGATGCCAACCACTTCTCTCCTGAAAGCCACACCAATACTAGCACAACTCCAGCCACATACTCCCTTCCTCCCCTCTTCGCCCCCCCTCACCCCAGCAACCGGGCTGCCAACTTTCAACATTTACCTACTCCGTATTTCAATGCCTTTTGTGGAACGGAAGTGGATTTTCCATTGTTTTTAGCTTTAGATGTGTTCGGCATGGTTAACCGCAGCGCTTAATCCCGAGTCATTAGTTGACCACAAGCACGGCAGTATTTAGCAATGAGTGAGAGCAGCCCGTGAGTGAGAGCAGCCCAGGCGCGAGCGAGAGAGAGGTGAATGCGGAGAGATGTGCGGAAAGAGAGCGGCACTGCGAAATGAGTGCCCGAGTTGCTTTTAAGCCCAAGAGGTGTGAAAGAGAACGAACAACAGCAGGGACGACGGAACTCGGAATGAATTATCTGGCAAGTTATGCCGCATCACACGGCGAGTTACGACGAAGAGTCTCCAGAAGGATTTGGCACGGCTGCTGCTGCCGCTGCTGCTGCTTCCCGCTGCACAATTGTTGCGGAGTGTGGAATGCATGCGATTCCGATACTCGGAGCAGGTGCGCCGGACAGATATTATAAATGGCTGGCTGTAGGGACAATTTTAATAATTCCGCTCCTAAATTCCAGCCGGAACCCGCACTAATGGATGCCGAGCGGTATTGCATGCTGCATAATTGAGGACACTTGCAGCTGAGAGGGTTTTGGGCGCAGTTGCTTGTAGTTTTGACATTGAGATTGCGAAGAGTGGAGAAAAACCGACGGAATATCGGAAAACTTTATGAAACTAAATGTGTTCTTCTGATTTGATGTGAGAAAAGTCCTTGCCTGAAATATGTAGAAGTTTCAGCTATCTGAAGGACACGATCGTCCAAAAAATTAACTCTAACTTGAAGCTTAAGGTTCAGCGTTGTCAATTCTGAGTTGAACTTGAGGTTCAAGCTGTCAATTGCTTCGTCCTCTCGTCACCACTCATTCGCCACTCGCTGCCTCCCGGCGACGGCGCTCTCGTCGTGCCGTCGAACGCTACAGGTGCAGCGAACACTCAGCAGGAGCAGAAAGAGAGCGTCATTCAGGAATCTCTACAAAGTTGCCTCAAACTTGTCATTCCGCAAACTTTCGCGAAGACAGCATTGATGAAGCCGTCAAGACCACTTCAGTTCGACTGCTTTCTGAGTGATTTCTTTCCTCTGTCCTTCCGTTGCTCTGACTCACAGATTTCGTTTCGCTTTCGTTTCGTTTAAGCGATTAAAATGTGCGGAATTATTAGTCGCGAATCTCCGCCTCCCTCTCGCAGTCGCTCTTCCCGCGGGATGGAATTTATGAATACCTAATTTCGAGCAGCTCTTAATGTATTCATTCCGCTCCATTAATTTGCGAGCGTCTCGTGCTGGAGTTGCTGACAACGAAGTAAGTTTATCAATTTCCTGGTGAACCAGTGCTGGAGAACTTCTTAGTTTGCCATCTTGGGAGAGGGAATTCGGTGTCGAAACTGAAAACGACCTCTCAGGAGGCTTCTGCTTCTTCCGCTCTTCTTGCTGCAGTTTCCGCTCTTTCGTTTTCCACATTCACACTAAACACCGTTTTTATCATCTGGGGGGAAAAAGCTCTTCCATCCAAAATTGTGAAAGTGTATTTCGTGGCAGCTTCCAAAACGCTGTGAAGTTGTTAACCTGACGCGTAAATCACAATAAACGGCGAAGAATTCAGCGAACTCGCCGTGACGACCATCGCTGAAATGGATGGTCGCCGCGCTCAACTTAAAAGCCACAGCAATCTGAAAATACGAAAAGCGTCAACTATTCGCCGCAAGCACACACGAGTCGGTTGTTAAATGTGAAGTTTTTGCTCGAATCACGCATTTTCTCCTTCTTTTGACGGCGACTGCTGTTAAAATTTTGCCGCGATCACAGATATTCAAGGCCAATGACCAAGTTTACGAGATGAACGACGACATAAATATTTATTGAGCGCAGAGCAAGCGGCGGCAAACAAAATCCAGATTGTCTGCCAACGGCGGAGTTCACGTATGGATGACGAAGAACCTGACCATCTCACTGAACGCGCTGCCGCACAGTGGGACGAAAAGGCTGAGGCACGAGGCGAATTTGTAGCTGCCAAGTCCGTCTTGATTCCCTTCGACTCGAAGATTGAGGAGGAGGAGGAAGCACAGCAAGCAAGCCGCGCAGCTTGCTTGTGCCCACTGTGAGCTCGGCATCTCGTCGAACTCCTTTCGAGGCCCTTTGCAGCGGTTCGCCCACAATGACTTCCCTTGTAATCCCGGCTCCGTGATCATCCACCGCTCGAATTGAAGCAGCAGCTCCTCACTCCACGTCGCGCCCTTCCCGCACTCCTCACGCCGGCAGTTTGTTTCTCGAGCACATTTTGTTTACTCGCAGCCACTCGACGACACGCTCGACTAGCTCGCAAGTCGTTCCATGTACTCGGCTACCCAACGCGGCGCACACAAGTGGGAAGCTCGCGCCATCCGCTCTCGCACGGCGGAGAGCGACGGAAGGTGAGTGTGTGGCGTCGAAACGCGCTAATTTCTGGGCTCGTCAACGGGGTCGCTTAGTCGTTCCTCCGCGAGCAACACGTTGAATTGCCTGTCCTCAGTTCCACTTTAAACACCGTCTGCCGAAGACGTTCCTCCGCATCTGTGAGAAGTGACAAGGAAGACAACGGAAGAACATGACAAAGCTGGTATTTCTCTATTTTCTACTGGGGCTGACGAGCCATTTGTCCTTCCCATCCACATCGAAGGCGGAGGCGAAGCCACTCTTCTTCAAAATCGTCGCTTTTCCGCAATATGGTGAGATTTTTGGATTCTATTGTTCGCTTGCATTGCTTCTAACTGGACTTTTGCCTTGATCCGAACAGCGCCCACCACTGGCGCACCCTACACCGATTTCCTGACGCGCAAGCTCCAGTTCCTCGCCGGTTTCCTCGACCGCAGCGGCGGCGCCACTTACAACTTCGGTTTCAACAAGTTCGCCGCAGTGGCGCCCTCCGCTATGAGTGGAACGCCAACAACAACGACCACCAGAAAGCCGGTTGCGAGCACGGAAGTGCAATTTAGTTTTGTACCCGAGAGTGCAGATGCAATGACGGCTCACGCAACGGCAACAAAAACGCTGACAACAACGACAACGCCAACGCCAACGACTACTGAAAATGCCGTCCTCGATGAGAGTGGCACGGAACCCATGGCTGCCACTCCGAAGAGCGACCAAGAAGCTGTTGAACCAGCGAATGCTACGGCGGGACCTGAGGGACCTCAGAATGTCGACCCTGAAGGGACCGCCTCGTCAAAGGTCGGCGCAGAGAGTGGCGCTGACGAGTTATCTGCCGCCGTAGATGCCGATAATGCAGCCACTGAGGACACCACTGTCGCTAATGTAGATGCAGAGGACGAAGACAAGAGCTATCAATACCCTCTCCAGGAACCGGACCGCACGAAATCGCAGGATCTGGCATTGGAAGCTGAAAATGAAATCTCACACGAGGGTTTCAAGTCTCGCCAACACCGATAGTGGCAGCAAAAGTTCGTTTTGTCAGTCGCATTCTAAGTTATTCGATTAGCGACACTCAGGTGCGCCGTTCTGGACGTCTTTTTGTTAGACGCGATCTGGTCTGCGATCGTTTCTCGTGCTCCCGTTTGGGAGGAATTCTGTCTCAACTTGATTTATAACTTCATTTGTTGAATAAACCAGAATTAAACTAAAAACGAAGCGTTTTTTCTTTCTGCGAATCTCAGTACTTAAAATTTCTCTTTTTTCGTTCATTCATCTGTTGAGGGACTTCAGTGACTTCAGTGATTTGTAACCTTTATTGCTGCCTTGAAATAGTTTTTTTGTTAACTTTGACATGAGATACCTTTTGCTTGTTCAAGGCCGAGTGCTGCTTTAATGACACTTTATTGACACTTTATTGAACCTTTAAGTGTGAATCAAGTGTTTTTTCGCATTAATCTACTCATTGCGTAAACGGCTTTTAACACAATCACACATCAATGGTGACCTTCTGATCGAAACTTCGGTCGCTACCATTACACTGCGAGAAGAGCGGAGACTTTGAGACGATCGCGTTTTGTGTGACTTTCGCTTCCCTCCACCGCGATTTGCTACCCTTGCGTGGTTTTGTATTAAATTACGCATTTAAATGCTCGACATCTTTGAAAATGAGTGATTCTTAAGTTTGGAATTATTATTACTTGAATTTAATTTGTTAATTCCAATTAAGCGTCTAATCATCTAGTTGAATAATTAATGAAAACATAGCAAACATTTCCGTATCGATTTCCAAACTGACACAAGCACTTCTTTCTTGCTTCCCTACTTCCCTACCGAACACCGCCCTCCTCCCCCTGCCGGCCCTACTGAAGAAGGTTGATTTTTAATAATAAAACGTCTAATGACGCTCCCATCGAATTAACATGTTAATCACGTCCGCTGAATAATGACTTTTCCTCAAGTTTAAAAGCAGAAAGAATTTCGCAGAAAAACAACTTTCAGCGCAGAACTTGCAGAGAAGAATTTCCAGATTTCTTTTAAGCTCGAGGAAAACGTACTGTTTTTCCAATAAAGTTCTTATTTTCGCAAACAATAAAGAAGAAATTCAAAATAATTAGCTGCACTTTAGCGTTTTCTCTTTCCCGCCATTCCTGGCAGCGCCGGAGGAATTTGTAATGTAATTAAATTTTGTGAAAAACACCTCTGAATACTAAAACTCCACTGAGAAGTACATGAAAAGGGAGAAAATGCAATTAATTCAAGTCGGGAAAATATCAATAAGTTGAAGTCAAACCTCTTTAAAGCGAAGCCAGCGCGAATAATCGAGACGCGGAAATCGGACCCTCGTGCTTTGCAAATTATTTACGCAAACAGTATTTCATGCGATCAGATTTCGAGCCCATTTTTCTCCTTTTTCTTCCTTGTTCATTTTGTCCTTCATGCCGTCACGACCCGAGGTTCCGGACCCGTGAACGCTCTACCAAGAGAATAGAAAGGCTTTCGATGTTTTATCTATGAAAATAATCACAAAATCAGTGGCAGAAGCATCACAGAATTCCTTTACAATCTTTTTAAAACCCACGCAGCGTCCTCCAGAAGTCGCCGTGACCAGTTGATACTTTTTGGTCCTTCAATTCTGCCGTCCGCTTTTATTCTCCAACAAACTTGGGTGAAGTTCAATTAGAATCCAGACGGCAAAAAATTACGCACATTTAATCCACCATTCGGGGAAGAAGAGAAAAAACGGCAAAGGCTGCTTCTGCTTTTTAAAAGGCTACGCTTTCCACGGCTTTTCTGCAGATACGAGATACGAGGGAAGAAGGAGAGGACTGCACGCCGGGCTTACAAGTAATTAAAAGTTATGTTTGCGTTACTGGGTTGGAAAAGCGTTAAAGCAAATTTGATATGCAGTAAATCACACAGCAGGAAGAAGCTGGGAAGACGAAATGATCTGAAGAGAAAGAATGTATTCTGAATTTAACTGAATTCAGCGGAACAAACAGTTTTTACTTTATATTTGAGACGCGCTGAACTAGAAAGCAGCGGGCGGAATTGATCTGAGTTGAGAAATTAGCTGAATTCGTTGAAAATGGACTGAATTTGGCGGAAAGGAGCTGAATTCAGCAAAAATTGCACGATGTCGTGCAAAAATTAGAACTCGAGAAACAATAAACGAATTCAGCAAAACGTCAGGCGAATTTAACAAAAAGGTGAATTCAGCAGAAAGTTAGCTGCATTTAGCAGAAAGTTAGCTGAATTCAGCAGAAAGTTAGCTGAATTGATCTGAAAATTAGCTGAATTGAGCAAAAAATGAGCTGAACTTTGTGAAAAAGAAGTAGACAATCGACACTTAAACTATATGATTTCTGTTCATTCAAAGAAATCATTTTACTAAATTCATCCAATTTCTTGCTTCCCTCCCAAGAAGAGCGCCTGGGGGCAGCACTTAATTTCGGTCCTTGCGCGCGAGTTGCTGCCATAGTTTTTGAGCTGCAGAGAGAGAGAGAGAGAGAGAGAGAGAGAGAGTTCAGCACGTTTCAAATAAATCCGAAGTGGCCAAGGACTGCGAGATGAGCACACACTCGCACACACTCGCACACAGGCACAGACGCAGAGCTTAACGCACGCTGACCACGCGCTCCGTACGCGACCCCGCACGTGGCAGGATGAGCTGGAGCAGACGTAATGGAGCAAAATAAACTCGAGCGACGCTGGCGTGCTGCTGCGCACGTCGCGGGCATTTTCAGCGTCATTGTCGACATCTCGTCATGCATGACAGACAGCAGCAGCAGCAGCAGCAGCAGCAGCAGCAGCAGCAGCAGCAGAAGGATGCAGTGTGTCGGGCGGTCGCTTTGGCTGCCGTCAGTGCACTTCGGGCGTCACCATCAGGAGCGGCGGCGACGTGTTGTCCTCAGAATGCGTGCTTTCACTCGAAGAATAGCAAGTTTTTCTCTTTCTGCCGCTTTTGTGCATTTCCGTTGCTTTCTTTTTTTAGCTAAAGCAGCGAATGGAATAATCAAATTGTCTGCAGTGATTTTTCTCTCGTCTTCGGTCGTCTCTTGGTGCGGCTCCTTACTGAGTGGTAATTCGATATCGATCAAAATTAAATCTTCAACTGGATTTCGGTCGCTGCCAGCAGAAGCAGCGGCAGCAGACGATGACGAGCAGCGCCAGCTCCACCCAGCTGAGAGCGCGACTGGGCGTCTGCGAGGGGCGGACGCGTGCACACATAATCAGCCCAGTAACTCGCGAGCAACTACAGCAGCAGCAACGACGTCTTTATTCGCACAAAATGCAAAGAAGCAACATTATAAGTGTGAATGGCAGGGGAAATGAGTCAGCAAGCAACTTGAATGACATTCATTCGTAGTTTTGCTTTTAGTCTTTTTTTTCTGTCTTTGCCAGCATTCTGTGCTTCTAATTCTCGACACCAAAGCAAGCAGGATGCTCCGTGTCGTTGCTGCTGCTGCCGCTGCTCCTTCCGCGGGCGATACTCTCGTGTCGAGCCGTAATAAGCACTCATCGCACACACACACTTCGCACTCCATTATTGCCGACAAGCAGGTCCCGTGCTCGAGCTGCTCGGCTGTGATTGCATTGAGTGAAATTGGATTTCCCGGCTGCTGGTTTCTCTGCCGGCAGCGACATCCTTCAGCGGCGCCATCGCCAACGTCGCCAACGTCGCCAACGCCGCCAACGCCGCCAACGTCGCCTCATTAGGACGACGCTTTTATTCGCGCGATACCCGTATGAGCGTCACGCTTCGGATTAATCCGTTTTGAATTAGACATCGACGAATCGTGCCTCTCTTGTCTTCGATTTGGACGCGTATTTGCATCAGCTTCTACGTTCAGTGTCTCCGAACTGAAACTAGCAAGCGATTTTCTCTTCTTCAGAATTTCATGCTCTAAAAACAGGGCAATTTTCCATCTGAGGGAGTTGAATTTCCCATCGTGAGGCGTTTATTTCACAAGCTAGTAATGCGATCGAAGAACGAACTCCGACGGTGATGCGGCATCAGCAGTAGCAACAGGCAGCATTGGGATTTCCGCGTCTCACAGCCGACCCGATTCGCTCCACTCCACTGCTTTGATTGCTTGAGGTCGCGTTGGAGCGTGTCATTCATAATTCTGCATTTCATCAGCAAAATGACACCAAAGCGGCGAAATTTCGAAAATCGTGATCGTGACGAAGAGAATGAAGACAGCGACATCTCAATCGAGTGCGAAAGAACGATAGAAGGCCGAGGTTTGCTTTTCACATTGTCATTCACGCCGAACGCAGGCCTGGAGAGTAGCAACCATTATTGAGGTACATCAGTACCATGTCTGTAAGTTTAAGGCGATCTTCTCCTTTCAGGTATTACATGGTCCGCGCAAAGTGGGAGGCGATGAATACTCACAGATGTTGTCAAGTGTGACACTTCCACATTTGAAACCAGAAGGATCCCGACAATTTCTCTAGCGCTCTGATTACATTTTTAGCAAATCAATCCAAACTCTCACATCTTTATTTTAGTCTTTATTTCGCGTAATATATTTGTTATACAAATGTTCCACCGATAGTTGGATTTTACATGTTTTTCTAATTTTAACTTTTAACATAAATTCGGTGTAAAAAGATGTCAATCGATCTGTATTACAATCCAAATTATTTATAATTTTAAATTCATAAACTGGAAATTTGGTAATTTGTTGTTGTCTCATCCTGTAGTTTTTTGCCTTCTAAAAATATCCACTTCTTTTACATTTTACGTGTTTTTGCGCTTTTAACTATTTGCATAAATTCAGTCACATCAATAGATTTGCATTACATTCGAATCGATTTGATTGAAGCACTCGTTCGATTTGTATACAGATTTCAATTCATTGCACTGCTACTCACAACTGCGGGGAACCTGCGGGGGAATCACTCGCCACGCCCACTTTCAACAGCGTCCTATGTGACGTAACTGGGCGGCGACACCCTTCTAGTATCTGCTGGGTCTCAAAAAGTCGCGGGGGTGCTCGGGCATACGACTTTGATCGTCCGGATGCGGATTGCGTTGTGTGTAGAAGTGCGTTCGCCGGCGCCTCGGGTACATTTCCATGTTTTGAGTGCCAGGGAGCGGATCCTGAAATAGAAAAACCCAAGGTCAGTCCACGTGGAGAGAAACTCCAAACTTCCCGCCAATTTCCGAAAACTTACCACGTGCGACGAACGGGACTCTCGCTGGCGCTCTGAGGTTCCACTCCTTCCAAATATCTGCATGAAAAGTGAGGTTAGACTTTCGTTTGGAAAGCGAAAATGTGGATTCTTACGTGCGAAGACAGAGTTTCGCCCAACATGTTCATGGCCGACCACACGTAATTCATGGCAAACAGTGATCTTGAGTAAGTCTTGATCTCTCAAAAAAGCTTCTTGTGGTTCTTTATTTCTTATGGTTTTTTAAGACACTTAAAAGTTTGCTTAAGATTTTGCTTTATTTTTTATGATTTTTTAAGGAAACTTAAAATTTTGCTCACGTAAAATTTATTTTTTCTTCAATTATATTCAGTTAAAGAATTTATTATGACAGGAATTGGGAAAACAACTCGAATTGAATTTAAAGTTTGTTTATTGAACTTCTTTTTAAAAATACAGTGTTTGCAAAGAGTTTTCAAAGTGTTTAATTTATTTAAAGTCAGACTATAATCCACTATAATGTAATGAAAAATCTGCATTACTTTGTTCTTTATAAATTTGTATTGAGCAAATATTTTCGTTTTAAAAGGAAATCTAAAGAGATTTTGAACGAATTGGATCGAATTGCCGAGGAGGCTCGCATATTGCAACTCGAGGGGGGCTGCTTCGAGCGGTCAGCTAGACGGATCGCCTTCTTCGCAAGAAGCATGGCGGACGATTTGCGCTGCGAGCTTGAGATACAGGCGCTCACTAATTTCATCCTCTTTATTGAAAAAAGCTTTTGAATTTTGAACACTCCAATTTTTCTTTGAATTGTTAAAAATAACAATAAACAGCCAAGAAGTGCAACATAAAGCATTGCGAATTTTGCGCACAAAGCTGGGTCTTTGGATGTTGCGTCCCTTCCGTTTCCCCATTCTTGTGTCCTTGCCCGCGCACCTGGCGCGTATTACCTCTAAAAGGGTTGCCCTGTTATGAGAGAAAGGGCTTGAAGCTGCCTCTACATCGAGGAAGACCAGCCTCTCTGGTGTCTTTAATATTGTAGAAACGTTGAGAGGGTGATCGGTCTGAAATCTTTAAGGGGAAACGTGTCGGCCTGCCAGCCTTTGCAATAATGACGACCGTGACATTTCTCCATTTAAACGGGTATTGTAATGTAGTGTATGATTATTACGCGCCCAACCAAACTAATCAACGCATTAATTAAAATCCGGGCGGCTTACGGTCTAATCTCTTAAAATACGGTCTCGACCGGATTTATCCGGTCAGATGGACTCTATCTGCTGCTTTACCTCTTGAAATCCTTAATAATTTAAAGTTCTGTTGATTTATTTTCAGCAACGTCATTCGCATCCAGAGTTGTTCACCCACTCGTAAAAAAGTAAAGCAACAGAAGTAGCAACAGCAACAGCAAAAACAGCGCAACAGTCGTCCGCTCTTCGATTTTAACTCTGAGCTAAGCTGTGCTGATCTTCTTTCGCAGAGTAATGCGTGCAAATCGAAGCTGGACCTGTCCACAGCCACTGCGGGTAATGGCAGCACTGATGGGCATCGACGTCATTCGAGAGAACAGCATGCACCAACGTCCTCTGACTCGCCACCTACCTGTCTTCTCGCCGGACCTCAATCTGCGCCATCACATTGCATCGGCCGGTCATCAGATAGCGCTGCGTCCGCATGTGTTTGTCGATGCCACCAGTTGTCGAGGGTAATTTTAGTGGGCAAATTCGTGTGAAGCGTAGCAATTTTAATTTCCCGCACCATTTTTAGTTATCTGCACAAATTGGGCGCTACACTTCACTTTTCGGATAAATCTGAGCGGAAACCCAGAGGTGGAGCTTACTTTTCGGTAGGGCTTAAGTTCGAGGCGTACTACTCAGAGATATCTCTAGACCCCTAAAAATCTAAATCTATAACTATTATGTCGCATTTGGAGGCTTTTATTTTAATATTTAGTTCAATTATAAACAAATACAAGATTTCGGTTCGCGACGCATTTCCGCATTGACTTCTGAACTTCCTCACTGGCCATTCTTCTTGTATACCCACTTTTGGTTATCCAGTGGGCAAACTTGGCGCGTCTTCAGCCATCTATCGATGCAGTGGAAGTGGAAGACATGGTTACACGCTCCCCAGGCTTCGGTGCATTCCTCCCCAGTGGTGCAAGGGGGTTTTGCCTGGCACTCGATGCACACGTCCATGATCTGGTTGCGGCAGATGGCACAGTCGTCCACGATGACATCCCACGCCCACAAAGCCCGACAATTCCATTTCTTCACCACAAAGCGTTCAGTTTGTGGCGGTGAGTTGGCGGCGCTGGAAGAAGCGATTTCGTCGGACTCCTCCAGATCCATTTCCCCATCGTCGGACATTTCCATATCTTCCTTCTTCATTTGGGTGGTATTAGCGATGGCAAGCTTGGGCTTTTCCCAACGAAGTTATTACAGAGATTCTCACTATTTGGACAAAATACCAAGAATTAACCAAACCAACAAATGTGTAAACCAAAATATATTCGTTTGATAAATTGTTTGCTCGGAAAAGTGAACAGATTTGACGATAAAAATATTGACATAAAATTCTGAAATTGTTTTTTAGTCTTTTTAAAAGTGTTTGTTTTCTCAGTTAAGTAGAATAATCGTTGTGGTTTTTTATTTAAATATCACAGTTTAAAATCTCTATCTCAGTTTAAAGTCTCTCCCGGTTTAAAATTCCTAACCACCGTTTCCTCTCTAGCAGACTCTCGACGAGGTGTATCTCGACCACTTAAATGCCTCGAAAAGTGGACGCCCACACTGCACATTCATAGTGAAAACCAAGAAACGCAGCTACCAGCTACAAGCCGCCGCTGATGCCGCTGCAAGAACACGGATTGATGCCAACATAACTCTTTGGATTGTCATAGTAACGTTGAATATATTCACTCAACCCTTTCTTAAAGTCCGCCACGTGCTCATCCACGCTTCCTATATAATGATGGGACTCCAATTGCGGCGGCGAATTTTCACTGGCACAGAAAACTCAGAGGTGGAGCTTACTTTTCGGTAAAGCTTAAGTTCGAGGCGTACTACTCAGAGATATCTCTAGACCCCTAAAAATCTAAATCTATAACTATTATGTCGCATTTGGAGGCTTTTATTTTAATATTTAGTTCAATTATAAACAAATACAAGATTTCGGTTCGCGACGCATTTCCGCATTGACTTCTGAACTTCCTCACTGGCCATTCTTCTTGTATACCCACTTTTGGTTATCCAGTGGGCAAACTTGGCGCGTCTTCAGCCATCTATCGATGCAGTGGAAGTGGAAGACATGGTTACACGCTCCCCAGGCTTCGGTGCATTCCTCCCCAGTGGTGCAAGGGGGTTTTGCCTGGCACTCGATGCACACGTCCATGATCTGGTTGCGGCAGATGGCACAGTCGTCCACGATGACATCCCACGCCCACAAAGCCCGACAATTCCATTTCTTCACCACAAAGCGTTCAGTTTGTGGCGGTGAGTTGGCGGCGCTGGAAGAAGCGATTTCGTCGGACTCCTCCAGATCCATTTCCCCATCGTCGGACATTTCCATATCTTCCTTCTTCATTTGGGTGGTATTAGCGATGGCAAGCTTGGGCTTTTCCCAACGAAGTTATTACAGAGATTCTCACTATTTGGACAAAATACCAAGAATTAACCAAACCAACAAATGTGTAAACCAAAATATATTCGTTTGATAAATTGTTTGCTCGGAAAAGTGAACAGATTTGACGATAAAAATATTGACATAAAATTCTGAAATTGTTTTTTAGTCTTTTTAAAAGTGTTTGTTTTCTCAGTTAAGTAGAATAATCGTTATGTGGTTTTTTATTTAAATATCACAGTTTAAAATCTCTATCTCAGTTTAAAGTCTCTCCCGGTTTAAAATTCCTAACCACCGTTTCCTCTCTAGCAGACTCTCGACGAGGTGTATCTCGACCACTTAAATGCCTCGAAAAGTGGACGCCCACACTGCACATTCATAGTGAAAACCAAGAAACGCAGCTACCAGCTACAAGCCGCCGCTGATGCCGCTGCAAGAACACGGATTGATGCCAACATAACTCTTTGGATTGTCATAGTAACGTTGAATATATTCACTCAACCCTTTCTTAAAGTCCGCCACGTGCTCATCCACGCTTCCTATATAATGATGGGACTCCAATTGCGGCGGCGAATTTTCACTGGCACAAAAAACTCTTCATAAAGTTTTCACACACGAGAATCGCTGCGTATGCATCGATCGCTGTGCTGATCAGCAGAAGACTGCTGATCTAAATCTAAATTCTGGGACCGCACAGTATCCTGATCAAGCGTCCGCTCGCTCGTTTCAAAAAATGTTATAACATGAATATCTCATAAACCGTGCGAGATGTTGACGTGCAATATTATACCACATACACAGCGAACAAATAGCGCCATTATAAAAATGAGTGAACGGACGCCCAAAAAATGCGCGTCCGCCCACCCATACAAAAGTTCGCAATATCTCATAAACGGTTTAAGATATGAAGACGTAACTTTATCGCAGGGTATCTGGAGGCATTACCAATCTGCTCGCAAAGAATGGGCGTGCCACGCCCACGAATACAAAACTTAGACTTCGGCCTGGCCGAAGACAACACTTTGACTTGTTTTCCATAATAAATGCGTTGACAGAAATATTCACTTTATTTTAGAATTTACGTGTTTTTGTGCGTTTAACTGTACGCTTAAACTCAGTCACATCAACAGATTTGCATTACACTCGACTCGATTCGATCCACTTCACTGCCATCCACACCTGCATGGAACCATCGATCTCCCCGCCCACTTATGGCCACGTCTATATGATGTAACTGGGCGGCGACAACTTGTCGCGGGAGTGCTCGGGAGCGCGACTTTGTCGGGACTGAGGCGGATCAGGTTGCGAGTAGAAGTGCGTTGGCCGGCGCCTCGGGTACAATTCCATGCTTTGTGCGCCAGCGAACGGATCCTGAAATGGAAAAACCCAAAGTTAGTCCGCGTGGGAAAAACCTAAAGTTACTCCACGCCAATTTCCGAAAACTTACCACCCGTGACGAACTGGACTCTCGCTGTCGCTCTGAGGTTCCACTCTTTCCAAATATCTGCATGAAAAGTGAGGTTAGGCTTTCGTTTGGAAAGCGAAAATGTGAAATCTTACGTGGGAAGACACTTTCTCGCCCAAGAGATTTATGGCCGACCACACGTAATCCATTGCAAGCACTGATCTTGAGCGAGTCTTGATCTGTCAAAATTTTGAAATCTTCTTGTGGTTCTTTATTTTTTATGATTTTCTAAAGACACTTAAAATCTTAATTAAAATTTTGCTTTATTTTTTATGGTTTTTTAAAGACACTTAAGATTTTGCTCACGGAAAATTAATTTTTTCTTCAAATATATTCAATTACAGAATTTATTGTGACAGGATTTGGGAAAACCACTCGAATTGAATTTAAAGTTTGTTTATTGAGCTTTCTTTTGAAAAATACAGTGTTTGCAAAGTACTTTCAAAGTGTTTTATGGGGAACCTTTAAAAACGGTGAATCGAAAACGCGAAATAGGGCCACAGTCTGATTAATTAACGAATATTATAAAATTTTCAACTATCGATAAAAACAGAAATGTCCAATTGCAACTCCGTGAGTATTATTTTGTTATAGGTTTTGTTTAATTTCTGTATTACTCTTCCAAATGCATTCTCTTCAATTGCACGAGTGCATATTTCAGTATCCATCCGATTAATAGTCACAAATGCCATCCCTCCAGGCACGAAACCGAATACTGTTTTGCAGCGAGGAATGCGATGTAGAGCTTCGCAGCATTCTTGATTTATTTAAAACAATAATATTTGCAATTTTTACCAGCTCGCACGAACAATACGTGTGTGAAGACATGGAATGTATGTGTGTGTGCTTTCAGTTATCCATCACATTACATTACATGTGTGTGCACCAATACAACTTCACTACTATTTTTATTTTTATTTTTGTATTTTGTAAATATTTAAAGAATTGCAAGTTTTCTCTTTTATTGCTTGCGATGAACGGATGCATTTCCGGGACGAAATATGTATTGCTCGAGTGTCCGGAACGGCTGACACCAAAACTGGAGGTATTCATCGGAAAATACTCGAGTATATTTTCGTAAATAAATTGAATTTAAATCAAGAATATCTGCAGAATGACGCCGAGACACAATGCAAAGTAGTTTCCAGGGATTTATTTATATATTCGGATGGGTTTAAAGTATAACTTGAAACTATTTGCTGAAGCTGAAATAGGTTTCGAAGTGTGTCCAGTCTTAAAAGGATTTATCTGAGCACTTAAAGAAGTGCGTTCCACACCGCAGCCCACCTGCTCCCTAATTTCAGTAAGCTGGTTCATACTTCGATGCGTTCGAATGAGTGCAGCAAGCAATCTGCAACTTTGCTGCACTCTGCTGTGTAACTTGCTCAGGTTCTTAAATTGATGGAAGCAAGTATTTGCGGATGATAATTAAAGGAATATTTAAGCAGTAAGAATGTTAGAATCTCGATTTGTCCGCTTTTTCTCTAATATTTTTGGTTAATCAGGTCACCAGATTTAAGAGTTCGGTCGAAATCCCTTCTGCTGGGGACAGTTGGGAACCTCCACTCAACGAGGAAGGAAGCAAATCAAATTTATTCTTGTGTTGCGATAAAAAACTCTCACAGTAGAGGTTTCTAGGCTTTCGAACATCAAAATATCAGAAATTTCGGGAATGACATTCGAGAAGCTTTCGTATAAACAGAAATTATAGGAAAATTTCATCAGAAACCTCGCTATCAATGGCAGAAATGCGATTGAATTGTGTTTTCATCACCAAAGTGTAGTTTTCGAAGTGATTAATGGCGCTAATAAGTCAAGAGACTGCTTTTGCGCTGAATTACAATCAGATGACGGGGACTTCCTCTCTCCCGAAGACGTGTCTGCACACTCTCCTCTCTTCAACTCGTCACCACAAGCGGCGAGTGATGCCAACAGATGTTCGGCGGCAATTGAATTGCACTCTGTGCGAATTTCTTCGGAACTGCGCAGCGTTTGCGCTACTTGAAGGAAAGAAAAGGCGTTGCCTAGGATAACCTCATTAATTTCTATATCACGGAGTAAAAGTTCCGCACGTGACTACCAGTTCAATTAATGAACTCGATCATGCGATGCCGTGCGAAAGACGAGGTGTGCGGGAAAAGAGGTTCCGCTGAATTGTGAGTCATGAACTGAAGGAAAGCCTCGTAATCGGAGGGTTTATATATTTTCCACACCTGTGCGGCCAGTTATTGCAAAGAGTTAGAAAGAAGAGGCGCTGGAGCGGCAAGAAATGCCTTTTTAATTTCATTACCTGCTTCCTCGTAATCGTTGCCATTTCCAGCTCGCTGCCAAGCGATTGAAGTCGCCGCTGAGTCTGCCGGCCTAACTTTTCCCCTAAATCACATTTCGTCCTTGACGCGTGAGTCATTACCGAGGGCGTTAATGACTTTATAAGAACTTTGTGAGCACGCCGCTGGCCCACCCGCTGCCGCGTGTCCTCGTGTCCTCGTGCATCCGTTCCGCAGCGCGTACTCGGCTGCCCGCGCTTGGCTCTCGGTTGTCTGTCATAAATGCCACGTGAAGCCGTGTGCGTGCCTGTCAGGCCCACGTGTTTGTCCACGCGAGCATGTCCTTGCCGCCTTAAGCCGAGAGCGGAAGCGGAATTCGCACCAGCGCACACCGGCCTCTGATGGGCCGAGTGGACCGGAGGCAGCCAGCCACCGGCTCTCGCAGGGACACCAGCAGCACCATTTGGCGCAAAATCAATTAGCAGAGAGAAAGCCATGAATACCAAGAGGTTACGCTGGTGCAAAGAAGCACCAAGACTTGCAGTCAGAGCTTCCAGCGACCGGTTTTCTGCCGCTGCCGCGAACTCACAGCTTCAACTGCTCGAGGTGCACTTTAGCTGGTTCAAGCATTTGTTGGTTGCCTCTAATCGAGTGCTGACTCGGCGTTTTCAGTTTCAAGGACTGCCAGCGGCAATGACTTTTCAGTCGTCTTCTCGTACTGCGAAGGCGACGCGTTTAAAACGCACAAAACACGAGCACTGCCGCCGCTGAGTTGGTGGGGCAGCAACTGTTGCAGCATGAAGCAGCCAGAGCTACGATGAAATGCAAGACGTTTCTTGCAGACAGTTGAAGGCTATTTCAAGCCATTCCGTTCTTAGCCTGGCTGGCGTAAACGAATCTGCTAGAACTGCTTAATTAAGCCCGAGTAAAGAGTTGTCGGGTCAAGCAGTAAAACTGAACCGAAGACACTTTTAATTGACTTGGCGAAGGTTGGCGCTATAATGCGCCAGTGTAAGTTTAGCATGGAGAAGAAGTTCAAACTAACTTCTCAAATATGTTCGCAAACACCGAAAAGAAAATTCAAATAAAGCAAACGATTTCCAATAATAAAAAGTCGCGTAATCAGCCATTCGACGGCGCAGACTGCAGGGCAACAAACGACCTCAATTTTGATGCACTTCACCGTGCCGCTCGGCGGCTGCAACACTTGCTGCAAATTGGATTCAATATTTTCCGGTGCGGCGAGTGCCACTCGCAACGAACTCGTGCAAGAAATAAATGCAGGCCTGCAACGGGCAGGAATGCATTCACAACAAATCAGCCGCAGCAGCGGCGAGATGCTGAAGTGACAGCGCAACAGCGTGCGCAAAAAGTGATTAAGTGCAGCAACAGCAACGCAACAGCAACGCAACAGCAGCGGCAACAGGAGTGCGAGGGATCTCACTGGCGACGCCCACGGACACAGTGGCAAAAACGCAACAAGTGCGCCACAAGGACTCGATGTGTCCAATAAATGCGAGGACACCGAGTTCAACGTGACGCAAGTCGTTGAACGTGACGCAGCAGCGCCACGCAGGAGAGCCGGCGAAGAAGGGGCAGAACGGGGCTGCCGAGTTAGTTTAGGCGTGAATAATAGACAAATAGTGTTGGACAAATTGAGGACAGTGTCACACACACACCCGTCGACACCCGCCCGCCTACACACACAGACACGCTGGTGTAAATTAGATGCAGAATTCAAATATTGCGCGTTAAATTTTATTGCGATGCGTCTGTCATCAGCCGGCGCGAAGCCACCGCCTTCATGCAGTAAATTTGTCAAACTTCTGCCTGGCAGACATTTAATAACGCAGGCACGCCGTGCGAGCAGGCGGTGGGCGTGGCTCGTGCTGCATGCAACGTGACGTGTGCACCGCATTTCGTCATTCAACTACTTTTTCGTCCACGTCGCCTCGTGTCGCATGCCGCTCGCTCCTCGTTGGCATCCCGGCGGCCTCGCTGCCATCCTGGCGGCCTCGCTGTCATCCCGGCGGCCTCGCTGTCATCCCGGCGGCCTCGCTGTCATCCCGCGCACCACGTTGCCATCCCGCCGGCCTCGTTTTGATCCCCGCACCTCTCACACCCTCAACCATCCAATATCACCCGCCAGACGCTCTCCACAAATCGTGTGCGGCGAGTGTAGCTGACATCATCCTAAATTACAGAAACCACAAAGTGCAACAACACCAGAAGGAGAGAAAAGCGAGTTCAGGAGTTCCCAGAATGTTTTGTCTTTTTATTTATTTTACTTTCTTTCAGTGGCAACACCGAGTGCTTAGCTTTTCATTGCACCGCAACATGATGCTGCAACATGTTGACAGGCTGATCTCACTTGACTTTTGCATAAAACCGAGTTGTCGATACTCGCTTCCGATCGATTGCTTGACTTGCCTGCTTGACTTGCCTGCTTGACTTGCCTGCTGCCGATGGGTTCTCATGACCGTGTAAGTCAGCACTGAACGCAGTCATTGAACTCTGCGGGGATAAAAAAGGACGAAACAGTTCGCAGTCGTGTTCTAAGCAACACGACTCGACTCGGCTTTCCTCTAATCGTTCAAAATGAAGCGTACTAAGAACAACAACAACAAGAAGCTAAAGCCTTGCGGGTCCTTATTAAATCGTACAAATTGGAATTCCACATCCATTTCGTGTTTCCTAATCGATTTCGTAGTTCCTTCTCACATCATTCATTTATTAAATCGTTTGCATCGCCGGCATCCTTAATATCCTGCGCATCCTTAGCAGCGAGCGCCCCGATGCCCCTCGCTCCCCCCCAACCCGCGCAGCCGTTGAATTTGCTCGGCTCGGCCCTCGCCTCGTCTGCACAGCTGTTTTCTCATGTCAGACACGCAAATATCGAAAATGATTTCATGTAGGTTCGCTCCGCAGCTCCGCAGCCTCGTGTTGCAAAGGGATTTCCGGGCCGCCCTCCTCGCAACTCGTCCGGCTGCGGAATCATAACTGTATGTTCAGCACGTACGCTGCTTTGCGGCCACCGAAACCCAAACCTGCTTTGTTTTTATGGTCGATTAAGGAGCGAAGATTTGATTAACTGCGGAGGGAAGGGAAGAGCGGCACGGCGATAATTGTTAGCCGTTCCAGGCGGAGAGGCAGTCAACTGCAAGGAGGATTGGATGGAAAAACGGCGAAGAGAATGAGATTCCTTCCAAAACCCTTGCAAATTCGGTCAGAACTCACTGCTCACTCAACCACTTGCAACTTGTTGACACTTGACAAGATGGCGCAGCCACACCCACTCCACTTCAGCGGACACACGTTGCCGGCCCGTCGCAGGAACGTGATTGCAGACGGTTATCAAGCTCCCTCACATCGCGCAGCGCGTACCTGCGGTGTGCGGTGCGACCGAACGCACGTCGTCCACAACAACCAGCATTACTGGCAACAATGCCACCAGCAACAGCAACACGCGCGCAGCCACAACAACGTGACTGTAGGGCGAAGTTGTGCTCATCGCAGATACAAACGCGTCGTAATACCTGCCATCCGTCCGAGCTGAAAGCGAAGTCTCACTGCAGCAGCCGCGACTGATGTCAGAAATGTTGGCTACAGACGCGCCCACACCGTCGCACCAACCAACTTTCGGGGCACGCGAGCTCATCGAACGACTGACTGGCTGTATTTCGCCATTGAATACCGGCAACAGCAGAGCGGAAGTGCCGTCCAACGAGACTCCGCGGCTGAGGCTGAGGCTGAGCCTGGGAGTGGACCGCCTCAAGCCAGTCCGCTCGAGTGGCCCGGAAATGTTGGCATCCTGGTGTGGAAGGAAGTGTTGGCCGAAACTGCGAGCTGTGAGTGGCCACCTAAGCGGATGATTGATTGCATTCACGACTGTGGATCCCCTAATTAAGAGTGACGAGTGTTCTCCCTCGACTGCCTCTGCTGTCGTGTAGCCGAAATATTCGACCGGAGGACTTGTATTGGTTCTGAAGAGAACTTCAAGATTGCGAAATTGATTGCGGTTACAAGGGGAATAGACGGGGTCTGAGGTGAAAGAATGGCGTTAACGTCCTCTAACTCGACAAGTCTGCGATGAATATACTCCGAGTTTTTCATGATAGAACATCTTGAAAAATCTCAGTTGCCATGGTTTCAAAAATAATCAAATAATCACGTCGCGATTACCAGGTGATCTGAATATGTATTTGTAATCCAAATCCTCTGAGCTCCATCCCGAAATTGCGTATTGCAAAATTCCATTTTCCGTGATTGCTTTCAGTTAGCTTCGTGTTGGATTTTTAATTCATTTTTTCATTGTTATTACAAATCAGAGCTTCAAAAATGCTGAAGAATTAAATTAATTGGTTTGGTTTAGTTTTAATTGTTTTAAAATTGCATCCTCCACAATACAGCAACCACAACAACCCCAACAACACGATAACAAGTGCATTTCAAGCTTTTATGCTGAGACACGTACTTTGTGCTCAATTTTAAAATCATTTTAAATCCATTAGATTTCGATCAAAATTGCAGAAGGGACAAAAACAGCCGAAACAAGGATGCGTTCACGCTTGCAGGTGTGCGTGGGTGGGGGTTGTGTGCGTGTGCATGTGCGTGTGGAGGCCTGGGGAAGTTTATGTTTTTACATTCACGCACACATACACGCAAAGGCTCTAATATGATCCCTTGTAGCTCACGCACACACGCATCCTCATACAAACGGGACACACACACACACACACACACACACGCAACCTCTAGTACAGCCGGCTGTACGTCCTGCGATAAACGGAAAGCTCATCAAGTGCATCATAATTACCACGATTTGGAATGAAATTATTTAATTTTGAACAACAAAACAGCCGGGCCGCGCGTGCAGACGGACCGCGCGCGGTCAGGGGTCGAGGGGCGAGGCACATTATGTGCTTGGGCTGCGTAAACAATGATAAACGGCTTAATAACAAAAGGCCAAAAGCGAAATAGAGCGGCGCCCACGCACACAAACGCGTGCGGTTGCTCCATACACAGAACGACAGAGCGTCGGCGTTGCCGTTGCCGTTGCCGTTGCCGTTGCCGTTGCCGCCTCGCAAACGCACTGCTTGTGTAATCAGGCGGATACAACGCGGCGCGACACCACGATGCACGTATCTCCCGCACATTTCAATCAAATCGGCTCGGCCGGCTTGTTTTTGTCTCTAAACTGATATGATATCCATTAAAAGCAACCTGCACTCGCCGCTAGACTCGACGCTACACACACACGCATCCTCAAATGCCGCCGCCACATGCCGCACCTACGGCCAGCGTGCGGTCAGCTGAATGCCGTACAATTTACAGGCCACGCAATTCGGCGAGTAGAAGCGGACGGCCATTGCGGCCGCGAAAGCGTGCAGCGTGAAAGCGTCGGTTGGGAACGCGTTATGCGTTGTCCGTCCTGGCTTTCAATTACAAATGAGAAATGGATTATCTGTATTTGGGCAAAAAAACACAATGAAATGGCACGAAATCAAATGTGGAAGGAGGCGTACTAAATTTCCAGTCCCCACGACAATTGTTTCGCCTGATATGATGTTTTAAGAATATCATTTGCGTGAGGGATGCCACGCCCACCGCTCGGCCGCTGTCGCCATAACCTTGCCGCTGCTCGTTCTCAGTTTGCAAGTAAAAATTGCGCCAGATTGGGCTAAAATCGCGCCCGTGGCTGCGGAACAACCGCACACATCGACTTCTGTTCACATTAAGATTTGATACGTACATTCGAGAGACATACATATCGAGACATACAATCGAGACATACAATCGAGACATACAATCGAGACATACATATCGAGACATACATATCGAGAGAATCGTGTTTCTGCGAAGAACAACATTTTGATTTGACGCTCGAGGACGGTGCAGGAGGAACCAATTTGTTGCAGCGTGAAGTTCCACGCTGCTGCACGCACACCTCCGCGGATCTTGAGCGCGCATCCTTGGCAGGAACCAAATGCAAATCGTGTCTGTACAGCCGGATGTACGAGCGAGGCCAAGTTGTGTCTTCATTTGCCGCATCATATTTGTTTTCGGTTGCCACACAAAGCAATCACAGAATGTAAATTTTCTGCATTAAATTTGTGCGCTTAAAATATATTTTGCGTCCGTCGCTCCGTAAGCAGGAAGTTCAATATGCAAAAACACCGTCTCCGTCTCCGTCTCTGTCACCCTGTCGCCCTGTCGCTCGTCCTCCTGTCGTCCGTCGTCCTGTCATCCGTCCTTCTGTCATCCGTCCTCCTGTCGTCCCGTCCTCCTGTCGTACGTCCTCCTCTCGTCCTCTCGTATCGGAAGCAATGTCGACCCAAAGTTTTATTATAAATGCTTGCAGCAGCGCATCGCAAATGCATCTCCGGATTGCTGGGATTCAGCAGGACTCACTGCAGCACAATAAATATTGCAATGCAGAGCGCCGACGGACCTCAATGGAAATGCATTACGGGTGCGCGCCGCATCTCATTACCGTGGATCAGGGCGATCCATCAACGGACGGAGATGATGCGAGCGCGCAGAACTAATGTGCGAATTCAAAACAACATGCACTCGAGAGCAATTCATCTTTAGACAAACAGACGAGGAGCGGGATGCATAATGAAGGACAGCGGCAAACAGGCTGTTGCGACGTGATGGGCGGGGGAGGGGGCGTGTGAGGCGTGTGAGGAAGAGAATCCCATTTGCGAAGAGACTGACAGCAACAAACAACCCATCTGCACTGGAGGAAACCGAACAAAAGCATCGAACTACCGCCTGCCTGGTGCGGAGAGACTTAGAGAGCCACAACAAAAGCGGACGTCGACACAAGGACCTCGCAAGGACGCTGCTGCTGCTGCTGCTGCTGCTGCTGCTCTGAGTTACGTGAGTGTTTTCCACAAGTCTTTTCCATTTGTGACATTGGACGGCACAAGCAGCGGGCGGCAAAGCACGACCGAGTCCCGGGAAGAACCGGACCGAGCCGAACCGAGACAAGGAGCCGCCCGAGACGAAGCCCATGCACGCCACACTCAACCTTCAGTCAGTGCATTTCTGCACTTCGTTTTACGGTTCAACGCCAGGGTGTGGTTGCAGCGCCTCTCAGCCGGTGATCCGCGGACTCGTGACTCGTCTCGATCTCGGCTATCGTCTCAGTCTCGATTGCCGCTTCGAATTCGAAGTGGGAAAAAGACGAGCGGAAGGCATTTCCACAAGAGGAATCGATTTTACATATTTCTTGGCGAAATCAACGGAACGCGTTGCATTGAGCCCAAAAAAATTCAAATAAATATGTTAAATTTCAATAGAATTCTTAATCAATGCAATCGGTTGAGAAGCACTGCATGCATGGCTGCGGCTGTTCGGGTGCGTGGGATGCGGTTAGTGTAAGCGATAACTTGGTCGAAAATAAAACGAGTCGGCCGCCTATCTTGGCCTTTCACACGAGCAAAGCTCGGACCATCGCAGGCAAATAATATTCAACACGTTCTCGTGCATGAAATGTGAATGAATAAGATTTCAAGCCGACACTCTCTCAAACACACACACACACACACACACACACACAAACACACACATACAAACACACCCATACAAACACATACACACACATGCAAACACATACACACACATACACGCACGTACATAACTCTTGATTTCATTTTTTGCTCTGAACCGCCTTCACTTGGACTTCATTTCGTCCTCTTTTCTCTCTCCCTCTCTCTCTCTCTCTCCCTCTCTCTATCTTTCTCTCTGTCCTTCCCCTCCCTATCTCTCTCCATCTTCTTCTCTCGTCCTTGTGTTTCTAGTTGTTTTTTCTTCCTTTCATGCAATTTTCCACATTTTAATCCAAGTTAAGATGGTGAAAAATCTGCTCGTAGAAAGAGATGGTGGAGAAAATAAGAGGCAGAGAACGCGGCGGCATCTTTCTTGATATACTGCATATTTACATTTAAATGATTGTATGTGTTTGGATGCATCTATCTGTGTGTGTGTGTGTGTGTGTGTGTGTGTGTGTGTGTGTGATGAGCATGGAAACCGAATTCAAATGAAGATTCCTCAGAATACAAAGTTGAAATGACGCCACCGACATATGAGAGCCTTTGAATTGGCCACCGACTTCTCACAGAGCTGCAGAGAAGCCCCCGTGCCCTTTCCCCTCTCCACGACCACGGACGTGAGTTTAATATGATTGCTGCAATATTATTGGGTCGATGGGATTTATTTTGATTACTTTTCGAAATAGGATTGTTGTGAGAATTTCTAATAAATGCTGCTTTCTTCGCCTCAAAAATAGTTCTATTTTGATTGTACTTCCATCTTTTCGCAAATATTCAAATGTGTAAAAAGGGAGAAGTCGAGATAATCCGGGCCACTCAGCTGGAGTGAAGGCAACAAAGTTGAATAATAAGCCGGATACACTGAAATAGGCGTGATTTGATTGTGTTTATTTTACGTTTCTGCTGATGGAAAGGCAAACAAACTCGCAATAGCGAGCTAGAATGACATCGCGATATTTGAATGATTGCAAGCGTGTGAAACGCTGAAGAACACGAAAATTACACATTTCTATAATAATTCTTCTGCCGTCGAAACGAAAGAGCAAGAATGGTTCTTCTTGCTCTTTCGTTTGTGTGACTCTTTCTGCTGAGCGTTGAAAAATTTGCGCGATAAATTTTGAAACTTTTACAAAGTTCCCTTAATTCTGATTATAAAATAAAACATTTACATTATTCTAGGGAATTCAGTTTTTGGAAAAAATTCTTATGTAAGCAACATATCGTCAGATATGAAAGCTCTATCAAATGAGATCCTAAATGCTTTTGGAATTTTATTCGATCAAAAAATTTTGTTCTTCTATTCCTTCTATGTTTTTAAATTATATCGTAAATAATTCTTTATCGGGTACGGTTGGCCTATTTAAGAAATATTTTCAGTCGAATTTTGAAAGCAATTGTTCGTGGATAAATCCAATATTCTCAATAAAATTGAAGGTTTTCCAAAGTAGGGAACTCTTGAATAAGTGCGCTGATGCTTTATGTAGACCTCTCTGCATCATTTTTAATAAATCTCTGATCTGATTGGTTTTGTTTATGTGCATGAAGTTAAATCCAGTTCTTATCATTCGTCCTCTGGTATTCCACAAGGTAGCGTCTTCGGATGTCTCCTTTTTACATTATTCATTGACGATCCAGCTGCTTTCTGAATGCCAACTACCTTCTTTGCGCGGATGACTTGAAAATTTTTTGAAAATTAATAGCTCATTCGATATTTTAAAACTGCAGGCTGATTTAAACAGCGTCCATCAGCATTATCAAAGGTTTGCATCTTAATATTGCCAAGAGTTTGCATATAACATATTCTAAATCGTTAATTTCAATAATAACCCAGTTTTTCCTTAATGGAGTTAACTTAAATAAAGTCAGTGAGGTTCTCGACCTCGGAGTCGTGTTTGATGCTAAGTTTACCTTTGTCCAGCATCTTTCTTATATTATTCCTAAAGTTTATTCCCTTCTTGCGTCTATACGTCGAAAAAGTCTGGATTTCCAAGATCCTATTACCTTGAAATTATTATACATTTCTTTGGTTAGAAACAAACTTGAATATGCAGCTTTAGTTTGGAATCCCTTCTATGATGGAATCCCTTCTTTTGAAGTTCACTAGGTTTTCCCTTCGGCTGAACAATTTTAGCGAATTTCCTTATATACATCTCGGAGTTTGCTTTTGCGCTTAAAAACACTAGAAACAAGAAGAAAATTACTCTCACTGAGGTTTGTATTTGGATCTATTGTTCTTGCTTGTGAAGCTATTTAATGTTCTTTGTTTCGCCTCGTCAATCACGGGTCCATTATATTTCAGTATGCTTTAAATTGAAGTCTGCAAACTCGATCACATCGAATTCTTTTCGCTTTACGCGGAGATTTGAAAATATCGTTGGGCGACTTGAGTGAATTCTACAATAATTTTCAGACAATTTATACAATTCATACATTCATACAATGAATGACGAGACACAATTTTTACATTAAATCCCACACTTTATCGAGTAGTAATTGCAGCTGGTTTGCATGCGTAAAAACGCGAATTTTTAACGATATAAATCAAGTATTGGCTGCTGTAAATCGCACCACGGCCACTACTTTGCAACGGCCGCCATGTGGCGCGGCGACATCTTCGCAAGGACAACAAAGAGCACGCAATTAAAAGTGCATTTTATGCTGTGCGGTTTGCACAGCGCGATGACCGCCTACGAGGCCGTTACTCGTAAACAACTCGTAATTAAATACGCGTATTCGTTTCTGTGGTTGAAGGAGGAGCGGGCGCAATGAATGCCAACGTTCTAATTAAATCCGCTCATCTGCAATCAATTAGATGGCAGCTACTTGAAGCGCTTGCGAGAGCAGCTAAGCTGCATGACTGCCATTCGTTTGATTACTCCAAACACACTCGAACTGGGGATCGATGTACGCGCAAAACGCGCACCCGCACACCCACACAGCACTCGCAATAACACTGAAGCACTCGCAATAATACTGACGGATACGCTCTTCATTATTACGATTAAACTTTCATTCTCTGGCAAGGAAATCTGAGTATTGCAAACGTTTAATTAAATTGTATTTAAAACTCAACTCAAATTACCGCAAATTCATTTTGAAGTTTGCATTTTGCGCTCGCGTTGTTTGTGGGAAATTTATTGTATATTTAATGTAAATAATAAAGTTGAAAGTTGGAATATAATGAATTCGAAAATGCAAGCCACAAAAGCTAAAGCAGTTGTTGTTGCTCTTGCAACCGCTGTATATTAATGAAAATCACGCACCTTAAACTTTTTTGCAATTTCCACGGCATTTGTTATTAATATTCTTGCTCATGTTGCACCCTACAGTCGAAGGGAGAAGCTATAGCAACCTTGTTTTCCGCTCGTATGGAGGAGTAGAACAGAAGATCACCTTCTTGCCCAGAATTACCTCCCGAGTCGATTTAGCCTTGGCCGCCCGTCTGTCTGGCTGTGTGTCTGTCCGTCTGTCTGCCTGTGTGTCCGTCTGTCTGCTTGTGTGTCTGTCTGTATATCCGCCTGTTGTCCTTCTGTCTATCTTTCCTTCCGACTGTCCTTCTGTCTGTCTGTCTTCCAGTCTGTCCTCTGCCGATCTGTCTGTCAGTTTGTCTGGCAGTCCGTCGGTCAGTCTCTTTGTCGGTCGGTCTGTCTGTATATCTGTCTGTTGGTCTGTCTGTCCGTCTGAATTTCGGTCTGCATATCGGTCCGTCTGTCGATCTGTCTGTCCGTGGGAACGTCCGTCTGTCTGTCTATCTACCTGCAGATCCTTGTGTCAGTCAGTCTGTCCGTCTGTTTAACTGTCTATCTGCCAGTCTGTCTGTCAGCCAATCTATCAGTCTGCCTGTCAGTCTGTCTGTCCGTGTGTCCGTCCGCTTGTCTGCTATTTTTCAGTGGTGTGTCTGTTGAAATCACCATTCCAGAAGAACGTGTAGAGACATTAGAAAAAAAAACTTTAAAAAAAAACTTATAAAAAACTTCTTTTTTTTTAATGTTTCATGAACATATAGGAGAAAATATCTCACGAACAGTTGTTGTTGCTGTTTGTTTTCTACGCCACGCTTAATTGAACTGCGAACAAAGTGCACACAACGCAACGTTAATACGCTGCATTACGCGCCACACAATAACGTAAACACAACAGTTTACCGTGCCAACTGGCGAAATTAAGCAAAAAGCTGAAGCCGAAGCTGTAGCTACGTAAGCGTGGTTTGTATGCTGGCCGCATAATTGTGTATTTGTACGAGCAGCTTAACATTGTAATGAAATTGAAAGGAAGAGGAACAACAACAACGGCAACACAACAACGGCCGCACAACATCAGCAACAACAAATACGAACCACAACCGCAGCAATGCATTCATTCGTTCCGTCGTTCGTTGGCGGTGGCGGTGGCGTTGGCAAAATACGTAAATTAACGCCAAATTTCATTGCTAAAAATGCGTTTGTTTTTAATTGGTTTCAATTAATGTTACGCATTAATTGGAATTAAAATAAGCATATTTAAATGCAATATGCAATACAAACATCGTTGCAAAAACAAAAACCCAGATGTGAGTGGCAAAACTACATAAATATTTGCGAATGATTATTTCAAGAATGATTATTTAAATCAAATCATTGCTGTCGTTATTTTCACTTAAACAGCCAAAAGCGTTGGATTAAAACAAATATTAGAAATTATTGTAAATAACAGAAATGCAAATTTTTAAGTTCGCTTAAGTTTTCTACGATAATTTAGATCTGACACTTGGTCGCAATACATATCGAGCACCCACACGCACTGAAGGAAGATCTTCTCTCTGAACGCTTAGCTAATCGAAAAAAGTTTCATGATTTTAATCTCTTTAAACACGTTTCTGATTTTATAATGTATTCTTCAGGGTTAGAAATTTTCTTCTTCCTCCTCCTCCTCCTCCTCGTCGCCATCGTCGTCGCCATCATCATCATCATTGCAGTCTCATCTTTCAAAGCCGTCTGCACGCAATGCGGATCCTCAGGTAACTTCAGGTAACAGCAATTAACCGCCAAGTTTAAGCTGGTAAAGGATGAACTATTGCAGCAACAGCAGCAGCAGCAGCAGCAACATAAGTGCCAACAACAGCAACAACGACAGCAGCAACAGCAGCGATTTGCCTGCCTTAATCTGGGCTGTAAATTTGCGAAATGATGAGGCAGCAGCAGCAGAAGCCAGCCTTTGGTCGAAAACTAAAACCAAGCAACGAGAAACCTCAAGAAGAAGAAAAAACCATAATGCAGTGAGGGGAAGTGTTTGAGTGGAGGAGTGAGGGAGTGAGGGGGGGGGGGACGAAAGAGTAACCCAGTCAGAAGTGGCAGGAGTTGCAACAAAAACGGAAACTTTTATTTTGAACGCATGCAAAGTGTGAAGCTGAAACTGAAGCAGATGCCGAAGCTGTTGCTGCTGCTGCTGCTTACCTTCGCTCTGCTTATCAAACAAGTTCATCCAAAGCTATTCGAAGGCAGCAGCAGGGAAAAAATTCAAGGATTCCAGTGCAACACACACACATACGCGCGATACCCTCGCCTCCTCCTCCTCCTCCTCCTCGTCGACGTCCTCGTCCACGTTCACCTCTTCCTCGTGGTAGCGGCAGCAGCAACAAGAAGCTGCAGCTTGGTTGCCGCTACAAAGTGTTGCATTGCTGCAAAAACGGGTTAAGCGTGATTTTGCTGCACTCCAGCGCGCTCGGCAAAGCAGTGGAGGACTGGGGGGCAGGTTGAGGATGCGGTTGCGGCGTGTAAAAGTTTTCTGCTTACTTGGAAAATAACGAGCAGATAGTGTTGCAGACACTTGAGAATTTTTAATGCATGTTTGCATGCAAGTGCGGCGGCGGGTGGGTGGAGCGGGGGAGGGAGTGTACGTGTGTTTGTGTGTGATAATCTGTGTTCGCTTGTATTGTTAAGTGTGTGTCACCTTATCCTGCAACGTCTAATAATAACTTTCCACACTTTTTTCTGCTAAAAACAAAAGCAACAACCAGCAACGTATTTCAGCTTCAATTCAATGCATGCGAATGTGTGCGTGCTTGTTATTGTTGCTATTGAGAGTGTATGTGTGCGTATGTCTTCGCTCATCTTTATAACGAAAAAGTATGGAAAATAATCTGAACTCCCCCTGACTTTTTAACTCTACGTTCCGTCACCTACTCGATGTAATTCTACACGTTGGTGGTGTTGTTAGCCGTTGTTTTTGTTGTTGTTGTTGTTGTTGTCTTTGTACTTCAATTTTACTTCTTCATTTGTTATTCTGACTTACTGTTGCAGGTTTCCGTTGTGTTAATAATAATGAAAAATCCAAATCAAGTCAATGAAAAAAGGAAACTAAAAATAATTGGATTAAATTAAAATGCAGCAAAAAAAATAACAGAGTTCTCTACGCTTTAGCGATTTAATGGCTCCATCCATCGGAAGTTCGAATTACACTGCAATTCCACCCACTTAACTTGGCTTATTCCTCGCACACTCGTGCATTGGCTCCATTAATTATTGCTACAGCGAATAATTGAATCGTTAATTAAATTTCACGTATGCCAAAGTTTGCACCCAACGTTTGCATTCTTTGCCAACATAATGTAAATGAAAAAAAAAAAAACAAAATGCAAAACAACAGCAGCAGCAACCAGAATAAGCAAAACAAAACAAGCGGCCAAATGTTGGCAAACTAATTTGAAAAACTTGGTAAAAATTTGGGTAGACAGGATAATATTACGAGTTTCCATCTGAGCTTTGAATCGCAAAACGTTTTTGAGAGTTTCATTTTGCAAAGAAAAACGTAGTAAAACAAAAGTTCGAATTTCTATATTTTGAATAATTTTAATGCCCGCATAATGAAACGTGAACGTGAATTCGCGCTTCCCTCCGCTCGGAATTAGTTAAACAACTTTTTAAAATGGTGAAATACAAATTCTGATAATTAATTGCGCTCAAACTTCCAACGAACGGCGGAATAAACACGCGCAAACATCAGAAATGCTTTCGAAAAACGAACGACTTGCTTTTGCAATCATTTGAAGGCAGCATCTACAGCAGTTACTTAAAACAACAACAACTAAAACAACAACAGAGCCAACAGCAACAACGACCGAAAGCACGTATTATTAATTTCAATGTGTTTTTCGACATGGATTCTGCGTTTTGAAACGTTAAAACGCATTCGTGAGAGCAACCTAAAAATAAACAAACTTCCGGCAGCGCATGCAATTAAAAACAGTTACTTCGAGCAGAAGAATCTACTTTCTAACAATGAAAAACATTAGAAAATGAAAAGAGAAAGCTAACAATCATTTATTTCTTTGTTAAAAAAAACTTTCAATTTCTTGAACAAAAAAGTATTGAGAAATTTTCATGAAATTTAAAGTTCCAAGTGGATGTACATAATTTGTTCCCACTAATTTCAGTGTATGCGTGTGTGCAGTCAGTGCGTTCATGCCTCTGTGTAACTGTAAACCCCAGGATTAACACAAATGTTTGCGCAAATTTACACTTCCGGATGCGCCGCAGGTCCTCCGCGGTCACGCTGTCACGTTGTTACAACTACAATCTGCAACCGAGCGACCGGCCCAGCGACAATGTTTTTCATTTCCGCTTCCGGTTAATGCTTCTTGTTTTATTCTATCTCGCCCAGCGTTGTTGGTTTTATTTGAATTTTTTGTCCCCATTGCTGTAATAAAACTGCAATGAAATAGTTAAAAATCAGCACCGACAAGTTTAAATAGTTGAAGGTTGTTGAGTGCGGTAAGTGTGGTGGGCGTGGCTGGCCATAACAAGCGGATTAACTAGCATACGCTGGAAGCGTTAAGGCGATTTCAGTTTATCGTGCCTTCCATTTGTGTTTACATTTCGTTTGCCAAGTTTTTTATACTCCCAGCGAGTTGGCGAAGAAGGGCGTGGAGTCGTGAGGGCGCGGTAGGTGGGAATGTTGACAACAAAAGCTGTGACCGGAAATCTTAAATGCAAGCATAATAAGTATGCGTGAAAACCTATTGTGATCTTCGCCATCACCTTCTTTATAGGCTAAAAATAAGAATTACATGATTTTTTAAGCCAAAATTTCAAAATAAAGCAGATTTCTGGAGCTCAATTCTGTTTTTTTAGTTTCACCTCTTCAGACCGAACAGAGAACCCCGAATAGTGTGGAAATTTACATAATAAAAGTCCAAAAACTATTAAACACCACGAAAACATCATTCCGTTTAAGCAGCCACGGACCGGATCGAGAGCATGAAGATGTCCAAATTTATGTTGCTGAAACACTCCATCAATCATTTGGCAATATGCTGCGTATTTTCCAATTATTTCAGAAATATCTGTGGAATTTTGTAAAACTTTTATTTAATTTTTTTACGTTTTCCAAATAAGTACAGAGTTTTCTACAGAAATTCGGCATATCAATACTTCTGAGTGTACATATATATGAAAGTGAATTTACGGAACTTCTTTAGCACATTCGATTATACGTCCAGATTTTGATTTGCTTCAGTTTTGGGTTTTTTATCTGCTCCGCGGAGTTTCGCTTTGTGAACCTGCGACAAGCCCGAACTTGAGCTCTGCTTTGACGGACCCGTTTGCTTGGTTAAGCTGTGCGAGCTGTCACAACTCTCGCCTCTAGAGCTGAGCGGAATACGAGATACGGGACACCCGGTATTAGATTTACGGGGAGTGGGCTTCTTTAAAATATATCTAATCTCTCTGCCAGGTGATTTCACTTTTTTCAGAGCATCGGCTGCGACTTCAGGCTCAGGCTTAGTCTTTGGCGCGGTGTCGGACCCCGACTTGTGTTTCGAACCTGATTTAGGCTTTTCGCAATTTTTGGGCTTCACCTTCTGCTTGGACTCGACCTTCTGCTTAAGGTCGGACTTCGGCTTAACCCCGGAATTCTGGGACTCATTCTTCTGTTCTGGCACGAAGTTCTCTTTTCGCTCGGTCTTCGGACTGATCTCGGACTTCACACTGATGGCGGACTTTTGCTGGCACTTCAACTTAAGCTTGCTCTCGGAGTTCTGCTTGACCGCCAACTGCAGCTTGTTCTCGGACTTCGGCTTGGCATCGGCATTGGATTGAGCATTGGAGTGAGCATTGGAGTGGACATCGGCGTGGGCATCGGGGTCGGCATTAGAGTTTGCAACGGGGTCGGCATTAGAGTTGGCATCGGGGTCGGCATTAGATTTGGCATCGGGGTCGGCATTAGGGTCGGCATCAGGGCCGGCATTAGGGTCGGCATCAGGGTCGGCATTAGGGTCGGCATCAGGATCGGCATCAGGATCGGCATTAGGGTCGGCATCAGGGCCGGCATCAGGGCCGGCATTAGGGTCGGCATCAGGGCCGGCATTAGGGTCGGCATCAGGGTCGGCATTAGGGTCGGCATCAGGGTCGGCATTAGGGTCGGCATCAGGGCCGGCATTAGGGTCGGCATCAGGGCCGGCATTGGCGTCGGATTCGTTGGAGAGGGTGTTCAGCATGTGATCCCTTATATCGCGCATCTCACGCGCTAAACTGTCTAAAGCAGCAGATGATTCGTCGACTCTTCTTCTATTTTCTTCTAGGTACTGAACGAAAATTTCAAGGTTATAGCAAACTGAACAAATTCGAACTGAGAGCGGAATGCGAGGAATTAACTTACTATTGGGGGTCTGCGCTCAAGGAAGTATACAGCTGCGCATAGGGGTGCGAAAAGTAGCACCACCACGGCGCACATCACCACCGTAGAGAAGAGAGACATCGGTTCCGAGCTGTTGCCAAGCAGGACATAATGGATTTTATCATGGATCATGGAGAACACGTTTTCCGGGCGTGTGATGCTAGTGGGCCAAAAGTAATGCGCCAAGGTCGCCATTTCTTAATTTATAATCTTGAAATATAGCGCAAAATTTGAAGATTTACACGTTAAAGAAAATTGGAATAAAATCTCCAAGGCTGAAAAATAATGCTTGTGACTTCCGTAAATTCAAACACAATGTGAAAATAATTTTCTTTTCTATTTATCATTTCCCTAGATTGCTCGACGTTTTCAGGTTCCTATTTTTTCAGTTTCAAATTGTACAGTGTTTTCGGCTACAGTGTGGTTTCAGTACTTTTAAGCGCATTTTCGCGTATCACGTCCAGGTTTCGCAACATTTGAGGTCAACACGTGGTTGACATGTTGGTTTTTGTAGAAATTCGCTTTTTCTTAATTAATGGACCAATGACCTGCACACAAACACACACAAAGGCACAGCACAGGACATTTTAATTCATTTTTATCTAAGATCGTTGAACTCCACACACACACACGCACAACGGCCGGCCAGCACGTGACCATCAGCTTAACAAGCTCAACATCGACCGCAATGTCAGACTTCCTGAAGCCTGAAGCTCACCTCTGTGTTCTTCTCTCCTAAAATCCCCACCTCACCGCGGGACAATCCAACTGTAAGTATGCTTGTAGTTGTGTTATTGTTGTTGTCATTGCTGTTCATCTCCGGAATTAGTTTAGTTAACAATGATTGATGTCACAAACCCTCAAAAAACCAACACCACACACACACATGCACACCTATACACCTATTTTATGCAGTTCTGTTTTTACTAAATTGGATTGTTGTAGATTATTGCGGTAAAATGAACATGTTGCTCCGATAGCAATCGCGGTGCTAGTGGTGTTTGTTGTTGGTGCTTCTGCTGCTGCTGCTGTCAGTATTAACATCATTTTTGCATAATCCTAAATTTCCAGTTGATATGTTGAATTTATCAGCAGAAATTAATTTGAATACAATTAGTTGAGTTGCAGCAAAATGGAGATGCTTTCCGTTTACACAAAGAGCGCAGCTACACACATACAGGCACACGTGCGCGCACACACTCAACACTTACACACTCTTGCACCCAAAACTAATTTGCATATGCATGACGTCCTGCATGAAGGATAAATATTTTATGTCTCATTGTACGGCTCGACCGTAATTAATTTAAAATTACTTAATTTATTGTGTTGGAGGCGAAGGCTTTTCAGTGCGTTTTTTGTGTGCAGAAAGCACAAAAATGGCACAAAAATGCTACTAATTAATGACACTAATGTGATTTATTAGCCCGAGGTTTGTTTTATTTTCCTCCTTCTCTTTTCTACTTTATTCATCTCATTATTCCCTTTAATAATTCTATACAGGAGGATCCTCACCACGTGACGATAGCAAACGGTGGCCGTACCACACAAGATCTTCGCCAGAGTGTGGTGTGGCGAAAACGCATTTAAAGTGATTCAAATGCCCTGCAACAGGGCGACACAAGCCTGAGGATAACCAATCCAAAGTGAGTGATGCGACTTCGAATCTATTCGCTCTGCCATTAGTCAACACTTGGAGTTGTTAACACTTTGGATTGGTTTTTAAGCACAACTCGTCCACAGCCACTGCAAAGCGCCGACTTTTCGAATGGGTGACCCTGCAATCGGGTGACACTACAATCGGGTGACAAGTTTTCAATGTATGCAGCTGCAGCTTCTGTATCTTTCGTGTCCCTCAAGGAAGTTACAATTAAATGTTCTCATTTGCATCGATTAAATTCACAGTCACGCATGATTTCCACCAGCAAAATTCTATTAATGGCGATTTCACACACATACGCATGCATTACGCACACAGGCATCCATTACACACACACACGCACACGCATCCACTACACACACACAATCACTAGCACGCATCTGCACTTAAATATGCGGTGCATCGAAAGCTGCGAATAAAAAACAACCAGATTCGCTGAAATACGCTAGTTTCGTGTGAGTGTGTGCAAGTTAATGGATGTGTAGATGTGTTTGGGGTATACATGTGTGTGTACGTATAAGCCTAAGCAATCAGATCATGCAAAGGAAGGCCTATCGCGTTTAGGAAACGTCCAAAAAGTGGCAATTTATTTCCAAACCCCGTGTAAATTTGTCTCTGCACGCGCGCTTAGTTCCTCGCTTGTGTGCACGGATGCGTATGCGTGTGTGTGTGTGCACAGCTTACAGCAAAGTGTTTGAATTTGTGTTTACGCGATTTAAGCAGAAAGAAAATAACGAATCCTGTACTCCTCTCACTCGCGTCCTTTGAGGCAAGCAATCCAGGCAAGAAATCCAGGCAAGCAGACAGCAGACGAAGCACACGAAATCGCTGCGTGCGAAACTAACGCACGTTGTAAAGTGCAGCTGAAACGTGAAAACGCATCGAATAAATGCAGTCTACGTTTCAGCAGCAAATTCTGCCGAGTGGCAAGCCTAGTTTCAGTCCTTCCAACAACTTAACATTCGGGATACCAATTCATCGCTCCTTTCACTTTCATCACTGCTAGCAGTTAAAAATGGTTTTCAAGTGTTTCTGTATTGAAATATTTATTGCGATTGTAAACCACTTTATATTGCAAAATTTTCAATGAATAAACTAAATTTCTTAATTAAAAGAATACTTTTTTTCTGCTTCGCAGTCTTACGCAACTGAATATATAAATCATTCGAATAGTTAAGTGAAAAAAAGGTGCATAAATACTTGTGTCACTGGAGAGACAATCCAATACTTTCCCATAAATACTGATCGACACTGAGTTTTTGCTCAGCGCCCTCCGCGCTCAGCCTTTTGTTTTGAGCGCCCTCCGAGTCCAAAATCCAATTAATATCCACAATTTTATAAGGAATTTCGATGTGTTTTCCGAGCTGCAACTGAAATGCCCGCATATCTGCTGTTGTAACATCAACGAAGACGTAAACAGCCTCGTCGAGCTCGTTGACTTGATTGCTCACGTCCGTGCGAACGCGTCCACCGCGCCACTGGAACGTTAATCTTGCGAGGTTGGTAGACGGTTCCCGGGAACCATAGAGATAAACGCACGTATCTCGAAAATAATTCGGCGACTGTTTGCCAAACAACTCGACTTCGAGTTCTAAGATCTGCTTCGCATTGAGAGGGTTGGCAATCACCTATAAAATGAAATGATGAAATTAATGAATGAAACCTGAGAAATACCGTTAAACAGACCTCTTCGTTTCCATCTAAATTGTCAAGAAGTGCTTTCATATCTTTCAAGTTCACACACTCTATGTACGAATCTCCATATGCATGGACGCTCTCCCGGAACTCTTCTCGCAAATCATCGGTCATGCTAACCATATCGTTTGGCTTCAGCTTCATCTGCTGCCGTTCGCAAACATCCAGCAGCCATGACAGCGAAACAATGTTGTGCCGTCCGGATCGCCGTCTGCAATCGATCAGCCGCTGTCAGCTTTGGTGCTGAGAATGCAGAAGGAGAAGCCTTGCCGGATGTCTGACGTTCGGCGAATCCGTGAGAGTTTCAAGTATTTAAGAACCAATTACTGCCTGTAAGTACCAAGTATTTGTGACTACTGAAGCAAGCCAGTTTCCCTTAAGTATATCTAAATACAGCTCTGCAACGAAGTAACTACCGTCTTCAATGTACTTCAGTTCCATGAACAGTTTGCAGACGTACCTCACTTGGACTGACTTTATTTTCGTACACCAGAGCACCCATCTTCCGTGCTTCCGATGGCGTCATTTTACGACGTTTGCGCTCAGTGGTGCGCAGCTCACGTTTAGTGATCTTCAGAACGCCCTTTGTATTCTGAAACAGAGTCAACTTGGAGTGTTGTATTGCGAGACGCATCACCTCTGTACCTTGCAAATGGCATCGAACTCATCCAAGCTCATGCACTCATGCCAAACCTTGTCGTTGCGCCACGCTTGTATGCGCGGAAAATGCATTGACTTCTGCAGCACGAAAGCCGAAGAAGGCGCCTGATCAGTTGCTTTGATTTGCACAATAGCCGACTGCTTCGGATCAATCCAGACGTCGGGACGTCCTTCCAAGTTGTCCTTGTAGCTGTAAGACGACGGCGGTGGCTCCGACACCATGTCGTGCCAGTGTTCATGCAAAGCATCGTTGAACCCAGCGCGCTTCACCAAAACATTCATTACTTTGGCCACACTATAAACGTAGTACTCGCGCGACGAGACGTATTTTAGGACACCCAAAAGGTAGAATTTAATGTAGTTGTGATCCTGATTGTAAAAACCGCACATACAAGCAGATCGATATCGGTGGTCAATCCTGCGATGTACTGAGTGAGACAAAGAAGAGAGCATTAGAAATGAAGAACGCTGCAAGATCTGTAGATAAAAGCGCTTACGTCTGCCTTCACTTTGTATCAGCCGGCGCATTGCGAGTGTCAGGTCGGTAGCGCGCATTCTCTTTCTTCACAGTGACACCTTCTTCATTGGCGTCGAGTTGTGCTTGAAACATGCGACCAAATTCTTCCTTGCAGCCGATTTTCTTTGGTTTCATGATGTGCAGCCTGTCTTTGGTTCAGATTGCTAGGTTCAGACTTGCAGCGTGGCTTCAGCACTCTTTACACCACATCCGCGTAATCATCACGCAAGCCGGGGTAACTCTTGGCATACAGACGCTGGGTATCCGGGACTACAAATAGAGGAACAACCGCAATGCAATCTTCTGAGCAGAACGAGACACACAGTCCGGTGAAAGCTGCAGAACCTTTATATACACATTGGCCCGCGTGGTTACCTGCAGGCCGTAAGCTTCACGTGCCCTTGGTATGAGGCACCACATGATGCTGTAGAAGCTGGCGCTCTCTGTCGATGTGAATACATCTTGTTTCCGTAAATGTATCCTTATTTTCTGTACCGCTGACTCACCTCTTCCGCAACCGGGACGATATTCATTAGTGCTCGGAATCTGGCGCGATGTTTTAGAAACGATTCGTATCATCTTCTCAGGTACTTCAATTTGGCGGCTTCGTTTTCCGTCCTTTTCAGCTTTTCAAACATATGCCAGATATTGCGAAACCTTATAACCTCCGCGATGTCCATCGTAACCAAGAAAACCCTTAATTCCAGCGTTTTTAAGACAAGATATTCGATTCCTACATCCAAACAAAAATAAGTGCAACCAATTATTAAAAACAGCAAACAGTTTGAGGGTAACTGCAAACTTTTCTAGGTTAACTAAGGGCCAGATTCTGTATAGTCACTTTCGTCTGATTTCGTGCACTTTCGTCCGAAAATCAGCTGATTTTCGTCTTTTGGTATTCTGTAAGACGTGACTCACGTCTCTGCAAAGAGCTTTCGTCTTTTGTCGTAAGAAATGTGTATTCTGAAAGACGAAAGCTGGCGTGAACAGCTGATAAATGAGACGATAAAGAAAAGGCTGTCGTCAGGAGGTTTTTTTGTTTTGAATGTGCGGTAAATGAAACGAAATTCATGTGTGGTACCTAAAATGAATCTGCGACGCAGGCTCGGTGAAATTTTAACCAAGTGCTTGTGATTTTTTCGGTTAATTTTCGTTCTCTCGGATCATTCATTAGCCTCACAAGCACCCTTTCTGTCTGCATATGGATATGTAATTAGAAGTGCAATTATTCGCCATTCATTATTTCGCGTTGTCAGTTTCATTTTGCTGTATGCAAGGAAGGAGGAGAGGTATCTGTGAGCAGTAGAAAAATTTATTCGTTAAAGAAATTTTGTTAAAAAGGCTGAAGTAGGCGGCGGCCCTTCAATTACTTTGGAGCAAACCGTTGCAAGCATTTTGCTTTTATGAGCATCGGCTTCGCCAATGGTTTCTCCTAAGATGTAGGAAGGAAAGCAATTAGAAGGCAAGAAGACACTAGCGGCGAAACGACCTCCTCTTATACAGCCAAGTTCAGTAGCACTGCAATCGAAAATGATGGAGAAAGCATTTTATGAACTTTTAGCAGAAACATCTGCAGAAAATGTCTATATATCGGAAGCTAGAACCAAAAGCATACAGTAAAAAAAGCTGTTTTCAGTGTTGGACAACGTAGAATAGAAAAATATAGATAATTCAAACTGAGCGAAATAAAATAAGATATCGGGTATATTTATATCTTGAAATTTTTCTTTCGATAATTTTTCAGTTTAGCTTTGTTCCTACATCAGATATTTGCACAAAAAAACAATTTTATTGAGTGATTAAAAATTTCCACTTAAATATTCTTAATTCACGGCAGTTGCAATATACAAAAATGCTTTTCACAACACTTAAAACTTGAGATCTATTACCGACATGCGGCAACTGTTTTAACGACAGCGTGAGTGCGACGTAAAGCCCAGACGAGACGAAATTTTCGTCTTACAGAATGCCGTGACTATGACGTAGTGACTTGAGTCGAAAGCTTCGTCTCAAGTCACCGTGACTATACAGAATCAGGCCCTAAGCTTAATTTTTTCGAATGAACTCCACAAAATTATCTCCAATATTAATCCAGGAAAATTTACCATTTCAAAAATTTCACAGTTTTGAATATAATTTCCAAAAACTCTTATTGCGATTTAAAAATCCTACCAAAATAAAATATACTAGGAATTAATTTAAAGAATTGTATTAACTTTGAAAAGTAAGAATTCAAACATACAATATTCACGTTTATACCTGTCACACGACCGTGGGGTCCAATAATAACTTCAACACAATCATAGCGGCGAACGTTAGCGAAAGATCTATTTCTATTTTCAGAGCGGCGTCCCTGCTCTTCGACGTCGCTAGCCGCAATATTGTCATCATGCTATAATGGGTAAAGCCTATACATACCCACACACACACACCACATTTTACAAAACGCATGTGGATTCAAGATTTTAAATTTCTGTATTTTAAATAACGTGTATTCGTCTAAAAATTGAAAAATATGCTTTTCGCTGACCCCTTCAAATTCAGTCCTCAGTCAACGAATTATTAAGTAAAAGTAAGTAGTACAAAATTAACATACAGAACTACAAATATCAATTTAACGTGATTTTAAAATCCTCTAGGCACCATCTTCGCTCGACCCTTTCAACGTTGAAAAGGTACTGGATTGATTAAAACTTTTCCAACGCAGTCGACCCTTTCAACGTTGAAAAGGTACTGGATTGTGAATAGAGTTAAATAAACACATCCCAATTCTTGTATTCATAAACAACGCTAGAAACATTCTACTCTTTTTCAACGCAGTCTGAAAGAACAAAACAGGAACTGCACTGAAGTAAATGAACTCAGCGAATGAAGAAAGGTAAAGACGTCCGTTAATGTTCATCATGTATTCCCTGAGTCGTGTTCTTTAGCAAAACGGTTTGAAAAGCACAATCGTGCTGAAAAGCAGTTGTGAATTCTACCTGCGCTAAGATAGCAACGTTGCTGGAACTGCCAACCATATAGTGGTAGAAAAATCTTTCCCCGCCAGAAAAACTTTCTAAACATGCATTCCTGTGTAGTGTGGTACATGATATTCACCACATGACGTCATGGTTTTTTGACATTTTAGAAACGAAGCAGCTGGATCCCAGCAACGTCGATTTGTTATGGCCTTACTAATGCATTATTTTCGTAAATTAAATTCACTAAGGATTTCAATAATTTTAGCCATCCTTGTCAGTGATTAGGGCGAATTGTGATACCACCATCAAGGTGCCCACAAGGGCATGTCGACTTTGCTAACACATCGGGACTACGTGCAGGACTGGCGTTTTTCCAAGGAAACGTGCAAGTGGAAGCGCGAGCAATACCCTGACTTCCAGCGAAAACACAGTAACGAGTGAATCTGCTTCTATAAAATCGTGGGAACACATAAAATGAATTGTCTGATTGATTGCAGCTTCTAGTCTGACGAGTTCGAAGGACTCCATCTACAGTTTAGTCATCATATCAGGGTCCACGTAGAATACCCTACGAATATGGGATCTTCGGACGTGCACGCGCAGCATGAAAATGGTACCATCAAAGTCTGGAACCTGGGCCAGCAGCATTGCATTAATACTATTCACGACCATAAGTGCCGAAGCTGTTGATGGGCGGCAATTTCGACTATGTTACATCGGGCAGCAGATACAGGCGTAATATCGTGTCGGAACTGCGCAACCCCACCAACTTGATCCTGGTGTGTGAAAAACGTGCATCGGTTCTGAGTCTTCGCTACGATATCGAAAAGACCGGTATGTGAGTGAGTCTACACGGTCTCGGTAGGACCAGCAGATTCAAGAGAACCAGGACATTTTTGGTAAGTGGTCGCCGCAATAAAACAGTGTGGTACTGAACACCAAGCGTCATATCGTCGCCAAGGACACCAAAGACAACATGACAATCTATGATGTTTTGCGTGTCATGAAGAAGGAAAATGTGTGAAGGTTGGCTCCGATAAAGGTCAAGGTCAAGAGACGCAATAAGCGAGTGTACATTCCGAAATGGTTCACAGTGGATCTAAGAACGGGTGTAAGTCTATCTATTGGCGTCTAATAGTGGAATCACAATTATTTTTGTATAAATGCATCATTTCAATTTCAAAACTAATGACGGCAGTTGCCTGTCTTTAGCCCAGTCCACCAGTTAGCACACAACCTTACGTGTTCAATGCTTAGACCAATATATCCTCGTTTATTTTCTATAATCTTATTTCGGTACTAAGCCTTCAAATAATCTTCTTTCGGTACTAAATTCAAAACTTTATTTTAGTTTTAATAATATTTAAAATTATAACTTTTTTTTGGTATTAAATTGTAAATTATTTTAATTTTCAGAAATATATTGTATATAAAAAACTACAATTTACTAAGATTTTCAATATAGTTCGGCCAATGTAAGCATATTGCTAGATCAATAAATTGCCAAATATGTAATCGCTGGAATATTTTAGATCTTATTTCAGCAAACTTATCGAATACTTATGTACATCCAATATTAAACATCCATGTAGAAATTTTTGTCAAACCCGTGTCTTCATATCCTTTATGCGCCTTGATTCCACATATCCAGTAAAGCCAGCAGCGTATTAGGATTTATAAAATGTTGGGCAAAACAATTTAATGAGCTCTTCATTACTATCTACTTTCTAATAATGAAAAACATTAGAAAATGAAAAGAGAAAGCTAACAAACATTTATTTCTTTGTTACAAAAAACTTTCAATTTCTTGAACAAAAAAGTATTGAGAAATTTTCATGAAATTTAAAGTTCCAAGTGGATGTACATAATTTGTTCCCACTAATTTCAGTGTATGCGTGTGTGCAGTCAGTGCGTTCATGCCTCTGTGTAACTGTAAACCCCAGGATTAACACAAATGTTTGCGCAAATTTACACTTTCGGATGCGCCGCAGGTCCTCCGCGGTCACGCTGTCACGTTGTTACATCTACAATCTGAAACCGAGTGACCGGCCCAGCGACAATGTTTCTCATTTCCGCTTCCGGTTAATGCTTCTTGTTTTATTCTATCTCGCCCAGCGTTGTTGGTTTTGTTTGAATATTTTGTGCCCATTGCTGTAATAAAACTGCAATGAAATAGTTAAAAATCAGCACCAAGTTGAAATAGTTGAAGGTTGTTGAGTGCGGTGAGTGTGGTGGGCGTGGCTGGCCATAACAAGCGGATTAACTAGCATACGCTGGAAGCGTTAAGGCGATTTCAGTTTATCGTGCCTTCCATTTGTGTTTACATTTCGTTTGCCAAGTTTTTTATACTCCCAGCGAGTTGGCGAAGAAGGGCGTGGAGTCGTGAGGGCGCGGTAGGTGAGAATGTTGACAACAAAAGCTGTGACCGGAAATCTTAAATGCAAGCATAATAAGTATTCGTGAAAACCTATTGTGATCTTCGCCATCACCTTCTTAATAGGCTAAAAATAAGAATTACATGATTTTTTAAGCCAAAATTTCAAAATAAAGCAGATTTCTGGAGCTCAATTCTGTTTTTTTAGTTTCACCTCTTCAGACCGAACAGAGAACCCCGAATAGTGTGGAAATTTACATAATAAAAGTCCAAAAACTATTAAACACCACGAAAACATCATTCCGTTTAAGCAGCCACGGACCGGATCGAGAGCATGAAGATGTCCAAATTTATGTTGCTGAAACACTCCATCAATCATTTGGCAATATGCTGCGTATTTTCCAATTATTTCAGAAATATCTGTGGAATTTTGTAAAACTTTTATTTAATTTTTTTACGTTTTTCAAATAAGTACAGAGTTTTCTACAGAAATTCGGCATATCAATACTTCTGAGTGTACATATATATGAAAGTGAATTTACGGAACTTCTTTAGCACATTCGATTATACGTCCAGATTTTTATTTGCTTAAGTTTTGGGTTTTTTATCAGCTCCGCGGAGTTTCGCTTTGTGAACCTGCGACAAGCCCGAACTTGAGCTCTGCTTTGACGGACCCGTTTGCTTGGTTAAGCTGTGCGAGCTGTCACAACTCTCGCCTCTAGAGCTGAGCGGAATACGAGATACGGGACACCCGGTATTAGATTTACGGGGAGTGGGCTTCTTTAAAATATATCTAATCTCTCTGCCAGGTGATTTCACTTTTTTCAGAGCATCGGCTGCGACTTCAGGCTCAGGCTTAGTCTTTGGCGCGGTGTCGGACCCCGACTTGTGTTTCGAACCTGATTTAGGCTTTTCGCAATTTTTGGGCTTCACCTTCTGCTTGGACTCGACCTTCTGCTTAAGGTCGGACTTCGGCTTAACCCCGGAATTCTGGGACTCATTCTTCTGTTCTGGCACGAAGTTCTCTTTTCGCTCGGTCTTCGGACTGATCTCGGACTTCACACTGATGGCGGACTTTTGCTGGCACTTCAACTTAAGCTTGCTCTCGGAGTTCTGCTTGACCGCCAACTGCAGCTTGTTCTCGGACTTCGGCTTGGCATCGGCATTGGATTGAGCATTGGAGTGAGCATTGGAGTGGACATCGGCGTGGGCATCGGGGTCGGCATTAGAGTTTGCAACGGGGTCGGCATTAGAGTTGGCATCGGGGTCGGCATTAGATTTGGCATCGGGGTTGGCATTAGGGTCGGCAATAGGGCCGGCATTAGGGTCGGCATTAGGGTCGGCATCAGGATCGGCATCAGGATCGGCATTAGGGTCGGCATCAGGGCCGGCATTAGGGTCGGCATTAGGGTCGGCATTAGGGTCGGCATCAGGATCGGCATTAGGGCCGGCATTAGGGTCGGCATCAGGGCCGGCATTAGGGTCGGCATCAGGGCCGGCATTGGCGTCGGATTCGTTGGAGAGGGTGTTCAGCATGTGATCCCTTATATCGCGCATCTCACGCGCTAAACTGTCTAAAGCAGCAGATGATTCGTCGACTCTTCTTCTATTTTCTTCTAGGTACTGAACGAAAATTTCAAGGTTATAGCAAACTGAACAAATTCGAACTGAGAGCGGAATGCGAGGAATTAACTTACTATTGGGGGTCTGCGCTCAAGGAAGTATACAGCTGCGCATAGGGGTGCGAAAAGTAGCACCACCACGGCGCACATCACCACCGTAGAGAAGAGAGACATCGGTTCCGAGCTGTTGCCAAGCAGGACATAATGGATTTTATCATGGATCATGGAGAACACGTTTTCCGGGCGTGTGATGCTAGTGGGCCAAAAGTAATGCGCCAAGGTCGCCATTTCTTAATTTATAATCTTGAAATATAGCGCAAAATTTGAAGATTTACACGTTAAAGAAAATTGGAATAAAATCTCCAAGGCTGAAAAATAATGCTTGTGACTTCCGTAAATTCAAACACAATGTGAAAATAATTTTCTTTTCTATTTATCATTTCCCTAGATTGCTCGACGTTTTCAGGTTCCTATTTTTTCAGTTTCAAATTGTACAGTGTTTTCGGCTACAGTGTGGTTTCAGTACTTTTAAGCGCATTTTCGCGTATCACGTCCAGGTTTCGCAACATTTGAGGTCAACACGTGGTTGACATGTTGGTTTTTGTAGAAATTCGCTTTTTCTTAATTAATGGACCAATGACCTGCACACAAACACACACAAAGGCACAGCACAGGACATTTTAATTCATTTTTATCTAAGATCGTTGAACTCCACACACACACACACGCACAACGGCCGGCCAGCACGTGACCATCAGCTTAACAAGCTCAACATCGACCGCAATGTCAGACTTCCTGAAGCCTGAAGCTCACCTCTGTGTTCTTCTCTCCTAAAATCCCCACCTCACCGCGGGACAATCCAACTGTAAGTATGCTTGTAGTTGTGTTATTGTTGTTGTCATTGCTGTTCATCTCCGGAATTAGTTTAGTTAACAATGATTGATGTCACAAACCCTCAAAAAACCAACACCACACACACACACATGCACACCTATACACCTATTTTATGCAGTTCTGTTTTTACTAAATTGGATTGTTGTAGATTATTGCGGTAAAATGAACATGTTGCTCCGATAGCAATCGCGGTGCTAGTGGTGTTTGTTGTTGGTGCTTCTGCTGCTGCTGCTGTCAGTATTAACATCATTTTTGCATAATCCTAAATTTCCAGTTGATATGTTGAATTTATCAGCAGAAATTAATTTGAATACAATTAGTTGAGTTGCAGCAAAATGGAGATGCTTTCCGTTTACACAAAGAGCGCAGCTACACACATACAGGCACACGTGCGCGCACACACTCAACACTTACACACTCTTGCACCCAAAACTAATTTGCATATGCATGACGTCCTGCATGAAGGATAAATATTTTATGTCTCATTGTACGGCTCGACCGTAATTAATTTAAAATTACTTAATTTATTGTGTTGGAAGCGAAGGCTTTTCAGTGCGTTTTTTGTGTGCAGAAAGCACAAAAATGGCACAAAAATGCTACTAATTAATGACACTAATGTGATTTATTAGCCCGAGGTTTGTTTTATTTTCCTCCTTCTCTTTTCTACTTTATTCATCTCATTATTCCCTTTAATAATTCTATACAGGAGGATCCTCACCACGTGACGATAGCAAACGGTGGCCGTACCACACAAGATCTTCGCCAGAGTGTGGTGTGGCGAAAACGCATTTAAATGTTTCAAATGCCCTGCGACAGGGCGACACAAGCCTGAGGATAACCAATCCAAAGTGAGTGATGCGACTTCGAATCTATTCGCTCTGCCATTAGTCAACACTTGGAGTTGTTAACACTTTGGATTGGTTTTTAAGCACAACTCGTCCACAGCCACTGCAAAGCGCCGACTTTTCGAATGGGTGACCCTGCAATCGGGTGACACTACAATCGGGTGACAAGTTTTCAATGTATGCAGCTGCAGCTTCTGTATCTTTCGTGTCCCTCAAGGAAGTTACAATTAAATGTTCTCATTTGCATCGATTAAATTCACAGTCACGCATGATTTCCACCAGCAAAATTCTATTAATGGCGATTTCACACACATACGCATGCATTACGCACACAGGCATCCATTACACACACACACGCACACGCATCCACTACACACACACAATCACTAGCACGCATCTGCACTTAAATATGCGGTGCATCGAAAGCTGCGAATAAAAAACAACCAGATTCGCTGAAATACGCTAGTTTCGTGTGAGTGTGTGCAAGTTAATGGATGTGTAGATGTGTTTGGGGTATACATGTGTGTGTACGTATAAGCCTAAGCAATCAGATCATGCAAAGGAAGGCCTATCGCGTTTAGGAAACGTCCAAAAAGTGGCAATTTATTTCCAAACCCCGTGTGAATTTGTCTCTGCACGCGCGCTTAGTTCCTCGCTTGTGTGCACGGATGCGTATGCGTGTGTGTGTGTGCACAGCTTACAGCAAAGTGTTTGAATTTGTGTTTACGCGATTTAAGCAGAAAGCAAATAACGAATCCTGTACTCCTCTCACTCGCGTCCTTTGAGGCAAGCAATCCAGGCAAGAAATCCAGGCAAGCAGACAGCAGACGAAGCACACGAAATCGCTGCGTGCGAAACTAACGCACGTTGTAAAGTGCAGCTGAAACGTGAAAACGCATCGAATAAATGCAGTCTACGTTTCAGCAGCAAATTCTGCCGAGTGGCAAGCCTAGTTTCAGTCCTTCCAACAACTTAACATTCGGGATACCAATTCATCGCTCCTTTCACTTTCATCACTGCTAGCAGTTAAAAATGGTTTTCAAGTGTTTCTGTATTGAAATATTTATTGCGATTGTAAACCACTTTATATTGCAAAATTTTCAATGAATAAACTAAATTTCTTAATTAAAAGAATACTTTTTTTCTGCTTCGCAGTCTTACGCAACTGAATATATAAATCATTCGAATAGTTAAGTGAAAAAAAGGTGCATAAATACTTGTGTCACTGGAGAGACAATCCAATACTTTCCCATAAATACTGATCGACACTGAGTTTTTGCTCAGCGCCCTCCGCGCTCAGCCTTTTGTTTTGAGCGCCCTCCGAGTCCAAAATCCAATTAATATCCACAATTTTATAAGGAATTTCGATGTGTTTTCCGAGCTGCAACTGAAATGCCCGCATATCTGCTGTTGTAACATCAACGAAGACGTAAACAGCCTCGTCGAGCTCGTTGACTTGATTGCTCACGTCCGTGCGAACGCGTCCACCGCGCCACTGGAACGTTAATCTTGCGAGGTTGGTAGACGGTTCCCGGGAACCATAGAGATAAACGCACGTATCTCGAAAATAATTCGGCGACTGTTTGCCAAACAACTCGACTTCGAGTTCTAAGATCTGCTTCGCATTGAGAGGGTTGGCAATCACCTATAAAATGAAATGATGAAATTAATGAATGAAACCTGAGAAATACCGTTAAACAGACCTCTTCGTTTCCATCTAAATTGTCAAGAAGTGCTTTCATATCTTTCAAGTTCACACACTCTATGTACGAATCTCCATATGCATGGACGCTCTCCCGGAACTCTTCTCGCAAATCATCGGTCATGCTAACCATATCGTTTGGCTTCAGCTTCATCTGCTGCCGTTCGCAAACATCCAGCAGCCATGACAGCGAAACAATGTTGTGCCGTCCGGATCGCCGTCTGCAATCGATCAGCCGCTGTCAGCTTTGGTGCTGAGAATGCAGAAGGAGAAGCCTTGCCGGATGTCTGACGTTCGGCGAATCCGTGAGAGTTTCAAGTATTTAAGAACCAATTACTGCCTGTAAGTACCAAGTATTTGTGACTACTGAAGCAAGCCAGTTTCCCTTAAGTATATCTAAATACAGCTCTGCAACGAAGTAACTACCGTCTTCAATGTACTTCAGTTCCATGAACAGTTTGCAGACGTACCTCACTTGGACTGACTTTATTTTCGTACACCAGAGCACCCATCTTCCGTGCTTCCGATGGCGTCATTTTACGACGTTTGCGCTCAGTGGTGCGCAGCTCACGTTTAGTGATCTTCAGAACGCCCTTTGTATTCTGAAACAGAGTCAACTTGGAGTGTTGTATTGCGAGACGCATCACCTCTGTACCTTGCAAATGGCATCGAACTCATCCAAGCTCATGCACTCATGCCAAACCTTGTCGTTGCGCCACGCTTGTATGCGCGGAAAATGCATTGACTTCTGCAGCACGAAAGCCGAAGAAGGCGCCTGATCAGTTGCTTTGATTTGCACAATAGCCGACTGCTTCGGATCAATCCAGACGTCGGGACGTCCTTCCAAGTTGTCCTTGTAGCTGTAAGACGACGGCGGTGGCTCCGACACCATGTCGTGCCAGTGTTCATGCAAAGCATCGTTGAACCCAGCGCGCTTCACCAAAACATTCATTACTTTGGCCACACTATAAACGTAGTACTCGCGCGACGAGACGTATTTTAGGACACCCAAAAGGTAGAATTTAATGTAGTTGTGATCCTGATTGTAAAAACCGCACATAACAAGCAGATCGATATCGGTGGTCAATCCTGCGATGTACTGAGTGAGACAAAGAAGAGAGCATTAGAAATGAAGAACGCTGCAAGATCTGTAGATAAAAGCGCTTACGTCTGCCTTCACTTTGTATCAGCCGGCGCATTGCGAGTGCCAGGTCGGTAGCGCGCATTCTCTTTCTTCACAGTGACACCTTCTTCATTGGCGTCGAGTTGTGCTTGAAACATGCGACCAAATTCTTCCTTGCAGCCGATTTTCTTTGGTTTCATGATGTGCAGCCTGTCTTTGGTTCAGATTGCTAGGTTCAGACTTGCAGCGTGGCTTCAGCACTCTTTACACCACATCCGCGTAATCATCACGCAAGCCGGGGTAACTCTTGGCATACAGACGCTGGGTATCCGGGACTACAAATAGAGGAACAACCGCAATGCAATCTTCTGAGCAGAACGAGACACACAGTCCGGTGAAAGCTGCAGAACCTTTATATACACATTGGCCCGCGTGGTTACCTGCAGGCCGTAAGCTTCACGTGCCCTTGGTATGAGGCACCACATGATGCTGTAGAAGCTGGCGCTCTCTGTCGATGTGAATACATCTTGTTTCCGTAAATGTATCCTTATTTTCTGTACCGCTGACTCACCTCTTCCGCAACCGGGGCGATATTCATTAGTGCTCGGAATCTGGCGCGATGTTTTAGAAACGATTCGTATCATCTTCTCAGGTACTTCAATTTGGCGGCTTCGTTTTCCGTCCTTTTCAGCTTTTCAAACATATGCCAGATATTGCGAAACCTTATAACCTCCGCGATGTCCATCGTAACCAAGAAAACCCTTAATTCCAGCGTTTTTAAGACAAGATATTCGATTCCTACATCCAAACAAAAATAAGTGCAACCAATTATTAAAAACAGCAAACAGTTTGAGGGTAACTGCAAACTTTTCTAGGTTAACTAAGCTTAATTTTTTCGAATGAACTCCACAAAATTATCTCCAATATTAATCCAGGAAAATTTACCATTTCAAAAATCTCACAGTTTTGAATATAATTTCCAAAAACTCTTATTGCGATTTAAAAATCCTACCAAAATAAAATATACTAGGAATTAATTTAAAGAATTGTATTAACTTTGAAAAGTAAGAATTCAAACATACAATATTCACGTTTATACCTGTCACACGACCGTGGGGTCCAATAATAACTTCAACACAATCATAGCGGCGAACGTTAGCGAAAGATCTATTTCTATTTTCAGAGCGGCGTCCCTGCTCTTCGACGTCGCTAGCCGCAATATTGTCATCATGCTATAATGGGTAAAGCCTATACATACCCACACACACACACCACATTTTACAAAACGCATGTGGATTCAAGATTTTAAATTTCTGTATTTTAAATAACGTGTATTCGTCTAAAAATTGAAAAATATGCTTTTCGCTGACCCCTTCAAATTCAGTCCTCAGTCAACGAATTATTAAGTAAAAGTAAGTAGTACAAAATTAACATACAGAACTACAAATATCAATTTAACGTGATTTTAAAATCCTCTAGGCACCATCTTCGCTCGACCCTTTCAACGTTGAAAAGGTACTGGATTGATTAAAACTTTTCCAACGCAGTCGACCCTTTCAACGTTGAAAAGGTACTGGATTGTGAATAGAGTTAAATAAACACATCCCAATTCTTGTATTCATAAACAACGCTAGAAACATTCTACTCTTTTTCAACGCAGTCTGAAAGAACAAAACAGGAACTGCACTGAAGTAAATGAACTCAGCGAATGAAGAAAGGTATTGATGTCCGCTTATGTTCATCATGTATTCCCTGAGTAGTGTTCTTTAGCAAAACGGTTTGAAAAGCACAATCGTGCTGAAAAGCAGTTGTGAATTCTACCTGCGCTAAGATAGCAACGTTGCTGGAACTGCCAACCATAGATATAGTGGTAGGAAAATCTTTCCCCGCCAGAGAAACTTTCAAAACATGCATTCCTGTGTAGTGTGGTACATGATATTCACCACATGACGTCATGGTTTTTTGACATTTTAGAAACGAAGCAGCTGGATCCCAGCAACGTCGATTTGTTATGGCCTTACTAATGCATTATTTTCGTAAATTAAATTCACTAAGGATTTCAATAATTTTAGGCATCCTTGTCAGTGATTAGGGCGAATTGTGATACCACCATCAAGGTGCCCACAAGGGCATGTCGACTTCGCTAATACATCGGGACTACGTGCAGGACTGGCGTTTTTCCAAGGAAACATGCAAGTGGAAGCGCGAGCAATACCCTGACTTCCAGCGAAAACACAGTAACGAGTGAATCTGCTTCTATAAAATCGTGGGAACACATAAAATGAATTGTCTGATTGATTGCAGCTTCTAGTCTGACGAGTTCGAAGGACTCCATCTACAATTTAGTCATCATATCAGGGTCCACGTAGAATACCCTACGAATATGGGATCTTCGGACGTGCACGCGCAGCATGAAAATGGTACCATCAAAGTCTGGAACCTGGGCCAGCAGCATTGCATTAATACTATTCACGACCATAAGTGCCGAAGCTGTTGATGGGATCGGTTCTGAGTCTTTGCTACGATATCGAAAAGACCGGTATGTGAGTGAGTCTACACGGTCTCGGTAGGACCAGCAGATTCAAGAGAACCAGGACATTTTTGGTAAGTGGCCGCCGCAATAAAACAGTGTGGTACTGAACACCAAGCGTCATATCGTCGCCAAGGACACCAAAGACAACATGACAATCTATGATGTTTTGCGTGTCATGAAGAAGGAAAATGTGTGAAGGTTGGCTCCGATGAAGGTCAAGGTCAAGAGACGCAATAAGCGAGTGTACATTCCGAAATGGTTCACAGTGGATCTAAGAACGGGTGTAAGTCTATCTATTGGCGTCTAATAGTGGAATCACAATTATTTTTGTATAAATGCATCATTTCAATTTCAAAACTAATGACGGCAGTTGCCTGTCTTTAGCCCAGTGCACCAGTTAGCACACAACCTTACGTGTTCAATGCTCAGACCAATATATCCTCGTTTATTTTCTATAATCTTATTTCGGTACTAAGCCTTCAAATAATCTTCTTTCGGTACTAAATTCAAAACTTATTTTAGTTTTAATAATATATATTAAAAATTATGACTTTCTTTTGGTATTAAATTGTAAATTATTTTAATTTTCAGAAATATATTGTATATAAAAAACTACATTTTACTAAGATTTTCAATATAGTTCGGCCGATGTAAGCATATTGCTAGATCAATAAATTTCCAAATATGTAATCGCTGGAATATTTTAGATCTTATTTCAGCAAACTTATCGAATACTTATGTACATCCAATATTAAACATCCATGTAGAAATTTTTGTCACACCCGTGTCTTCATATCCTTTATGCGCCTTGATTCCACATATCCAGTAAAGCCAGCAGCGTATTAGGATTTATAAAATGTTGGGCAAAACAATTTAATGAGCTCTTCATTACTATCTACTTTCTAATAATGAAAAACATTAGAAAATGAAAAGAGAAAGCTAACAAACATTTATTTCTTTGTTACAAAAAACTTTCAATTTCTTGAACAAAAAAGTATTGAGAAATTTTCATGAAATTTAAAGTTCCAAGTGGATGTACATAATTTGTTCCCACTAATTTCAGTGCATGCGTGTGTGCAGTCAGTGCGTTCATGCCTCTGTGTAACTGTAAACCCCAGGATTAACACAAATGTTTGCGCAAATTTACACTTTCGGATGCGCCGCAGGTCCTCCGCGGTCACGCTGTCACGTTGTTACATCTACAATCTGAAACCGAGTGACCGGCCCAGCGACAATGTTTCTCATTTCCGCTTCCGGTTAATGCTTCTTGTTTTATTCTATCTCGCCCAGCGTTGTTGGTTTTGTTTGAATATTTTGTGCCCATTGCTGTAATAAAACTGCAATGAAATAGTTAAAAATCAGCACCAAGTTGAAATAGTTGAAGGTTGTTGAGTGCGGTGAGTGTGGTGGGCGTGGCTGGCCATAACAAGCGGATTAACTAGCATACGCTGGAAGCGTTAAGGCGATTTCAGTTTATCGTGCCTTCCATTTGTGTTTACATTTCGTTTGCCAAGTTTTTTATACTCCCAGCGAGTTGGCGAAGAAGGGCGTGGAGTCGTGAGGGCGCGGTAGGTGGGAATGTTGACAACAAAAGCTGTGACCGGAAATCTTAAATGCAAGCATAATAAGTATGCGTGAAAACCTATTGTGATCTTCGCCATCACCTTCTTTATAGGCTAAAAATAAGAATTACATGATTTTTTAAGCCAAAATTTCAAAATAAAGCAGATTTCTGGAGCTCAATTCTGTTTTTTTAGTTTCACCTCTTCAGACCGAACAGAGAACCCCGAATAGTGTGGAAATTTACATAATAAAAGTCCAAAAACTATTAAACACCACGAAAACATCATTCCGTTTAAGCAGCCACGGACCGGATCGAGAGCATGAAGATGTCCAAATTTATGTTGCTGAAACACTCCATCAATCATTTGGCAATATGCTGCGTATTTTCCAATTATTTCAGAAATATCTGTGGAATTTTGTAAAACTTTTATTTAATTTTTTTACGTTTTTCAAATAAGTACAGAGTTTTCTACAGAAATTCGGCATATCAATACTTCTGAGTGTACATATATATGAAAGTGAATTTACGGAACTTCTTTAGCACATTCGATTATACGTCCAGATTTTTATTTGCTTCAGTTTTGGGTTTTTTATCAGCTCCGCGGAGTTTCGCTTTGTGAACCTGCGACAAGCCCGAACTTGAGCTCTGCTTTGACGGACCCGTTTGCTTGGTTAAGCTGTGCGAGCTGTCACAACTCTCGCCTCTAGAGCTGAGCGGAATACGAGATACGGGACACCCGGTATTAGATTTACGGGGAGTGGGCTTCTTTAAAATATATCTAATCTCTCTGCCAGGTGATTTCACTTTTTTCAGAGCATCGGCTGCGACTTCAGGCTCAGGCTTAGTCTTTGGCGCGGTGTCGGACCCCGACTTGTGTTTCGAACCTGATTTAGGCTTTTCGCAATTTTTGGGCTTCACCTTCTGCTTGGACTCGACCTTCTGCTTAAGGTCGGACTTCGGCTTAACCCCGGAATTCTGGGACTCATTCTTCTGTTCTGGCACGAAGTTCTCTTTTTGCTCGGTCTTCGGACTGATCTCGGACGTCACACTGATGGCGGACTTTTGCTGGCACTTCAACTTAAGCTTGCTCTCGGAGTTCTGCTTGACCGCCAACTGCAGCTTGTTCTCGGACTTCGGCTTGGCATCGGCATTGGATTGAGCATTGGAGTGAGCATTGGAGTGGACATCGGCGTGGGCATCAGGGTCGGCATTAGAGTTTGCAACGGGGTCGGCATTAGAGTTGGCATCGGGGTCGGCATTAGATTTGGCATCGGGGTCGGCATTAGGGTCGGCATCAGGGCCGGCATTAGGGTCGGCATCAGGGTCGGCATTAGGGTCGGCATCAGGATCGGCATTAGGGTCGGCATCAGGGCCGGCATCAGGGCCGGCATTAGGGTCGGCATCAGGGTCGGCATTAGGGTCGGCATCAGGGCCGGCATTAGGGTCGGCATCAGGATCGGCATTAGAGCCGGCATTAGGGTCGGCATCAGGGCCGGCATTAGGGCCGGCATTAGCGTCGGATTCGTTGGAGAGGGTGTTCAGCATATGGTCCCTTATATCGCGCATCTCACGCGCTAAACTGTCTAAAGCAGCAGATGATTCGTCGACTCTTCTTCTAGTTTCTTCTAGGTACTGAACGAAAATTTCAAGGTTATAGCAAACTGAACAAATTCGAACTGAGAGCGGAATGCGAGGAATTAACTTACTATTGGGGGTCTGCGCTCAAGGAAGTATACAGCTGCGCATAGGGGTGCGAAAAGTAGCACCACCACGGCGCACATCACCACCGTAGAGAAGAGAGACATCGGTTCCGAGCTGTTGCCAAACAGGACATCATGGATTTTATCATGGATCATGGAGAACACGTTTTCCGGGCGTGTGATGCTAGTGGGCCAAAAGTAATGCGCCAAGGTCGCCATTTCTTAATTTATAATCTTGAAATATAGCGCAAAATTTGAAGATTTACACGTTAAAGAAAATTGGAATAAAATCTCCAAGGCTGAAAAATAATGCTTGTGACTTCCGTAAATTCAAACACAATGTGAAAATAATTTTCTTTTCTATTTATCATTTCCCTAGATTGCTCGACGTTTTCAGGTTCCTATTTTTTCAGTTTCAAATTGTACAGTGTTTTCGGCTACAGTGTGGTTTCAGTACTTTTAAGCGCATTTTCGCGTATCACGTCCAGGTTTCGCAACATTCGAGGTCAACACGTGGTTGACATGTTGGTTTTTGTAGAAATTCGCTTTTTCTTAATTAATGGTCCAATGACCTGCACACAAACACACACAAAGGCACAGCACAGGACATTTTAATTCATTTTTATCTAAGATCGTTGAACTCCACACACACACACACGCACAACGGCCGGCCAGCACGTGACCATCAGCTTAACAAGCTCAACATCGACCGCAATGTCAGACTTCCTGAAGCCTGAAGCTCACCTCTGTGTTCTTCTCTCCCCAAATCCCCACCTCACCGCGAGACAAACCAACTGTAAGTATGCTTGTAGTTGTGTTATTGTTGTTGTCATTGCTGTTCATCTCCGGAATTAGTTTAGTTAACAATGATTGATGTCACAAACCCTCAAAAAACCAACACCACACACACTCCCATGCACACCTATACACCTATTTTATGCAGTTCTGTTTTTACTAAATTGGATTGTTGTAGATTATTGCGTTAAAATGAACATGTTGCTCCGATAGCAATCGCGGTGCTAGTGGTTGTTGGTGCTTCTGCTGCTGTCAGTATTAACATCATTTACATAACATCATTTAACATCATTTGCATAATCCTACATTTCCAGTTGATATGTGGAATTTATCAGCAGAAATTAATTTAAATACAATTAGATGAGTTGCAGCAAAATGGAGATGCTTTCCGTTTACACAAAGAGCGCAGCTACACACATACAGGCACACGAGCGCGCACACACACACTCAACACTTACACACTCTTGCACCCAAAACTAATTTGCATATGCATGACGTCCTGCATGAAGGATAAATATTTTATGTCTCATTGTACGGCTCGACCGTAATTAATTTAAAATTACTTAATTTATTGTGTTGGAAGCGACGGATTTTCAGTGCATTTTTTGTGTGCAGAAAGCACAAATTTGGCACAAAAATGTTGCAAATTAATGACATTAATGTGATTTATTAGCCCGAGGTCTGTTTTATTTTCCTCCTTCTATTTTCTACTTTATTCATCTTATTATTCCCTTTAATAATTCTATACAGGAGGATCCTCACCACGTGACGATAGCAAACGGTGGCCGTACCACACAAGATCTTCGCCAGAGTGTGGTGTGGCGAAAACGCATTTAAATGTTTCAAATGCCCTGCGACAGGGCGACACAAGCCTGAGGATAACCAATCCAAAGTGAGTGATGCGACTTCGAATCGATTTGCTCTGCCACTAATACACTTTGAGTTATTAACACTTTGGATTGATTTTCAACGCGCAAGTGAGCGCGTTTAGTTCCTCGCTTGTGTGCACGTATGCGTATGCGTGTGTATGTGTGTGTGTGTTTGTGTGCACAGCTTACAGCAAAGTGTTTCAATTTGTGTTGGCGCGATTTAAGCAGAAAGAAAATAACGAATCCTATACTCCTCTCACTCGCGTCCTTTGAGGCAAGCAATCCAGGCAAGCAGACAGCAGGCGAAGCACACGAAATCGCTGCGTGCGAAACTAACGCACGTTGTAAAGTGCAGCTGAAACGTGAAAACGCATCGAATAAATGCAGTCTGCGTTTCAGCAGCAAACAACCAGCACTCATTCTGCCGAATGGCAAGCCTAATTTCAGTCCTTCCAACAACTTAACATTCGGGATACCAATTCATCGCTCCTTTCACTTTCATCACTGCTGGCAGTTAAAAATGGTTTTCAAGTATTTCTGTATTGAAATATTTATTGCGATCGTAAACCACTTTATATTGCAAAATTTTCAATGAATAAACTAAATTTCTTAATTAAAAGAATATTTTTTTACTGCTTCGCAGTCTTACGCAACTGAATATATAAATCATTCGAATAGTTAAGTGAAAAAAGGTGTATAAATACTTGTGTCACTGGAGAGGCAATCCATTACTTTCCCACAAATACTGATCGACACTGAGTTTTTGATGAGCGCCTTCCGAGTCCAAAATCCAATTAATATCCACAATTTTATAAGGAATTTCGATGTGTTTTCCGAGCTGCAACTGAAATGCCCGCATATCTGCTGTTGCAACATCAACGAAAACGTAAACAGCCTCGTCGAGCTCGTTGACTTGATTGCTCACGTCCGTGCGAACGCGTCCACCGCGCCACTGGAACGTTAATCTTGCGAGGTTGGTAGACGGTTCCCGGGAACCATAGAAATAAGCGCACGTATCTCGAAAATAATTCGGCGACTGTTTGCCAAACAACTCGACTTCGAGTTCTAAGATCTGCTTCGCACTGAGAGGGTTGGCAATCACCTTTAAAATGAAATTAATGAATGAAACCTGAGAAATACCGCTAACAGACCTCTTCGTTTCCATCTAAATTGTGAAGAAGTGCTTTCATATCTTTCAAGTTCACACACTCTATGTACGAATCTCCATATGCATCGAAGCTCTCCCGGAACTCTTCTCGCAAATCATCGGTCATGCTAACCATATCGTTCGGCTTCAGCTTCATCTGCTGCCGCTCGCAAACATCTAGCAGCCATGAGAGCGAAACAATGTTGTGCCGTCCGGAATTCCGCAACCTGTCCACGCGGTACGTGATGTCACCGGCGATTGAAATGCACGTAGGATCTGCTGGCAGAGGATTCTCCACAGTCTCGCCACCGCTGCTGATGACCAGACGCTGCAGGTCTGCAATCGAGTAGCCGCTGTCAGCTTTGGTGCTGAGTATGCAGAAGGAGAAGCCTTGCAGGATGTCTGACGTTCGCCGAATCTGTGAGAGTTTCAAGTATTTAAGAACCAATTACTACATGCAAGTACCAAGTATTTGTGACTGTACTCAAGCAAGCCAGTTTCCCAGCAAGCTACTTTTAAGTATATCTAAACACAGCTCTGCAACGAAGTAATTACCGTCTTCAATTTACTTGAGTTCCGTCAGCAGATTGCAGACTTACCTCACTTGGACTGACTTTATTTTCGTACACCAGAGCACCCATCCTCCGAGCTTGCGATGGCGTCATTTTACGACGTTTGCGATCAGTGGTGAAGTCTTCCAGGCGCAGCTCACGTTTAGTGATCTTCAGAACGCCCTTTGTATTCTGCAACAGAGTCAACTTGGAGTGTTGTATGGCGAGACGCATCACCGCTGTACCTTGCAAATGGCATCGAACTCATCCAAGCTCATGCACTCATGCCAAACCTTGTCGTTGCGCCACGCTTGTATGCGCGGAAAATGCATTGACTTCTGCAGCACGAAAGCCGAAGAAGGCGCCAGATCAGTTGCTTTGATTTGCACAATAGCCGACTGCTTCGGATCAATCCAGACGTCGGGACGTCCTTCTAAGTTGTCCTTGTAGCTGTACCACGACGGTGGTGGCTCCGACACCATGTCGTGCCAGTGTTCATGCAAAGCATCGTTGAGCCCAGCGCGCTTCACCAAAACATTCATTACTTTGCCCACACTATAAACGTAGTATTCGCGCGACGAGACGTATTTTAGGACACCCAAAAGGTAGGATTTAATGTAGCTGTGATTCTGATTGTAAAAACCGCCCATGACAAGCAGATCGAATTCGGTGGTCAATCCTGCGATGTACTGAGAGAGAAAGAAGAGAGCATTCGAAATGAAGAACGCTGCAGGATCTGTAGATAAAAGCGCTTACGTCTGCCTTCACTTTGTACCAGCCGCCTCCATTGCGAACGCCAGGTCGGTAGCGTGCATTCTGTTTCTTCACAATGACACCTTCTTCATTGGCGTCGAGTTGTGCTTGAAACATGCGACCGAATTCTTCCTTGCAGCTGATTTTCTTTGGATTCATGATGTGCAGCACGCCTTGCTCTTCCTTTAGAATCTCTTGCAACTTAAACGAGCGCTTTATGTACGGCAGATCTAGCAGACTTCGCCCATCCAAATGTAACAAATCATAGACAACGAAACAAGGTCGCCAGGAACCACCTCCCTCACTGCCTGCCGGACGAAGATGCTTCACGTCTGTGTTCTCAGCTTTGACGCGGAAGCATTTCGTACGCGTATCCCAAACCATCATCTCGCCATCGAGTATAAGGGACTGCACACCAACGGGCAACAGGTCCTCCAAGTGAGGCGTCAGGCTTCCACTGTTGTAGTCAGCACCAAAAGAGTAGCTGTAGTCGACGCCGTTGCGCGACATGTATTTGAAGCGTTCCTGCGCGTAGTGAAGATGAAATCGCTCGCCATCCATTTTCGTTTCCAGGTAGAGGACGTCGGCGCTCAGTAGAGTCTCAATATTGCCCGGAAAGACTTCGCACAGCATGGGCAGAATGTGCTGAAAGGGTTGAACCACGTTAAGCAGGCTGTCGCCATCATCCATCTCTTTAGCGTCGGCAGACTTCTCGTCCACAAGTTTGTTATTTGCCACCATACAACACACGCGGAACAAATCGGAGCAGCACTGATACGCTTCTCTAGCCTGCGGATGGAGCAACGCAAAAACACTGTGCTCCCGCAAACCCAGGTGCATGCTTTTCAGCAGCAAGCGGATAAACCATGTCTGCTCACGAGCAGAAGCAGCCTCGCACAACCTGGTCAACTCCTTTTCGGTATCTGTGCCACCAAGATAAAAGCATCTGTATAAACCCAGTTGATTCGAAGCACACATTCAACACATACTTCGGCGATCATCGCTTGCGATTGCATCCAACATACTGTGAACCTGCTTCATGTTCAGATTGCTAGGTTCAGACTTGCAGCGTGGCTTCAGCACTCTGTACACCACATCCGCGTAATCACCGCGCAAGCCGGAGTAACTCTTGGCATACAGACGTTGGGCATCCGGAGCTGCAAATAAAGGAGGCAATCGTAGTGCAATCTTTTGAGAAGTTCGAGACACTTACAGTCCGGTGAAAGCTGCAGAACTTTGATATATACCTTCGCCAGCATAGTTACCTGCAAGCCGTAAGCTTCCCGTGTGCGGTCCGCCCTTGGTATGAGGCACCTCAGGATGCTGTAGAAGCTGGTGCTCCCTGTCTTGATATGAATACATCTTGTTTCCTTAATTCTACCCTTCATTCCTGTACCACTGACTCACCTCTTCATCATCCTGGGCGATACTCATTAGTGCTCGGAATCTGGCGCGATGTTTTAGAAACGAATCGTAGTATCTTCTCAGGTACTTCAATTTGGCGGCTTCGTTTTCCGCCCTTTTCAGCTTCTCCAACATGTGGCAGATATCACGAAACTTTATAGTCTCCGCGATGTCCATCGTGATCAACAGACCCAAGAAAATCTTTAATCCTAGCGTTTTTGTTACAAGTTATTCGATTCCGATATCCAAACCAAAATAAGTGCAACCAGCTTTTAAAAACTGCATACAGTTTGAGGGTAACTGTAAAATTTTCTAGTTTAATTGTGTAAATTTTTTTTCGATTTGGATTATTATATGGATTGGGCAACAATCTCAGAATGAACGAATATTCATATACTCAACTATGTGTTGGCTTCCTTACTTATGCGATAAATTCAAATTTTTGATTAAATTGCTAAAATTTTGATCAGAAGCGCAACAAACGCTCGATTTTTAAAACAGAAATTAGTAGAGGCATTTGAAAGTTTTCTGTCATTGTGCTCTTATGAAATATATATTTTCAAAATGCCAATTTATATTCAAAATTCCATTCCAAAAAAAATTAACTAGCTGGCAGACAATCTTGTAGACGCGTATATCCATATTCTTGCATTGGAATTTCAGAGTAACCATATATATGTTGTAAGGGTATAAAATCAGTAAGAAGCGACAAGCGCATGAATTCTGCAATACAAATATGCGAAATATATTTCGAACAGCGTGTAGATAATTCAAAATATATTTCGAACAGCGTGTAGATGATCATCGCCTTAGCCCAGTCCACCAGATAGCGCACTACCCTACGTGTTCAATGCTCAGACCAATTTATCGTCGTTCATTTCCTATAATCTTCTTTTGGTACTTAATCTACAAATAATCTTTTTTCGGTACTAAATTCAAAACTTATTTTAGTTTTAATGATATGTATTCAATATTATAATTTTCTTTGGCTTGTGTGATGTTTAAAGTCCGTTAATTAGTTTTAACAGCGAATCAAATTTTGTGTTTAAATTTCAGTCTCTTAACTCCGCACCATAGTAATATTTTGCTATACCGTGTTGTCGCCTTCTTTTACATACTCCGTTGAGGAGAATTTTAGCTTGAAATTTTGTTGCATTATGTCCTCTCACTGTAAAAACAACTACGAATAAAAAGTATATCCGTATTAAAAATAATAATTTTCGCTTATATTGTTACTAAATGTCATACCATTTCATGTCGAGCAACACTGAAGAATACTCTGAATCTGACTGGCTACAATTCCAGTTGAAAAAATTAAAAATCAAGTTTGCAAACGAAATCGATTTCGATTTACAATCAGTACCACGTGCGTTAGTTTTGACAATTAAAAAAGAAATAGTGACAAATTTTAATTGGAGGTGTCGCTTGTATTACTTCTTAATTTTCAGCCAATTAACTTGTCGTAGCCTGTGCTAGCAAGATGCTCAGAATGACGTTATACTGATAGTCGCAAAATCTAAGTGATCACATAAAAGTTAAAAGAAAAGGCCAGCTAAAAAACGCAGTAAGGCCCGACCACCAGAGATGGTAGTGACTCGCTCTCTACTTCGCCTATGTCACGGGTAAAGCCAATCACATCTAAGAATACTTCAACCGGAAATTCTTTAACGACAAATACCTGCCACTAGCTAATATTGCGTTCTCGCTAATCCTATGCTCCTCGGGAGAAATCATCGCACAACAATACGAAAAGCCCGCCAGAGATGGTAGCGATTCGCTCTCTACTTCGCCTTGCGTCACGGGTAAAGCCAATCACACATCTGAGAATACTTCACCGGAAAGCCTTTAATGACAAATACTTGCTACTAACCAACATTTCCCTCTCGCTGACCCTCAGCTCCTTGGGAGACATCATAGAACAACAATACGAGAAATTCAGGGGCGAGATAGAAGGGTGGGACTCGGTACGCACCACAAACATGGCTATATCCGGCATGAACGTGGGCATCGTCTGCCACTATTGGTATCAGTATCTGGACAAACGGATGCCCGGGCGTTCCATCGACCTCGTGATGAAGAAAATTGTCCTCGACCAGTTGATCTGCTCGCCAGCGTACATCACGGTATTCTTTTTGACGGTCGGATGGCTAGAGCGACAGCCTGTAGCAGAAGTGTGGGAGGAGATGAAAGAAAAGGCGTGGAAGTTGTACGCTGCCGAATGGATGGTGTGGCCGGCGGCGCAATTTGTGAATTTCTACTGGCTGCCTACCAAATACCGAGTCTTTTACGACAACATAATCAGTCTGGGCTACGATATCTACACGTCCCATATTAAGCATCACGACTGACCGAGATGGATGGGGAGCCGACCCGAAGGGGCCCGTTGCTTTTGTAGTCGAAACAAAGTAGTTGTGAAAGCCTTGTACCTCAGACGCTTACAAATTAGCTGTGAATTAATATTATCAAGTTTTCAACCAATGAGCTTCAAGAAAAATTATTTTATAAATACAAAATTAGCAAATATGGATTCATATATGTATATATATATTTGCCAATATTTTTCATCTTTTTGTTTTTAATCTGACTATAATGCTACTAATTAGATCTTCACCACGTCTTTATTGAACCAGCCCAAGCTAATTCTTACGATTACGTCTTCGCATAGAAGCTGTGCACTTCGGACAGTACCATTTGCCCTTCGGAGGCTGTGTGATGCCTACGCATGGGTAGTGGAACCACTCAAAGGGACAGGCGTCGTTGTCACAGGCCACCATGTCGCCGTACGAGACCTGATTGCAGGTGCAGTAGCGCGGCTCGTTCGGATCATACGACCACTCACCTTCAGGGGTCTGTTCCACCACCAGCCCGTTTTCATTGACTTGTGCTTTATTCGTCACTGAAGCGGCAGCAGCTGCTGCTGAGGTCGAAACGAGATTATTCGTTGTAGCGCCAGCTGAATTAGTACAGCTGCTTACGACACCTGAGCCTGAGCCAGCAACGCTAGCAGCTGAGGTTGAAGATGACGTCGACGTGTCGACAGAATCAACACTCACAGAGGAGGAAGAGGAATGCGTGGATGATGTGGATGAGGGTGTAGAGACCGACACAGCCGAGCTGGCGACCGACTGACTCGATTTCCTAGATAATAAAAGACAAATGCTACTGGGGTAACTTCCATATGTCCATAAAGAATTGCATACTTCTTTTGCTTCTTCTCACCACTCGGAACAGAGTTGTTAGAAGCTGTTTGAGTGTTTACAATATCACGGCTGATCCAAAATTCTGTCGGTCCACCTCCTGTAGCAGTAACAGCTTCATAGGTTGCTTTTAAGCCACTGGCTCGCCGTCCTTGTTGCACGATGGTCTGGCTGCCAGTTGCTGCATTGTTATGCGTGGTTGCAGGGCCTCCAACTGCCTGCTGCAAGTTGTAAGCAATAGACCCGCCGCCCGAAGCTGCTGCCACTGAGGCCGCTGGAGCACTGAGTACCGCATGCGTTCCCACATTTGGTGTTGCGGAACCCACAGCCGGACTTGTTGGAGTGACGACAGCACCGAGATTTAGCCGCTTCTCGGGCTGTCCGCCAGAGAGGGTTGAAGTGGTGCTATCTCGGCGCTTTTCTGGACGCGGTGTAGTGCGATGCCGATTATCCTTCGGTTGTGCAACCGCTGCTGGGGCCAATGCGCCTAGCCCAACGCCACTAACAGGATTATTGTTACTGGCCCCTACAGCCGCCCCGGAACCCATTTGGCTAGCGTAATGACGATTCTCTTTCTGATTCGTGCCCATCATGTTTACCAACGCGGTTGCTGCAGTTGAATTACCTTCCAACTCCAATGAACGCTTCTCCAGTATTTCTGTGATACCATGGTTATCTGCCTCCAACTCGCATTTGAACTTAAACAACTCGCTGTCCAGCCTGCGCACATAACGATCCACCAGCTCGTGTATCTGTGTTGCGATTACTACTTTCTCGTCAGCGTCTTCAAGCACCTTGTAATACTCGTTGCGCAAATTTTGGTATTCATTTTCAGCCGCTTCAGCTTGTAGTTCGCCCCGCTTGCGTTGCTGGAAGAAGCAACGCGTTTTCTTCTCCAAAGAGTCCATGTTATCTGCATCAAGTAAGAAAAATTGTGAATCCAAAACGTGAAAACGAATAAGGACATTTGTGCACTGACTTTGTACTGCTAGATCCAGCTCACGCATTTCGGTGAAACGATCGCGCAGCTCCTGGGGCAGATGTTCGATCACTGCAGGAAGAAAGAAAAAGCCCTTAAGATTTCATCCTAGGTTTCAGTCGCAAGTTCCGCAAAAATCTACTCCAAACTTACTCTCCAGATAATCTTCCAAGTAGAGCATTTTGTGTTTTTAGTATTTTTTTTAACATTAGACAAACTGCACCAGTACAGAACGATTCCACACAATTTGGTTTGTTAGCACATTGTAAAACGGAGGACTTTGCAAAATGGCGCACTGCGCCGCAATTTTATATGTAACGGCGCATGATTACCAGATGTAATGTGATACGAAACTTCCACTTCTATCAAAAAAACTTGGTTGCGGGAGATTGAAATTTGTTGAACTCGCACAGTGTATGTGAATTCACCAATGATAATTTCTTATCCTATTAAAATTGAGTTTCCACTTGAAAGAAACCGAATACATTTTGCTTCCAATTAGAAAAATTCACCACTTCTAGGCACGAATCAGTCCAAATACAGTACACCTGTAAGAAACAACAAATAATTACTTTCAGCGTTGCTAAACTCATACAATTGTTACGCTATAATTAGTACTTTAGAACAAATTAGGTACTACACCAAATAAAAATTTTAATACTATGTCGAGAAAACTTTCCATATAAAAGCAGTGCTAGTATTTTATTGATTAATTATTAATAAAATTAAATTAAATAAATTAAGAAGTAAATAATAATAATATATTTACTTGTCAAATTAAACGAACTCCTTAATATTTTTGAAAGTTTAATTTAAGCAGTAATAAAATAAAGTCAATGATTGTATACGTAAAAAATACAAATTTAATACTAAAACCAAAGGACCTTTCTCACGGCAGCCCGATTTGCAATCTTGACCAGCTCGAAATAATGTTGAGTATGATGGTTTTTTACGCACATGTAAAGTTTTGACAACTGTTATCTGAAGTTTAGTATCTCTTTTTGCCTGATGATTACCGGGAATAAAAAGATAATTAGCTTCAACGGCTTGATTTGAAATAATTTAATCGGCGATTTATAGACAGTTTTACCCGAAAAAAGCGGTTTTATTTTTTAATCGTTCACATTCTTTTTTGCCAGTATTCAGATGGTGGAATTCGCTGCTGGTTCTTCTTTCATCTGGTCAGTTTTTGATCTTCTCCTTTTTATTACTTTGTTACTTTAATACTTTTTCCTACTCCTACTCGATCGTTCACTGCCTCAATTTTCTTATTTTCTATCTTCTCTTCAGGATTATATTTTTCTTTTTACTTGCTGAGGATTTTATTTAATTATTTTTTATATAGATTATAAAATAATTTTGTATTCATTTAAATAATAATTCCGAATTTATTTACTCTCATATATCTCCAAAATTCTTCATTTAATACACTTTTTGCTATTAAAGACGAACATTGTAATTGTATGATTAAAATAAAACTAAATGGAATGAAATGAAGTGAAAAAAATTTGATTTAGAGAATTTCCTTGCAGTGTATGTTTCTAAAATGGGTGTGTATGGTGAAAGGCGAAAACACACTACTGATAATTGTGTTTAGTATAATATAAAAAAAATTTATAATGAAATCCCGCAATAAGTGTTAACCCTGCATAAGCCAATGGAAAATGATATGAAATTAAAATATGAATGATAAATGTATTTGTTATTATTTGGAAGCTGCTGAGAACGAATTCATTGCATTGCATTGTCATATTCAAGAGGTCGAAAATGACGCCTTTAGGAAGCTCGCGTCAAATCAAAGGATTAGGCGAGTTACATTATTAAGGATATGTCACATGGTATGATAGTGCAAGTGTTTAATATAAAAAATTAAGACAATAAAGTTAAGAAATACTTCGAATGTCATTTTTGAATATAGGACATATGTTTCGTTGTGCAAAATTACAAAATTTCGTCTTAGAAGCTGTGGAGTATGGTTGCGAAACAATGCAAGAGATTGTCAAAATGCAATATTGAACTTTTTTATTTGTAATTGGAAAGGAATTGATTTTGCCCAGTGCTACTGGCAATACTGCTCCGTGGTGATTTTAAAATAATTCTGTTCGATAAAAAATACCATTACGAATTCCTTCAAATTATCATGGCTGATGGCCACATTGTTATTCATTAAGTTGTAATCAGCTGAAAAGCAACAACAAAACAACGTTATTTGAATAATAAAGCTATGGTATCGGCCTATACAGTCCTTTGTTATGGAAAGGGCTAAATTTCTGCGCCTTGCATCAGACAAAATCACCAAAACAACACAAACAACCACAACAGATGCTCAAAGAAGGAGGATTTCTGACAGGAATTTTTATATACTTCGTTGACTATGGACAACTTCGTGTTTTCCTTTCGTGGCTGCTTCGTAGAGCACTCGACTCGTGTCTTCTTAAATTGTAATGCTGTGCTTGAGTTATCTGTCCGTCCTGAAGTTTTATTTTTACAAAGCTGACACCGAATGAATCAAAAGATATGTGAAGAATCAAGAAACAACTGAATTTTAGTTGAATTAAATTCGAGTGAAATTTTTTTTTTGGAACGTAACTAAATTGCTAAGCAAAAATGTCCAGGGGCTTGAGTCCTCAGAGTATGCCAGTAAAGACAAGAACGCCGATGATGATGCCATCCAAGCAGACTGCGGTGATGACGGTAACCGCATCGTCTTCGTCGAAAAGACAGAGTCCTGCCTCCATGACTTGCTCTGCTACTAGCGGTGGTGACGCTGATACGAACTCAATTGACTTCGACGACTTTACGAGCACCAGCTCCATTCTGGAGTTTTTGACTCAGGAACAGGAATGCTGTTTGGAGGATGCTGAAGACCCGGAAATCATCTTCCAAGAGGTCGGGCGTTTGTCCGACAACTCGGACACACGTAGTGTTGACGAAATACTGCGCGAAGCAGAATTGCTCATCCAGAATCAACCGTTCGTGGGCTCAGCAGTGGGTGTGGCCAAGTTGCAAACAATAACCGAAGTTGGCAGTGCTAGTTCCAAAAAAGATAATCGGGCGCACGTCAAGCCAAAACAGAGTGCAGCTGCGATAAACTCAGGATATATAAAAAAAATCGAAAATGTACAAATCAGCACTCCCAAGATGCGAGCTGATGATGTTGTTGCCTCTGCTGTGAATCACTGCAGTCCTTCGCCAAATGCAGGGAAGGCAAGAATGGAGTATTCGAATTCAAAAAGCTCTGCAGCCGCGACGCCAAGCCGAGAGATCCCATCGAGCAAGAAAGCTGGGAGCCACAATAATTTTAATGCATTCGTTGACAATTTGCCGTCAGACTCGGTGCTGTCGGAAGAGTCCACTCCAAAGGACTTGCAGACGTTTACCGCAACGGAAAAGCATCTGAAGCACGACAATGACGATACGGACGACGGCAGTGATACGGTGAGTGAGAAGATATTCGACGCATATTTTGAGACCTTCATAAGGTTTTCGCATGCGAAACCAGGACTGCCTAATTCATGCAGAGGGAAAATCCTACACAGCTAGTTTTGTGGTAACACAAAGTTTAACGTAGAACTTTGAGAGTTTCATCTACAACTTTCTATTTTTAATATGTAATTATATTTAATAAATTATTATCTTATGTTTTCTTAGTGATAAAACGCATACACTCTTTCCAAATCACTCACACAAATCCACACATACGAGATGATTCGGCTTCACACTCATATGATGGCCTGAGCCACAGTTTCCACTATTGTGAATCCTTCTAGCGCGGTTCCTAGTATTTGATTTGGTGGTAACAGGAACCCATACTGACCACGATCACGTAACTCGATAGTGTAGACGTGTTTGATGCCTAGGGCGGCGCGACTCCAGTCGTCCGATCCGCCACCGGCGATCCCGAGTACTTCATGAGTAACAGCAGCTCGATAAATTGTGCCAGTCAGCTCCTCAATACGCTGCAAGAAGAGAGAAAAGACATTCAAACTGCTCCAATTCGGTCTATCCGTCTGTTTTACTTGAACGGCTGTGTTTGCTATGCGCTGCAAGATCGGTGCGTCCTTCACTTTGGCGGCTTTGTAGGCCCACGGGTAGACCATTAACTGGCCATAGCTATGGAATGTCAAGTACGACTCCAGGTTATTTTTACGTTTCGATAGGAACTTGACCACCGCTTGAGTTTCTAGTTCCGAACCGGGAGTAGCGCCGCGGAAAGTATCACTGCAAGGATTGGTTGATGAGCCGAAGCCGCTCCAGCCTATGTCGAAATTGCGGTTCAAATCGACGCCGAAGCAGTTGGAGCGGGCAGATGGAGAACGATTCTTACGCCACAGACGATTCAGTTTGCGACTGTAGACGTAGCCGTCGGGGTTCATGACGGGCATGAAATACCTTCAATTCAGCAACGTTAGTAGTTGCAGAGATCAGTTGCAAGTTTTAGTTTTCAAAGAACTATAAGTAGTTACCAGGTTTTTTGCTTAATATAGCTGGGCTGTGTGTCCCAGTTGGCCATGAGCTGATGCAGTATAAATGTCACGGTAGCTGGACTGATCCACTCACGTGCATGTATGCCGCCGTCAATCCAGATTTTCTTATAGTCGCGTGGATTTTCCGATATTCTATGCAAGGGCAGGCGAAAAGAGTGAAATTTTAACTTTTTGTCAATTACAGTTCGAAGCGGATGATATTTAGAGAGTTATAAGTAGGGATTTTCGAGTAAACTCCCTGGATTATCATTAAAAGCTATTGCATCAGGTTATATAAATCAGCCTCTCTCTTGAAAACCCCAAGCTTGCAATTACTCACCGCATTACTTTGAGATCACGCCCCTCCGCGGTCTGTCCGATCGTATAGAGACGACATATATCGGGATATTTCGCACGTATTTCTCGCATAAAGCTGTAAATCACTTCTAAGTCATGGTAATCCTTCCAGTGTATACCACTGCGAGTGTCTTTTTCTAATGGGTAGTTAATCAGCAGAATAAAACAAGTTCGTTAACAAGTTTTTGTTAAAAAAACCAAATTTAGTCTTACGTTACTCTTAACAACCCATACTTACTTCTACGATGACCCGCTTCACTCTGCGTAGCCTTTGCCCCTAAGAATTGCCCGTTATCGATCAAGGCTTGAATGTTGCCACTCAGCACTTCCTTCCGGAGGCGAAGCTCACTCAGAAAACTACGTGCTGCTCTCAGATGCTGCCTTTCTATTGAAATGTCCAGGAACTTTGAGTTTGCTTTCCAGATGACGCCACCTTGAAAGACAGAAATCGAAGCGTTGTACAATCAGGCAGTATTATTTCTGTATGTCCTTACCGAATTGCTGCTCCAATATATCAGCAACTGGTGGTAGTACGTTACCCATACTGCCGGATGTATTGTAGATCCGCCATAATTGCGCTTCATCGTAACGCTTCGGCGCCTCATTTAGGTTCGAAAACTGCTGATCGACATCAAAAGTGTCTTCGCTTTGTGTTGTATTCTTATTAGTTGGCTTTTCGTAGCGATTTATATTTTCGCCTTCAAGGGCGGTTTCTTCGAAAGCATAATTAATGGATACTGCTGGAGCCACAATAAGCAGGAAGAGCAATAAATGGTCGCATTTCTTCCATATCTTTTTGGAATATAACATTTTCCCCTCTTTAATTGCTGGTTTCTGCACTGGTTTCTATTCCGCTTTGAAAAAGTGTTGGTTGAAATATTAATAGAAATAGGAATCTTAGTAAGAAAGCATTTCAAACATTTCACTTTCGAAAAGAGGATTGCTTACTCCTAGTAAGAGAAGAAACAAATGTGACAATCACAAATAGTCGTCCAACTAACTTGATTTGTCCCTCAAAAACGTTAGCCACACCAGTTGCAGTAGTGGGATTTCACAACCAACTCATTAATCGAAGAATGTTACGAGTTAGAAATGAAGTTTTCGATTTTTAATTTCGTTTACGGATCTATTTTGTTAAGAAAAGTCTTCATATTAGTTACAAACAGCTGTAATTTCAACTCATTTAACTCCCATGGGGTTTTAATTATCGTTGGTAGGAAAAAGAAATAATACTCGTAAAATAAGTAATTTACCTTATTATTATTACCTATAATAAGGTAAATTACAAGGTCAGCATACAAGGTTCTCAGTAACTGGTATTACTTTGCAGAAAATTGAAGAAAAAGCTTTGAAGAAAATTGAAAGAAGCTGTTTTAAGTCAAGATAAAACTGGAAATGATTTAAAGAAGTCGTTTTCAGAAATTGAAATATTAACACACTATTTTTTATCTTTATATTTGTTCACATTATTGCAGTTGCTGAATTCAGCTGTTTGTTTTTTATTTTTTCACTTAACGTGCTGATGTATTATTGTAAAGGTAGTATGCGGCAAACTAATTTTAATGTAATTATATTTATGAAGTCATGAAATCACGCCATTAATTTTTGTTCTTGTTCTAAACAAATCTGTGAAGTATTATAATTTTTTCACAAAAATTTAAATTCGTAAAGCTCTTTTAAATAGTAAAATTTCCGGTTTTTTGACACAAGACTAAATATATATTTATAAAGCTGAATTTCAATAACGCAGCGAATATTTTATTATAATTTTAATAATTTGCTCTGAATCATACTAAAGCGTGACGCGTGTTTTTTAAATTGGTTTTTAATTTAAAATTCTATTAGTTTCGTACATATTTTTGGCGTGATTTAATTTATTGCCATTAAAATTCTACACGGTTTTCATTAATACAACTAAACCCGACTTATAGTATATAATATGTTAATCGAAAAAATGATCAAATTATTGTGAATACTTGTTTAGTTTACGATTACAATAATCAGGAAATAGTATTTTGTTGTGTGCTCGTATTGTTCAAAGCACTCAAAAGGAATTAAAATTTTTTCTTTTTTGCAATTTTTGTAAAACAGTTATCTCAGTTATCTAATTAGTAATTAAGTTTTGTGATTTGCAATCCAATTTATAATTTCTTTTAATATAAATTTTGTTATTTTGGTCTTCTTACGTTTTTTTCTTAAATTATATACAGATAATCCAAATAAGTATTTCAGCAAATATTTTAAGAACAAACGAGGAATTTAGAAAAACAGATTACTTTTCAATTACTATCAAGTAATCGCCAAATAATAAACAACTTCGTTAATCAGATTGATTATGTAATGACTTAGTAATCGTGGTCACATCTTTTAGCTTGTAGTTATGAGCAAAATCTATGATGTAATTAATATAATTCTTAATTATAGCGCTCTATCCTTGATAACCATTCTGAATTACTTATTTCTTGATTACTTAGCGGTCGTAGTCTAAGCTAACAGCACTGAGCTATATTAGTAAAATCCACACAGTTCAACACGCAGCCAGAAACTGTTCTTAAACAACATTAAAAATGTTAATAACCTTATTCTGGTTTCTTTTAGTTTTTGCTTGTTTGATCTGTGGTTTAGTGGCTAATGTGGTTTTCGTTGTTGTTCTTATCTTAACCCATTGCTTACCACAATCAATTTGAATATATTAAAGCCTAAAATTGCAAATTTTTCTCTTACTTTGTTGCTTTTGCGCGTGCGTTCACGTAGTGACGAAAAGAAAACAAATCGAAATTCTCTTCTTTCACCCAAAATTTCGAAAACTTGTTCCTCCAGCTGGTGCTTGTTGTTGTGATTGTTGGCGGCAGATTCTTCTTATCTGATATGCAAACGCGTTGCTTTGCTTGCTTTTGACTTCTTTTCTTAGTACTTCGTTTCACTGAACCGGTTACTTTTTTACAACTTCTGTTCTTTTATTTTTTGTATTTTTTAATTCATGGTATAATTTTATTAAGCTCAAGTTTTCATGCGTTTTTTAGCGAACCGTTTATACTGAATAACAAAAACCGAAAAGGTTGCGCATGCGCATTTCTCCGCCCAGATGGTGCATAGGTTGTTCGGCGCCAGATCCTCACTGTCCGACTTACTTGACGCTCCGTCGACTCGCTACGGACACCTCTACTCAGACTAAGCGTCGGAAATGAAGTGTTGTGAATTTTTATATTCCAGCCATAGCCGTCGTTTTTGATATGAAACAACAAGCAAACCTCAAAATTTCAGCTTCTACTGTTTTTCCCTTGTCGCGCTGTTGGTGTGCGTTGTTGCTGCTTTCTGATGCTATCGAAAAAAAATCACCTTCTGACATTGAGCGAGTTCGGACTCTCTCCCTCCTAGCTGTGCATTCTTCTCACCGACTCCAATTCAGTTCCCTGGAAATCTCTCCGAAAATCTCTGAATCGAACTCAAAATCAGACGCTCAAAATCGGACGCTTTAATCACAGGCAAATTTTCACTAGATTTTCCTTTTTCGTTTTGTCAGCTGGTGTGTTTCTTGTTTTATAGTTCAACTTTTGTTTTTGTTGCTGCACTTGGTGAGCGCTGTGCTGCTCCATTATCCAGCATTAGCTCTTAATTCATGTGAGTTGGTTTTTGCTCTGCACTTGACACATTTTTTTAAATTAATATTTCACAGCTATGGTTGATTTTTGTTTGATTTTTCATAGTTTTCGCTTTTCTTCAATTCGTTCATATCATGATCGATAATTTCAAAAACGGTTATTTCGGTTATTAAAATTCTCTAAATTTACGAGTACTTTAAATCGATTCCAGAGACTTTACATTGATTCCAGCGACTTTAAACCGATTTCAGCGACTTCAAGTCGATTACAGTGACTTAAAATCGATTCCAGCGATTTCTATGGAAAAACACAGCGCAAATCAGTAATGATGATGGTTCAATTTCACTTTTACTTTTAACTGCTTTTTTGTTTGCTTTGCATTTTTACAGTATCTCGCTAACGAGTTTTATTTGGTTAAACTTTCTTAAATTCACTTTTTTGCATCCATTAGATAATGAAATTTTTTTCCACATCGGCTATTTATATATTTTGCTTCTTGGCAATGCTTTTGCTGTTTCGGTCCGTGATCACAATCAAAGTTATCTGGTTCAATCAACGCAAGATATTTATCTCAATGAGAAATGCATTCATCATTTGTATAAATTTTTTGCTCTCATTTTTACTATCATGACGTTTTCACCAAGTCTTTTGTTTACTATTTCTTGTTGTTATTACTGCTGGTGTTGTTCGTTGTTCTTGTTGTTGTTGTCGCTGTTGCTGTTTCCCCTTTGCTAATGGCCCTTGAGTGCGGTTCACTTACTGGAAATCTTGTAGCCTGTTTAACTAACCGGCTTTTTTCTTCTTATGTAGAAATTCTCTTTCATTTGTTGGTTTAGCTTTCCTCCGCTACTCTCGTGTATATAATTTGCATCTGTGATAAGTTTCGATTTGAATTTTCGATGAAAGAGAAAGTTTGGCATATTTTTGCTCTCTCTCCCTCCGGGCTTAAAGCAGAAAATTGATTTCATCCTAACTTTTTGTTTGCCTCGATTATCATACAATATTTTTCCAATAGATTATTGAGTATATAATGGAAATTTACCGATTTTTAATTGAAGGCTCGTCTTGTTTTCATTTCACTTAATTTGATTTTCTTCATTCATTGTCTCATTTACTGTAAATTAAGATTTAGATTATTTTCAAATCTAGGTTGGTACCGTATTACTGAACAATCCCAAATTAATTATTTAGATTACAATTAGAAATACAAAGAAATAAAGTTAATCTTGATTATTTCCTATTTGCTGAGAAATAATCAAAAAGTAATCTATTTTAAAAAATATTTCTTACATTATCCGTAATCTTAATTTGTCTCAATTTAATTTATTATAATAATAATAAATAATATATATATATATAATAAATAATATATATTATAATAATAATAAATAATATATCAAAAAATAATGATTACTTTAATTTGTGGCAAACGCGAATAAAGTCAATTTTGGAAATTAATGCAAAACTCAGATTTCTTCCGGTATCGTCATTTTTATCTCGCGGCTATACTTTCCACTTAAGTAAATTTTGCTGTTATTATGAGCAATCAAAAACTTTTGAATTGTCGAAAAAAAGGAAAAACAAACTAATTGTTGGCTAACAAAACCCATTGCCTATTGGTAGTGCTTTTATATGTTTGTACGTCTCGTAATAAATGTTTCCAGTTATCGTAAACAGTTAGTGATAAAAACCTATAAGATCAGTTAATGGTTAAGGTTACGTTTAACACCGCAATATTCTCTAAAATAACATTCTCTGTAATAATATTCTCTAAAATAAAATTAATAAAAAACCGTATTTGAAATGGCAACGAAACACGGGCGTGACTTCATACCTAAAGCAGCCCACCGTTGTCAAAATAAATAAAATATCAGCCTAAAAGTATGCCTTGTTCGAACCTCGCTTAAAATTTACAATATTATAATTATTTGTTAAAATATACTGTGAGAAGTTTGCTCGATATGTTTTACGACTCGACTACACTCGAAGGGAGAGCGAGTATTCTCGCATTGTTCTTCCGTTTGCCATGCATAGAAGGAGACAAGATAGATAGAAGAAGGTCTATATTCCTGTTCAGCGTCACCTTCTGAGTCGATTTAACTCTGTGCATCCGTCTGTCTGAAGTAACAAAAACGCATGTTAATATCGTCGCAGGGTGATAAGTATTGAAGGTATTGATAAGACTTCGATAGACGGAAAGTAAATCCGTTTGCTTGTCCGAGGCCAAGGACTGAGGAAAAATATTGATTTCACGAAGACTCAATTGTATGTGTTGATATGTTAGGCGCTCTCAAGATTGCTTTGTAGTGAAGATTATAACGTTTTTATAAATTCGATTCAATTCACGATTCCACAGCGAAAGTAGGAAACAACTTCGAATGCTCGTAAAAAAGGCAGACATTTCTATTTAAAATATTTTAAATGCAAACAAGTAATAATTTTAAAGCGGTTTGGTTTATTCTTCTTTAAACAAGTTAACTTAATTGCATTTTAATTTCAAACACTAATCTAAATAAATAATTTAGTTCATCAAGTAATTAAATTAAGTTTGATATAATTACGTGTAATAAATAAATAAATAAATTAACAAAGGAAAATTAGCACACATAAATTTCAATTAAAACAGTTATCTAATCCTAAATTAAACGTAAAATTTCCTTAAAAAACATGCTTTCGACTTTCTTTTCCTTGCTGCGTCACCGCACGCGCCACTGTTTCCACAAACGAAAACGCATCCTTGCCGTTGTTTTCGATCATGCTAGCGGGTAGCACAAAACCATATTGTCCTGTGTCACCCATTTCAATGGTGTACGAATACTTAATGCCAGCAATGCCTTTGGCCCAGTCGTCAGAGCCGCCTGCAGCCGGGTACAGCGTGAGGGCAGACGACCCCACAGTGTATTTAACACCTGAGCTCTTCGTTATAATCGAGCCTGCCTGTCTGGCCACAAGATCCAAGTCGGCGCGATCAGCGCTCACTTGGTAATCGTATCCCCAAGGATACAAAATATATTGGCCGTAACTGTGGAAAGACAGATACGCCTGGAAGGTGCCGCGCGGGAAGTTACTGATGAATTTGGATATATAGAAGGTCTCGGGTTCAGAGAACGCCTTGCTGCCGCGATAAGTTTGCGAGCAAGGATTGGCCGAAGTACCCTTGCCGCCCCATTTAAAGCCGAAGTTGCGGTTCAGATCCACGCCCGGGCATTGGCGTCCATGTGAACGCATATTTTTGCGCCAAAGACGATCAGTAGTGTGCGAGTATTCGTAGCCGTCGGGATTGGCCACAGCATGAATGTACCTAAGGGGAAGAGAAAATAGTTACTGCTCACTGTTATCAGCCGCAAATTTCAGCAACGAGAACTCCCAACACTTACCAGTTGACGTTCCTCATGTAGGCAGGCAAATCATCCCAGCCTTCAACAAGTTGATTTGCAATATATGTGACCGAAGCTGGACTGATCCATTCGCGCGCATGCATGCCACCATCAATCCAAATACCAGGGTTTCCAAGATTACCATCGGAGACTCTGTGGGAGAAGTTAGATTTAGAATTGCTATGGTGGAGATAGCGGTTGCAAATACTTTAGAATCTTCAGTGGTCGCTTCTCTAGTGAATACCCGATGGTTTCTACAGAGCAGATGTCGGGATAGGTTTTGGCTAGATAGTCAAAAAAGCCATGTATATCAGCCAAACGATGATATGCTCGCCATGTCATGCGATGCCCTGAAAACGACCGTGAAAAGTTCAGTATTGCTATTTTTTCCTTTGTTTTATCGTCATTATATGCCTTCTCTTCCCAAATGCACTAGAAAATTTTACATGTGCCCTGATTAACCGTTTAAAAATTAAAACCTATTTAATTGTTTCTAACCTTAAATCACTTTTTTGTACCATATAATACAAAATTTTAAATTATCGAAAAAATAGTGTTTGAAAACAGTCTGATTTTTTATGCAATTTTTTTAGAAGCTCCGGGCATGCATGCCAGTCTTCCGCCTCCTTGTCCCACTTACCCTTTCGATTCTGAAGCTCTTCAATTTCTTCAGTCGGTGGATTTTCCACTTCGATGATTTTTTGCAAATTATCGATGAGCACGATGCGCGAAAGGTTGGCTCGCCGAACATGTTTCTCCGCGTCGGCAAGAACTTGTGGCTTCAACAGGTAATCAACCTCGGACTTGACTTCTTTCCAGAGTTGGCCATCTGAGGTGGTGAATGGGGGGAAAATTAAATATGGAATTAACAATTAAATAGAACAAACTTTAATAAAAAAAAGTAAATTTAATAAAGATGCTTACAAATTAATACAAAAATAAACAACTTATAAACTAAGCTATAATAATTTCCTTTGAGTTCTTGAGTATCATTTGATATAATGCGTATATATAATTTTCTTTAAAGGTTTACTTAAATGATAGAATTAAAGTCGATTCTAAAATTCCTTAAACATTTAAATTCCTTATTGTTTTCTCCTGATTTTTTCGAATTACTTTTTTTCTCCTTTACAGTTTTTATTATTGTCATGTTTGTAACTATTATTTTATTTTTTCGTCTTTAGCAATCGCTACTTATGGCAACTATTATTCACTCGCTTTGTAAATTCCGCTATAATTCTACGTGGTTTCCTTATACAACAATGCGAATTCTATCCAGTCGAGTTAATTTTTTTTGTATTCACAGCGGCAATCAAAAAGTCAAGGTTTGGATAAAAGCTTTCTCTATAATTAATGTGGGAAAAGACTGTCAACCTTTTGGGGGAAAAACCTGTAAATTTGTGAGTAAATTGAGTTTCCTGGTGCTTTTTAATTTATGTCGAAAGTTAAGTTTGGGTTTCTGGTTCTTTCAGATTTTTCGTGGTAGAACTATTGTGGGAGAAAAAAGCGAAGAAAGGGAAAATTTTTGTATGAATTAGTAAAGAATGCATGTCGGCAATCCTGTTAGGAGTAGGCAGACCTCAGTGAACATTTTAACTCGAAACTTTCTGGATTTCAAATCTGTGCCAACCATTCGAAAGACCTTCTAGAAATTAAAAGTTTTAAATGTAAACCTACCGTATTTGGTTTGTAGCTCATCAGCCATCCTTCTGTCCTTGTCATTTTGTACCACTATTCTCCAGACTTGAGCACCATCATAACGTCTTAATTTTGAACTGTAATCGCTCGTAAGAGGGGACGGAGTATACTTGCTATAATTGTTGTTGGTGTTGTTGTTGTCGTTAACGTTGTAACTTGGTTTTCTTATAAATGAAGCGTTAACATAGTTGAGCACGCTGTTCATGACATTCACAGGTTTTGAAGTGTCGCTTTCAATAGCCATTTGCTGTTGTTGTTGTTGTTGCGGTTGTTGTGTTGCAGGTTGAGGCTGAGTTTCTTGTATTTGCATGTATGGTTTAACTTCTTCACTTTCTACTTTTGTTAACATTTCTTTGAATTTGTCCTGAATTGGTTTCGTTTCCATGTTAGTTAGTTGTTGTTGTTGTTGTGGTACTTGTAAAATTGTGGTTAAAATAGAGCTTGTCTCAATCTTTTGTGGTACTTCAGCAATTTCTTGCGTTTTATCTTCATCGATTTGTGCAACCTCGTCGTTCAAGTGAATGTCTAGAGTTTCTTTTTTCTTTGTAAATTCAGTATTTACAGCTACTTCATCCACTTGCTCATGAGCATCATCAGTCTCTTTATGTACCTCATCCCTATCTTTCATTGATTCCCTACCTGGTTCAATCATCTCAACCTGTTCGAACACTTTGTCAAGTTCTTCAGATTGAATTTCTTGATTTTGTTCTCTTTCTGAGAGATATTGCATTTCTCCGTTAGAGTTTATCATTTCGTCGTTAGCAATTGTGATTTTATCGTTAGCGTTTGGTATTTCCTCTTTAGCGATTGCTATTTCATCGTTAGCGATTGTGATTCCATCGTTAGCGATTGCGATTTCATCATTAGCTATTGCAGTTCCATCGTTAGCGGTTGCGATTTCATTGTTAGCGATTGCAATTTCGTCGTGATTGCTTGTGGAATCTTTATCCACTATCAAAAAGGAATTTTCTTCATGATTTAGTTCGATTTCCCCGTTATGAAGAATACTACTTTCTGTAACCTCTTGCGAAATACTCGTTTCATCTTTTGGTCCTTCCAGTATTGGTTCATTCTGGTGTTGATTATCTTTCTGGAGTTCCTCCAAATTAATTTCTTCATGAACTGTTGATTCGATTTCTGTTTGTTGAATTGCATGCTGCTGTTCTTCACCTTGTTCCATTTCTAACTCATATTTTGGTTTGTCCTCCGCCTCTGTGTAGTCCATTTGTTGTTTCTGTTGCTCATAACCCGATTCCTTGGGTTTTTCTATATTTTCTTCATGTAAAACTTTTTCATTCACACTTTCCTCGACTAAAACTTCTTTATCGTCGCTTTGTTCATCAACGATTTGGTCACTCGTAATATGTTGATTTATTACTGCTTCATCTTTAATTTCTTCACCTAAAATTTGTTCATTTACATCATCCTTATCTTGTTCCACAATCTCCTGTTGATCTACCTTTAGTGCCTCGAATTCCTCAATCGAAAGTGGTTTTTCCTTATCTTCCTTCATTACGTCGACAATTTCCTTTTCTTCTTCAGTACCTTCTTTCTGAAACAAGCCTTCGTTCTTGAATTTTTCTTCGTTCAACGTCTCCGAATTTTCACTTCTATTATCACTTTCTTTTGGTACATATTCCGTATCTTCCATTGTTCCTAAGGGTTCTGTCTTAGTATCTTCTGCACTAGCTGCACCACTTTCCTGATTATAGTCGTTGCTAACAGGTACGGAACCAGTATTTCCTGGTTCCACTTCACTGCTTTCACTTGCTAAAGATTGTTGCTGTTGCACATTCATTTGGACTTCATTCTTGTCTTCACGTATATCACTCACTGAGGCAGAAATCTTAGAATTGTCTCCGGTGGCACTTGCATCACCTATTTGATCCTCAGCAAGAGCATCGGAAAATGTATCCAGAACTTCATCCATTACTTCTTCCATAATTCCATCTTCGGTTTCATCGTCATCCTCAGATTTTGTTGCATTTTCTTCTTGTGCAAACTCTACCGGGTCTTTCGTTTCTATAAAACTTCCGATATCTATAAAACTTTCGCTGTTTTGGTCCCTTTCAGGCTTCAAACCCACTGAAGATACCATTGCTTCATTCTCACTTTTTACACTTGTTACAATATCTTTTATGGCCGCAGCAATTCTGTCAGCAACTGGTTTTGTATCTTCTACTATGAGAACGTTGCTAGAGTTTGCCGGATCAACTTGTACTTCTTCATTTTGCTTAATTTCAATCTCTGGTTGCTTTTTATAGGTTTCCTCTACTGATTCCTTTCTTTCACCTTCCACAATATCTGCATTCTCATCACTGATTTTGCTTTCCGTCTCATCTCCTGCTTGTTGTTGCAACAATTCCGCGAGTTTCAGGGCAATGGGTATCGGGGTGTAACTTGTGCCATCCTCCAGTTGTTCGGGTATCAAGTTTCTCTCGGGATCCTCTAGGACTTCCGGTGTTCCATGCAATAAGTTCTCATTTCCTTCTTCAGCTAGCTTCTCAGGCTGCAGTGCCACTGCCGTCATCGGTGAGTCATTCGTTTCCATCATCAACATGTCACCAGCAGTTTGCGCTGCCTCCATATCGGCCTCTTCCAGTGTATTTCGGTCAAGACCTTTACTAGCCAACGGAAGCAATACGTACATATTCGTATCCCCGTTCGTGGGCATCACTGCTGGTGCCATGCTGTCCACAACCACCGCCGAATCCTGAACGAGTTCATTGCGTTCCACCGCCAGTTTGTCCAGCGATATGCACTCCACATCCCCGCTATTAAGCACTGCTGCGAATACCGCACAAATCAACGTAGTTACCGACACGTACGCCATGGAGGACGCCGAAAACGATCCGCGCGTAAACATCTTGGCGAGATCTGACCACAGACTCTAATGAGACGAGCTCCATAGCCGGACTGCCGCTTTTATACCACGCTTGGGAAAGTCACCATTGCGATCGGATTTGGTGGTTTGTCGCTAAAAGCCACTGTAATTTCTTGTCGTATTTCATTTCTTTGCATTTCGCTCGGTCGTTTTTTCACTAAACAGACTTCATTTTATTGTTGGCTCTACGTTTTCCATTGCTGTTGTCATTCTGTGTGCGTGAGCATGTTATGTGCATATGAAGACCGTCTTTATAAACTCAGTTAACCAGTTGCTTCGATCTCTGATATCCGAACGCTTCTTCGTCGATGAGTTACTCTGGCTTCGGACGACTTATGCTAATTTTTCTCACTTGAACGTTCAGCGGAGCCGAAGCTCTCCAGATTGAAGTTGCTTTCAGCCGGTGGTTGTCGATCTCTTTTGCCAGCGGCTTTCATTTGGCGAGTATCTCTGATCTTCTCCGATCGGGAGTCTCACTTTGTCGCCTCTATTAAATTACAAACTAGGTACCCACTACTTTTGTTATTATTGAGAGCGTATAATTCCGATTTAGCATGCCTTCCACATCCCAGCGTGCAGCATTTACATCCACGAATAACCAATCATGATCTCAGTTTTTCCCCACGTACTCCTTTATTTACTTTCTTTATCTAATCTAGTTTATGCAAATTACTAACTAGTTATGCATACATATCTTTGCATTCGATATCGTGGCTTTGTTGCTACTTATTGCACTTTCATGATTAGTGCTGACTGAAATCGATCACTGTATGTTGACTTAGTTGGCAAAATCGGTCACAAAAAAATATCCACAACAGTTAGTTTTCCTCTTGGCTTACATACCGCATTTGCCATTCATAAACGTTGCAAGAAGATGTGATTCCAGAGCAGTAACTGCTGCAGTTGGTGTATAATGTGAAGGTCCAATTTGGCATCCATCCACTATCCCACTTTCGTTAGCAGGCGGTAACTATATAGGATTATCCACTTAATGTAAGGATAACAGTTATTAGGAATTTATCAGCGATGATATCACTTATCACGCCTCATTTATAATCAGACGTTGAGCGGCATTTAGCTTTATTACAGTGGGCAACTTTTACTTTTTCCTTGAATGCAGCGAAATCAATACTCTCATTCGCCGATTTGCAGTTTTACGATTGAAGTTACGATTTTTGTAGCTTGTTTTTGGATTTGTTTTAATAAAAGCAAACTGTTTGGCTATACGTTTAGAAGCATTGCAACGTAAAGACGGAGGAGATTCCGCGTTGGACTTGAGTGGCAAAATTCATCCATCGAGTTTTGTGGTTCTTCGGAATGGTTTGCTTCGGTGGGTTTTTGCTGGCAGCAAGTTTTCGCGAGGAATAACAAAATGGAAAGTGGTTTGCTATGAATGTCAGGTTTAATAGCGACAGCGGGGCAGGTTTGCAATGAAAGTAAGAAAACTGCGATGGCCTGTGGATCTGCGCGCGTTTTTTAGCGCAAGTACGGGCTTATGTTGCTAATTAGGAAACCTCTTAAATTAACTTAAAGCTTTCTTCATTTAGTTAACATCAAAAATGTTCAGAATCATTTCTCATAAAAAAAATTGGGTTTTCTACTTAAACAACAAAAACAACTTCCCTCACACCAACAAGTTTTTAATTATTTCAATTTGTGTTCTTTCTTTTTATTTTTACAGATGGAAGAAATCAGCGAAGGCTTCGCACGAGTGCAACTGCTCGTTAGTGACGAATACTGTCGTCGCACGGGAATAGCAGCTCCGCCTGACCATCAGCAGCATTCGAAACATGACTGCAGCGTTGCCAGACTTCCCACTTCGAGTGAGATAACTTTGATGCAGCAACTAGCGAGCCCGCAGCGACGACCAGCGCTCAACTTTAACGCTACGCAGGCCTGCAGCCTTCTGGGGGTACGCAGAAACTCTGCCGCGCGTAGCGATTCCATTCAAACACCCGATAGCGGTATCAGCAGTCATTCGCAGTCAACACAAACACCACGCGACGATACCGCAACCACAGCACCATCGGCAGCGTCCTTCGGTTCCGCTCCTTTCAACGCATCGGAGAAGCCGCTCTGCTATAGCAAATCTGTAAACACCTCACCGAAGCATCTCATAACCAGTGCCACCTCACCGATCGAGTCGATTTCGGCGATCACGCGTGAGCATGCGCTGAAGCAGGATATGGATCTACTGCAGGAGAAACTCAAGGATACCGAGGAGCGGTTGCAATCACTGCGCATCAAGCACGAATCGCTGTCGCAGGTGCATCGTGACATGCGCGAGACCAACACGCGACTACAGGAAGAGTCGGAGGTGCTAAAGCTGGATGTGCAACATTTGAACGAATGCGCGAATGTGTTGCGTTCTGAGTTGCAATCGTCGCGACAGGATCGCAACGAGGCGTTGGAGTTACAGAAGACTTTGCAAGCGGAGCTGGAGGAGAGTCGGCAGGAGAAGAAGCGTGTGTTGGAACAGCATGATAAGGACACGAAGACAATACAGGATCTGCAGCGTCAGTGCAGAGAAATGGAGCGGATCTTGATGCGGAAGCACCCGGATTCGGTATCGGCGTTGATCGGTAAGATTGGAGCAATCGGTTAATCGATAACTGACGACTTTCTATTAATCAACTAATTTCCGTCGCTCAAAAGTGCTCACTTAATCGGTGTTAGTCGCTATTTATAGTGTATATAATTATAGGACGAATACGATTATTCGTTAATTCTATTCTATTCGTTAATCGAAGACTAGTCTCTAAATCGATTAAAATCTGCTGTCAGAAACTCGTGGGGCAGTACCCGTTGATCACTTCAAATGGCATAAAAATTAATCGATCAGAGGCTTATTCAATTATTCGGTGACATTGGATGTCTTTCATCGATTAAGTTAAACAGGTTGATCAGTCGATTAATTTAAAGTGGTCAATTACAATGAATGCTCTACTTAGAGCAGAAATGAAACATTAAAGTAATTCGATCTCCTCGAACATCAGTTGCTTCCAAGAATCCTGGCAGGAATTCTAATAATGAGCAGGAGAACATCAACAGTCGCAAGCTTCTAGAGCAGCGCATCGCACAGCTTGAAGCAGATGCCAAGGAGCAGGATAAGAAGGCTCAGCAAATATTGGCAAACGTACAGGCTCGCTTTAATTCGGTGCAGTCTAAATACGAAACTCACATTGCTGACTTGGAGATGCAGGTTTTAAGGTGAGCGACCTTTTGTCGTCCGTTGTAACTCTGCCTTTGATCTTTTCAATACCCATCCGTACAGCTTGCAAGAAATCAACACGAAACTCAACGAGAAAATCGAGTCTCAAGTGCGCACTTTGGACTACTTTGTTACCAAAAAAGCGGAGAGATACTACAACAACTGCACTCAAACGGACCCCCTGCCCAATTATACGCTAGACCGGAGACCCATCTTGCAGCAGTCCGCTCACAACAGTAGCAGCTCCAGCCACAACAACACCGACGGTCAGCACACCGCAGCAACTCAAACAGCCAAAACCAGCACACGTGACCACAGCACAAACACCATCGGCTGCGTACCTGCAAAGAATAACCGCACACATTCGGCCAGCTCGAGCACCAGCAGCACCACGAACTCGACTCCCAACAACTCACGGCCCAACTCGAAGCAGAGTGGTTTGCGTAAGCCGGCCACCGTTCCTGCGGCTGCTACTGCACCCAAACCCTTGAGCACGCTCTCCAATGCACTTTCATCCAAGTTGCCAGCATCACGCTCCGACTCGACCATCTCGCTGTCCTCACACGCCAAGGAGGATGCACACCTGCTGGCTGCTGTGCGTGGTATGCGTATTGACTTGGCCCTCAAAGACAAGGCCATGCAGCGGTTGTCGCGTGAGCTGGACGAATGCAAGAAAACAATAAAGAAGCTGCAGAAGGACGGTGAGTAGATGGTGTGTCGGTTAGCTGTGTTGGGGAAAGAAGAATAGTTTCAGTATAATTTTGTGTTGTTTTTCCTTTCCAAGTAAAAGTTATTCTGTGATTACAGTCTTTCATTCACAAAATGGAAACTATTTTGAGTTTTCAATATGGCCAATTTAATTCAGTGAACTACACAAGCTTTTACCATCGCGGTGAGGGCGTGTAAACACCTCGGGCGACTTTCTACATCAGTAAAATCTTAGCCGGATTTTTAACTGGCAGTTACGTTGAAATCAATCCCTAGTTATCGGTGAAAACCGAAGAAATCGCGTTAAAACTCTTATAAAATTTTTATTATTAAGCTATAAATACTGCATATACAAAAAGTAGCAAAAATTTCACTTTATTCAATTTCATCTGGCAAAAGCTAATAAAAAAGGCAATTTCTGACAAGCAAAATACTCGTATAACTTCGCGTGTGCCAAGATAAAAATTTGCCACTCCAGTCTACATGCAGTCGTAGTCGAATATTGTAACTGACAGCCAGACGTGACAGATCGAGTAGTAAATATTTAGAAAACCGTTGAATTTACTAAAATAAGTGGGTAAAATCCGGTCCGGCTCTTCATCTCCAGAAGCTTGAATGATTAGGCGTCAGAGTTGTATAAGGCAAGAATCAGTTTACCACATAAAACTGTGACTTGAAAAATTGAGTTCAACTCCCCTCACGCAGTAGTTTAATTTGAAACTGATTTATGCGAAGGTTTCCATTAATTAGTTTGACGTTTTCATTTTGCTGTGTTGGGTTGTGTTTTGCTTCCAGTTTTTATGGTATTTTTACGTGGGTTGTTAATGAACTTTCTCTGCTTGATATGCCGGAGGCGCGCATCGGGCAGCATTGACGGTAGGCACACAGCACTGATTTAGACGAAACAAATGAGCCAAACAAATGAGTTTCGGCGTTGTTTAAAACAATCGTTATTCAGTTATAAAGTGATATCAGACGTGGCACGTTAAAGCACACCTTCCGCCAGTGTGCATGCAACGCTTATCGAGTTAGTTCGTCGAAATGTATGCCACGCATGCGCTGTTATGTCATTCATTAGACTGACAAAGCCCTAAGAATACTTCATTATGTATTCGGTTCGTTTTGCATTCTCTTCGTAGGGGTGAATTGAATTAAAAGCAGTGATATAAAGCCATGAAATATTTTATACGAAAGCGAAAGTCTTTTTCCGCTTTGTTTTTAACTGCTTTAATGAACTGCTGCAAATTAGATGACATTAACCATTCCGCAGTTATAAAATTTGCTTACTTTTTTGTTATTAAGAGTGTTTAGGGGGAGCCTAATTTGTGAAATAATTAAAAAGTGGACACTGTACTGAGTGGTCTTTTCGGTTAATTTCGGTTAATCGATTTTCTTTAATCTCTCTTTTCTTCTCTGTCCATCTACTTCTTCTGTGTTCTTCAACAGCTGCCAAAATGGAAAAGTCGCACAATGAAAAAGCCGGCAGCGCTGGCACAGCCCGCCGCAGTGATTCAGCCACAAGCCACGACCTCAAGCCGCCGGCCACCACTGAAAACCACGCTCTGAAGGAAGCACAAAATAAAATCAAACTTCTCGAAGCCGATTACAGGACGCTACACGACAAACGATTGCAAGATGTAAGCATTCTTCTAAGTTGATTATCAGCACTTAATCTGGATTTCCTTTCATGGTTGCAGCTCAAGACTCTGCAGAGCGCTCATGAGCGTGAGCTGACTTCCTGCCATGAGACGGTGCGCATTTTGCAGCAGCGCCTGGCCGAGCGTGATGAAGCATTTTCTCTACAGAAGCGTCGAAAGATTCCTGTCGATTACTATGCGCTTAAAGCTAAGGTTAGCGAGAGCTAAACACGCTAAGACTTGGATTTCGTATGGTTGAATTCTTGCTTTGGTTTTTAGCGTTAGTTTTAGCTTTTAAATGCTTGCTTTTTTATCGCATACTGAATGAATCTCTTGTTTGTCGTAGTTTTCACTCAACTTTTAATTGTTCCATTATTTTAGTGTTACTTTTGCTAGTTTGTAATTAAGTTTGCTTTGCGCGTTTTCGGTTAGTTTGTTGTTTCTTTTTTTAGTTTGAGTTTATGTAACCGCTTATGAAGTTATGAATAAACTACAATTGCGAGCTGTTCAAAACGAATTATGCGAATTTTTTAATTGTTTAAGCGTTGGTTTTTACGGTTTTCTAATTATTTGTAGAAATTCGAGGGGAAAACTCATTCTGCAGCAGTGAATTATTACTGGATTTCAATGTGAGTTACTTAATGTCTATTTTTTCCCTGTTCTTCTCCAATCTCAGGTTACATCGCTGGAGCGACGTCACTCGGAGCGTGAGGAACGCCTGCATTTGCTGGTGGAGGCCTTAAGTAAGGGACGTTTGAACGGGGCTTTGGAAGAGTTGTTACGTGAAAATAACAACGCATGAACTTATCGCAATGGAAAGTAATGTCCAGCTTCCGCTCTCATGCACTGCGGGGCGTATCCTGAAGCATTGCGTGTACGTATAGCGCTGGCACAAGTTAATATCTGTTTGTGTGTAGCATTAGTAGGTATTCGTAAGATTTCCGCGCACGTATCAATTCTCAGAAAATAATTAAATCTTGAACGTTTGCTTTCAACAATGATTTTAATAAATAAAAATTATTTACGATATTTTAAATATGATTTCCTTTTAATTTAAGAGAATTCGATTTTCATCTTTATTCCTCAAGATTCTACAATAAGAATTGAAAGCAAAAAAACATGTTAAAAAGTATGATTGAAAGCAAAGAAGTTAAAAATATTTACAATATTGCAGTAATTTGAATACTGCAACTACATTTTCGAATAAATTGAGGAATTTTTCAATTACATTATACACAGAAATCTAAAAAATCTAAAAAACAGTAATAATGCCGTTCAAATTAATTACGATTACCTTAACGTAGAAACTTAAGCGTTTTTAAAAGGAAAAATCGTTCACATGGTTCAATTGAAAATAGTTTTAAGTTCAATTTTAACTACACTTTAGGAGATGGAGATGCAATTTTTATGAAACCAAGGCCGTCGGTGTTTCCTGCCAGAGCAGCAATAAAATACTTTCTAAAAAATCATATAAAATTTGGAAATAATCATTAATTCGAAATTCGTAAGAACAAAAACTGTTCTTAACACCAAACAGAATTAAGCTTAAACTTAATTAGGACGTAGAAACGTATTCGCACGAAATAGGATATCTTTTCCTTTTTTTGGTGATTTTTAACACAGGCTTTGCTGCAATCGCGATGATGCATTCAATTGTTTCGGTTTTACTTGCACAACAAAAACAGTCAATTTATTTTGAGGTTTAATTTTATTTCTAACTTTCTTGCCATTCAATTTTTCTTTTTCAAATTTCAATTTAAGCGATTAAATTCTCTGGAAATCTTTATAATTAAATTGTTTAAATGTTAACCTTTTCACAGCTACATAAGTAAGAAATTGAAATATGTATTTAACTTTTAGTTGTTCTCAATATGTATTTAATAATTAGTGCTAGTTTTCAAAACTTAGTATTGTATTAAAATCATTTGGTTTTATATTGTAGATACATGTATTATAAACGAAAGTTTAGTGTTTTATTAAAATTGTTAGTTACAGCGGTTGCTAATATTATGCGAAATAAATACCACAAATAAATTTAAAAGCTTACCTAGTTCAAGAAATTTTCAAATTTTTTAACTGAATGAAAGGTAAGTTTGGTGTTTATATTTTGATCCAAGTTCAAACACTCGATGTTTGATTAAAAAATCTTATTTTGAATAGAGTTTAAATTTCTGTATGATTTTCACAGCAATTAAAACCAATTTAAGTTTGTTTCTAAGCTTCAAAGTATTGAGTTTATCTTTAATTTAATTTAGTTCAAAATCCACTTATATTTTTGATGTAGGAAATTTAAGGTTTTTTTAAATGAATCTATTTAAGTTCAGTTTTTAGTTCGTCAGTGATTTAGAGAGTTCTTGAGCGAATTTAGCCTTAAAAATCAACGCCTACTCAATAAAATAAACTAACGTTAAAGTGCTAAATTTTATTTTCGTCAAACATATTGAACTTCGTTACAATTTTGTAAGTCATAAATACATTTATATTGTTTGTTTCTGCAGTGTGATTCTCTGAATGTCATAAAGTTTGTATTCATATCCCAAACAACAGCAACATTTGTATATCTTTAGCACGAATGTATGTATGCCATTTCTTAATTAAATACAGTTCAATTTCTAATAAACACACCACCATTAGTGGAAACACAGAGGAAAATATTATTTGAATGAAACTTCTATATGTTGTAGACTAATTCTGCGACATCAAGCAACAAGTAGCTTAAACACTTAACAATTATTGTGATTCACATGTTTTTCTAGTAGGGCAGTTAAAAAAATAAAAAAAAATTCTTAATTTAGATTTGTTCTTGAAACAACTCAGCAGAGGAAAAGCAGGTTGGTTGGTTTGTTTCCCGATCCTCCGCCGCACATGATTCCCCAGGCGAAGCCATCACAGGTGCAATCTAAAAGTTCAGGGAAGAATAATAAGGATCAAAATTTTTGTTAATAGTCTTTCAATTAGTTTTCTTCCGGTTTTTAGTTTAAACCTAAGTTGACTAATTGAAGTTAAACTATAGAACAAAGCAAATTTAAACGTAGAATGTTAAAACTACACAGTTCGTTTTAGTTTCTTTATTTTAATGGCAAACGTTGCTAGAAAAATTTGAATGAAATGACGTTCACAGCGCTGAACTCACACTGAAAAGTCACTTTCGTTAAAATAGAAATCAATTCAATTTATCTGAGTTTAAAAATATAAACCTAGAAAACAAACTGTTATAACTTCAGTTTTCAAAAACTATTTTTCAGCAAAGTAATAATTTTTAATAAGAATACGAAATTGTAACCTACTTTTTTAAAATTTTCTTCGGCAAAAAACCTACTTTGCTAGAAATCTACATTTTCGCGGATTCCCAATTTCTGCTCCCTCCGACAGCTTAGCGCGCAAACTTGGAACTGCAGAGCTTACTTGGAAATTCAGAGCTTTTTATACCCTTTTCGAAGAGTCCGATTCACAGACCTGCACCCTCCGTAGCTTTTCTCAGTGCGTTTTCTAATTTTACGCTTAAATGGTTGCAGTGGAAGAAGAAACGAAAAATACAGTATCAATCATTCATTTAATTTGATTTATTGAAATTCAATTTCTTATCGCAAATGCTCGCTTGCTGCACAAGCGTGTGAATTGACTCTCCGCCCACCAGAGAGTCAATTCATACCCAGAACCACCCTTTAATGGAAAATTTAAAATAAAGCATTTCAATTTCGTTTTCATTGTAAGTTTGTACCATGTGGCAACATATTTTTTTGCTTTACTTTGTATCTACGTTGGATTGTAAGCAGCTTTTTATGAATGAAAGACTCTTCTGTGTTGTCGTTTTTTCATCGGATTAACCCGTTGTAGCCACCTGCCATTTTACGTCACGCAGCGTGACGTCATTGACTGCGCATTGAACTTGAAATAATTTTCATCCTTCACACTTCGGATAAAAAATCGTATGGTGTAAAAACAAGTTGAAAAGATGAAATATCGACATTGAAATGTATATTTTGAATTTTAAAAGCATGAATGAAGAACTCGTAGAATGGAAAACTCGATTCGCGACAACTTCAGTAATATGAAATCAACAGGTATTTTAGGTCAAACTATTTAATTCTACGATTTCTACCAAAATTACTTCCGAACTATTTTCTAATCTGAAGCTTAACTAAGCTTAAAAACTAAAAAGTAAAAGTGTTGTCTTCGGCCTGGTCGAAATCTAAATACCCTACACCCAAGTAACTGAAGAAATTATAATTTCGCCACTTAACAACTTTTTTATAAGGACCACGCCCATTTTGGGTAAATATTTTTGTAACGTCTCTAGATACTGCTGGATAGAATTACGCATTAATATTTTGAACCGTTTATGGGATATTGACAACTTTTGTATAAGTGCGCGGACCACGCCCGTTGGTACACAAAATTTTTTTTTTTTTTTTTTTTTTTTTTTTTTTTTTTTTAATATCAGATTCTAGCAGTAGCCCTTAAGAGATCAATCTCTTTTTTCATGATTGGCTACTGGGGGAATGGGGGATAGTGGGAGAGGAAGGGAAAGGGAACTTTTCGCATTCTACTAATTCGACTCCGGCAAGTGTTGCGAAGCAAAGCTTTCTACGAACAGCTATTTTGCTTTATTATTGCAAACACTGCCGGAGTCAACGAATGGTTCTTAATTTCACAAGTAGCGCTAGGCGAGGCCTTAAGTACGCATTAGAAATTGAGACGTCACGATTAGAAAAGTTGACACCCATGCACACGGCGGGACTCGAACCCACGTCCCCGGAAAATCGATGGCTAGTGTGCCACACACTAAACCACCGAGCCACCGAGAACTGCAAATTGCTAATATCTGTTATTACGTGTTAATATCTTATACCATTTACGAGCTATTGACAACTTTTGCATGAGTGGGCTTGGCACGCCCATTTCTGGCAGGCTTATTGGCAATGCTTCCCTATACATCCTGATAAAATTAAATCTCAATATCTTATACCGTTCATGAGATATTGACAACTTTGTTATGAGCGTGCGTGGCACGCCCATTTTTTGCAAACATTTTAGTAATGACGCTATATGTTCCGGAATAAAATTATACCTTAATATCTCACAGTTTATGAGATATTCACATTATAAAATTTTTTAAACTCGGTGCCTTTACATTCCGTATGTAAAGTAGGCGTGGTTCTTAACCGATCTCGCCCATCGATCTCGATTGCGATATCTCTTTCCGTTCTCCCGTAATCGTGATTTCAACAGACAGACAGACGGACGCATAGGGCTAAATCGATTCAAGAGCTGACGCTGAGCAAGAATATATATACTTTTCTATATCTATCTCGTCTCTTTCTCTTCGTTACAAACGGAAGAACAAAGTGAATATACCCTACTCCCTTCGGGTGTAGGGTATAAAAATCTGAGTTTTACTGTTTTAGAAGATTGTACCTGATATATTACTCGTATTTTTTATATCATAAAATATACCGTCTCTTTGACGTCATCAAAATCTAAGCTTTGTGGGACAAGAAAAAAATCCACCTTAAGGTTCTGCTCCACAAAGTATCCATTCAGCAGACTTTTCTAATACTCAACGTTGAGCTCATTGGTGCACATGTGCGATAAGAAAATTAAATCAATCAGTGGAAAATTAGACGCCTTCACCGCGACGCCTGGCTCCTCAGCCAAGGCTCTTCATGCCTTTGAGATGGTATAAAAACACCGCGATTTTCTACCGAGAATCACAGTCTTCTTCGGACACACTACGGAGCAACTCTCTGGATACGGGAAAAGATAACCTTACGCAGGCACTAAAGAGGAATTAAAGTCTAATATAAAGTTGTAACCTCTAGCATTTACTAGAGTTGGACATTACGATGGTACCAATTTATTGGCAGCTAAGAGTGGCTGCCATTTGCGTGCTTCTAGCAGCGGCTATTCCTGCTCTCGCCGACACCGGACACAATGAGCGAGATCTCGGTTACAGACAAGTTAAGGGAACTTTTGACAGTGAAATACTGGACAGATTTGAAAATACGCAGAAAGCAACCCCGACCGAACTCAGGTGTAGCGATGCAGATTCATCACGACGTGCTAGAGCAAACAGCTTTGCTCTATTCGATCGAAAAGACCGGCGATATGACAACCACCAAGTTTCTGATCGAGAAAATCGAAACGAAAAAGGCATTGGTAACCATTGCCGCGACTATCACAGGAAATCCCTATTTTACAACCGCCGAAGTGAAGACAGACGAGCTGAGCAATTCAATGAACGTCAAATCAATAATCAAGGAGATCAACTGAGATTAGTAAGTGACAAAAGTCGGACCTATGACCGAGAATATAGGCAGGAGGAACGAATTGAAAATCGTCGAGAAGAACGAAATAACAATCGTTACATTAAAGACCTACAGGAAACACGAATCGATGACCGTCGTGACAATAATCGAGAAGATCGACGACAAGAACTAATTAACAGAAGTCAAGTACCTGACTCAGAAAATCAGCGTGACGAGCGAATTGAAGACAATCTTATTGAAAAACAAAGAGAAGGACGAGTTGGCAACCGCCGTGTTGAATATCGCCCAGAACAGCGATTTAATGAACACCGGAATAGTGATCGAGAATATCGCATTCAAGACAGTTTCGATGCAAGTCGAACACACGATCAACAGGATAAGCGCGAAAAACGAACTGAAAATTCACATATTGAAAATCGACAGGGTCGATACAACAGCCTCCATAATAAGGATCGACGAGAAGAACGAATTGATGACGATCGGAGCGAAGATCGAGAAAATCGACGGCAATCACGATTTGATGAAAGTCGAACCCATGAAAAAGAAGAACGACGGGATGCACAAACTGGAAATCAACGTTTTCAAAATCGACGAGCTAATAAACGTCATTACGAAGATCAACGTGAAGGACCAAATGATGAGCGTCGAAATGATAATCGCGAATATCGACGACAAACAGAAATTGCTAACCACCATATTAAAGGTCGTCGAGAAGAAGGATTTGATGATGAACATCGAAGAAATGATCGCGAAAGTCAGAGTCAAACACGAATTTCTGTAAATCGAACACCTGATCCAGAGCATCTACGCGAACAACGAATTGAAAATCAGCGATTTGAAAATCAACGATTTGAAAATCAACTAGGAGGACGAGATAACAATCGCCGCATTGAAGATCGACGAGTAGAACGAATTGAAATCGACCAAAGCAATAATCGAGACGATCGACGGCAAGAACGAATTGATGAAAGGCGAACCCGTGATCAAGAAATTCGACAGGATTCTCGAATTGAAAATCGACGAGATGAACGAATTGATGACGGCCATATTGAAGATCGACGAAGTGGTGAACATCGATACAATAATCGAGGAAGTCGACGGGAAGAATGGGTTGATATAAGTCGCGAACGTGATCAACAAGATCGACAGATACAAAAAACAGAAAATAGACTAGAAAACCGAAACGAAAATCGGCGTGAAGAACGAAATCATGAACATAGAAGCAATGACCGAGAAGAACAACGAAGAACTCGAATTGATCAGACTCGAAATGATGATCAAGAATATCGACTGCAGCAGCAGATTAAAAACTTTCGAGAAGGACGAATTGAGAGCCGTCTTATTGAAAATCGACGAGAAGACCGTGTTGTTGATCGAGAAGAACAACGAACGTACGACCAGAGAGATCGGACGGAAACACGAATTGCAAATCGACAAGAGGAACGATTATATGAACATAAAGACGATGAACAAAGCAATCAACAACAAATGCGAATTGATGTTCCTCGCACAGAATATTTGCGAGGAATGCGGATAAATGAACGTCGATCCAACTATATTGAAGACGAACGAACAACTCGAATTGATAGAAGTCGAGCTTATAAACTCAAAAATCGACAACGATGGATTCCAAATTTAAGAGAAGCAATTGACAGCCACCATTTCGAAGATCGAGGAAAAGAGCGATATGATGAACGTCGAAACAATTATCGAGAAAATCGTTTCAATCAGGAACGAATCGAAAATTTCCGAACTGAAGACCGAACCGAAGCAGAAACTGATGAGCGAAGAACGAACGATAAAGGGAATCGAGTGGAAGCCTCAAGTAATAATTTCAGAAGTGAATACGGTTCTCAAGAATCTCGGATTATGTCAAGAATTGTGGATCAAAGAAATCACCGAGAAAGGGATTTAGATGTCAATGATCGAGAAGAACGGCTGAGAACTGATGAATTCCAGAGGAGTATTGGGAGGGACAAACGTCAAATTGACCGCCGAATTGTATCTGAAGCCACCTTGCAATTTAACCAGCGTACGAGTCCTAAAATTCCGTCATACAAAATTGACTGCACTCTCAAATCCGGCATTGTTGCACTCGGTCAAGCAGTATTGTTGGCATTTGTGATTAAGAAGACCCTCGAGGCCAGTAATACACAGTCAAAGTGAGTATGACCGTCTTTATAATACAAAACATCTGAATTCATTTTTAACTTCGCTAGAAACAACTTCTACATAACTCTGAGAAAAACTGTGGAAGCCATTGGAATCTAATGTGGACTGAAAATTATGAGAATTGCTTTAGAAGTTAACCTGCTGATATCAAACTATATATTTATTTATTAGTAGGAACTTGTAGTGACGTTACTGAAACAAGTAGTTTAAACAAGCTTAACGTAATTTCTGTGAATATTAAAATTATAATATTATAAAGTTAAATACGTATATTTATGCAAAAATAAACTTCAAAGCTACTTAAAGTTGCGGAAAAATTTCTTTCATCGCAAACTTTACAGTGCCTTGCAAATGTTTTCAAGTTGGCAAACACGATTCCGAACTCTGTAAACGGAGAAGAATAAACCAACCTTGGCTTTAGTATCTCAACGTGCTTGTAAACACAGTTTTATAAGAAATTTTATTAATTACATCTTAAGCATTTGAATAGCAGGTTCTTCGTCCGAAGATGTGTTCTTTATGCGATCACTAATTTCTTCTTGTGTTTTGGGAATCGCCGAACTAGCAATGGGAGAAGCTGCTTCTTTGCTGTCTGGAGATTTTGTAACAGTGTTTTTTCCAAGGGCACGGATCATCTTCACCATGTCGTACTCCTGCAGTTCAGACAGCTTTAATGAAATCCCTTGTAATTCCCGCTTCCGCATTTTTATGCCCTCTTTTATTTACAAATAGAAACACCAGCACACTAACCTAAGATGGCGTTAAGATAGCTGCCATTTTGGGACGGACTCTGCTGGGTTTACACAATCCGAATTTTTCAATAAAGGAAGCCACACGGAGAACTTGGTTGAAAGTCACTCCAATCAAAAGACTATTTTATTTTACAGCCATTTGCAGGTCCCACGGTACCTCATTTTCACGCGGTAAAAGAGGTTTCCGAACACCATTAAAGTTTAAGTAATACTAGTCTACAGTCACTATCAAAAAGTTTGCTAAAATTAGTAGAATACTAGCTGACAATTAATTACTATTTAAATTAATTACTATTTAATAAAGTAAATAAACACTTAAATTGTCAGCATGAGAGGCGTGAAATTTCACCTGACCACTTTTAGTCTATCTCCTTTGCACTTTTTCTTTCTCTTTCTACTTCTTTTCGCAGCAACGTTTCCTTTGAAGATGTTTACACAAGCAACACTTGATGCTTAAAACACAATTGAAAGCACTAAACACTAAACAAAAATCAGCTGTTCAAATTACACAGGTTCTTATGGGAATCATTTATCTGAGGAAAAAAGATAATTTATCTGAGAAAAATTGTCCAAACCTCAAGGGACATAATCTGTCCCCTAATTGTTTTTGTATTCTAAGCGGAAGGCTCGTATTAACCCAAGCATTCATTTTGTGATTTACCTCTTGCAACGGGTTAAAGATTCTCAAGAGTTGCATATAATTTTTAATATATAATATATAAAAATTAAAAAGAGCGAATAAAATTAATTAAAAAAACAAAATAGTTAAATAGCTTTAACTTTGAAATATCAAAGAATGCTTACCTCTAGATAATTGACTATAATTAAGATAATGAAATAACATGTGGTGCAATATTATAAGCATTAAAACACTGTTTTACTGTTATTTGTAAAGATTTTCCGTCGCCCTTATAAATAAATAAAAGGTTTAGAGACAAACCTGTCTCGGCGATGTACCATCTCCTGTGTTTTTTTTCGTTCTTGCTTTATTTAAAGTTTAGAATTGTACTCGTAATTTTATGACAATGATTAATAAAATAATTATTGTTTTTCCTGTTTTGCTTTTATCAACGCATTTGTAAAGGGACATATATATATTTAAGTGTGTGTGTGTGTGTGTGTGTGTGTGTGTGTGTGTGTGTGTGTGTGTGTGTGTGTGTGTGTGTGTGTGTGTGTATGTTCGAAAGCTAAGTACCAAAATTATTATACAAGGCAACACTTACTAGCAGCAAAAAGAAGAAATTTCGGAAATCGTGAGTCTTATCGGCTCGCGAGTTTATGAGTTTGTGCCTTCAGTGAGTGAAAAAAAAAATTCGTTGAAATATATGAGAACCCTCTTAAAAACTCCTCAATGTAAATTTGCCGCGGCTAGTAGGTGACAGGTTGCAGCAACGGTAGGACAACAAATTTCATTCGTGTGGGGATGTTTACAACCTCTATTAAAACTGTTATCTAATTCAGAGAAATTGGTAATAATATATTTTTAATTATCTATAATCAAATAAAACTTATAAGACTTCTTATTATGCATTTGTGACAATATTTTCCTGTAAAAATTAAGTACATATTGCGCCTTTAAACAAGTTAACACAAAGAGACGTCACGAAATTAACTTTAATGATGTAATAATACAAATTATTAACGGACCTACAAATTTTCTATTCTATTCTTATTTTATTGATCTAAGTTTTTCTGAAGGTATTAGTTTTTATAACTCCGAAGCATGAAAGACTTCATCAGGAATGGTTTACTTTAGATATTCATTTTTAGCACTTGTATAATAAAGCAGTTGATATAATGTAGTTTGTAATTTGTAAGAAAATTGTTATATAACCAGAAAAAATATTTTTATTTATTATCAAAAACAAGGTTAGGCATAATACGAAGTTATAATGCCAGATCGTAAAATAATATTTTTGTCGAGTGAACATAAATTGCAATTAATCGTGCGAATTTATTGTCCAGGTTTGGGAATTTATGGGCAAGCAACAACAAAAAATTTATCAGGGCCTACTGTGAAGCATTCTATGCTTGCTACATACAAATAATACTTATATTATTTATATTTATGTTTATTAAACTATTTTCTTAAATTTTACAAGGAATGTCTTGTTTAAGTGCAAACTTAGAATATAATTAGGGTCGTCTAAACAGCACCGTACAGAGTTACCATTCTCATCACATTTGTCAACCGGAAATATTCAAAGGGAGCTTGGTAACTCTGCGCAAACATGTTCTTTTTCTGGTGGACGCCATTACGATTCGCAGCGGGGTCGAGTCTTCTAAATAAAAAAGTAAGGAATTTTACTTAAAAAATGGAGTTGCTTGCTATTAAAAAGACACTTCTTAAAAATTATGCAGTTGCTTTGCTTTTCTCAACTGTGGAGTTAAAGTTGAAAATCTTGCTGAATTCAGAAACTGTTGGTGTGTTAGGTTAAGTTATCCTTGGAGTATCAACATTTTTTGGAGCGTCCCGCATGTACACGTAGGTGAAACCGTGTGCTCTTTAATTCTGCATTTAGCTTGCCGCGCCCCTTAAAATTTGTCCAAGACTAAAACTGCATACGTAGAGCGCAGTGACGCGTGCGGTATTCAGTTGGACTAGAAAGACTGGTTTACTTTCCTCTTAAGGATATCGGCTTAAAGATAAAATCCTTAATAATGTTAAAACCGACACTTAAATAATAATATGAAAATTTTTTACGCGTATTTAGTCGCTCCCGTTACATAAAATGTTTTTTCTTGCTTTTACAGAATGTCGGAAGTTGCTGAAAACGTTGTTGAGAATTTCGAAGAGCAACCTCCACTTGAGACCGAGGTTGTTGAAACTGTTACGGATACAAATGCCGTGGCACAGACGGAATTGCCTGAAATCAAGCTCTTTGGACGCTGGTCTTGCGACGATGTCACAGTCAATGACATCTCCCTACAAGATTACATCTCGGTCAAAGAAAAGTTTGCGCGCTACTTGCCCCACTCGGCTGGTCGCTATGCCGCTAAGCGTTTCCGCAAGGCGCAGTGCCCAATTGTAGAGCGTTTGACTAACTCTCTGATGATGAAAGGGCGCAATAATGGAAAGAAACTCATGGCCTGCCGCATTGTTAAGCATTCTTTCGAAATTATCCATCTGTTGACGGGAGAAAATCCTCTGCAGGTGAGCTCTAAATTTAAATGGTTTCTTAAAATCGAAAATCGTCTCGTGCTAAACTTTTGCCGTGATATTCACACGACGAACAGGTAGAATGAGACGCAAATTAAGCACCGTTGACTTGCTCTTATCTCGAAATAAAACGTAGCTACAGATTTTATTGTAAAAAGCAAGTTTTCACAATTTGAATTAGGTATAAACTCTTCACCGAATGATTTTTTAAAAGTTATATGGATTGTATCGATCTCACTAATGGAAAGTATTTGGTAGTAACTTCCATCGTAAGAATGTCGGCTAAGAGATACAATTTTTAATGTTAAAACTACATGTAGTAACTAATAAAAACTTAAAATATAAATGTGCAGTCCTCTTTAATTCAGCGTATTAAATGCTACTATTTTACGCTGTTTCGTTTGAGGACAATAATAAATACCAGTTTTGATCATCGTATCATCATAAAAGAGTTTTATGAAGCTTCAGAAGCTAAAACTACATTAAAATATTCCAATATATGTCGAACTAGGTAACCTGTTTTAGTGTATGTAACCTGTTTTAGGCTAGGTTCATTAGTTTAACTGAGCAATAAGTAGGACCCTTCCGTCAAAAAAAAAGCGTCCTCTAATGCAGCGTTTTTCACAATGTCACAGATCATTTACGCTGTCTCGCTTGAGGACAAGAAAAAATACCAGGTTTTGTTATCCTAGCGTCATAAAAGAATTTTATGAAGCTTCAGAAGCTAAACCTACAATAAAATTTCCATTAAATGAGAAACTGGGTAACCTGTTTTAGTGTAACTTGCTTCCATATGGCTTTAGTTACCGAAAATTTCATTACATTAACTGAAAAATACGTAGGACCTTCCCGTCAAAAAGAAATCGTCCTCTCTAATGCAGCGTTTTTCTCAATGTCACAGATCATTTACGCTGTCTCGCTTGAGGACAAGAAAAAATACCAGGTTTTGCCATCCCAGCGTCATAAAAGAATTTTATAAAGCTTCAGAAGCTAAAACTACAATAAAATTTCCATTAAATGAGAAACTGGGTAACCTGTTTTAGTGTAACCAGCTTCCATATGGCCTTAGTTACCGAAAATTTCATTACATTAACTGAGTAATACGTAGGACCTTCCCGTCAAAAAGAAATCGTCCTCTCTAATGCAGCGTTTTTCACAATGTCACAGATCATTTACGCTGTCTCGCTTGAGGACAAGAAAAAATACCAGGTTTTGCCATCCCAGCGTCATAAAAGAATTTTATGAAGCTTCAGAAGCTAAAACTACAATAAAATTTACATTAAATGAGAAACTGGGTAACCTGTTTTAGTGTAACCTGCTTCCATATGGCTTTAGTTACCGAAAATTTCATGACATTAACTGAAAAATACGTAGGACCTTCCCGTCAAAAAGAAATCGTCCTCTCTAATGCAGCGTTTTTCACAATGTCACAGATCATTTACGCTGTCTCGCTTGAGGACAAGAAAAAATACCAGGTTTTGCCATCCCAGCGTCATAAAAGAATTTTATGAAGCTTCAGAAGCTAAAACTACAATAAAATTTCCATTAAATGAGAAACTGGGTAACCTGTTTTAGTGTAACCAGCTTCCATATGGCCTTAGTTACCGAAAATTTCATTACATTAACTGAGTAATACGTAGGACCTTCCCGTCAAAAAGAAATCGTCCTCTCTAATGCAGCGTTTTTCACAATGTCACAGATCATTTACGCCGTTTCGCTTGAGGACAAGAATAAACACCAGGTTTGGTTATCCTAGCGTCATAAAAGAGTTTTATGAAGCTTCAGAAGCTAAAACCACAATGAAATGTCCATTATATGAGGAACCGGGTAATCTGTTTCAGTGTAACTTGCTTCCATATAACTTTAGTTACCGAAAATTTCATTAGATTAACTGAGTAATACCACAGAATAATTAGTATACAGTAGACGCATCTCGACGAGCGCAACGAGAAAGCGAGCACGAACACAGTATAAATATGGAGAGATTGCAATGGCGATCGGTCATTCCCGTTTTTAAGAATCTAAAAAAGCGCCAAAGACGGCAGCTTCAGCGTAGATGCGAACGAGACGGAATGCCATCTGATTCTTTGTTGCTTTTCGTTGCTTGTTGCACATAAACTGCTTCGCTGTCAACAAAACCAAAAGCAACAAAAACGCATTTGCTAGTCCGTCTCGTTTGCTCGCTTCAGCTTATCCTTTCCCTTTTGTATACTCTCCACTCATGTTTGTACTCTCTGTTGGCTTGGGTGCGAAAATTGGAACCCACGAAGAAGACGTGCTTTCTATGAAATGCGTCTTCTGTATACTATTTATTCGGTGGCAATACGTAAGCCCTTCCCGTAAAAAAAAGAAATCGTCCTCTCTAATGCAGCGTTTTTCACAATGTCACAGATCATTTACGCCGTCTCGCTTGAGGACAAGAATAAATACCAGGTTTGGTTATCCTAGCATCATAAAAGAGTTTTATGAAGCTTCAGAAGCTAAAACTACAATAACATGTCCATTATATGAGGAACTGGGTAATCTGTTTTAGTGTAACTTGCTTCCATATAATTTTAGTTATCTAAAATTTCATTAGATTAGCTGAGTAATACGTAGGACCTTCCCGTCAAAAAAGAAATCGTTTTCCACAATGTCACAGATCATTTGCGCTGTCTCGCTTGAGGACAAGAATAAGTTTGGACATCCTAGCGTCATAAACGAATTTTATGAAGTTTCAGAAACTAAAACTACAATTACATTTCAATGTAATTCATTACATAAAACTTTAAAAGCTTATATTTTGAGAAGCATAAATAAATTCAGTAATATTATAAACTTTATCCTTTTTGTACAGTTCATTGAGTTTATGTACGAATGCAGATGTTATGGAGCATAAAATAATTTACATTTTGCTTTACAGATTCTGGTCAGCGCCATCATCAACTCCGGCCCACGTGAAGACTCTACACGTATCGGACGTGCTGGTACCGTTCGTCGTCAAGCCGTTGATGTGTCACCATTGCGTCGCGTCAACCAAGTATGTCTTCATTAGCTTCTTGCCATATTTTCCATGCCAAGCAATAATGTCGCTTGAAGGATTTGAAGAATCTTCAAACGCTTATAACACTTGGCTACACAAAATACTTTTCATATCCGTAACGGCAAATGTCTCCTTAAGCTTCTGTCGTATGAACGAAAGTAACATTTTGTACCTTATTCTTACAAAAGCTGAACATGTCCAGCTCATTGCTCATTTTACAAATACATTAAATTTGAGTTTATGCTACTGGACTAGAAAAAACGCTGGAGCTCGCTCAATATTTTGTATTAGTTGAATATTTATAATTAAAACTGATTTGAGTTCCAGTAACAAGTTTAGTGGATTTGATTCAGTATATAGAATTTCTGTACAAATTATTAATGTTATTTCATACTTTTCAGGCTATTTGGCTGCTCTGCACTGGTGCTCGTGAGGCCGCCTTCAGAAACATTAAAACCATCGCTGAATGCTTGGCAGATGAGCTGATAAACGCAGCTAAGGTATTACAATAGTTCATCATTTACAGTTTTTAGATAGATGTTACCAGATAAGTCAAGTCGTCTGCTCTGAAAGGTCAGAAAATACAACTTATTTATGACGCTTCGCTTGCAGACAAGAGTAAATAGTTTTATTATCTTAGCGCCTAAAGTAATAACATTTTACGGTGCTTCGGAAACGTAGAACTATAAATTAATCATAAATTAGGGGGAAAAATACTTCGTAATTTTTGTTTCATAATAATTTTACGTACATTTAATATTTTAAATAGTTTTCTAATCTTGAGTTCTGTCTTAATTGCAGGGTTCATCTAACTCTTACGCTATCAAAAAGAAGGACGAACTGGAACGTGTTGCTAAATCTAACCGATAAATTGTTAACACGTCTGGCGTGCTTTTTTACAGCTTCATGTATTAAAATGAGATGTTAAATAAAGTTTTGAAATGTATAATGTTAAAATTTGGTAAAAATATATCATTGGAATAAAAATAGCGGGAGGCAAAGGAGAAAGTTTATTAGGAAATGAATGAGTTGCCAGCTTCAAAAGAATGATTGTTAGCTGTGAAAAATGGGGAAATTTCATTCTGCGTTTACGATGTGACCGCTGGCTGAACAAGTGAGGGAATTCAGAAATTTTGGGTAGTACATTGTTCCGTATCAGCAAAAGCTGATGCTGAACAATAGTATAAGATTTTCTACTATATGTAGTATAAAAGATTGGGCGAAATGTATGAAAAAAGCGAACAGGTGTGCAGGATTACTACGGTCAAAGAAGTAATGGGAAAAAAGCAAATCAAAGTTATCCGTTTTCCATTTTCTTTGTACACGCCAAATTTAAATTTTTGACAAATACGCCACACTCGAGACGACATAAATCAGCTTAAAAGGTACTAAAGGTAGTAAATGTATTTAACGTAGTGAACTTCTCAAGTGTCAAATTGGCAAGTGTGATCACCTTATGATAAAAATAAGAAAGAGGAAACGAACAATGCGAACTTTCCAACCAACAGGTAAAACAAAGAAGGCTTTGGCGTGTTCGATTTAGAAAATCGTTGTGAGAATGATTACAATAAAATATAATCTTATTATTTTCCAGGTATTTGGCTCACGGCTGTTCATTTCACTGCTTAACCTGGTTGTTCAAAATTATGTTTTCGATGGTGCGTGCAATAATTTATGAGACATGCGAACATTATTTTGAATGCTCTAGGTACATGTAGTATTTCCGTTTCGCCACGAAATCTAACAGATTGGCATAATATAGCCGAAACATTCCAAAAGGAGACTGGAATGTCAAATTATTTGGGTGCAATTGACGGAAAGCAGATAAATATTATTTGCTCAAGGATCTTTTTATTATAACTATAAAGGAACATATAGCTTAGTTCTGCTTGCGACATGTGATGCAAATGTTATGCATTTTATATGTCGAGACATAGACTTAGTGAGTCTGCTTTGAGTTGTCTTTCATAATGTGATGATGTTGGTTTTATCTATTTTAGTGTGGTCAGGAGTGTGTATATTCAAGTTGGAAAAATTATTTTCTGTATTTCCTACTAGTCACTATTTTACTGTAACCATCCTAATCTCGGCTTAAATAGGTTTTACAAGGCAATGACCCACAGTGTTGTCGTTTTTGCTGTTGTTGTTGCTTTTGGTCATTCCCAAAAAGGGCTGGCAACTTCCGGTTCCGATTTTACAGCCCTTTGAAATCTGAAATTGAACTGCCCATATCTCCTAAACTATACCAGATATCGGATTGGGATAGGTACCGTTAAAAACATATTAAGAATGCCCTCCATTTATATAATATAAGATTTCGTCGAAGACCTTACAGTTTTCGACAAAAACGCAATTTAACATTTTTAGTACTTTATTTCTCAACTCCTTAATTTTTTTCGAAGTAAAATGCCTAATTAAGACATAACTGTTCAAATAATAAGAATCCAGCAGGGATCCAGCTATCTTTAGAAATTTATTTGACCATGATCGGTGCAGAATTTTAGGAGAAAACGCCTAAAAATGATTTTTCATTTTGAAATGAAAAATTTTTATGAAAGATCGCGCGATTTTTAGGCGTTTTCTCTTGAAATGTTAAATTTTTATGAAAAATCGCGCGATTTTTCATAAAAATTTTTTGCCTGCGGCGCTTTTCTCCAAGATCTAAATTTTTTAAAAAGTGTCGTGGGATTTTAATTTTTGGGATTGACTGGGGTATTCGCAACGCAGGTTGGCAACTGTGGTAGCCTGAGAGGTAAGCAAAATTTTAAAATCCAGTCAATATTTTACAAATTACACATTGACCGTGAACAACACTACGTCCAACATACAGCTTATAATCTCTAATTCCACACCCCGGGATTATTTAAGCAGTTGATTCCCTTGAGCGAAATTAAATCGGGATTCTGGAAGATGTCCAGTAATCCTCCAGTGCCTCAATATTCTGGGTCAATACATAGCAGTAACAACAACGGCACTACCTCACGTATATCGCAATCGTAAGGAATTGTTTTAAGTCGTATTTACTCCGAGTTTAATAGAATCCCCCCACATCTTATAAGCTTTCGGGATCAGAAGCAAATCGAATCCTACATACGTAGCAGTAAAATTCTGAAGATCATTGAAGGTGCAGCTGAGCAATACGTTCGAAAATTTCAGCAATCAAAGAGTCCCGAGGATGCTTTGTCGGCCATCATCGTAAACATTACGTTCGTTTACGGCGACTTTCTGCCTCCTGGACCCGTGGATTTGCTCCATCTGGCTGTTGAGGAACCGGTGCAGTTCGCCGAAGCTACCAAATACTGCGTCTTTGGATTGGTACGCGAGTGTGTGAGAAGCTTCCCAGACACCGGTCTTAAAACGATCGATATTGCGCAGTTGCACGTGCAGTTGCGCTTTTTGGATCTACCCGTGCAAGGGTCGCTGCTCTTTGAGCCTGCGCAAAATCGGCTCGCTACAGGACTGTCGCTAGTTTTCGGTGTGCTCTCTGCTTTTACAGAAATTGAGAAACATGTGTGAGTAGAAAACAACAAAATTATGGCTATTTTATTTGATGATCCTGTTTGAAGCCTTCAATCGGTGTGGTTTTGCTCTGCTGGTTGTTCACGCAATAGAATAAAATCGGAATCCGTAGATGGTAATCTGCTCTTGAATCTGCTGCTTAATTAACTAGAATATGCATGCCTCTCGTCTCCTAGCTCCGGTTTGCGGAAGCTGTTCACGTCAAATGTGCGAATATTCTAAGTTGCGTTCAACGCAGAACTTCCGGTTATTACGTATCATTCCGGTTTCATGTGTCCAGACGCCAAGAGTTCTTAATAAAATATTTCGTGCCATTACAGTGCGTGCCAGAGGTTTGTTTGAACTAAAATTCATTAATTTAATTTATTTTCTCTAAAAATTCTTGGGAGAAAAGGTACAAAATTGCTTTCCATCGTTAATATAAAGAATTTTAGAGCACGTATACGACTGTGAATTATCACTGGGTACACGCTACCTCGTCACCGGTTACTTTAACTACCACTCCAGCGCAAACGAGATCATAGCATGGCATCTCAAGCCTCAGTAAACATCGACGATGCGTTTAGCACCATACATGATATTTCTGATGCTGACTTAGATGAACTTCTACGCTTAGAGGATTCAGCAAGGACTTTGTCCTCCATAACAGTATCAGCAGCATCGCAGGCGTCAGATGCTGGCAATGGCGATAATGATCGAGAAACCGTTTCTACACAAAATCTTACCATGTGCAGTATTATGCGGTACAATCGTCAAGACTTCCTTTCACAAATAAGTGCTTCACAGTTCGGTGGGGATGATGTCAGTAATTCCACCTTGCAGTTGACTCAAGTATCGAATTATAATGACTTCGATTTCGATGCGGCATTACAACGAGCTTCAAATAAAGAGCCAGATAGCGGTTCGCTGATTTTACAATCACCAGAGATTGAAATGATTAGCCTCAGTGGGACTGAAACTGAGTATGAAACCGAAAAGGAGCCGGTAGCTGCACCGATCAGGGATGATACGATGCAGTTCTCCGAAAACGCTAGTGTTAGAAACAGAACTTTGGCTTTGTCCTCGGTACAAGGCTCCCCGAATGCAAGACATCTCGATAATTCATTTGAACAGGAATTTGCCAAATTTCAGGAGATCGATTTCGATGATTTGAATTTCGATTTTGAGCATATAAGTCAGCTGGAACAGATACACACCAAAAATAAAAGCTCTAGAGAATTGGTATGTAGAAACAAATTGCGCTGAATCAAAAAGGATTCATGTGATAAAATTAAATGCTTATTTACTTACGATAATTTTCACGCTTGTCGGTTTTATTTCACCTTTAGAGTAAAACTCAAATAAACTCCATTGATAATGGGCTAAGAGAAGTACCGGAAATCTGGGCTACATGTCCTGCGGCGTTTGCACAAGATAAGCCAGGTATTCATCCCACACCAAGTCTTCTGCGGCCAATTCAAGATAACAATTTAAATCAACGGGAGAGTAAGACGCAAAATAGCTGCGAGGTAGTGGATTATTCACGCGACCATGCCAAACAACAAGGAGGAGTGATTAAAGAAGCAGTACTAGAAGCATCCAAGCCTCTGAATGTTACATCAGGTAACAGCGTTTAAATACACTCAATGAAAATTATAGTTTCGATTTGCTAGGTAACAATTCGGCAGCTGATTCCACTATGGTACCTCCAAGTGTAAAGCAATTATACGATATCATCAAAGAACAGTATACCGATTTTGCCTTCGTTTATGCACTCAGCGCTCAGCTGTGTCAGGATCGGGTTCCCATGGATTGTTTCGTGAATTTAAAATTGGGTTTGCTGTTAAGTTTGGCTTCAATTGGGGTACTTAAAATATCTACGTCTACGTCATTTTCAATTGTCAGTGAAAATTTTGTCACACGTCATTGAGAATGCATCAGTTGAAAATAAGAACTGTCGTTTGAAAATGAGAAAATATTAAATTCATAAAAAATGGAAGGAATTTTCTATTTGAATATCAGATTTTCCATTTGCAAATGAGAAATCACCAAATGAACATGGGAAAAGACATTAAAATGGAATTTTCTGTTTGAAAATAATAAAAGATCAATTGGAAACGAGATTTTTCATGTCAAAATGAGAAAAAGTCAGTTGGAAATGAGATTTCCTATAAGACAATGAGAAAAGATGAAATGAAAATGAGATTCCCAATTGATGGAGTACCATTTCCGTTTGATCATGTATAATTTTCTAATGGAAAACCACATTTTCAATTATCTGTTCCCAGTAACATGTTGAGTTCCCATTTGCAATCGGAAATGGTATGGATCTGTGCATATGTGAGTGATAATGGTGTTTATATTTCACAGTGCAATCCTGATCGTCCACCCATTCCTATCGTAGCCATCGGTAATGACGCCTATATGTGTAACTACTTGCTAACTAATGTTGGACAACTGGCTGCACGTTTTATTGGACCCATCGATGATGTCAGGCCGCCTCAGTCTACAGTTGCAACTGCGCCGTCCTATATCTGGATCGAAGCTGATCCTATAGTCTTAGCCAAGGGCGGTGTTTTTTATGTTGGTGACTGGTCTCGTCTGAAAGCCGCACGTGCAGACAGACTATTCAAAGTCATCGAGTGCTCACGTGTAGTTACTGAAAGAACAAAACATGTTTGCCCTCTAGAAACAGCTATCTGGGCACATTGGCGTTCTTTTAAACGCAATGCGAGAGATCAACAAACATTCAACAATTTCGTAAAGTTTGTAATCAATATTATGCATTTGTAAGTTGATTTATCCATCCCGTAATTAATGTTGTTTGCGATTTTTCAGAGTGTTCGGTGTACCCATTATAGTTGATGATGCTAATCATGAAGTTCTGATCGACTACATACTGAAGCAGTCTTCTGTGCGTTTATTCGAGTCAACCATCGATCATCTGTCGATAAGCGCTGACGAAATGCGTGAATTTTTAGCAGTTATCTCAAAACGTACTGTTGACTTGAGTGCGGAAGCTTCAGAAATCCTGCAAAAATATTTTGTAGCCTCACGAATAGAGCGACCAGGTAGGTTACTCTCGTAGAACTAATGGCGTTGACTTTGCAAAGCTCTTCGCTCCAGTTGAAAATCTTCTACTGTTGTGAACACAACTATAAGTATTATTTGTCCTCTCTTTCATTTAGATTGCCTTTCGAAGCAAGCGTTTGCAATACTTAAGCAGTTTGCCGAGTCCTTTGCCAAGCTAGCGTTTCGGCACGAGGTCACAGCGATCGATGCATACGCAGCGATTTTCATGTGTGAAAACTTTGTGCAGAGTTTTTTTGGTGCCAGTGAAAATCCGCCGCCGCAGTTCGAGTCCCATCATTATATAGGAAGCGTGGATGAGCACATGGTGCAGTTTAAGAAGTGGTTAAGTAAATATATTCAACATTACTATGACAAGCCGTAAAAAGTCGGTGTATATACAAGTTTTTTATAGTTTTGTAACAAAATCCTAATGTTTAGTAGATAAATAAGAAGTTTTTTGTATTTTTTAAGTGAAAATAAATTAATAGTATATGTAAATATAACTTACATAAGACAGTGTTAATAATTGAGTAAAATTACTAAATGAAGTACTTCATTAAGTACTTTCAATGTTTGTTGGTATGCGAAGAGTAGAAATACAAGTTATTTGATAAAAGCGATTAGAATGTGCAGGGGAACGAACACAAAACTTCACCATTCATGCAACAGAACGTACATACTCGTTAGTATGGTGGCCAAAAGTTAAGCAAAGGAATGCTGCTCTAGCTTTTTGACAAAATTACATCCTTTAGTCCGCATAGGCATAATGTGTGCAATGAAATCTTGCCCAACAGATGCCTTAAGTGCAATGCTCTACATCCCTCCCTTACCAGTACTAGCACTGCAATACAAGCATAATTTATCCCTTTTTCCAATAATTACACTTGAATGAAAACTGTGATCATAATTAGGATCGTAATGAATTTAACCAAGATTTAAATAAGCGTGCAGTGATCGTCTGGATCAAGCAATACATACTCGAACGGAGTCCAATCTTGCTTCCCGCTGCACGTTTGTTTAAAATGAACGGACTTGAGCAGACATTATTCGAATGGTTTCCAGTCTTGCTTCCCGTTGCCCGTCTGTTTTAGATGAACGGTCCAAAAATTAACAAATTTTTAAAAAGTTTTTGGTTCTCCAGTCTTCTCGGTCGATAATTTGTAAAACTTATAGCGCTTTGAGAACACACTTCATATATATATATATATATATATATATATATATATATATATATATATATATATATATATATATATATATATATATATATATATATATATATATATATATATATATATATATATATATATATATATATATATATATATATATATATATATTTTTTTTATGGTAGATAGAACCATGCTCAGGGGATGCCCCCTATCCTTGCAAAGCATTCGTTGGTTTAGAAGGGAAAAGGTTAGAGGGAAGGGGAAAAGTGGGAGTAGTGTCGATTTACACCTCTTTTAAAAGCATCGACGTTATAAGTGGGTGGGAAAACATGCGCAGGGAGACTATTCCACAATTTAACTGCGCGACCGAAAAATATGTTAGGTTTTCCGCGCGGGCAAGGAAACATGAATGGGGAAACGGAAAAGGAAGCACCATCCGATGATCCAGCCTTTGTGCGCAAAATTCGCAATGCTTTGTGTTGCACTTAATGGCAGTTTATTATTTTTTTCGTTTTAACATTTCAAATAAAAATTGGAAAGTGTTCAAAGTTCAAAATTCTATAAAATGAATGTAATCAATGAGCGCCTGTATCTCTAGCTCGTAGCGCAAAACGTCATCATCCATACTTGCCAGGAAATCGATCTGTGGAGCTGACCATTCGAAGCCTCCTCGAGTTGCAACATGTGTCACCTCGGAAATTCGATCCAATGATTCCAATAGCACTAGTACCTCCAAATCTTCAAGGGGATGGATTTCCGCAGCGCCCTCCTCTGGTTCCCGGCTAGCGCTTCCATCATCTGAGTTGTTCGTCGACATCGTCTGCGTTGTGGCGTTTATGGATTAATAAAGTACAAATTTTCCAATAGCACGCAATTCAATTTGTTTTTTGAGGTCCAATCAACGTCTGCTGTATTCGAAGAAATTCACACATTCAGTTTTTTTTCTGACATCCAGTTTCAACGCCTCCTGTATTCGAAAAAATTCACACACATCAGTTTTGAGCTACAGCAAGTAGTGTGCGAGTGTTTTTCCAATGCTGTCCATTATTTCTGGAGGTTAACAGTGTCATTTCACCTCTCAATACATTAAAAATAACGCAGTGAACGAGAAAGCAAATCATCTCTGGAAGAACAGACATGATTGTAGCATCTCTCGTACTCTATGGCGGGAGTTAAACTGGAGCAATTCAAAGCGACTTCTTTCTTTAAACACAGACCAGCTATGAATTGCTGCGGTTGTAATTACAGGGCACGACCGAAATGGCCACTTCGTAGCAAAGTGGAAGGCTGTTGCCAATGTGGATTACTGTCGTTGTCCGGCTTTCGCAAATCGCCGTTTCCAAGCTTTGGGAACTTGATTTTGCTCCGAGCTTGCTTGCGGACGTGCCGTAGTTTCCGGTGTCTGGTATCCTCAAATTAATAACGAGCAGCAGGTCGACGTTCACTAAACCTGTCTGTGACCCTTGATCAAGGACGGCGAGCGGACGTGAGATCCGGATAATGTGTGGTCTCAGAATTTAGATTTAGATCAGTATGAAGGCAATCGAAATGTAATGTCGTTCGCGATTTTTCAAAGTGTTCGGTGTACCCATTATAGTTTATTTAACCCATTTAGTGCGTTTATTCGAATCAACCATCGATCATATGTCGATTATCGCTGACGAAATGCGTGAATTTTTAGCAGTTATTTTAAAACGTACTGTTGACTTGAGTGCGGAAGCTTTAGAAATCCTGCAAATATATTTTGTAACCTCACAGATAGAGCGACCAGGTAGGTTACTTTCGTAAAACTGCTGGCGTTGACCTTGCAAAGCTCCAGAATTAATGCTGTTTTGGAAGTTGACGATCTTCTATTGTCGTGAACACAACTACAAGTATTATTAATCCGAAGCGCAAGCGTTTCGGCACGAGGTCACAGCGATCGATGCATAAACAACGATTTTCGTATGTGAAAACCTAATGCAGAGTTTTTTTGGTGCCAGTGAAAATTCGCCGCCGCAATTCGAGTCCATCGTTATATAGAAAACGTGGGTGAGTACAAGGTGGAGTTTAGGAAATGGTTGAATAAATATATTCAACGTTGCTATGACAAACCATAGAATTCGGTGTATATTAAAGTTTTCTATAGTTTTGTAGGAAAATTTGAATGTATAATTGGTAAATAAGTTATTCTGTATTTTGTTAAGTAACTTAATAGTATATGTAAATATAACTTACATAAGACAGCGTAAATAATTAAGTAAGATTACTAAATGAAACACTTCATTAAATGTTTGTTGCCCGTTGGTATGCGAAGAGTAGAAACACAAATTATTTGATAAAAGCGATTAGAATGTGCAGGGTAACAGACACTTCTTTTCGCTTACGAAACCATTCATGCAACAAAAGGCACACATTTAGAAACTCGGTGTTCATATGATTCAAGCGAAATCAAGGTTTGATTAGTTTTGATGTCATTTGGTTAAGACAAACATACAGTTTGGAATCTATATTAATCGTTTATATCTTTGTAGTCTGAACAGATTACTTTGCTTCAGTTTCAAAAGGCCAACGATTTCTTTTACAAGGAAATTACACGAAAACTGACAACGAACTAAATATAAATGCTTCGATTTGAGTATAAATCGTCAGTTATTGTTATAGTTGGCTTGTTATCTTAGAACTAGTATGTTTTAAAATTAGGTCAACTCTTAAGACAAACGTTGTGTGTATATAAAATTATATACGTTACTATAAATGTTGGCTAAACAGTCAATAATCTAAATTTCCTTGAGCTCCTGTTATGATGGCATCAATCCATATTCTTGCAGCGGCATCAGAGGCGGCTTGTAGCTGGTAGCTGCGTTTCTTGGTTTTAACTATGAATGTGCAGTGTGGGCGTCCACTTTTCGAGGCATTTAAGTGGTCGAGATACACTTCGTCGATGGTCTGCAAGAGAGGGAAAGGTGGTTAGGAATTTTAAACCGAGAGACTTTAAACTGAGATAGAGATTTTAAACTGTGATATTTAAATAAAAAAAGCACTTATAACGATTTTTCTACTTAAATGAGAAAACAAACGCTTTTAAAAAGGCTTAAAAAAAATATTTTCAGATTTTTATGTCAATATTTTCATTGTCAAATCTGTTCACTTTTTCGAGCGAACAGTTTGCCAAAAGAATATTATATAATTCGGTTTACAAATTTGTTGGTTTGGTTAATTTTTGTTTTATTTTGTCCAAAGAGTGAGAATTTCTGTAATAACTTCGTGGTGAAAAGCCCAAGCTTGCCATCGCTAATATCACCAAAATGGAGTACGAAGATATAGAAATGTCCGACGAGGGGGAAATGGATCTGGAGGAGTCCGACGAAATCGCTTCGTCCAGCGCCGCCAACTCACCACCACAAACTAAACGCTTCGTGGTAAAGAAATGGCATTGTCGGGCTTTGTGGGCGTGGGATGTCATCGTGGACGACTGTGCCATCTGCCGCAACCAGATCATGGAACCGTGCATCGAGTGTCAGGCAAAAGCCCCTTGCAAACCTGGGGAGGAATGCACCGAAGCCTGGGGAGCGTGTAACCATGTCTTCCACTTCCACTGCATCGATAGATGGCTGAAGACGCGACAAGTTTGCCCGCTGGATAACGAAAAGTGGGTATACAAGAAGAATGGCCGATGAGGAAGTTCAGAAGTCAATGCGAAGATGCCTCGCGAACCGAAATCTTGTATTTGTTTATAATTGAACTAAATTTTAAAATAAAAGCCTCTAAGTGCGATATAATAGTTATAGATTTAGATCTTTAGGGATCCAGAGATATCTCTGAGTAGTACGCCTCGAACTTAAGCCTTACCGAAAAGTAAGCTCCACCTCTGGGTTTCCGCTCAGATTTATCCGAAAAGTAGATGAGTGCATTTCGTTGACGATCGAGGACAAACCAGCGACGGGCCCAGCCGTGAAATGTAGCGCCCAATTTGTGCAGATAACTAAAAATGGTGCGGGAAATTAAAATTGCTACGCGTTGCACGAATTCGCCCACTAAAATTACCCTCGACAACTGGTGGCATCGACAAACACATGCGGACACAGCGCTATCTGATGACCAGCCGATTCAATGTGATGGCGCAGATTGAGGTCTGGCGAGAAGATAGGTAGGTAGCGTGTCAGAGGACGTTGGTGCTTGGGTAAAGCTCGCTTGCGTTCACTGCCGCCCGACGTGGTCTCGTTGGAGTTGACACTGGCGCGTTTTGTAGCAGCTACATCATCGCCGCCCCCTGCTTTCTGTTCGCTCGAATGACGTCGATGCCCATCAGTACTGACATTGTCCGCAGTGGCTGTAGACAGTTCCAGGTTCGATTTGCACGCATTACTCTGCGAGAGAATATCAGCACAGCTTAGCTCAGAGTTAGAATCGGAGAGCGGACGACTGTTGCGCTGTTTTTGATGTTGCTGTTGTTTTAATTTTTGACGAGTGGGTGAATCCAACTCTGGATGCGAATGACGTTGCTGAAAATAGATCAACAGAACTTGATAAAGATGCAGATAGAGCTGATAATCTCTCTAAACAAGGAAAGGCATTTTGGATTGCTTTTCTGTGAATACACAACGAAAGTCCAAATAATTCACTTTATTATAATAGATTTAGTAGTGGAAATCATCCTCTTATTTAATTAATGTCCAACAAGAAGTACCTTAAGGCGAAGAACGTTGAATTCAGTCTTGTAGTCGTTGAATTCAAGTTATCGGAACATATTGATGAAATGAATATAAATTCATGGTTTCTTTTCAAATCAGCGAGTACAATTTCTTTATATTTAATAAGACTTAATGATTTATTCACTTAATTCTTGGCTGGCAGCCATGAGCAAACTTCTTATACTGCTTTGGTTCCCTTCTACTTATTAATTTTAGCTTTTATTTTATTTTAATGTTGGGCTCACATTTTTAATGAGCTTTAAAATCAGAGTAGCCACAAAATATTTTTGAAGGTCGGAAAGACAATCGCTTCCCTCGTATTTTTATTGTATTTTAAGTGTTTCCCCTCTTAATTTGCCTTCAGCAAACATTTAAATTTAATCACAATACAAATTGCTACACCTTAATATATAAAAATATATTTCAGATGATTGTAAATGTCTTCAACTCTTTAGTAACTATTGACAAAAACAACTCACAAAATTGTGTTCCGTGCGGCAGCGTGCATTCGACTCATTCGAAAGTCTACGATGATTAATGTAATTCATCCAAACCGACATTCTTAACAATGTACTCTCATGAACTGAGTCAAACACTTCGAAATCAACTGTTAATTCGATTACGAATGCGAAACGCTGTGCTCGAAATTTGCAAAAAGACTGACAATTGCTTCTGCAATGAGAACCATGAGGACGGATGCCCAGAGAATTCAATTGGAACGCAGCCATCACGCATCCAATTGTTGTCCAGCGACATAAAGCGGCCACACGAAACACGTCACATCATTAACAATAATTAACACGATGCGATTTTAGAATGAATCGTATTATTAGCCAAAATAAAAGCGTGAAAGACGCGTTTTCTTTCACCGCAACTTATTGTTTTTGTTTACACAACGCCAACGTAGCGAATTTAAAATTTGAACCCGTGACTAACCGTTTAAACGTGGAATAGGTGAGGATCGAGCGAAAAATTTGTATATATTTATAGCAAACACACCCACCGTTTCTAGGGGACGCCAACGTAGAGATGTTAAAGAAAAAAGAAAGGAAAAGATAAAAACTATTTAAAAACAAAGAAGATAATTAGATAATAAAACTGTCGCCATGAATTTAACAGTAGAATTGTTCAAATAATGCAATAATGTTATTTCCCCATTTTATTAAATTGAGGACAAAAAACTAAAATGCAAAATTACCCAGATCTGCAATAAACTCAGAATCTGAAATATGCTTTGAGTTAAAACCCTGTAGAAAATTTTTGTCCTGGACTTCTGTATACGTTTATAGCCTTTAAATACTCAGTCCATTACTATTCAGATATTAGTAGACCAATTTCAAATATAATATCGTAGACCAATTTCAAATACTAGTACACCGATTTCAAATACTAGTGGTCCGATTTCTATGCAGCTCCTTCCTTTAATATTCTCAAATTACTATCTCTCAAATCAGCATCTCGTAAATTAGCATTAGTTGACATTTATTTGCTGTCTCACACCCAAGTTCATTAACTAAAATGACAAATTTTTAAAATTAGAAATACCATTTTATAAAAAACTAGACTACGCGTGAATGAATTCCATTTTTAGGTCGCCGCACATTGTTTACAATTACGTTTGTTATTGCGTTTCCAGTAAAAAATTGAATTAATAAAAACCATTTGTGTGCAGACTGTAAACATTTAATAGTTGAAGGCGTTTGTTTGCTTTCGGATGTTGTGGATGGGAGTGGGAAGTGGGAAATGGAAATCTGTAATATTTTTTGAGACGTTTTCTATTAAATGCTTGACTAAATACGTTGCAGTGCATTCATATTTTGTGTGACGCGTAGTGTTTGTACTCATTGTTTTCCGAATGCAGGAAGTGAATGGATTCGTTTTACGTACACGTGAAGAAATGAGACGTGTATAAAATTAATATAGAAGTTTCTAGTTTTCACACCAAATCGTAGTCGTGTGATTGTGGTGTGTTATTTTTAAGCGACACTTTCAAAATTTAGGCTCGTTTAAGAGTTATTCACCTTTTCCCCCACAATAGTTTAGATTTGTGTGCTTTTTTCTCAAACTAAAGTGTTCGAGTTAATAACAAAACTCATCATATATGAAAATAATGATGCCTACCTTGTCTGTGAAGTTAGAGTTGTCTTCCATGCGCGCTGCGGTATTTTCCTCTTCTCGAGTGACATCCGTTTTCTCTTCATTAGCAGCAATTGGGCGGTCTGAATGTTGCTCATTTCTCTCTAAAGTTAAACTTGCGGTTTCCTGGAGTTCTTGATGAGATTTTGCAGGTCTTGCTATATCGCCACTGCTGCTGCTGATGTTACTGCAACAAAATGTATATTATTGGCCCATTGAAATGAACAATTTTAGAATTTTAATCTTGAAACATTGAATATATTAAAACCTCACCAACACATTAGCTGGCTTATTTTATTCATTAAAATCGTTGATTTATATTTTCCCGAACTATGCATAAACTGATGACAGAAGAACTTCTCTCAACTTCAACGGCAGAGCTGAATGACAAATTCAATTATAGTTGCCAATATAAGAAATTGTGCTTAATATTCGATTCTTGCTCTGATAACAACGCGTGCACAGACAGAAAAGCAGTAATATCAATGGAAGTTTTTTTGAAAACTCATTAGTGGTCAACAAGCGTTGTATGTATAGAAATTATCAACTCGATAAATAAAACTGAAATTCGAAAGTTAATAAACAAACACATGCATGCATACACGCACATCTCGCAGATATAAAAACGAATGAGATACAAATACACACCGTGAAAACAACGCGTTTATCAGCGCCGTTTGCAAAGATAAGGCATTAATAGTTTCAAAAATAATAAAAAGCAGGCAAAATCCACCTTTACTCAGTGCAGGATGACGTTATGCTAGCTTTTTCAAACCCCTTAAAATGCCACAAATCACAATTTGCAAAAATTGCAAAATTAAAAAGGTGACGACTAAAGGAAATAGCAAAATTTTGAAATATATTCACAACTTGCCGCGCGAACTATGTGTAAATGAAAGGAATCTTCTCTCCGAATTTTTATTAATTTAATTTTAATATTTAATCATGAATTTCGCTTTATTTTGGCAAATTGGCGACGCCGCAATCATAAAACTTCCCACTACGATCGGATGACAAACTAAAACTGTGATAACGCAGTTCGAAATTTTTATGATGCGTTTCAGATTTGTTAGCTTAAAAAAACAACAGAGTCGCCCGATTAGTCGTCGTTGTCATCAACTCTCATTGTGTTTGCAAGAAGGGGGAGCGCACCCTAAAGCAGACTAGCAAGCATAATTGACTGCTGTACATCAACATCTAGAATCACATCATCTATTATCTCCACATTATAACTGAGCGAAAGTGTGGCATACACTTTTTTATATTAAATTTTGTTAAAGCCGTTAATTTTATAAAGCATGATTTCTACTTTCTTGAAAAAGTAGATTTTCTATTTAAATTCTATTTCTTTTCAACAAGAATTCTGAGTAATGATCTGCATGCTGGTGCAGCAAGACACGAAGACCACTCAGCGGGTAACTGAGGTCATTCGGGGCCACAAAGAAGAATTATGTAAAAGACGGACGAAGTTTTTATGATAATTTGGGTTAAGCTGAAAGCCAAGTGGAACGAATTTCCTGCATTCTGTTAATTAATTCCAATGAAGTCTCCTTGCTTATTTTGTGCCTCTTTTCCGTTTTCCCTTTTCGGAAGGAAACCTCATTTAAATGCTACAGGAGACGCTGCGTCGACTTAAAAGGTCCTCTTCAATTAATTGTAAATGGGAGTTGAAGTCGTGAGCTGTCTAGAAATGCAATTTTTATAAATGCATAAAATTTAACTTTTTTGTGCGAGAAAACTTCGTACTTGGAGTAAAGGAATTAACTGAAAATGCAAAAACCCGACAAACGTTTGCTGGCCTTCAGTTTTTTCGAACTGGTTCGAAACGAAGACGACACGAATACCATAATCGTTAATTAGCTTGGCAAAAAGTGCTATTTTGATTTCTAAAGAATTTTCGAATACTTACTCAACACCGCAATTCAACATCGACAAATACTGAGCACGCGCCTCATCGTGGCTTTTCTTCTTCAGATCTTGCATTTTCTGACGTTCGTGCTCGATTACATGATGACCTGGAGGCACAGAGAAGAAAGATCCCAACTTATTAAATCCCTCTTATTTGTCGACTCCCTCCCTCCACCCAAAATACTCACCTTGTTGTGCTAGTAGCAGCTGGCGATTCCGTTCGATCTCTTTGATGCTGTCAAATATCTTGTTGCTGGCACCTTTTGTGGAAATGGGTGCATCCAGTGTAACCTTGCAAATGCGGTCGATGTCATCTTGTGAGGCCACACGTTTCTCCAATGGGTTCACTTCGAAATCGTCGCTACCCAGCGAAAGATTAAATTTTACACGCTCATTTCGTTCGCCCGCAGCCTCCGGCACCACCTCGCCATCACTGATGTCGACTGCTTGAAGCGGAGGCCGCTTTGGGGTGCTGGAAGGCAATTCGATTTTGTTGTTGTAGAACATGTTTTCGTTGACACTCTTCGACATGACGGCAACCGTGGAACGATTGGGACAAAGTAACTCATCGGAGCCGAACAAAGATTGTGACATGAGGCCACCGGCGGCCGGAAGGTTCGACTGCATTGGCGGTGATGCGGTCGATGCGCTTACATCGTCGAAGTCATCATCGTCTTCGGATGAGTTCACATGCAGCTGACCCGTGACATCGCTGATGCCAGTCTCAAGTTGCTTCAAGTGCACTTGGCATTGCTCGAGCTCGTTGAGTAGAGTCAAGAGATGCTGCTTCAAGGTTTTGGCATCGCTGCTGGCGTTCGTCTGATTGGTTTTCTCCTGCTTTTCCAGATGCTGCAGCTCCATACGTTGAGCAGCGATTTTGCCGTTTAGCGTGGTCTCCTCAGCATGGAGGTCCTCGCGGTAAGCTTGCCACTCCGACTCCTCCTCCAGATACTGAAACTCCAAGTCTTCAAAGGTCTTGCGATCGTTTTCTAAAGATTCGGACATGTTGTGCAGCTCCTCCTTGAGACAATCGTTGTTGGGCTTTTGCTTCAGCATGGCTTTTAGTCTGAAGAGGATGAATTCATTTGACGAATTGATTTTCAGAGAAGAGTAGTTAAAAGGGGATGCGACTGTTACTCACTTCTTAATCTGGTCCTGTTTCATTTCAATGGACTGCTTAAGTTTTGCTTGCTGGTTTTCTTCCATGACTCGGGTAGCGTTGCGTTGTGCTTCCATGCGATGTATTTTGTTCTGCAGGAGTTGCAGCTGCTGCTCCAGGCTCTCCACAGAATCGCCAACGGAATTGAGTTCAGCGGAAACAAGCGCTTTTTCCAAATCCAGCTTGAAGAATATAAAATGTATTAAAAGAAACGAAAAATCGTTACGCAACGCCATGTGTGGCCGCAGAAGATTCGCAGAACAAAGAATCGAATCCCCGTTTTAGTTATTCGATTTTTAGGGAAGCAGCTGCCACCTTTTCTCCCCGTCCTCTCCCAGCCACCAAAATGCTTAACATAACACACTTACCTCTCTCAGGGACTCGTTTTCTTGTTTCTGCAAGTCGGAGATGTCGCGCTTAAGTCGCTCCATGCGAGCCAAGCAATCCTTACGCATCGAGCGCAGTTTCTCTACGTCCGCGCCTTCAAGTTCCTTGATGGCTGCTGACGTCGACGTTGTCGTGGAGGGCAGCTGCTGCGTGATGCTGCTGTTGTTGCTTCCGCTGGAGTTGGTTATGTTACGCGGTGCAGGTGCGGGCTTCTTACTTAAACGCGGTGAGTTCTGCAGGGAGGTGCTCGTTGGTTGCAGGTTCAGCGTTAAATTGTTGATGTTTTTATTGATACGCCGAGCCGGCGAATTCTGCAGGGACGACGAAGCATCGTTGCAGGGCTGATAGCGGCTGCTCTCCTCAATAGCTTGCATTTCGAGCTCCAGCTTCTCTTCGAATGTCCTGAGGAGCTGAGCATACTCGGTCTGCTTGTTGGCCGCCGACGACCGCTGCGACTGACCGAAGTTGCTGCTGAATGCAGCGTACTCTGAATGCTTCTTGGGCGACATGCAGGTGGTACGGATTTTTGTGCGCGGACTCTGCGGCACGTACTTGCTGATGTTCTCGTAGCCGCTCTTGGGCGATGAGACGACAGTTGATCCCAACACTTGACCGTTGACTTCCACGCGATTCTGGGTTAGAAGACGAACGTTCTCATATCCCGAGGAGGTGGTGGACGCTGAAGGAGAGCTTGAGAAGGGAGTGTTGTTGAGAGGTTTCACTTGGTTGGCCGCCGCCAGGTTGCCACTGCTACTCGAGAATGATTGATGCAGTTGTGACGCTCCGGAACCGCCTGACAATTCGTGTTGATAGAAGGGCGACTTCTTGTCGCGCGGAAGCGAGCCGTTAGTCTTGATGCGGTTCTGTACGATAGGCGAAGATGTGATGCTGTTACTCTGGCTTTGATTCTGGGTTTGGCTTTGTTGCTGCTGCTGAAGCTGGCGATCTGCGTATTCGGTACAGATCTTTAACATATCTTCGAGGCGCTCATGCTCAGAGCTGCTCAGATGCGAAGCCGATTTCTGCTGCTGCTGATGATGATGATGATTCGATGGCGCGACTTCGCAGTTGTTTGTTTTCTGATGATGTGGCAGGGAGCGGGGCGAGCAATTGTTGATCTCCGTATTGACACCATTCATCGGATAGATCTGCAGACCTCCGTAGGTCCCCGGCTTGGGGTACCGATCGTAAGCGTTGGTATTGTTACGCACCGAGTGGTTTAAATTATTAACTTTGGCCAGGTAGTCATTGGAGTTTGGAATGTTCACGTAGTTGGAAGACCCGTTCAGCGATCCTGCGCTCCCCTGAGAGGGGGAGGAGGTCTTCGCATTCGTCAGCTGATTATTTCGAAGTGCATTGTTGACATTTTTGTCGATATTACGATGATTTTCTGCCAAATTACGCGCAAAGTTTGCATACTTTTGACCCAGTACATCCTTGGCCGGCATATTGACGGTCACCAGATCAGCGGTGAACACTTTGGGACACAGTAAACCATTGATATCGACGGGTGTGATGTTGTTATACGCGAGCTTCTCCTCTGCGACATCACCGCAGGCCGACTCGTTGCTCGGATTTATCAGAGTTTCGAAGAAATTCTCAATATCCAAGGACTGACGGAGCAAATCATTGCTGGTCGAATGCGGTGGCACTTGTGTGAAGTCGATTTGTGGCATCGAGATGCGTTCATTGGAACCCATCGCGGAACGCATCATCTGGGCTTCAGCTGGATTGTTGAAGCGCAAATAATTCGAGTTACCGATTGTGATCATGGCACCCTGCGTCAGGTTCGTCTCCTGCGTGATCTTGGTGCCGTCGATGAGAATGCGTGCATCGGGCTCGGGTACAATGGTCACTTCGTTCTCTTCACTGCGGTAGATGGTGCAGTGAGTGGGTCGGACGCCGGTGCCGTTCAGCGAAATGCTGCATGTGGTCGAGCAGCCAATGGTTGTATCACCTGTGAGAGAGAGGGGAGGTAAAATAAATTAAACACTTTAATGTGAGAGCAAGCAAAGGATCTGCTATTGAGTGGCTTCTTTGATTGACCGCTAAGTTGCCTTACTGCAGTTTTGTCGCGCCGGAACCGCCTGCTGCTTTGTGCAGATCGAAAAGCGACTTCTAATGGCGCGACAGCGAGCCGTTTTTCTTTATTTGTCTGCAACTTTAAATAGTGCTTAAATGTACGGTTTCATGGAAGAAAATAAGTCTTTTTAAATTCTTTTACCATATTTTGAAGATCTGTTTTCTTATGAGAGATTGCGAGATTTTAAGCTTCTGATGTTCTCTATGAAATCCCCCTCATTTCAAACTTCCTCGAAACATTTCGTTGTTTGCTCTCGTATTTATGATTGCGGGCACAAAATAAGTAAAGAGATTCTTCGGTTCTTCATTTGAAAGCAGCTGCAACAGCAGGCGAAACTGAACTGATGATATTGATAGAATCTCGTCACATCTGAATACATGACGAGATTCTTTCTTCACTGAAACGTTCGGTGACAAAGAAGTGAAATCACGTATTGTGCTGAGATTCTTTTCTAAGAACGTCTTGTCGCAACGGAAACACATAGATGGCGAAAACCGTATTGTTTTGCTGACCATAAAATTTGGAACAGCTAGCTAACAAATGTTATTTCTACGCTGTTCAAATGCGGAAAGTGCTCACCAAACATATTTTTGGTGTAGCTAACAACACTTAAACCGAACGATAAAGTTCTACGAAGGTGTTGTGATCTATCCTCAGAAATGTGTGTGCGTAAATATGTGCCATGTAAATATTTGCTTCTACATATCTACACAAGTATCTGTAGAATGTGACCACAAACAAGCGCATACGACTACGTATTTAAAAGCGCAAACTACTCGAAACTACATCGTTAACCATTTTCGAAAGCCGGGTTTATCAGTTTACAAATGACCTTAAGATCAAATTCGGAGTCATGTCTTTTGTCTCTCTCTTTAACTAATTAAGAAAAGCATGTGTATTTCGCCTGTAATTGAAATCTGTTGACTTTTGTTTTAGCACCGAATTTCCGAGCTTGAAACGTAATATTCTAATTTATATTCCACCAGTAGCTGACCTTCAGCAACAACAATAACAGCAACAGCTTACCAATGGGTATGTAATGTATGGTCACCGCTGTGCTCAGTCGTCCGCCACCCAAGCTCACCAAATGAGGATCGTTGGCGGCAACGCGTAACGATGGATCCTTCTTTTTCAATGACATCTGCAAAGAGGCAAATAAGACTCGAAATAATAACCAGAGCAAAACAGAAACTATATTAGATGTACATCTATTAATAATGTGTATAGTTCGGCAAGCTTGGCTTGACCTTGGCTGAGTGTCAGATTCGGTTCAGATTCAGATTCCGCGAAAGGGTTTCATAATAGTAGTCACATCAGTCTAGAATTATTGCGTACTGAATACGATTTTACAGCACTCTTAAAATGGTTCGACGCTTTAAAGGCTACCCTAAATTTGCATTTAAACAATTTAAAACGGAGAATTATGTAAAATTTAGTTCGAATCTGTTCATCTTTATTTTCTTTAGTGCAAAATGTGTTCTCGATCTAAGGTTATCACGATTCTCTATCCATCTCGACTGAATAAATCGTCTCGATCAACATTATAACCTTTAATTCGAGACGTGATGCGAGATGGTATTCGGAACGGACTCAATCTCGGTTAACGTCCTTTGTTAAGCTGCCTCGAGGAAGAGGTTGACTCGATTTCGGCTATCGTCTGGACCTAACAAGTCTGCCACGGCCTCTATCACCGACTCCATTTTAAAAAAAACCGTTCCGATTGCGATTATCACTATAATTCGGGATGAGAAAAAAGCACACTCGATTTCAAGTATCGTCTCGACCTAACAAGTCTGCCTCGACATTGATTACCGTCTGAATTGAAAAAAATCGTCCCAAACACGACCATCACCTTTAATTCGAGACGATGAAAAGGCTTGCTGGATATCGGATATCGTCTCTACTTAAAAAAATTACCGGCTCTATTTGTAGAAATCCGTCTCGATCACGATTATCAGCTTTATTCCGAGACGAGGCGAAAGACTGACTCGATCTCGGATACGTTTCGGCCTGACAAGGCTACCTCGACTCCGACCACGATTATCGACTGCAGAAACCGTCTTAATCTTGATTATCTCGAATTAAAATAGAAGAAGTAAATATTTCCACACATTTTTTGGCAGCATTTTGTAACTAAATCTAAATTACAAATTAACTATTGCACGCAACACTTATTTTTCACTTACGATTTTCATATCTCGGCTGTTGGCGTGGAAGACGTAGTTGAAGCGCCAAATAATTTCACCCTGTGAGCCAACAAAAACACACATGAGTTGTAAGTGTTAATTATGTGTTGGTTTTGTTAGTGTTCGCCCAGGGTTAATTCAATATTTCTTTTCGTTAACAAAAATGGTTAAAATTTCTCAATATTCAAGTATGTGGTAATTTTATGGTTCAGAAATTTTATCTCTTTTGATTTCTTAAAAAAAACTTATCTTGTATAAAATAAATGTAAGTAAATAAAGAAATAAATGCACTTCGCGCTTGGTTGCGTAGTAAACTGATTTTGTTTTCACTTCTGCTTCCTCAACTCCGACGAAGTCAGGAATAAAATGTGTTCGTTGCAAATTCAACAGCCAGCAGGAAGCTTTTTTAGGCTCTGGTAGCTACCACATCGGTATTCTATCTGTAGTTGCCAGCTAACTTTATAAAAAAAAATCCCATCCCAATCCGTTGAGAAATAGTAGGGATGTGCATGAGACAACACAATTCTCGCTGTCATATCGACTTTGAGACGATAATCGAGACGAAGACCGATCCTTCAGGCAACACGATAATCGGGATCGTGTCTCTCGATCCGTTCCAGTCGAGATGACGGCTGGGATTGCGACGGGGCAAGTGGTATTTTGCGTGGGATTCGACGTTGGCAATTACGCTGTTGCATCGGCGGATTTCCGGCCAGCTGATGGCAAGATTTCAAGAGGGTTTTCCAATGCATACGTATAGTTTTATGGATGTTAGGTTAGTATGTATGTATGTAGACGACGCAGGCTAATGTTACCAAATCCAAAACCGCCTTGTTAGCTAAGGTACGTTTAATAGGTGATGGTAGGCACCCTCTCAACTATACGTACATGCAACAACAGCAACAGAGGCATTTAAAGCGAAAGAGGAAACATTTTTCAGGATATACAATGCAGTGGACTGCAATGCACACAATAAATACAAGAACAACATCGCAGACTTCAGGTTCAAACAACCAGAACATGATTTACAGTGAAACGAATGAAGTGGCATAGCAATGGCGGTTCTTTCAGGTAGGACAGGAGAGAGTTGTGAGTGCGCATAAACGCGACTGTCGGGCGGCCCTAAACCAGGTTATAAAATATATGTAAAACAACAACAGATACAATAAGCCGTCTGAAGCGATGTATAGAGGGAATGCGGTGTTCATCAGAAAATTTGTTGCATTTGCGTCTGGAAAAAAGCACGAAGGTCGAAGCACGAAAAACAGGAGACCAGACCACAGGCACAGTGGTCAAAAGTAAAAAGAATAATAGGAAAATGTCAGAGGTTGACAGTATTTCCTTCAGTAAAAGATTCGGGAAGGATTGTCAAAACTGAATCCGAATCAGTAGTTTCCAGTTTTTCTCTTTATCTAAGATTTTTCAGATTTCTTCACTTTGAATTGTTTGTTAATATTTAATACGGCAATAAAAACAAAAATTTCCTAACGCTGGTAGAACTCGCTATGTGGGAATGTGAAAAATACCGTCTCCATCTTTATTTCGCGATTACCATGTTGGCGGAAAGAGCCGTCTTGTTCTCAACGAAAAGAAGGCTCTAGATCATCACTTGGACTAATGAAGCCGAGCCTGTATCGACCAACGTATCAATTGAGAATCACGGTTTTGATCCCTATTATCGTCTCAAGTGGGGGAAATCGATCAAATTGGACGAGACCGATTAAATTGGACAAGATCAATCAAATTGGACGAGATCGATCAAATTTTCGAAGCGGACTTTTGCCTGAAGTTGACAAGCAATGTCATGTTGTCGTGAAAAGTGACAATTATAAAACGTTACTCATAGCGATTGCAAAGACATGAGCTAAAAAGTGTATTCTCACCACTGTGCGTCAACGCCTAACATCCTGGAAGTGGAAAATATTAAATCCGCACTTTCGAAAATCTCAAACAAAGCCCTAAGGGCATTAGAGTACAGCAGACGAGAAAATATTCCGATAACAATGAGGTGAAATACGTGCAAACAGGCACTCATAAAAGCCTCTTGATCGCGGTGTCCCTGAACTGTCGATTTCGGGGACACGTACGCTATATGTCTCTTGAAAGAGGGTATAAAATGCATTAAGTGCTACACGGATGATGATGATGATGATGATGATGATGCACAATTCTCGTGTGTGACAACCCCGATGTACGAAAATGACCAACATTGCAAAAAAGGAGTGAAGTGAATGAAGAAAATGCATCCTCGGCACAATAATACACCTCATTCGAGTATGTTTTAAGGCTAATTTCGGGGGCAAGGAGAAGTAAAGGATTGCTCTCGAGCACGAACATAACTGTGTTAAGTGGCAAGTCTGACGACGATGGCATCTGTGGCACGTGCGACAGATGTGCAGATGATGGCTGACCCCTGTTCAATACAAAAAGGACACAGAGCAATCGCAGAGATGGACTGTAAAGAAATGGAGGGTACCATTTCGAGGTTGAAATAGTATTTCGAATAAATCGATAAATGAGATGCTTATTGAGGGTGAAAATTTAGGGCCGTATTTTGTATCTGAGGTACGGTACGCTCTTCTACGTTACTCTTTATTATATTCGTAAAACAGCTGATCATTTTCCGTTCTGTGCACGCATTTGGTCAGCTGTTTACGAATATAACAAAGAGTAACGTAGAAGAGCGTACCGTACCGCAGATACAAAATACGGCCCTTAATCTTTATTATATCATGTTATACTGACCACCTAATATAGTAATTTTTACTATATCAAATGTAAACATAAGAATTAGAAAAGTAAATGTTAATAACTTACTCTAGAAACACCTATGAAGGAAACATTTCTCTAAAATAGATTTCCCTTTTCAGCAGTGCAATCTGACTGATAACTTCAGCTGTTAAACTCTTTTCATTATTTTCTCTTCATGATTATTGTTAATATCGTTACAAGCAACAATCAATTTCACACAAAACTTCCTTGATTTCTTAGGACTCAAAAGCAGTTTCGGTTGTTAGTTAGATATCGTTGTTGTTATTATTGCACTCAGCCTGATGAGTGAAAACAACACAAACCGATAAAAGCCGAAATGATTGATTGGCTTTAATTACACTCGTAGTTAACTAACTACTCTCCGTTCAAGTACACGTTAAACGAAACAAAGATACACGTGAGTACGTGTTCGTGTATCTGAAAGGTTACTAAAAATATACGTATTTTAAATGTAGCCAACTTCAGCTTTTACCTGAGCAATTTCTAAAAAGTGCAACAGTACAATAGGCAGCTTTCTGACAGCTAATGGCTGATGGACTTTGACTTTAACTTTAAGTTAATAGTACGCTACAGTAATTACAACACTTTTGTAGAAGCGTCGTCGTTGTCTTGATAGCTTTAGAAAACCTGTTTGTGTTATTGTTATTGATATAATGACATCATTCGTCGATAACTTCATTGACTGAAATAGTTAAAGTGTGTTGTTTTTTGTTTTAGTGAGTTAAGTTAGAAGAGTTATGTCAACTCTAAACACACACAAACGATTGTATTATTGTATTCTATGCCTTACTAAATATTGCTGCATGTCTAAATTAATAAAAATTTCTATATACGAAAATTCCAATTACGACCAGGAAGAAGAGAAATATCCTTGATATTCGTCGAATTTTGAAATTAACTTTGCGTTTCTCTTAATGGAGTTATTTGCATTCAATGATGTTGTTTACCTTTTTAAACATGAATGATAGCAATATTTCACTCTATTTATTTCTTTCTAACTTCAACATTAAATTCAATTAATAGAAAATTTGGACTCAAAGGATTTGAAACATAATTTTTATAAAAATTTTATTTCCGTCACAACTGAAAAGGCCGTCTCGATCTTGATTATCGTCTAGACTGATACAGATTGTCTAGATACCGATTTTTTCGACCAAGAAAGCCATCTCGGCGCCGATTACCTCGTGTGGAAAAGCTTTCTCGATCTCGATTATTGTCCACCTCGACACCGATTACCTCGTTTGCAAACCCCGTCTCGATCTCGATTATCGCCTCGAATTGCAGAGAATATCGGGGCGATAATAAGGTTTGTTTTGTTTCGTATGCATCATAAGACAGAAGGCTTAGACAGAATTCTTCCATAATATTTTACTGTTTTGCCAATTATTGCATTAATTCTACTTGCTTTCATTTCAGTCGTAAAGGGTTAAGGCGAGCGGACGCTTTCTAAAAGCTATTATATTATTATTATATTATATGATTGAGTTGGGTGCGGTAAACACGTAAAACTGAACGTCTACAGGAATCTGAGAGTATAACTCTTCAAATTCAGTAATATATACGCAGATGGCATACTTATATGACGAATAAATTACATGAATTTAACGAAGTTTTTAGAATTATTAAAGAGAAAATAAATCATCTAAAGAATTTAAAGAGGTTGTTATTTTATCAAATATTGTCATTCAATCAATGAATTCTTTAAGAGAAAATACTCCAAATTACGTACAGATTATTAATTTCCAGAAATAACATTTGAGTTATTTACTAATGGTAAAATGTTATATCAAACCATCTTACTTTTGTGGTTTTAAAATCACGTTTAAAAGCGATCGATTGCCGGGCACTTGAGCAGAAAATTAAATTCAATTATAAAATGTTAAAAAAAGTGGAAAAAAGCTAAGGAAAAAAGAAACTGTAAATGAAAAAGTTTAAATTAACAAATACAGGCAATCGTAAACGAAAACCGTGCTGATAAAAGACAAATACAGCTGAATCAACACGGTGAGAAAATATTGTACAACAAAATAAAGAATACACTAAAAATCAATTTAAACCCCAAATAATGGTAGTGGAGTACAGCTTTTGAGATGTAGAAAGGGACCCGGAACTAAGGAAAGGGACTCAAAAATGTAGAAAAAAGTCAAATTTAGTATAAATCGACCCAAAACTGTAAGAAAGAACCCAAGACTGTTGGTTTTGAAAGGACTCGAAACTGTAGAAAAGGATCCAAAAGCGTAATGTGATCCAAAATTGTAGAAAATTACTCAAAACCGCAAAAAAGTACTCAAAACTGCATAAAGGGACTCAAAACCGCAGAAAAGGACTCAAAACTGTAGATAGTGTGACTCAAAACCGTAGAAAGGGACTCAAAACTGCATAAAGGGACTCAAAACTGCAGGAAGGGACTCAAAACTTCTACGCCTTTGCAATCTTACAAAAAACCGATAAGGTAACAACAGCATAAACTGCATATACATGCACGCAACATTAGAAGCTCAAGGGTTAATACATTTCTTTAGAAATGTCAGATGCAAAATTGGTATTTCTAAAAAAAACCAATACACAGGAGGGAAGAGAGAGTCAATCAGTTGCATGAAAAAGTTTGCAAAACAGACGATATTAATAATAATACCTAGTTTGAGTTTCAAAATAGCTACAGTATTTTAAGACAATCATACTCTTCTGCCAAAAAACTCAATAAATTTTTTAATATTCGTGCCAAATTTCAGGTCGGCCTACTTGCAGAAATTTCGTCAAGGACGTGTGCATTAATTATAATTCAGACTTGCCGAAAACCACGAAAGCATAGAAGAAAACTTCAGGAACACTTAAAATGCAACACATAAACGACAGCATCGTCGATGTGATCTGACTGAGGACACGACGCGACCAAAAACCGACTAACTAGTTAAATGGAATTCTATTTTATGCTATCATTGATCTGATTCGTTGACCTCTTTGCGCATACACTGCGTACAGCCCTGAATATCTCGAGTGTTCAACATGAAATTCAACACTGCATCACTAATTAAATGATAACAACAGAGGCAGCAGCAGCGACAGCAACACTACAGATCGAGTTACAATGTTTATTAAGATAATTTCATTCTTAAAATTATGAACAAGCTCAAAAAATGGCAAAACGAATGTTTAAAATTCTTCGAAAAGTATGTATTACTTAATTTTAATTACTATTTTAACAAAATCACTCTTCTTCTTCTTACTTCCGCATGCAACCCGAATAGAGATCCGACTTCCTATACTACCGCTAAATGTTCGCCTCACGTGTTCGGATCCGAGAGTTGCCGCTAAATAATGATTGACGTTTTTCACACTAACTTCACTGACTGGTTAGTTTCACTTCACTGGTAAAGCACTGTAAGGGTGTTCCACTGATAACAACAACAACACCAACAACAACAATTCCAATAACAATAAAAATTGTTAAGATACGCATAAGCAAGCACAAACTTTCCCACTCCACACCCACTCCACTGTCTGGCCGTCGTGCATTATGTTGGTCCGCCGCGGCGCCTTCTTGACAGGGTCGTTCGTTCCCCTTTCGCTCGGCAACCAGTTAACACGTCTCGAACACAACTGCGAAGAGCGCACAAAATGAAAACTTTTGCTGTGTTCAACAGCGGAGAATCAACTACGTATGCTGGCGTCTTCAGAGCCGGGCTGAAGTGCCGCCGAATTTATGTTTGCAGTCGCATGACCCAGTAGGAAAACATGCATGGCTACTCGGAAGTGCTCGGAGTTGAAACGCTTCTCATGTAATGTAATTTTAAGGGGTTTTTCTGTTCAAGTTTTGAACAATCTGAGGGAGCTAGTTGACTGTATTGTACAATACAATCGAAGGGTTACGATTATTTTTACCCTTTAGGTAACACAAAATGTTGAAAATGATTCAAATTGTGAGAAATATTACAGTTTATTAGAACTCTTAAAGATAGAGAATTTAATTACAATTGAATGATCCGAGCCGATAGATGATTCCAAGTAGCGCAAGCTAATGATCATCTGAGTAAAGAGAAATCGAACCACACCGATTTGAATGATATATATATAAAAATTGCAATTCTATTGGAAGCACAATTTCAATGCAACGCCAGCAGACATTAAAATCATTTCATCAGTTCGAAGCGATTTTATCAATTCGAAATCACTTAAAACGCAATTTTAAGCTATTAAAATGTATTTTGCGATACACGATGATATCATAGCAGTAAATATTGTCTGCTGCGATTTCAAAACGATCTTACAGAGAGGTACATCGACAGTGACTCGAAAAAGAAGTCGGACATACATAATGTGAAACTTTATCTGCAAAAAAATCTGTTAAAAAAGCCACAATATAGTTTTTTGTTTACTTATAATACTTTTAAAAACAATAACACAAAATTAATTCAGCTTAATTTTTTTATAAAAACAAAAAACATGAGAAATTAAAAAAATTCATGTCAAAAAAGAACTCGGACATTTTGGCCACTGTATATAAAAATGTGCGATAGTAAGACATACAGAAATTTGTGCCTTAAAGGCGGGTCGTTCATCACCCAGACAGCGACTTTGCATCTGCATAACAAATAAATCCATTTAATATGCAAATCTTAGAATTGATATCGCATATTATACGTTGCAATAGCAGTAACAAGAAAAAACTCTACTGCCACACCCAAAGAAATGGTACTACTTGGCCATAAGAGGGTCAGAAGGTTCACTTATTCCTGTATAAGTACGAATATGTGCTTAAATACCGCAACCAAGAGGCGAAAACTTGTGAAATTAAAGAAGTCTATTAAGTGAAGGACCGAGAACGCCCCTTACACTTCCTTCCACACCATATTTACTGCGATAAAAAAGGCGCAACAGCGTAGTGGGCGGTAAGATCCACTTAAACAAGTGTATGGAGTGGCGTTTAACAGCTACTTCTTGAGCAAATTGTAACGGGCTGCGCGATGAACTCAGACCATAATCATCATCATCAAGAGAGGAGCAGAAGTCGGAATAAGTGAGGTTATGTGGGTACAAGCGCGTAATAAGAGCGGTGAAGTCAAGTGAGGTGAGGAACTTTTAAACAAAAGGGTCACCAATTTAAATGGTATGAAAGGAAAAAAAGTAATATACATGCCAAAACGACTGGAAAATCACACTTCTAACAGTGAAGAAAATTGGGGTTGAAACTCAACTTACTACTTCCGCAAACAAAATACGACGAAGAGTTTTGGGGGAAAAGTACTGAAGTAATAATGAGGGCACAGCATCCAAGCTCCATGCAGATGCAGAGTTTCATGCTTAGTTTCGTCATTTTTCCATTAATGAATGCATCGCATGCCGAGTTTGACGCAATTTGCTTTTATTGGAGTAAATTAATTGGAATTGCTTGACATGAATTCCAGTTGGGGAGATTTGATGCAGGACAAACAGGGAAGACAATAAATTCATGAAAAACAGAAATTAAAACTGTAGAAACCAATCAAACAAATGTATGGGGTCCCATTTCGCAAATAACACGGACGGAAAAAACTGAGAAAAGAAACGGTGAAAGGTGACTTCCAAGCCTATCCACAGTCCCATCAAATCCTTTTAATTTCTTCAAATTGTTTTGTTTCTTAGATTGCAATGAACCATTAAGTTCATCAACCCACTAGGCAGAAACCAGTAGTTGGCGACTGTTATTAAAATTTTTCACTGCAGCTGTTTTCTGTCATACAACGCAGCAATAACATGAGCGTAAACAGTTAATTTATGCTAGCGGTACTTATCTGACATACATAAAGGAAGAGAAAACATTTACATGCTCGTATAGTTAGTTATACGTTATTAATAAGTGTCGTTGTCTGCTGGTACGATTTGCACACCACTGAAGAACGGAAATGCGCACCACTTTTGGAACTCACGAACGAAAAATCAAAGCTTCAAGCAAACAGTCATGAACTCCATTCTTACCGCTACCATACAGCAGACGACAATGACCATTAAACCTCGGGTTCTCCATACATTGCATTGTTGAAGATACGCGCGCATTCTTATTGAGTACTAAAAGCATATAGCGCATATGCGGAGAGTATCCAACGTTGTAACGAGTAGGCAACTCGTTAGTCTTGGGGTCAGATTTCCGGGTACCTTGTCTCGGCAGAGCGGCTGCTGTACGGCCGGTCAATATTTTAACAGAGCTTCACTAAACTTCAGCATTTTTATGAAGTACGACTTGGCTAAAATGTTCACCGGCTTCGCAGCAGTTGTTCTGTTAAGACAAAGTATCCAAAAATCTTGCTCCGAGACTAACGAGTTGCCTACTCGTTATAACTCTGGAGACTATTCATACACGCTCTCTTGTTTGAGGTTATGAAAGCAACGAGAAGAAGTTGGGAATTATGAATTGTGTGTGAAAAGCTTAGAATTATAAAGTTATAAATTTTGGATGTGTAATTGTACTCGTAACCCATTCCCGTACAGCAATCGACCCACTCTGGTGAGGTGAAACTTCGAAAATTCAATTTAATTAGCCTGAGACAACGAAAAATTATTTCGAGTTATTATGTCACACGAAAGATAATCCGAACATGATAAACACATTGTTTTTGCTACTGAAAATGAGAAAATAGCGTGACAGAAAGATTTCATAAGGAAAACTTTGTAACAATGCAAAAACTTCGTATATTTCTTCCTAGTGCAGAAAACCCTTACCTTATTACCTTATTTGAAAGCACTTTAAAGCTGTCTGAAAATAGAAAAGAAAAACATAATTTAAAGAAAAATTTTTAGCTTTTAATAAATTATAAGATAAACCAAGTGCTAAAGATAATGTGAACACATCTGTATTAATCGATATTTCCGCTGGCTGAATTCCTGCAGCGTAATTAGAAGAAATGGAACTTAATTCGAGTTGAGTGCAACATCCGCCCGCACTCATTAAAGGCTACAAATGTACATTTTTTTAATGTTGCAACTTCTCGAAGAACAAAAAGAATTACAATAAATACACGACTTCTACACACTACATAAAGTGGAGCGGAATGTGGATCCACAATTCCAACGACTGCCCTCAGCTGTATGAATCCCTTTAAAACCGTAGAACGTGAGAGAGACACAATATAAAGCGGGAGAAATTAAGCGGAACTCTTCAGAATTCCAGTGTCATTAAACAGAAAACCCGCTGGATAATTGCAGGAAAGCAACAGTTGTGTTGCTGTCTTGAGTTATTAAGTTACCGGAGACTGACGACCGGACAGACAAACTGACAGAAGAAGAGACAGACGGAAATTAGCAAGCACCAAATGCCCTACAACGCCTCCCCACTCTCTCCTTCAAGAAGCTAACAGTCTGGTGAAAAGCCAAGCGCAGATTGCATTATTTGAGAAAAGCGAGAAAATTAAAACGAAATGTAAGCGAACCTCATACATACATACATTTGTATATGTACATATAAATGTATGTATGTATGTATGTATGCATGTACGTGTCTCCGTAGCTGAGCCCTTACAATCATCAGCCAATGCATTGAGAGCCGTGTACAGTTCATGGGCGGAACACAGACGGGGAAGTTACAGAGGCCAATTGTAACCTCAGTGGAACGCTATGAATGTTAAGCGTGCGATATCTCCACTTATCATGAAGAATATCTTAATATTTTCATTAGTAATCATCTACTTGATTTCCTCACTTACACTCAGTGAAAGTGCATTCCAGCAAAGACTATTTCATGCCTTCTGAAGAAGATTCTGACATTTTACTTCAATATGTAATGTCAATTTAACTGCGTTTTGTGTGTTCTATTTGCTGCAACCCTATTTCCCCATACGCACTCAGTTGTCTCAGAAGGACTCAATTAGTTATTCCTCATCCAATTATATCTCTGTTTACAGAGACGGACGTTAATGGCATAAAACATCTATGAATAGTGACGTTTGTTTAGCTTTAAAAGCCCTTTCGCAGGCATCTTCATGTGAAGATCTTCCTGGAAGAGCAACATTTAGCGCCTTTTTCCTGCTTCTATACAGGATTTCTGTGGTTTGAGCTAAAGGCAGATGCATTCTTCTCTTCTTTGCACTCGTTCTGCATTATAAATCATGATTGTACACTTTCAAGGCGTAAAATGTACGAGGTGGTGCAACGTATGGCATGCAGCTGTAGACGAACAGCGTGACGCCCCCACTGAAAACGTCCACATCGCACTGAAAGTGTTAAATAAAAACATGTAAATTGAATTATTATTTCATTCACACAGTAGACGAGAAAGACAAGATAAGGCAGGAGTTAAGTTTCCTCTCTAAGTTAGGATTTTCCGCAATCCACTATACTGACAATTACTATTGTTCTGTTATAATTTTCGATTGGATTTCGCCATGAGGTTTTTCCTTAGAATTCGGTATATTTTGCTTGTTTTCAGTATTTTCGGAATGTACAATAGCTATCGCAGTTGTGTGGTTTTTAGGGAATTGGGGGGTTTTCAAGAAATGTTTGGGACTCGGGAAGGATGGCTACGAGAGAGTTATCTATTTTGTAACACCATGGTAGATAACCAGTGTATTATAAAGATACGTTACGTTTACCCGACGTAATTTACGATACGTTACATTTTCTCGACGTAATTTCGTTTTATATCACGTTGTAATGCGTTTTTATATTGAGCTGCCGTGTTAATGATGTCAAGAGAAATTAACATTAACTACACGCAAAACAATGACGGCGACAAAGTGCATCCGGTTTATATTTGATATGAGTTAAATTACCGTTGCGAAATTATGAAAGTGATGTTAATAAAAGGAGAGAAATACTTACTCAGTTGTGGCAAGAGAATTAAGGAAGAGGAGAAGAAGAAAAACAACTTTTTTCCCTATTTTATTCATAAAAACAACGAACAGTCATAAATCTAGTAAGCTAACTAGTTAAATTTAGAGCGAATCGTATGTTTAGCTGTCAAACTGTCACACTTCGCTGCGTTTTGCGAACTAAAAATAAAGGCAACTCAAACAAAAACATAGCCATACTCTTGTAAAGCGAACAACGCTGCGTCATTCCTTTATGAACTGAGTATCTAAATGAAATTGAAGGCTTTAAAATACATTTGTGCCCGTTGGTAAAAACGGACGCGAAAGACGGAATGAATCACCATCACCATCGTCATCGCCATCACGATGGGAATGATAAGTGCTATGAGTTGATAAAAATATCTCGAGAAAATAAAATCAATAATAAACATAAATAAACAGTTGATGCAATCCAGATGCAATTTATTGTTTTAAGCGCAGACAAAAACTTACAAGACAAAATCTTTTCTTTTTTTATAACCTGGCCGAAGTGATAAATCATCCAATTAAAAAATTAATTCAGTGTTGAGTAACAAATTGTTTTTCTAGTGTCGTCAATGGGAGAAGGCTTCAAATTAGTTATGATTTATAGATTTCTATTGGTATTTATATCTCTTTGGTCCATGGCGCATCACCATAATTTCAACTTAGACCATACATATATAACGTGTCAAAGTTTCATCATTCCAAAGTTTTCCTCCCAAAAAGCCGACCGAATATTGTCACCCACACTAGCCACCACTCAGTTAGGTGTCAAGTTGGTATCACTTCTGAAGACCGGAAAAAATATTTCATGTTTTCTTCCAGCATTTCATTCACAACCTGAAATGTGTGAGTTATTGTTCCATTTAAACATAAAACCGTCATCGTGCAATGCATCACCATCATCATCACTGTCGTCAGGAAGATGCCACCCCATGTTGTAAGCAACCAAAAACAACAACCCAACATTAGAGAAAATAAAAAAAAAAAGAAAAAATTTTGCCGTCGCATGTTGTAAATGGAGCAGATGATACAGAAAGTTTAAAATTAGAATAGTTATTTTCATTATTTTCATTTTCGTATGTAGGACCGGAGACTCATTTGTTCATGATGCTTTTGCTCAAAAAGGAAGCTAGCATATGTTCGGTCTCACGGTGTGACGTGGCAGGTGAATGAGTCCCTCATTTGGCGCATAAGTCAGAATGGAAGAACCCATCATATCGCGGTGGTTTCTAGAGATTTCTTTTCTTTTGAGCCTCCTTTTTGTGACGATTGTAAGGCTCATTATAAATTCTATGTTTACTATGTGCAATATACTGTTCTAATTTCTTATATTGCACGTTAATACAATCTATTTAAACATATGTTTCTTCCTGTCATTCTTTACAATGACACATTTTGCTTATAGTAAAAATTATAAGAAGTTCTTAGCGGTCCACTTAACTTTTTTTACTTATTTGTCTTATAATATGGATTTCACTCTCCTGAATACATAAGTACATAAGATTATTTTCGAAATACACCCATATTCCTGCAAATCAATAGGTGTTGTGAGAGATATAGCCGTTTAAAGACATTTGGAGGATATGCATACCTCTTCTGTGAAGTTGTGAGAGCTTATATCTTTCAAAGAAAACGAAACCGGCATTATATGTTTGTTCACTATCCTGTGGACCATTTAGGTGGACCATATCTATTAAACAGAAGTTTATGGATATGGATGGTATGGAAAAATTATAAACTTCATTAGATTTTCATCACACAATACTGAATTCTCAAGCCAACTTCACCGATCACTTTTCAAATGTATATTTTCATTTCATCATTGAGTTTGTGGCGTGTTGACATTATTTTATGCTGATTTTTAGAACTTGCCCCAGAATAGAGTTATAGCTAAAGTTTACAAGATCACAGCAGCATATGAACACTCCTAAGCTCACGCGCAGGCCAGCATATAACGTACTATTATAACGTCCTGTTTAGAAGGTGCTCTCCATGCCTGGAGAGCCGAAAATAAATTCCGTATTGATTTCGTGTACGTGATTTCTGCTTGTTCACACCGCCAGCATAGAGTGAATATTGACGATTTAGATTTTCCGGTTAAGCATGAAATTTTAGTGCATTTGAAATTTTAGTGTATTTTATTGGGTTTCGGTTGAAAATTCTTGTCCGAACTGAAGCTAATGTGTATCCATGGTTTTTAGATCGCATTGTAATTGAAAACTTATACGGAAAATTAAATTTCTAAATTCTACTAACAAAGAATTTATCTACTTTTTGAAAAGTTCTATTAGCTTTACTGAGATATTTTTCCAAAATCAAATAGATTGTTTTCGAAATCCACTCTTATTACAATATCTACGCTTTGTTATTTTTGCAATGCATTCCGACTTCAAAGGAAAACCTACTTCGATTTCATCACTTTGCAATCTTTCACAGACAGCATCAAATGGAATGCAATAAAAAATAAAAGATTTTCTTTCTTGCCACACATGCTGAAATAATTTCTGTAGTTTTCCTTTATAGCAACGAGTCGAGTGGCCTGAATAGTGTGGGTGACAGACAACATGATATATACAAAGCCGGCTGAAATTTTTTTATTATTATTTTCAATATTATCTCTTTAATGAATATTGATGACGGTAGAAATAGATTAAATTCGAGTTGAAGGAAATGTTTTATTATTTGGCTTTTATGAAGTCAACATTCCAGGAATGAAATTAACTATTCAGAATGAACACTTATTGCTACATTTTGTCCAAAATACTGATAGACATGTTTTGCCTTTTTTAGTAGTGAATATTGCGAAAAATCGCTTAAAAACTGCATAAACGAACGCGGTGTGTTACAGCGAGGAATAAGAATTCCCCATCGAAATTCAAATTGAACACCTCCTGCTACATTTTGTCCAACGTACTAATAGACCTATTTTACCTCTTATTGGTAGTGAGTATTATGAAAAACGAAAGTCACTTAAAAACTATACCAGCGAATGCGGAATGTTATACGCCAGGAAAAAGAATTCCCCTTACAAATATAAATTGCGGAAATAATTTAAAAGTCGGAACTATTTCCCACAAAACTGTTGTAGCAGAACAACACATGAGTTATTCTAATCCATTCTTGAGAAATTCTAATCTGTGGTGGGGGAAAGGGGATTTATCCCTTCATATATTTCTAATTAAATATGACAAAATTGAAGAATTTGGTACTATTTTCAATGATTGTAGAATTTCTAAGGGAGAAACTACAATTGCTATGAAAAGAGGGAATTTCTTATGCAGAAAACAAGCTGGCAACAAGGTGTGGGAGTTGCGTACAAGGTATGCTGGTCAGAAGGTGGGGAAGGAGTAGGAGGAGAACTAAAGATAAACAAAACAAACTGCATTGTGCTTTTGTTGAATGCATAAATACTTGCTCATAAGTACGCAATGAAGTCAGCATACCTTGGAGATACTAAAGTACGCGTCCGCTAACTGAATTTACATTTCGTCATCGCCTTTTGTACTTGCAACCCAACACCTCAGTCAGTACGTGATGCAACAAGTGTTTGATTTGCTTCTTCTTGTTTTTGTACTGCTTTTTGTTTTTGTGCTTCTTTTTGCTCTTCAACATTCAGAACAACATAGAGGAGTATCTCAGAAATACACTGTGTATAAATAAGAGCTGCAGCAGGTTGAGATACGAGACGAGTATGCTATAGAGTTTATTGAGTCTTAATGTAGGTGTTGGATTTTTTCACAACTACTCGTAGTTTATAAAATAAGAATTCGAATATCATTTGCAAGTTTTTACCGATGAATAAATTTGGTTTCCCCCTTTTGACGAGTTTAAATGGCTTTATATGTAAATGTGTTGATATTTTAAGATTTGAAATAAAAGAATTAAGAATATTTTAGAAATTAATTTTAACTCTTTTGGTTAATATCAATTTTGAAAATTTAATTCCATCCACAGGAGAAGTTTAAAGTGAGTTTTTTATCATTCCTACACGGTCTGCCTTCAAATTAAACAAAATGTCACTCCTTAAATAGAAATTATATAGCATTTTCAATTCAATTTCTTTATCTAAGCACCGATTTCTACGAGTAAATAAGCATTCAAGGCGTGACTCAGCTAAGCATAAATTAAGCCTCAAAACCTTTTCTTTCATAACGTTAAATGCAACGCGGCGCCTGTAAAACAGATTTACGACGAACGAATATCTATCGAAAGCGTAAAGTATTAACAATATAGTTAGGTAGCAGCAACAACAACAGTCTAGCGGCAGCAACAGCAACATTAAAGCAGCTTAAGTTGGTCAAGAAAATATTACAGAACTTCTAAAAGACGCTCCCTGGAAAAAATTGACTGCTTAAACTCAAAACCTATAAATATTTAGATATGAAAAAAATTTGATAATACTTTAAGTGCGTGACAGTAAATCTAATTCCATTTTTTAAAGCACGAATTCTAGAAAAAGTATGTTAAATTAAATGATTTTCACGCTTTCATCATAAATAAACGAACAAAATAGAAATATTAAATGCATTTCATGTGCAGGAATGTAAAAAAATAGAGAAAATTATTTAAAAACTCAAAATAATTAATTGTCGCCTAAGAACAAAAGAAAATCTCCAAATAAAAGCGAAAACCGCTGAATATTTAGTTTTTTTGTCACCCGCGTACAAGAAAATCGGCAGAATTATCTCGATCACGCATCGAGTTGGTCGTCTTAATACTGAAATTTTACTCTATTCTCATATCTTCACATTCGTTGAAGGAGTACTTAATCCCGTATATTGGTTCCGTCTTTCCCTTCACTCCCAGCAATTCACTCACTCAATCATGCAATTGTTGTGAGATGAAAGCGAGTAATATTTACTTTGTTCTTCCCTTTGTAACGCAGTCAAGGAGGCAAATTATTAGATATAGAAAGCAAACTTGAACAATTGATAATCTGCAATAACTTCATGCAGGAGAATCAGATACATTCACCCATCCATTTCACTCCCATGCATCAGAGATGGATTTCGGAAACTTCACCAGGATTTACGAAGGACTGCAATGAGTTTTCACTCCTCTCATTCTATTCTTTTCTTTGCTCATTCTTTTCTTTTTTCTTTCAAAGTAATATTCTCAAAATTGTGTGAAGACCACCATCGTGACATCATAAACACTTCAAAATTAATTTTTCATTAATCAACTGTAAATTAATAAAAATTGCTTTACGACTTCACGATGAATCTGATTGATCATTATTAACTACTTCATTACGTGTTTTAGCCTTGTTGCTCAGCAGAAATGCAAAGTGGTTTTATTAATCGACCAGTCAGTCAGGCAGGCATATCGAAAAACGCTTCTATACGCACACGGCGACCACATCTCGCGCTTTTTGGATTTCATCTCCGCACGCCTGCCTACCGGCCGCTGTCATCACGAACGGTTATCACAACCGGCTGAATTCCATTTCATTTGATTTTCTTGCTTACGTTAGGCAGGATTCTTAAAATAACTTCGTAAACCTGTATTTTGAGGCATTTCTGGAATTTTTACTTTACTTCTAACTGCTGAATGAAGAGATACACATACTCGTCGCCGGGTTTTCAAGATTCTCTTAATTGCTGCAAGAAGTTTAATTAAACTCCGGTTTCAGTTTATGTTCTAATATCAGACTTTTTAGTGGCAATACCTTGATATTTTGAGATTATAATCTCAACAACTTGTTAGTTAAAATTAACTAGCTATCAATGCGTTATTCACAAACGCATTTAAAATATATATACTCTGAAACTAACGCTTATTAAAAATAATTTGCTTCTTTTTACATAGACTTTGCATGTATGAAATCTGCTAAATGGGAGCTTATAATACAACAACAATGCAAAACGCAACATAATTATGACGAACATGAAAATTTGTTATGATTTCTCTATGCGCCGCGGCGTCTGTTAAACCGCTCTCAAGTTGCACGAACGAACAACTTTAAAGTTGCCGCCTAAAGTGACTGCCGCACACTTTCCCAGAGTTGAACGGAAGGCATGCAAAGGCGTCGTTTTCCCTCGAGTTACCAGCCATCCAACCAGCCGACTGCTCAGCAACAATCTGAAGTTGCTACTGGTGGCATTCGTCTTTATGAAGGCATGAAAGGCACTAAAATTGTTGGGCTCTTGAACTGAATACGTTTTCATTTATGGCATCGTCCCGAGCAAGAGGTTCAAAAAGTGAAAACACGGACTGTGTGGTAAAACTATTTTTTTATCATAGCATCTCATCAGTCAGTTAACTCCAGTTAGTTACGCATCCAGGTTAACTAGTTAATAAACTGCTTTTATGTGCGCTTGAACTCTGGCAGCCGATTGCGGCATTTTGCAGAATGACAACGTTGTCATGTCGTTTCATGACGTTAATATAATGTTACATCTTTCAGTTCGGTATAGCAAGCAACAAGCTTGCAAGAGGGCTCGAATTAACAAAATTAACCCTTTCATTGATTGTGTCCCACTATATTGAACAGTTTTATATGAATCTTGATTACATCTTTTAATACATTTATATATTAGATTATTTTCTGGCATAAAATAACTCAAAGGAGTTTTTTGTCTCAACTCTTAATGATTGTAGATTAAATTTCACATCAACTTTCAATACTTCTGTGAGAAAAACAATCTGGCAACAATAATAACAGAGATAAATCTCGGTTGCCAACTCTTTGGCGAGGAAAATCTCACTTTTAGCCATTATTTTCTTCGTCTACACATGAATAGGGAGTCCCATGGTAATTTTGGTATGATTGAAGTTTATCACCAATTCATAGTTTTTAATTTTTGTCGCTTTATACGACTCGTCTAAATATGTAATAAGAAGTACTCAAAGCGGATGGGAAATTTTTCTAAGGACTCTAAAATTTAGAAGCTTCCTTAGAGTTCAGACTCGAAACTCTCAAGAAGTTTCTAAGTTCAAAGTAATCGCCGTTGGACATACGTGTGCGAAGCTACCCTCGGCGCAACCAAAGGCTCTTTATTTTCAAGAACGTTTATTTTTTAACCAATTCCTTCTCAAAATGTACCTGAGGGATTTTATTATTTTACACTTTGCTTGAGTTGTAGGGAATGATCGTGTCTTCCAAACAACATCCAATTCACCGTATTGAAAAAAGCATGAATTCCGATAAGAAACCTTAATTACAAAATAAATTTTCAAAATCCCGAATACTTATGTATAAAATAGAAACTGTAATAGTTTTATAATATATTTATTTGAACTATTTGAAATTTCTGGACGGGTTTTTTAATTTGACCATTGTAACAGGAGAATTTTATCCGTAAGGTTATTTTTGGGTAAAAATAGATTGGCAACCATTTAAAGGAATATAAATTCTGGGATTTAAATATCCCAGAATTTAGATTCATCATTTAATTTATTGAATTCAAACTGAAATAAAAACAATATTCTAAGTGAAAGAAAGACAGGTGAAACTCACCTCCTTAAAAAAATGCAAAGCAGAGGAGCATCTGCTTCAATATAGCGTCCAATAAGCGGAGACCACCTGAATGTCACAGGGGAGGCGCAATTTCACATTTGGGTCGGCGACTTTGGCCAATTTTAATGCGCGTCCTCCCACATGCAGCTACTTGATCAGAAATCGTTATCGGAACGCGGTTCAGGGATCCGTGATGAAAACAGACTAAACACAAGATTGATGGTGAAACACGAAAAGTGAATAAAAGTAGGTGGAGGAGGCCTTGTTTTTCGCATCAAATTTTATGTGCTTTTCATTACGACGCAAGTAGTTCATTTTATTAGTTTTAGTTTTTTATTGTTAATAGATGCGTAAAATTAGTTATTTCCTTTTGTTCTCAGTGAAAATAAAAACAAAACTACAATCAAAACAAAAGACGCAACCTCCGACAGCCAGTTAAAATGCACAACTGTTCGATTTCCTGGAATTGACGAGAACTCAAAAAACGCCAAAAAACTAGTATGATCAGTGTTGCATACCTAAGGGTTGTTTAACGAATGCAAAAGTACTTTCTGGTCAATTTTTCTAATGTACTAGAAGTATGTAATGTACTAGTATTAGCCGTAAATAATTTTAAGTTATCAGTTTGTGTTTAAAAAGATCCTATTTGTAACAATTGTAATTATATAAGTTTAATAAAAATGCTTCAAATTTCTCAGACACTTAAAACTTCGACTTGTCTTTAAGATAAGTAATAGCGTTCTATGTCTTAAACATAGCTCACCATACAGAGAGAATTTTAACCTCTATTTTAACCTATACTTAAATTACTTCTAATCTGTTTATTTTGTGATAGTAACATTATTCCTCAGTGTAGTATTTACCACAAATCAGACGTGTCTCGCAAGTGGTGTGGTAAATACCACACTAAAAAATACTAGCATTAGGTTTTTTCCATTTAACCCTTTATGCTAACTTTTCAGAATGAAAATAGAGCTCCCAAAAAGCGAACACTACTTTTGTGTATAACAAAATGTGGAAATGTAGTGTGAACTCCAAAAAGTCCAAGGGAAATATATGCAATAAGGTTTTTTTTGCCGAAAAAGGTACTATTTTGGGGAAAATACATGGCAATTGTATTATTGGTATACTTGGTTACGCGCAGAGATTTGCGCCGAAAATTCCAAACCTGTTCGAATAAGAAGTCGTCGATTTATACCGAAGCCGTCGCCTCGTGTTTCGTTTGACTTAAACGGCTTGTTTTCAGTCGTCGAAGCATAAAATTTCTTCACTTTTTCAAGGTTGTTCATTTTAAATAATAAGTCACGAATTTGTAGACGTAGAGATGGAAAAACTGCATAATGTACTTTTTTAGAAACAACTTGTAGGAATTTTTGCCTGCTGTTACATTAGCCATTATTTGCTTTATTGCTTCTCCAAACAACCACACCGCAATTAACAATAATTAGAAAATTTTAATTCCACATCAGTTCACGTTTGTAAACAAAAAGGGGAATTCAGGAGGATTTTCTGAGTGCCATTTCATTAAGTAATTTGAAGTTTTTGAACTTATGATGTTTTCTTTGAGTTGTAGCCACTATTTTTATAAAATACAAAATAAAAATTTATAAGAAATATGTCTATATTTTTTACTAGCCCATACTGGACCGACAATCCAGACGAGAATCGGCTCTCATTAGACTTTTGGATTCGTCGATAAGTTTCCTTAGCCGTCGCCGTCGAAAAAATTTTTGGCGTTAACCTCGGGCTACACGTGCGGCGTTGTTCGATTTCAATGTTAAACAAGTAACAACTATGGGTGATAAACTAAGATTTGATGACGAAAGCCATGGAGGACTTTATGAACCCACGGATTCCGAGGACGAGTACAGCGAGGAGGAAAAGGAATTGCTACAGAAGGTGCGCCAACGTAATCGTCGTGAACAGAATTCCAAACAGGAGGTGCTGGCATTCGATGATAGTGATGAAGACGACGACGATGATGATGATGATGAAGATAATGGCAACGACTTTGCTGACCACATGAGTGCCAGTGATATTGAAGGAGCAAGTGACGACGATGAGCACGATTTACCTGATCGCAAAGCATGGGGTTCGAAGGCCCGCAACTTCTATGGCACCGACTTCGTGGATCCGGACTACAGCACGTTCACAGACAAGGATCGAGAACTGGCCCTGGCTGAAGAGGAGGAAGCCTTGGCAATTCAGCGACGCATGGCTTCATATATAAAAGAAGAAAATTTTAAGATGGCATTTGCTGGCCTGGAGACTGGTGATATGAGTGAAGAGGAAGATGAAATCATGCCTGGAATGAAAGTTTACAATGAGCCAAAAACGGCAAAAGCACAAGAACCGGAAGTTATCAAATTTGAAACGGATCTCAGTGGTGTTTCCAGGGCAGAAAAAATTGCAGTCCTTAAGAAAGAATCTCCCGAGTTCATTGGTCTGGCTGAAGATTTGTTGCTGGGCCTTAAGGAATGCGGCTCTCTGCTGGCGCCAGTTTTGAGTTATGCGAAGGCAAACAAGTTGCCACATATACCCGCTTTAGAATTTGCACAAATTATGTATACATTGCTGACCACCTACTGCAGCAACATCAACTTCTACCTTATGCTGAAAGCGAAACTCATTCCCATAAAAACTCATCCGGTAATAAATCGATTGCTACAACTGAAGGAAATGCTTGATGAGCTGAATGATAGGTATGAGAACACAATTAAACCGCAATTGGAAGCGCTCTTGGAGCGCATTAATGACGGTGATGTGATTGAGATTATTGTAGATAAACAGACTTCAACAGTGAAAAAAGCTACAACAGGCAAAAAAGCTAAGAAATCCGCTTTGGAAGACATAAAGGAGTGGCAGAAAATGCAGGTGTGTTCTGGTAGCAGTGATGACGAAGAGAGCAAAGATGACGCAGAAGACAAAGACGACGAAGACGCAGCTGAAGATCTTTCTGAAGAGGAAGGTACTGCAGAACATGGTGCAGACGAAGGCGACGGAGATGAACGTCGTGGTATCACCTATCAAATGGCCAAAAATAAAGGTCTCACACCTCACCGTAAAAAGGAGTTGCGAAACCCACGAGTCAAGCATCGCAACAAATTCAGAAAGGCCCTCATACGTCGCAAGGGCGCAGTGCGCACTGTACGGAAAGAAACGAAGCGATATGGTGGAGAAATATCAGGCATCAAAACAACGGTCAGCAAGAGTAGGAAGTTCAAATAATGCTCTTGCTCAGTGTATAAGCGGTATTTTTAAGAGTTGCAAAGAAATCCAAGTAGCAAATGCTGCTTGATACACGAAGACATATTCTAGTGCAACAGATTTGAAACGCTTGTTTTCCAACGTTTTATTTAATGCTCGAATTCAAAGAGATCGTCCTGAATACACGTTTTCATAACGTTTTGAAATGAAAAATTGCTCGTTTGATTGCCGGATTTCTTTTTATAAAATATTCCTGTCAACAATTTAAAAAATTCACAAGTTCTTCATTACTATTGTGGACAAAACGTCTGTATTTTCAAATAAATACAATAAATATTTTTCACTGGAAATAATCCTTGACTTCCGAAAAAAAAGTTAGTACAAACATGTATGAAAAAGAGAAATTATTTCTTCTTATTTTTGTAATAATTTCCGAAAATCTTCATTCGTCTTTTTTTTTGTTGGCTCAACACCATTTGCACTTGTTGTTGCCGCTGACGTTGTCGGCGTTACAAGAGGTTGTGGTGCCGTCTGAACATCTAGTTTCTTGCGCACTGAATTTGGAATCAGTGACATACGCGGCTTCTGATCAAAGACTTTTCCACGCTTTGCATGTATTCCAAGTAACTTTGATTGATTAACTGATGGGTTATCTGCTGATTTTGGAGGTGGTGCAGATATCGCAACCGTAATCTAGAAAGGTAAATAAGTGGTTAAATTGGGAGACCTAAGATAATAAAGAGAACTTCAGATACAGTATGACCACGTAGTTCCGTTTGGTCCGTTGCCATAAGAGCTTTGCTAGCAGCTCGTTCTTCGTCGAACTCAACATAGGCGATATTTTTAGATTTTCCACTCCTAAAAGAAAGCAGGTTGCTGCAGAAAGGAAAAGTATTTGAAAACGGGGGCGGGGAAAACTCTTACTTATGATATACAATTCGGACGTCTACAACTTTTCCAAAGCCCGAATATATCTTTTCCAACTCCTCCTTGGTGGTCTCCGGTGCAAGACCCTTTATAAATAGCTTTCTTGGCTCCAAGCCATCTGAAAGGAACGTATGGTAATTACCATCAGCAAAAGATAAAAACTTTACTCAATCAAGCAAAAGCGCAAACAAAAGTATTCCGGAAATAAGTGTGGACCTTCCCAATCTTTCGTAGTTTTCTTACCTGAATACTTGAACTTTTGGCGCTTTTCCTTGTCACGCAATACACTTGATATATAAATGGGACGTCCATTCAAAGAGCGCCTGTCCAAGGTGAGCGCCTTTTCTACTTCCTCCTACATGGGAACAGCATTTGAATGAAAAAGCTATGGAAAGCACACCCAACTTACAGCGCTTTCTAACTCTAAGTAGCCGAAACCACGGCTTTTCCCATTTGCTGATCGTATCAGATTTGTGCTTACGACCTTTATTTCAGGCAAACCAGAGCGCAATTCATCTTCAGTCAACCTTCAAAATACGAAGAGACGACCTATCTTTGCAAGCAAGAAGAATTAAGTAATTCGTGTTACACTTACTTATAGTCGAGATTGCTGACGAAAATTCGTAGATGATCTTTTGCCAAATCAATTTCTTGATTTTCATGCTCCTTAAAAACGCTTCCTGAGGTTTGTGCGCGCTCAGTTGAAGGCATGCCACGATCTGTTGCTCCACTACTGGATGTGTTGGAAGTTTCTTCAACTTTTTCAATAGGCCTCGATTTCTTTTCCGGCGTTGCTAGTGAGGTTATGTTCGACTTGCGTTTGGTTGCTTTTGCAGGTGAAATTTTAGTCGATTTATAGTCACTGGAAGAATCAGTTGCTGGTAGTTGCTCAATGAATTTTTCACATTCGTCCGTGGTCGCTGTTAGCGTTTTAACCGTGCCATTACAACGTTCGAAACGTTGCCAGGCTGAAGCAATCACAAGTGGGTTGTCGATGCCCGGGGTGTAGAGAGCCTTGCGGAATAGCCTTCAAAGAGTTATGAGTACAGAAAGCTTTTTCTAATAAATTTGTGCTTACCTTCTTGTGGATTCCAAATCGCGTCGCATTTCCATCTGTGTGAATTCAATCCATAAACCCGATTTCGCTGCATTATCCGAGCTCTCTGAAAAAAGCATTTATAAAAGATAATGATCAAATTTTAATATAATTTTTTAATGAGAATCGTAAAATTTAAGGAAAAGAGAAAAATTACCCATGACTGTTGCCCACAGTTCTTTGCCTCTTTTGGGATCTTGCAATGGTCCGTATTCAAGCCTGCCCCAGAACTGTAGAATCTCACAATCGCAGTCTGCTAGAACACCCCATTGTTGGCCCAATATGGTCCAGCATAAGTTAAAATTCTTCCGTAGAATTTCACACTAAAATGAATTTTATACATTTAAAACTTATTAAGGTAGTTATTTTACAGGTTTAGCTAACCTCTTCTTCATTCTGCCAATCTGTATGGCGTCTCAAATAAGTTAGATATTCCAGCCAAATGGCGACAACGGGTTCCGCTTCCTGGAAATCTGCAGACATGGAGTTTTCCAAAACCTCTTGAATCTCTTCCCTGGGTCTCTCAAGTTTCTCCAATAACAGAATACGTTTTATATAAAGCTTCTCCGACCAGGTGCAGTTGCGGAGAGCGCGACTATTTATATCAACGGCCGTCTGTTGAAAGACGGGCAAATCTTGCAGCTCTTCAGGACGTTCAAACTCATCGCGATAATCAATAAAGTTATTGTATGCCAACCAGCAATCGGAGTTCAGACAACAATCGGCTACCATGCGTTCGTACACTGTCTGCAGTACGTTCTCATCGAGGAAAATATCCGATTCTTTGATGTATCGTAAGTAAGTTTCGGCACGTTTTTGGTAGTGTGTTTTCTCCAAGCTCATGAGAGTCTCTTCGTAGGGTAAAATTTTACGAAGATGGTCCTTGGCTTTGTAGTAAGCATCATCCAATTTTTTCCAATCTACTTCAGTTGGTATCTGTGTTTTATTCTTTTCGTAGTACACCTTAAACTCGATGTAACTCTCCTCCATGTTGTAAAGTGGATATTTCAGTTCTTGCAGAAAGCTTTGAATATGAGCCATCTGCTTTTTCTCTGGACTAATTTTAATTTAAAAATAATATTTGTGTAACGTGATAGAACATATTGAAATCTATTATTTCATTCACTTCTTATACCTCATTGTAGCATGAGCAGCTATATATTCACGATACTGCTTAAACAATTGCTGACCCTTCATGCAATTCAAGCCGTATGTGCCGAGAACCTCCCTCCATATGAGCTCAGGTTTCTGTGTTCGTACAGCTAATTTCGCAAACTCGGCTCCTAATTCGGTGGCTAAATAAAAGTATTTGGTTTAATACAATTTTTTCTTTAGAATTCGAACTGCGCTAAAAACGAACTGAGGCACAAGTGTACGCTAGACGCGTGAGAATGGTCGGGTTACAGATTTGTTTATGTGAACATGAGTTAATTTTATCTAAAAGCAAGGATTGGACTTTGTAACGACAGTCTTACAATTATGAAACCCCAAGCTATAATTTAGGCTGTTTTAACGAAGTTCTTCAGATTTTGAACGGCGTACTGTACTTCCCTTAACCCAACTTCTGTAATGGTTTTTATAGTTTTTATATTAATTATTGCAGCAAAGGAGTGATATGGTGATTATTATATTGCTTAAAACTTGCCAAACTTACAGTAATAGTCTCGTAATGCGTGTCTAAACAGATCTTCTACTTTTTCGATTTCCTTTGGAGACAAGGCAACACTGGCTTCGAGGCTTAAATACTTCTGCCACAATTCTGGTGCCAATGGATAGGTGGCCGAAAACAAACTGTAAGCATTGCGTATACAATCCAATTCGCCAGTGATACTACAATGCAGAGTTTAGATTCAGTGATCCGATTTGAACTCAAGACTCACTGAGAGATTTCGCACAAGCGTACGTATTTATCGTAAGCGTATTGTTGCTTCTGTATGTCCTCCAGGATTTTTTTATATTCAACTAAAGCCTTCTCATCATCCAGATCTTCGTCATTACAGCTTTCATCATCATTATCCTTGTCATTACTGCCATCACCCTTGTCTTCATTATACTGATTATCTAAGCTGGGATCACCGCTGGCTTCGTGATCTTCCAACTGTGAAGCTTCTTGCATTAATGAATCCTCATCAGCGGCTGGAGCGGAGGGCATTTCTTTAACTGATTTGTCTGCTTCAGTTTCTTCGTCCGATTTCAGCAGCGCTTCCTCCTGCCAACAAAGATGGATGATACAACCAAGCCAATTGGGATGGATTAGTTAAGTGTTCAATTACCTCAGCTTCATCAATATCAAAATTAGCAGAATCTCCGCTAGCCATGCTGTTGGTGCCGAATTTGCGCCTTTCCTTAAAACTCCTGTGTCCCACTTCTGCTTTACACAAAGTATTAAGAACTTCGTCTTCCACACAAAACTTTTAAACCCGACGTCTAGCCGAACGCGAAATTTGCGTCGCGTAACGAAGCGAATTTTCGCGCTTATTTGTGTATAATGGCGGACGTCGGATTTTTTCGGTTTTAAAATTATGTACTAGGGTTGTGTTTTGTGAGTGTGTGAGTGCGAAAATACTGAGTTCTTCGATTTTTGAGTTGCCAGAAAATTGTAATTAGTTGAAAGTTGTGCTTAAAGCTTCATACACGTGGTGCTGTAAAAATGCTGGAAGCATTTATTGAATTTGTCCCCAAGAATCCTTATCTTTACAATACCAGCCACCCAGAATATAAACATTTTTCAGAAAAAACGAATTGTGGACAGAAATTATGCCTGAAACATAATTGGAAGCACTAAACAGTAAATACATTTGTGTTCGGTTATCTTTATCTCATTTTCTTACGGACAAAACATAATCACCGGTGTTGAAATGTAAACAAAAAAATAGCGAAGGAAGAAGAAGAGCATCTTTGTGTGTGTGTCAAATTAGATAAAATAGATCCAATCCGATCCGAAAAACACATTTGTTTTTTTATCTACGGACAATTGTTTTTAGATAATTCAGTTTTTTCTCGTTTCCCATAAGAGACTGTCATTTTGGCAGTTGATTTTGTTTTTAGTGCTTCGAATAGTGTTTTTGCATTACTGTTGAGTTGGAATGAAATCAATCAATTTTAGAAATTACATCAATCACAATTTTATTTTCGTTAAATTAGACTAATGTTACCCAGCAGATTAATTGCAAACTTAAAATACCGCAAAAACAAAGCCTCTTTACGGGAAAAGTTTTCGCAGCAAAATTCCCTAGGGAGAGTGGGAAATCTCATAGAAATAAAATCTTTTTCTCAAATATGGCATTGTACTATCTACAGATCCACACAGCAGACATCTGATTTCGCATCGCATCGCGCTTTTTTTTCCTCAAACGCGAAGAGCAAAAATCACTTCGCTTCTCTTCGTGACGCGAAGTTCGCGTTGTGTTCGACAGCAGCTTAAAGAAATCACTTAAATAGGCAACTTACACTATCGGTCAAATTAATGTCACGCACATGCCATTTTTGTCGTTTCCAAACGCAAATCAGCAAAAAGACAATGTCAATGCTTGCCTGAACTTTCAGGGAACAGTGTAAATTAGAAGTATTTGCATTACCCAATGCAAATACTGGTTTCAGCCAGTGTTTCCACACCAAAAATAGAAGATATTTAAAACCTCACAATAATCTCATGAGCGATTTAAATTGTCACAAAGTTTCAAGCATAATATAAAAATTCTTCTAGTCTTTGAAACTGCAAATCAATTTGAAAATTTCACTATAATTCCATGTATAATTTAACTCATGTATTTAAAAAAAAGAAAAAATCGAATTTAAAAAATATTACAAAAACACGAAATGAAATGGCAAAAAACATGCAAATGTTCATTTAATGTTTTTCCTTATTTTTTATTACACTACTCACAATATGTTTTAAAAATTGGTTACTTAAAAAATATTAAAAAAGTTAAATAAAAAATTTCAAATTAACCTTTTTCTTAAAAAAACAAGTGGCAAAATAACTTTTGTTTTTGACTTGATTTTTTTCAATGCCTGAACTCGTGTCTGAAAACGTTTTCGAACTTGATGCATGTATGCATATTCTTTTAGATAATTTAAAAATATTACTTAAATTAAGGAGAGAAAATACCATATTCTATTGAGCCTGATCGCACTTTATTTAGTAAATTTCCACTTATTCCAATCGAAAATAGAGTGTGCATTAGTTTTCTTATACTAAATTTCATTTGCATTAAAAACATTACTTATATCAACTTTTAGAACGAAATCAATAAACGACATACAAAACATATTATTTCGAGAACACCTCTGATGCATTTTGTGTGGGGTTATTTCTTCTAATATTAGATTAAGTAAATAACAAAAAATATAACATATATTACATTTAAAAATTTTCTTTTTTGCATCTCAGATGAACTTTACAATCATTTTCTCTTAAGAAGAAACCCCTTGGAAAATAAATCTTAACTCAGAAAACAATTTACTGTAATTACGCTTTCACGAATTTCGCCATCCTCGTTTCTAGCTTCTTCTCGTCAGCGCCAGCGAAACTGGAGACTTTGTTATTATTTTTGAGGAACACAAATGTCGGCGTAGCGTTGACTTTGTAGAGGTCGCCGAGTCCATCAAACTTATCCAAATTTACCTTTAGCACAACAGCTTTAGCGGAGTATTTCTTTGAAAGTTCTTTGATTTTGGGATCTATGTCCTTGCAAGGCCCACACCAGGGTGTATAGAAGTCGACAACGATGAGCTTGCTGCCAGCAGAAGCTACCTTCTTATCAAAATCCAAGTAACTTGTTATAGTGTAGATCATGTTTAAGTTTTCGTAGGTGTCAGATTAACAGAAAATTAAAAACTATAAGAAGAAGACTTCCAAAGGCTTGTGCCCTGGACAAAAGCGGACACTGATATGAAATTTGATTTTGGGGAAACTCTTCGCGAAAGCATTTGGTACGTGATGGTCTAACGGTTAACGTTGATGCAAGTGGATGCATGCATTTTTATATGCAGTGTTCACATATATGTATGCTAAACACTTTGCAAACGACTGTATTTAAATACATACATGTATTATTCATATAGAGATCAGGTGAAATCAGTTTAACCGTTAATAAATCATACATATTTCGTTTGTTCCAAGCAAAATACCTACCCAGCAAACTTCCAATGAATATGTTTTTTCCTTAACAATTTAAGTACCTAAATTATTATCTAATATTATTTATTATTATCATTATTTATTAAGAAAGTCATTATTTTAATTAAAAAATGTCACGTTCCAGATTTAAAAACCCGTCCTTCAGAGATTTAACTCCTTTCGATCCTTCCAGACATGATATGGTCGCTATTTTCTAGTAATTTAATTTTTATTCATTCTATAGGAAAAACAACTTAGTGTATTAACTTATTAAAACGTAAATTAAAAAGGAATCAATGTCTCAAAAATGATCATCTTTATGTAATCACCGATTATGTAATTCAAAATTATCTTAAAACTAAGTAAAACCCTCAAGATTGTCCATTAAATGGCCAATGAATCAAAGTATCACATTTTACAGTTTTGAAAAAACCCCGCGATTGTCGCGATTTTAAAAAAGTTTTTATTTTTTTAGATATTGTATTGTATTGTATACTTAAAAAAATATATGCACAAAATTCTCTTAATGCTGAAGCTCGAATACGGTGTTCACTGGGTTAGGATATGGAGACTTCAAGGATTTATATATACAGAGTTCTCTTGATGTTGCTGATCGTGCAAGGGGCGATATGGGGAAGTTCAGGAAGGCAAAATATGCGTGGGCACACATAAATCTGTTGTTAACCCTTTAGGAGTTGCAAGGTCGTTTATGATTCTAAAGTTGCTCCTCCTATATAACAAGATTATTTTTAATAAAATGCGTATTTATGATCTTCGGTATCGCAAACGGTCTCGAAGATGAACTTTTCAATTATATGCAAGTGTGTAGCTTTCAACTGCAAATTTTAAAATTTCGGAAATTTTTATCTCTTTTAATTTAAGGGAAACTTGGTTTTCCTGTCAAATATAAAATATATTTTTTGAAATTTTCCGTATTAATTACATTTTTATAAAATAATAAATTAAAATTTAAGATGACCACTACCGGCGCTCCCAATACACCAGCACCAGCAACACGAACAACATCAACACAAGTACCATCAACACCAGCAACTCGAGCCGGAGCAGCACCAGCCGCAGCAGCACCAACCGGAGCAGCACCAGCCGGAGCAGCAACAGCCGGAGCAGCACCAGCTAGAGCAGCACCAGCCGGAGCAGCACCAGCCGGAGCAGCACCAGCCGGAGCAGCACCAGCCAGAACAGCACCTGCCGCAGCAACACCAGCAGCTGCAGCGACATCTCCAGCAGCGACGACGACTACAGCAGCAGCGACGACAACAACAACAGCTGCAGAAACAACAACGACTGCAGCTGAAGCTGCAACAGCAGCAGGAGCAAATGCACCAACTGATAAGGAAAACGAGAAAAAGGTGGCCGTAATTAATAGTAAATCACAATTCGATATCAAAATCGCTGAAGCTGGAAACAAACTGGTAATCGTCGAGTTCTACGCCACGTGGTGCGGACCGTGCAAGATCATTGGAACGAAGCTGGAAGAGCTGGCCGGAAAATACGAAAATCAAGCGCTGATCATAAAACTTGATGTGGACGAGTGTGAGGATGTGGCCGTCGAGTACAACGTTACCAGCATGCCAACCTTTGTATTTCTACGCAACAAGAAGCAAGTCAATCAACTGATAGGAAGCAACAGTGAAAAGTTGGCCGAAAGCGTCGAGAAATTTTGCAGTGAGAGCGGACCAACTGACACACATTCTAGTAATGCGACTGCTTTTACTGCGGCCGGCACTTCGAGACCTTCGAAGGCAGCGAAAACGGTAGCTGCTAAACCAGCAGTAAAATAAAATCTGAAAATTAAATTGAACCGATTTCAATTCATTCGGCTAATCAGAACCAGAATCAATTGAAGATTCACAAAATTTTAATTATATTTACCACCCTTAAAACAAAATTGTGAAAAATGCAACATAAAATAAATTGAAAACATTAGTTTTGAAACGCAAAATGCATTAATTACATATACTTAAAAGTCTCAATTGAAAGTTGGATTAAAGTCACCGAGGTTTTCCAGGAGAGTAAAACATATACATAGCGGTAAAGTACAAGCTGAAAAGTAGTAATTACTTTTAAATTACGATGGAAAGCACCGTAAAGAACGAGGTACTCTGCACGTGCTTACAGTAAGTGAGCAATTGTGCCATATAAAAGTGGACGTATCTTTTGTTCGATTGCGCTCATATTTTGTAAAATGTGTTGACGAGACATGCAGTATATTACTACAAAAATTGGTAACAATAGGATGACCGAAAGGCACTGTGTTGCACACAATTTCGTTACATCATAAAATGATGTTCGACACAACCACACCACATCTAACTGCCAACGCATAGGAGATTCTCCCTCCTGCATTACCTACAGGAGTCATTGAGGACTCCTATTGTATGGAGGTGTTTCCTCAGCTTACAGTGTCCTGTTAGAAATCCCGAAATCCCCGATTCTTCTCCTTCTTTAGAATACTGGAGATCAAACTATAAATATATACTCGTACTGAATATATATTTTTTATACTTAAGTTACCTCCTTCGAGTAGTTGCATCCCATATTTATACATAATTATTGTATAGTTTGCACTTTTTCTAAGTGATGAAAATCCTCCACACATGGATTTTCTATGTGGTCCTCGCTTCGACCTTGTGTCCTCGTTCCCAAAGGGGTTTTTAATGACTCTTGATTGGTCCTCTCAAAGGGGGATAGCTTTGGTAAAGGAGGATGAATCTTAAATAGATGGCGTCACCCAAAAATTCAAAACCATAAAAGCCACGGCTTTTGAGATATATGGCTACAAGAAATCCTGTTACTTCCGCATTGTTCTTTATTTAGTAATAACTCGAAAATCATTGCTTCTATGGCTTTAAGTTCTTTGGTGACCCTATGTATAACTTTGTGTTTGATGTATCCTTCGTAAGAACGGTGTCAAGTTTCAGCCTCCTTTGTCAACATTTTCCCCTTTTACTGATGGAACCCATCAAAAGTCCACAAAAACCTGCCTTAGGAGCAAGGATGTGCGAAGTCGAAGCAAGTGCGATGGTAATCTGTAGACTTAGATCGTAATAATCTGTAGATAGTTGCGAGTAATACTAACCAAAAGGCAAACGTGATTGAAAATTTGCCACTTTGCCCTCATATTATGCACTTTATACTAGAACATTCAAAAACACTTGCTGTTTTCATAAAAAAGTAAGCGGAATTTTTTCTTGAGTTGCCTATTGCTTCAAATTCGAAATAGAAAAAGGAAAAATATAGAACAAACCGGACGTTATTAGATATCAGTCTCGAATTTTCCGCTTTTAAAAAAGAACTAAAAGCTACCGCGACTTTTTAACCATCAATACAATCATGATCTACATTATTCAGAATAAGAGTGAATTGGATGAGAAGATCGCTGAGGCTGGCGACTTGCTAGTTGTAATAGATTTTTTCGCCACCTGGTGCGGACCATGCAAGATCATCAGCGCCAAGTTGGAAGAACTGGCTGAGGAGTACAAGGGTAAAGCTATCGTGGTTAAAGTCGATGTCGATGACTGTGAAGATATCGCTATGGAATATAATATCGTCAGCATGCCGACCTTTGTATTCATCAAGAACAAAGATGTAGTCGCTGTAGTTGTGGGTGCCAACAACGAAAATTTGATGAAAAATATGGCTAAATTCGTAACTGGTGATGTACCGCCAAAGAAAGCATTAGAAGAGGAGATGGAAACCGACGCAGAATTTGAAGCTGTCGCCGCATCAGGGGCAATAGTTGAGTAGAAATATAATTGATGCTTTAATTTAGACAAACAATTCTTGCACATATACTACTGTTTGATGTAATAAAATTGGTGAAATGAATGCGTCCTGGTTCTAATTCAATTTTTATTTCCTTAGTAAAAAACTTATAATTTATATAAAAGGTTTCATTTGAGCGTTTCTGTTTTTACTAGAAAAACATTAGAAGTGACGCAGATTTCAAATGCAGTTACATTTATTTTTTAGCGAATGTTATTTTCATCGCATGTGAAGGAGTGATCTTGAAACCTTGTAGCGCTTCTTTCGCCGCATTACTTTGTAGCTCTGTGGCGAACTCTACGAAAGCGATATCGTGGCGATTCGGTACAAGACGTACTTCCTTGAAGCCAGGAAACTGATTGAATAACATAGACAGCATCATCTCGTTGGTCTCTTCGGGCAGATTGGTAAGGAATAGAATCTGATTGGGCGGCTGTTCCGTCTGTGAGTTTGGATTCGTATTCTCAGCATTCGTTGCTTTCTTCTTTTTGTCTCTGTAAGTAGAGTATATAAGACGAAATGCTCAAAAAGATCATTTAATTACTCACTTCTTCTCCTCCGCTGACTGTGGCGCTTTTGGTGGTCTCACCTTCTTGGGGCGCTCTTTGAAGGTTCCCTTTATTTTGGCCACAACATCGCTGTCAGTCTTGGCGTATGCAATACGCATCGGCTTGTCGTAAAAAGGAAAGCCCTGCATGGTGCGCAATGCATTTGAAGCGCTTGCTATTTCTTTAAAGACTACGAATGCCTGTCCACGCATCTTTAATGTTTTTAGGGCAACAATATCCAGTATTTGCCCAAACTGTGAGAAAATCGCATACAGGGATTTCTTGAGCTCCTCCTTCTTAATCTTCTCATTGAGGTTATTTATGTAAATTGTTTGATTGGGGCGCAGATCCATATCTCGTGTCCACAACTGATGTTTCTCTACAACTTGCTGTAAGATTATAAAATTGTCCTGGATCCTAAAGAACTATAACTTTAACGTTAGAAGATGCTCAGAATGGTGCCGCTGTTGCCAGATAGTTAAATGGTTAGTAAGGACCAGCTTACATTTCATAAAAAGTTCCTCCTGTTCACATTAAATAAGATTTTACTTTGTTCGGTGTTCATTTCTGCTTCACAATTAGTGTTATTATATTTGCTAGCTCGACACTGGAGAAATTCGCTACTTTTACTGTCTGTTTGTTTGCAATACAGTTGCAGGTCTTTACAATTCTTATTTATATTTGAATTAACGTTGTAGAAGACCAATAAACCGATAACCCGAGCATATTTTCATTAATTCTCTGTGAAAAAAAATCTTTCGGACAATCAATTGAACCCTTAACCCTATAGCTTCTCGCGTAATATTGTGCAAAATCCTTTTGCGTTGAAGTTTAACAAAAATTTTTTAACCTTTCTTTTTTTTTACTTATGAAATTGATTCCATATGATAAGTGAAACGAAAAAAAGATAAACCAACACTTTCCTGCTTCCAAGATGAGTTTCCAAGCGAAGTCTAAATTTTGTTGTTGTTTTATAAAGAATATTGCGAGGATAACAAAGAAATTAATTTAATTCAAGCGCTGAAATTGAGACTCGCGACGTTCGGCGAGTTAAAAAAAGGTTTTAGCATTCCATATTGACATGAAGTATAAGCGAAATAGTGTTGATATTTAGATGTAAGTTTAACTGCGTTCATCGTAAAGAGTATATATTTTTACTAGATAATCGTTAACAGTTAGCTTCGCTTTGTGGATAGTAATCATACAGCAATAAGCTAAAAATAATACGTTGACTTAATTCTTTTTTGATTATTTTGAAATTACCAACAAAATAATCAGAAGCAAACAATTTTTCGATTACACTATCATGCCTTAAACACAATCACGGACGCAAGACGCAGATTCACTTTTGAACTGTCAAAATTACACGGGCTCTTATGGAGATCGAGAAAAAAGTTTGTTTCCATTTTGCTTCCCTGTTTTGCAGCCGCACTTTGCATCCCGCATCCGAGCTAATTCTAATTTTGACGGATGCAAAAGCGTTCTCGCTCTTTTTCGTTGTTTGTGTTTGTTGACATTTCATTCTTTTTGTATTTTTCCGTTGCTTTTTTTATTATTATTATTATTTATTTATTATTATTAAAAATAAAAAAATAAAATAATATTTTATATTTTATTAAATTACTGTAAACAGCTAAACTAAGAGAATTTAAAGACAGAATAAACTTCGAGAATTTGGTATTGTACTGAATTATATTTATTGAAATAAAAAAGAGTATTTTAACCCAAATATTTTATGTTTAGAAATTAAAATCGTTATTTTACTGTAATGAATACACTACTATTTAAGTGCATCAAATAATAAAACTTTCGTCTAAATCAGCGTTGGCCACGCCATATGCATTCGTGTGAATTCCTTCTCTCGGCGAATCACGTACACTTCAAAATCATGTACACGGCGAAAGTCGTCGCGTTTTCACACCGTCACTAGCGAACGTTCGTATCTAGACGTGCAAACCTCAAGCAAAACAGATTGCGCCACGCTATTTTATGATTGCATTGAGCTAAATGTTTTATAAGGAATGGGAAAGTCACAATTTTTTCTTTAAAAATTTTTTTGGCGAACCGTAACGCATGATTTTCTATAGATATTACCATATATTATTAAGCAATAGCAAACTTCATTTTATTGCAAAATCATTTGCGTTTAAGTTTATTGATCGAGGATTGTTCTTTACTTAATTTGTGCATCCGCCAAACAATAATCTTTTCAGTGTACCGCGCAGAGAGAATTTTTCCGCCAAACAACCTCTGTCAAAGCTTCACATATACACAATATATTAAGTTTTGGTTGACTCTAGTCTAAATTAAACTTTTCGAAAAATTTAGGAATAAAGTGAATTGACACAATGTAATTTTGGCTGTAGAGTTGCCATCATTATTAACAAAAAGAAGACATTTGCTATAGGAATTGTTGTGGAAGCAGTAGAAGCTGGCCAAAGAAAAGAAAGAAATCGGTTCTTGCTTTTGTGTGTGTGCATGTGATGTTATTTTTTGTTAAATTATTTTAGATGTTTTATTTTATAATTTTTAACTAATAATAATTTTTTCATTTCACTGAGACCTTCAAACAACACAAATTATTGGCCAGTGAATGTTAGAAAAGATGTCTAAGAATAAAATCAACACAGCAAATGCAGCGGAAACAAATTTAATCGAAGTGAAATCAAAGGTGAAATGGAATCGAAGTATAGAAAGGCCACAAAAAAAACTTAGACAAAATAAAGTACCTTAACAATTGATTTGTATGAAAATAAAAACCTTCGCCTTCACTACCTAAATTCAAATCGCTCCGATTCGTATACCAGCAAAAGCGCCAGATAGCGGAGCCCCCGTCGTTGTCACGCTATGAATCATACTTGAACCTGGCCTTTGTCTCCGGATGAAACGAAGTGCATTCAGCTTGAACAATGCTGATTGCGGTACCGACAATTGAGTTGGTGGAATTCAGCTTCCATTCTTTTTTGGAAGTTCTTCGTTTGCCATTTCAAAAGACCTTTCCAACCACGGATGGTGTTGCTTGTGAAGCAACAGGCTGCCTTTCTGCCAGTACATCTTTTTTACGTTCTTACTTTTTTTGTGGCTTTGTTACAATATTTATACTAGAAGCGTACTTGGGTGAAAACCTACCATCCTAAAACAAGATAATTTATTCAATACACCCGGAGTGGGTTTCTTCAGAACGTGACTGGGATTGCATAGAAATAATGAATGCCTCTTTAACACGGTGTAAATTGCGTCATTTTAATTTGAGCAGCCTTTTAGGGATTGCTTCCTTCTTTTATAGTCTGTATTTATTAAAGCAAATGACTGCGAGAGCTGTAAAAACTGCAATCACTCTGACTTAAATTGACATTGATAGCCCAGCTTGGAAATGCACGACTTTTCTACTGGAATCAGTCAGTGATATAGGTGTCCTCCTATTTTCCACAATAATATAATTCATCTCTCCCCACAGTTGGAATTTTCTTCCAGAAAATTATCTTTGGAATCTTTTCCCGGACGTTATCATAAAAGTAGATCAGTATCTTTTGATTATCATCAAGTTTCGAAACAAGCAATTATATTATTCACTTGGAAATGACGGAAAATGCCTTTTAAATAATATACATTTTAAATAATAAATATTTTAGAGGATTATTGTAATTCCGCCTTCTAAAGTATAAAATCATTTATCATCCTTTTTGTCTCCAGTTTGATGCTGAATTTCGTCGCTGGAGTTTCAAGCGTCATGATGAACCTCAGAGCTTTGAAAAATTTTCTGCCTTAATCGAACAACTGCACAGACTTACAAATATACAGTTTCTAATTTTATACATTGATCCGCGGGATAATGACTTGTTACCTATCAACAACGATGACAATTTCGGAAGAGCCTTAAAAACTGCGCGTCCAATACTGCGAATAATAGTGCAGCGCAAGGGTAAAAAACGAGCATAGCGCGACTTTTTATTGAGTCTAATGGAACTTCTTGCAGATGACTTGGAAGAATTTTCCGGCTATGGGACCATGAAGCCACGCAGCACTAATATTATCAGCAGTATTTTAGGTCAGACCCCGGTCAAGACGAAAGCTCCAACTATCTCGATACCGCATGACTTTCGACAAGTTTCTGCTATCATTGACGTTGATATTGTGCCGGAGACATGCAGGCGGGTGCGTTTACTGAAGCATGGCAGTGACAAGCCTTTGGGATTTTATATTAGGTAAGATTTGGAATATCGTATAAGTAAAACTTGGGCAATAACGATTATTTGATATGCTTATGTTTTAAATTAAAACTAAAAGTATAAAATCAACAAATCATATTAGGATTCCTCACGATTCAAAGTATTCTAATTTTAGAGACGGAACTTCCGTGCGTGTAACAGCGAGTGGTCTTGAAAAGCAGCCAGGAATATTCATTTCACGGCTTGTTCCCGGTGGATTGGCTGAGAGCACTGGTCTCTTGGCTGTTAACGATGAAGTATTAGAAGTGAACGGTATTGAGGTTGCAGGAAAAACTCTGGATCAGGTAAGTAAATGATATTGAAACCTCGGACGACATAAAAAATCAGCAGCCATGAATACAAAATTTCTCCCAGGTCACCGATATGATGGTTGCAAACAGTTCCAATTTAATTATAACGGTCAAACCGGCTAATCAGCGCACCCTAACATCACCACGTCGTGGATCCTTCTCGCGTACCAGTCAGCTATCAAGTGGTTCACATCACACCAATCACACAAACACCTCGGATGAAATCGAACAAGATGACCAGGACGAAATCGTCGACTTGACCGGAGTAACACTCGAGGAGCACACGAACTCTCACGGACATCCTCATCATCAGCAGTCATCTTCCACAGCGTCCACGGTGGCAGCAACGGAAGCCAAGGATGGGGTTTTACATTTGTAATTGAAAGCAAAAGCAAAGATGAAGCAGACACCTAGCCAAGTGCGGTGATTATCATTTGAATGTAATTCCTACAATGCGGGGAAGACGGTGTTTCATATGTCAGTGCAGTTCTGATTACTGTTGTCTGGAAATGAAGAATCACGTAGTTGATTTTTGAAAAGCAGAAAAGTGTTGGGTTTTCTACGTCACATATTTATATCTGTCCTTCGTTTTTGCGTATTACTGCTTGCTTGTAATCTCTAAGGTTTTAGTTGTGTATCTTGTTTTAATTGGAAAATTAATCGTGTCGGCAACATTCCATTCGATCACTAAAATGTAGTCCTTCATGCGCCTTTCCTCTGTGGTCTGAAACTTGTAATGGGAAATCGTAATTCTTAATATTCTAGTTTAAGTGCTACAAAGTTAAACAACAATACATGCATACATATATTTTAATGTTAAATATATAAACTAAACTTACATTCCATTTATCTAATCTGCTTAGAAACACGTTTTAGACCTCATCATGTTTAAAGTAATTATGTTCGTATAAGTAATTCGCAAATTCAACACTACTTTGTACGTTTAAAAGTTTGTACTTAACTAGTGCAGTTTAATTTTAGAACTTCTTCATTCGCAGCAGCATGTTCCATGAACTTGTTAAGAAAAGACTTAGAAATTCACTAAAATATTGTTGTAATACAGCACACTGACTGCAGAAAATATAAAACATACACATTTACTATAACGAAAGTATGAAAACTATATTCTTATTAACATTGACTTACACGGAAAGCAATAAAAGAACAACAATCTATTAAAAATACAAGCTTATACATATCTATATTCGTAAAAGAAGAGGGAAACCTGAACTAAATTATACACGCAACGGTTAATGAGTTAAAAACACGAACGATTCTGTATAATTCAATAGGCTAAGAAAAGTAAACATAAAAAATCTTTTAAAGCGAAAGCAATGTATTTCATTAATTATTTAATAAAATTTCTATCTTATATACCACTTATTGGTCCCTATAGATTCCAAAGACTTCAGACTAGTAATCGCTGGATCACATTATCAGAGAACATAAAAAGTCCTTTATTCAATACCTGGCAATTAAATCTGTGTGAGGCCTTGAGCGGAAATTTCTATTGAAAGAAGAGAACAATTTCATAGTCATCAATAGTTATTGATTTTAATTCGTGCGACAGCAGTTAGCCATGTGTGACATTTTGGTAGATGTTATCTTCCGTCTTTCTGATGTTCAGACATGGTAAGAAACTACCCAATAATTTTCTGCTGCATATTGTGTTGTAGGAATTCACTAAGGTTTCAACTCCAAACAAATACCGTCATTCGTGCATTCGATGCGATGTCAATAAATGAGCTGCCCTCGGTTTTCTATAAAGCTTTCTGCGAAACCCTAGTGGAGTATTTTCAGAAAACCAGTCTAAATGGTTTTGGACTTTTGTATCATATCCGACGTAGAAAATATCAACGGTAAGTTTGGACAAACCAGGAATAATGTGTTTTGGTTGTAAATGAATTAATTAATGTAAATTAATTTCACTCTTGATTTTCAGTATTTTATGGTTCACCTTTATACTGGTGGGTATCGGTTTTGCTGTATATGTTGTTCTTGTAACGCTACTGGATTTCCTGGAGGATCCTATAGTGACTTCATTGTGACAGCAGTTGCAGCCCATTGCGGAGACACCATTTCCAGCTGTTGCTATCTGCAGTGTAAACAAGCTTAGTGGCCGAATGGTTACGGATTATGTGCGGCAGTTGTAAGCGAAGACAACTTATTGCAAATCAAATAAGAAAATTCGAAGGGCTCTTTCAATTGTAGATCAAAGCGTAGTGCACGTACGTGGAGCGAGGATATTTGGTTGGAAAAAATAGGATTGCTTGCGGGTTTCTTCGATAGCGACACGGTGGATGTGGATGAAGCCACAGGGTTACAAAGCGAGCTGGACATACTGGAACAGGGAGATTTCAACGCATCGGTGATGTTGAGAAATGTGAGTTTGAAATTCGAAAATGGGATCCGTTTTACTTTTCAATCTTCCCATTTCATGTACAAGCTGGCGCCCACATGTGAAGACTTGTTGGTCAAATGCTACTGGTCTGGCGGCTATAAAAAATGTGAAGACATTTTTGCACTGCATGCCACAGTTGAGGGACACTGCTGCATATTTAATTATCAAACCCAGGAGAGGTACGACATCAGTTAGATTTCCGTCGTGCATTTTCCCTCATCACAAACTGTTTCCACTCAGCAATTCAACTACAGAATATGCAATGGGTACAGGATCTGAGAACGGTCTCACGGTGCTCTTAAACGTTACCACAGACGACTACTTTTATGCCGGGCGCAACTTTATTGGTTTTACGGTTAATTTATTTGCTCCATATAATTTCCCCGACTCGTCAGCCGGTGAGGTACAGGAAATTTTCGTATCTCCTGGTCAAGATGTCGATGTGGAGCTACAAACGATTAACCAGGTAAGCACGCCGCAAGTACGTGATTATTCGGCAGCGAAGCGGCGTTGTTATTTTGTGGATGAACTTCGGCGGGACTATGGGGAGGCCTACAGCAAATCCCAGTGTTTGAGCCGTTGTAGGCTGCGTACCATTTTGTCTCAGTGCGGTTGTATACCGTTTTACGCGTCCAAAGAGTTGGTGGGGTTGGATGTTACACCCAATTACTGCACTCTGAGGCATACCAAATGTCTAAATCATTTCAGTGGTAAGGATACCCTTATTATTTTCTAGTTGAAACCTTATTTTAGATGTCATTTCAGTGGCTGAGAATATATATGAAACCTACATAAACGGAAGCGCTTCTGAGGATTCGGAACAAGAATTTCATACTTCTATAGATTGCGAACACTGTTTACCATTGTGTACTTTTAACTCTTACAGCTACAGAAAGGTTCGTTCGAGGATACTTGGGAAACAGTCTTTTTCTGGGTTTCTGAAAATGCTGTAAGCCGTTTGTTTGATATTTTCCGTTATTTATACCAACCCTTGGATTCCTACAGAGATGATACGGGTGACTTAACTACCATTAGTTTGCTTAAACTCTATTTTTCATCAGCATATTCAATTCAGTACCACGAAGATGTGATATTTAATTGGTATCAGATTTTATGTGAGTATCGGAGAATTCTTGTGCAAACTATGAAAGAAACAACGACTATTTAAAAACAAAGGAGTTTAGTTGGACAATAAAATTCTATTTATTTCAGGATTTGATTTACAAATCTAATGTTAATTTCATTCTAGCAAATATTGGCGGTGTGATTGGCATCTGCATGGGATGCTCTATCATAAGCGGTGTCGAAGTGCTCTACTTCTTTGGATTTCGATATTTTGAGAACCTGTTGCGATTACGCAAAGTGGGAATGCAGTCAAAATAAAATTAAAAATAACACAAGTCAAGTTATGTAACTTGATATAAAAATCAGAAAATAATGCGTCTTCCTTTTTCGTTTAGGTAGTGAGAACTCGCGCAGAACTACAATATTTTGTGAGATTTATTTATTGATCTTGTAATCTTGGTTTGCATCTTTGCTTGCGGATATTTTCGTCAAATGTTTCATCTGAAGGTAGAAGTTTAAAACAAAAATCACAAAAGTGACCTTTAATTAGTATAGCAAATACTAGGAATATACGAATTTTTGGTTTAGTTGAATAAACGCTCTTAATAATTGTTATAAAGAAATATTTGTGGTCGATTGCATTTACTCTTCGTTCTGATTCTCATTAGCATCTTCCAATGATTTCCAAATGACTTTAGCGGTTGGTCTGTCTTCGGCCAACTCATTTGTGCAACAATAGAAGATCTCTATAACTCGATTGTATTCATCGTTTAATTTAAATGCTTGTGGCAGAGGAGGTCGTGTGCCGTGGGCACCTTCCAGAAAGTCCAGCAAACTCTTATCTGTCAAAAAAGATTTTCCTTTGTCGCCGAAATCACCTTCGCCATCGTCGTCCAAGCTTAAGGTGTGAGGTGGTACCAGTGCTATGGTTTCATAGATGACCATACCAAAACTGAATATATCTGCCTTGGCGTCAATGGTGTCTTCCTCGTCGACCACCTCAGGAGCAGACCAAAGAACTGTGCCTGTGAAGAAATACATGTTTAGAAAATATTTTTAATAAAAAATGGGGGATGCCTCTCAAGAGCAATTCCGAATCACTCACCAACATAGCGTAAATCCGGACGTTCAATAAAGTCTACCAGTCCTCTTTCATTCAAAGGCAAGCTAACTCCGAAGTCGCAGAGTTTGCACACTTCAAAATCGCCTTTAATCAGGATGTTAAAGGATTTCAGATCACCGTGCAGTAATTTTGCATCTGTGTGCAGATAGTCCAGGGCCTTGCATATATCAGAGATCATTTTGAGTGTATTTTTAGCCGGAAGCGGACCCAAGTTTTGTTCATTGCGCTCTTCCAGTATAGAACCCAGCGAAGTCGAGCAACATTCCAAAGCCAAGGATTCAAAACCGTCTTCGCCTTTGGCGACACCTCGAAAGCCCACAATGTTAGGATGCGAAAGTTTCCTGCAAAACCAATGATACGATCATTTCTAAATTACGTTCGCCTCCTAATGGTCACCTTAGAATTTCAGCTTCTTCTTGAATTCTTTCGTTAAATAACTGCTGGCCATTGGTGCGCGCTCGCTCTGACATACGTTTTATTGCCCAAGGTGATCGTACTTGCCCGCATTTTGGCGAGCGTTCCAGGCGGTATACATTGACGCCAGTGCCGTAACCGAGATTCTTCATAAACGGCGAGGCCGGGATGTGGAGAGGAGTGCTAAGGCTGGATATATTTTCCAGATGTAAGTTGCGTAGTGCACGTCGAGGTGTTCCCATATTTGTGAATTCATCCATAGTCCGACTAACAAATTCTTTACTTTTTTCCGTTAAAAGCACCGTTCAAATTTGTGACGTAAATACCGCCTTCAGATACGAAATAACTATATGGAAGCTGCTGTCAGCCGACATGTTGATCGCTCTGCTGACACAGCACCTGACATTACAAATTTTTCCTTCTACTTTGTATTACAGCCCACAATATTTTATTAAATTAAAAATGCTTGGAATTTCATCAAGCCCGCTACAATCATTCAGAACTTCCAAAATGCTGCTTCCAAAAAGAAAAACGGTAAACACGGTTCACATTGAAGCTAAATGTCTCAGGTGTAGCCTGGCGACGAGCGATAGCGATGACTCTCAGTTGTTAAAATTAATTATTTTTAATTAAAATAATATATTCTTATTTAAAATATTAAATTGTGTTCAATCGCTGGTGTATGATAGCTATGGTCGCTCGTTGCAGTCGCACGCCGCTATGCTTGTGTTCAGGCTATTTGCTTCTCAAGCAATAAAAACCAATTGAGGAATCTCAAATTGCCATTATTTCAGCGATGGCAGCAGCTGCTTCATGCATATTGTTATCCACCGATGAAAAAGAAAAAAAGAAACGGTCGTGTTGGATAAAGAATCCCTCCTCCACGGATCGCAGCATTCGCGGAAATACTTAAAATATTTTGAGAGATCTAGGACCCGGCTCAGATGATTATAAGAGCTTTTTACGAATGGATGAATTTTGTTTCCAGCAAATTCTTGCAAAAATGGCAACGAGAATTGCTAATCGCGACACGGTTATGCGACCTGCAGTGTTACCGCAAGAGAAGCTAGCTGTAACCCTCAGATTTCTGGTTACAAGAGAATTATTTAGAGATTTGGACTTCACTTCAGATTTATGGAAGTAGATTATTTAGAAGTAAGTTCATATTTTAATAGAAATATCTGACGTCAGTATTCATGATTATTTTATATTTTATTATTCAGTATTCATGAGTATTCATGACTCGGCAAATAGGATTAACTCTAGAGAAAGCAATATTGATATTTGCTTAATATTGTATTGCCGCTAAAGATTTTAATGGTAAATCACAATCCTAGTAAGGACCCGAAGTTTCATGATTTAGAAATATTAACTGAGTAACTGGGCAAATCAATTGACGCCTTATTCAATATTCAACAATAAGAATTATTCACATTATATAAAATTTTAAACAAGGGCTAGGCATATAGCTACAGGAACTGCCGGGGAAAAGTACTTTAGAGAATAGCATAACATTTTAAATATAACAGATCTCTCCCTTTATGAAATCACTTAAAAATTTTTATGTAAACTAACAATTAGTAGAAACCTAATCGAATTAAATTGTAATAAAGTAAAAAGAAGTTTAATTGTTAAAGTTGGTTATATTTATGTATCAAAATTAAATTAATTTTAAGGAACCTTCTCTATTAAAAAACTTAACTGCTAAAAACTTTACAGTTTCGAGATCACTTCGGATACTTTATCAGTATTCTCTATTATAATGAGAATAATGAGAAAAATGAAATTTGGGGAAATTTCGTTAATATCAGGATAAAGTTTCGTCTTAATATTGCTGTATACCAAATTAGCGTATAATATGCAATATTACCGTATACTCGTAATATGTATTGAAGCTGAACAAGAATGTATACCTTGTCTCATTCTATGCGTCCCAAATGGAAGACCAAAATGAATATACCCTCAAACTTTGGGTGTGGGGTATTAATGCTAAAAGAATTCACAGTAAAACTTAAATGATAATAAAATTAAATTCATATAAGTAATGAGAGAAAATATTTGTGGTAAATTAAAAAAATCATGGGGAAAAATTAAATGGTAATAAAATGAAATTAAAAAATCCATGCGAAAACTCAAATGGTAATGAAATGAAATTAAAAATTAAAAAAAATACATGCGAAAACTTAAATGGTAATAAAATTAAAAAGTAATGAAATTAACCGATAATTCCGTAAGGAACTTAAAAATTGATAAAAAACTTATTCACCGAAATTCATTGCAAGTGAAGGGCAAGCAATCATGTGCAACAATTTCAGGGTACTTTAAACAACGATCCACTTGCGAGAAGACAAAGTAATAGAGATAAATAATAAGAAATAGAAGTTATTACGCAGAAACATGTTCGTCTCAAGAAAATTCAGACCAAAAACTTGCAAATTCTGTGCAAACAACAAATCGACACACCACTGCCTGATGAAACCATTCGAAAAAAGTTGGGCTGAATATTTTAATAATGAAGGGCGAATTATCACTTAAATTCCTAGTTTTTCCGGCATTACAAACACACTCTTAGAAAATATGTGCCTTTTTATGACGAATTTTAAAAATTAAATAAATATAGTGGACAATATTTAAAATCAGCTGTGTTTTTGACGTGCTTGGTTTTTCAAACGTTCTTTTCCTCGTTCCTTCGAGGAAACTTCTGCTGGATTTTCTTTGTCGCTTTCCTAAAAAAATTTTTTAACGCACTTCTGCAATTTTGTAATAAATGAATGAATGAATAATTACTTGTGCAAAATTTATGTTGCTGTAGCTGGCGACATCGTTGCAGTGGTCCAAGAATGACTGCTCATTGGAGCACCACAATGTTTGTGCTTCAACGTTTTCATCGGTCATACAACCACTCCGCTTTTAAGCAGCAATTCTTTTCTTCTCCTTATATAGCTGTACCATCCTAAAAAAGTATTTTTAATACATATATATTAAGTGACCATCAGTCAAGTTGTTTTGTTGTTACTTTGAAAGCAAAAGTAAAAACGCTGATAGCAAGACAATCAGCTGGTTTTATACGTAACCCGCAAAATTTTTGACGGTTCGGCCAAGATACAGCGAAATGTTGGTGCGGCTAACCGATAACTCGAAAAAATTAACAAATGGATTCACTACTAGATGAGGAAATTGCAGAATTTTACAAAGTAGATAATGCAGGCCTTCAGGACGACAATGGTAAATTCTTTCATGTCAACAACACTTATAATTGGCAGGAATTCGGAGCACTTTTTCACCGCGAGCTGAAACTGAGCGCCACTGATTTCATTACAGGTGAACTTTAGTTGATATCTTCAAAACCACAAACTCGTTTCATCTCTAAATATTTCTAGATTTTGCAAATTTAAAATACCAGGATTTCAAAGTGATTGTAAAAAAACTTCAACCCATCTTCGTGATGAGCTCGAAGGCAGTGAGAAGTATCGAACCCCATTCGTTTCACTTCCAGTGGCTGGGATCGAATGGTGAGGCTTTGTTGGATCTCATTGAGGGCACGACGGATACAATGGCTGTAGCGGACACTGCAAATGTGGAGAAGCTTCTCCTGATTACAGCTTTGCTAGAGTATGGATTGGGCAACGTTTACTATACGGCCGTCACGATGAAACGAAATCCTCCACATCTGTTGCGTGATTTGCTGAGCACCAAGGAGTTACTCCAGGTGCTGGGTTGGGAGGCGGTAAGTGAGATTTACTGTAAGCGGCTAAGTAAAGCTTTTGATTCTTTTGTATTGAAGCATTGCTTAATTATTTGACTAAGAAGCAACCTCAGATTAATAGAGAAAAAACGAGTCGATTAGAATTTCATTAATGCCAAATCATTTTCTAGATTTGCTTTCTTACAATACTGCTGGGTACACCTCGTGGTATAAACTTGCGCAACATTGTGTGGCATGGATTTCCACAGCCAGCCGAGATTCCGTACCAGTATGTGGCAGTTTTAATTGTTACAATCAATACAATCGGTTACATAATTTCAAAACAGGGCACGATAATCCTGCAGCGTTATCAGATCACAGAATTCACTACTTATGTGGAGAAAATTGAAAAAGCGCTTCCTCAAATAGACAATCTTGTGAACACACTTGAAAATTCGATGTTGGCTTGTGACTGCCTTAGCTTTGCACATAAGAAGTTTTGGCGACAACTTCTCATTTATGCAACAAATAATAACTGGTGGCAGCTTGTTGTGCTCGTCTTGCCACAAATTGAACTCCTACTGAGGCTTATTTACGCACAACTTAACGATTACGATGTTCGCGCCAAACTGGATGAATACTACATAACAATGGACACCGTATTCGAGATGTACCTGCCTGCGGCTGAAAAACGTTTAAATGTGTTGTTGCAACCGGACTACGAAGGCTTCAACGAGAGCTGCATGAAGCTGATGCATGATTTGTTCGTGGCACCGCATGGTCCACGCATACGCGACAAAGTTAGCCATGGCGAGGTGCGTTTAACTGGCTTGGACAGCAAAAAGCTGTCTTACATTCTGTTGCTGCTTTCCAAGGAACTATTCGAGTTTACGAAGAAGTCCCCTAACTCCACACATTATGAAAGTCTTTATCATTTAAATAGCCTCACCTGGCAGAGTATAGCAAATGCCACAAACAATTTGCTATTAATTAAAATACCAAATTCACAAACATTGCAAAACATGTTTACCGATCAAAAGAAGACATTTCAAAATATTGTAATGGACGACATTAAAATGTTCAATCGTCCTCCAAAGGAAGCTGAGCTAATGCAGCTTTTATTGAAAGCAGCTCAGTTAACAGCACAGACTTGTGTGAATTACAACGAAACTGTAAATGAACGACAGCAACTTCTGCAACAGCGAGAACTACATTCAAAACGCCGTCGAACTTTTGAGAGAATGCTTGAAGCAATGCCTGAAATCTTTTCAGTTTTATGCTCGATTTTAGATGCTCTCCGAATGATATATCAAAAGTTGCAACGAACTGAAGCGTGGCAAATTGACTCTCAAGAAAAGTTTATTAAAATGCGCAGGTTAGTTGGAAGTTCGTTATACTGAAGAATTTAAATGTAATGCTGAAATTATAATATCCCAGGTTACTTAAGCCAACGCTGCAGATTTCCGAAAACTTCCTGAAATATTCCTCCAAAGAAAGCAATGAATGGATCAAAGCTTTACAGCTGTGTAAAAAATTTTACAAGATTCGTGAGGATTATTTCGGAAAGAGCACGTAAAACTACAACATCAATTTCATAATGAGTGTAAGTATACAAGAGTATTGGAAAATTAGGAGATTTACATAAAAATTGCTTAAAATTTAGAAGCAAAGTTGCGCTTGTCATTCAAATTGCTTTAAAAGTTAAAGTAATTTAATGTAATAGTGTTTGCAATAGCTAATTAGTATTTATAAATTCTACGCACATATTATTTTTCAGCTCTTCTGATGAGGTCATTATGAACTCTCGCAATTTGCATTTCACATTAGCATTTTAACAATGCATTTGAAATGATATAAAAATCTTAACAGAAATCATCTACAAACTTCAACTTTTATTCCAACAAGTGAAACTGAATCGGTCCTCTTAATTAAAGCCAACTGCTCCACTAAGCTGCACATGCAATTTGTTACTAGAAGCGATCTACATATTGGGAATTATTTCAACATCCATAATTAAAATACCGGATTCACGGCTGCGTGACCTCTTTTGCGGTTGTCCACCCTTTCAACTGGCACTGCAGCGAAAAGGCAGCCGTTCTGTGAATTAATTTACGTGCGCATCATTAACTGCGATGAGGTGAGCCACAAGATCAGTACTATAGATGTGGATAGCAGCGACTTAGATATACTTCAGTGGTAATGTCTGACGTTAGAAATTCATTAATCTAATTCTAAACTCCGCAACAAAAGTGATGGTTTCTGATGTACACCTGAGAAGTCAGAATAGTTGAAACGTTTTAATAGAAACAAATAAGGTAGCTAGAGTGGGTATAGCCCGACTATGAGATACTCTACACATGCTAAATCTAAGGACTCCTCATGAGGCTGTACTGTGCATAACTAACTATGCTACATAAAAGTGGGTGCGATCTTTTGGAGTACAGTATTTAAAATTTGGGGTAAAATATCCCGACCTATCGAATCGGTGACCTTTTAATATGCACACTTTTGTTGTATGAAAAGAGGACACAATTTCGTTATGTGTAGAATAAAAGTTGGGCGTGTCTTTTGCCCCCATTTTTAGCACACTATTGAATACAAATACGCGATGCCTAACTACAAAATTTGATCGCTTAATCCGACTTGATTACGCTTTTAAATTTGAAAATTTTGTTGTGTAAAAATACGCCAATTTTTCGATAAAAGGCCTTGTGAATCTTAATATCAATACGACGAGAATCTTAATAGAATACGACGTCTTAATTTAAAATTTTTGAACTACAGCTCTTTTATTATAGCAAATTTTGGAACTATAGCGATTATCAGATTTGGTTTCTGTATCTCAGTTCAATGGATCTACACTTTTTATGGATGGAGTATAAAGAAATTAACAGCTTCACATGTTATCATGTACATTAACATGTTCGGCGGAATTGTTCAGGCCTCGGTAAAACGTCCTAAAGCCTGGATATTACGTGGTTTTATACGAAGTATAAAACATGTGAGTAGTTTTTAAAAGTTTATTCATTAACAGGAAAAACTTAAAACATGTTTAGAATTGAATTCGTAAATTTTTCACTTTCATGTACGATATTCAATACGGTGTTCATACAGTCAAAAGCCACACTGGAATTCTTTTTATAGTATCTGGCAAACTATTTACTATGCAGATTTAAATACTCCGTCGTGGCAACGCATGCCTTCCTCTATTTTCCCCGAACGGTGGCTCTTAGCGGTTGAGTGACTCTCACAAAAGTCACATCATTCTGTATGGCGGCTGGAAAAGCTCTGTTGTTGCCTTTGGGTGCACAGCACGAGGGTTCGTTGTCATCGTTCGATTGTTTTATGAATGTATCCCGTGTTGTTTTGTTGTGGTTTATGATGCTCCACGGCCGTTGCTGCTGTTGTATTTGCTGTTATTTTATGGTGTGATGGAGACTTCTGTAGGCTGATCACTGATTTTCAGACGCGAAGCATTTTTACACACTCCAGCTTCATCGAAGTGAATCGTTGTTGCAGTTGAAGTTCAGAACTTGATCGCAACGGACGTTTTTGATTCTTAGACGCGTTTAAAAGGTTTTGTGTTGTTATAACTTTTATTTTTTGTGTAATTTAATTGAGATTGGAGTTACATACTTCCTTTCATCTCTACAGCTCAACGAACGCAATTTCAATGCTAAAATTTCATCAGCATCTGCTGCAGCCCTTGCTGGTGGTGCTGTTCATCTGTCAGTTGCAGGCTCTGCAAATCCCCAAGGATGTGGAAATCCTTGATGGCTACGAATTCGACGACTCGTCGGAATACTATCCGACAGATGCTAATTACTACGAAGCACGCAGCCTGCTGTCGGGTCTCCACAAATCCATTCGAAACAGGCGCTCAACGCTAGCCTACGATAATGCGAAAAAATCCACTGCACCTTCGGGCCCCGCCTTCTCCTCCGATACACCCGCGCCGGATGCCAAGCGTGACGCCAGCGATGCGAGTGAGAGGACGGAACAAAGCGTGGGCAGACAGCAGATCAAAGTAAGCGCAAGAAATCTCCGTCGCATGGATAAAAGTCACCCCGAACAGTTACCGCGAGCGGAGCAGCAAATTATGGATCCCGATTACGATTATTACTCACAGCGGCGTATTTCTACATGGCCTGATATTTATACAACTGGACCCGGCGACGATCGCGCTGTAAGCGCGTCGAGCGATGATGGGGACACTCAGGCAGAGGCATCGACCAACTTCTTGAGTCGTGGCAGGCAGGCTCGCGTTAATTTCGTTACGCAACCTAAAAAGGAAGAGTCTTCTATCACCAAGGAATTGCCTGAGCCGATGGTGGCCAAGGTTCCACTCCGCAAGGCCTCATTCCATGACAACAAATACGGCTTAGCTTTGCCATCGTATAATTACGAGATGTATCCTTCTCGCTCCTACGATCCTTACTTGAGGCGTTACGATCGGTAAGTATAGTCGACAGTTAGGGCAGCAGGGAGAATATATTAGATTTTTGCAACTCCTTTCTAGATTTGACGAGCAGTATTTGCGCTTCGATCCTTACAGCTACGAAGACCATTACCTCCACCGTCGGCACTACGATCCCTACGACAGCTACAGTCCGCGTATTCCGCAGTATCCGGAGCCGTATTATAACTATCCTGATCGTCGTTACGATATACCAGAGCCTCGCGACTACTCCTCCGCTCTGCATAACAACGAAATCTATGATAAAACGTTTTACCCCGAGGCCAAATCAACTAGTGTGTATCCGTCGATTAAGTACTCTGGTTATTCAGTGAATCCCTCCTCAAAATACCCCAACTATCCACGTAACCAGCGGCGAATTGTGTACTACGCTCACCTGCCCGAGATCGTGCGCACACCATACGATTTTCCGTATCGTTATAATAGCGATCGTTACGATGCAACTCTGACAGCTGGCGGGGCCAGCGATGGTTCGAACTCTTATAAAGTGGATAAGGCGATAAGTGGGGGTGATTCGGCGAATGCTGCTGGTAGCGATGGAATAGCAGGCGCTGCTGGGGACGGAGCTGACCATGCTTACGATTATGCAAAGCGAGACAAAAAGGACTACGGAACACCAAAGCCGAACAAATTGAATCCTTCGTCCAGGCAATGATTGCTGCGGAGGGCTTAACGTGGCTTGAATGAGAAGAGTGCATCCTTAATATGTACGGCAACATACCAAAAATGAAGTTATTATACTCTTTATAATTTAGAGGCTGCTTTTGTGCTGAAATTAATCATTTATATATCAAGAAAATTTTGTTAAAATTTCAAAATCTCATATGTTTTATTGTATTAAAGGAAAAGGCGCTTCTAAAATTGTGGGGCAACTAAATATCAATAATTTTTCAAATAATTAAGTGATATTCGGAATTTAAAAAGAACGAAAATGTATTTAAAGGTTGGGTGTAATATTTGCAAATCTCACATGACATCTAAATTTTAAATCTCCATTTAAATGTCAGTATTGAAGTTGTTAGAAATCCCTAAGGGATTTCATGCTCTCGAAGCGACCTCCTCTATCCCCTCCATTGCCAGCAAAATTCCAGTTTACACTGAAGATCCGTCTTATTTTCATTCTTAATTGTTGCCGTTTATACAAAATCGCTTTTATCGTTTCTCCGCTTTGGACGCACATCAACTAATTTGCCACTGATTAAAAACGCATTAAAATAACTTGCGGGCAAATTAATTTCACTCAAATAATCAAACGACCCACTCAAACCACAATCGGCGATATTTAAACGCACTGACAACCATCTCTTGACAAACAAGACCAAGCAAACAGTTGCATTTGTGTAGCTGTCGCTTGTCGCCCTCAAGCTTCCACTGCCTGGCTGGTTGACCCTCCCATCGACCCCTTTCGACCGAAATGAGATCAAATCATTTCCCTTCATCTGCTGAGCTTGAGCAAATAAGGTGAAACATGAATCAAAAAGTTTTATGAAAACATTCCGCTCAATTTGAATTGAAAATTTAAGGCAAGACATGACCCGGCGGTGTCCCGAATGACCCCTTCCTTCCTCCCACAGTCGCAAATTAGCAGCTGCCTGGCATGCTGTGGCCGCTGCGTCATCTCTGGCGGAAGTTCACGGAAGTGTGTAACCTGGCGTTAATAAAATGATGACGTGCCTCTGTGGCGTTGGTTGAACCTGTGCCTCTGTCCTCCGTTGTGTTGCATGACCAGCAGCACATTTTTTCCATGCTGCTTGCGAACGGCACGCGGAAATTCCTTGAATTCGTTAGAAACTTCGTTAAATTCGTCCACAGATTGTGAGAAACGAAGACAGAAAGCAAGCAAATGAATGCTGGGAGAACAAAAAAAAACAAAAAGGAGGACCAGAAAATCCGCCAATAGGCAAATTCTAAATATGTCCGGAATAACAACAACCAGCATTACAAGAACAACAATGCGGTTGAAATGTTTTGCTTCAGTGGGCTTGCGAGCACACAAAGTGGGTGGTTGTCGCTGTTGCCACTGTTTGCGCGAAGAATCCAAGTGTGGGCATTTTGTGTAATGTAATTCTTCATGGGATTTTTAAGGTAAACTTAATTTCGTCTGTAATTTAAACGAATTGGTTGAGATCGGCTTTTTTAATTGCTTTTTTACCGAAAATTGCACTTTTCTGGATATTTAAACTTATATATTTCAGTTCAAATATCAATAAAAATTAAGTCCAAGTCGACAGACGGATAGGATAATCTGAAGAGGCCAGAATGGCATAAAAGCTGGTGGTGGCAACTGTGTATGGTAAAGAAAAAACCCGCACAGGAGAGTAACAAAAGTGAAGTCCTGCGAGTGGCCTTCTCTGAATCAAAGGCATCTCAGGAATTCTTAATTAAATTTACAATTAACATTTGCCTGCGCATACAACGCAAGTAGCTTTCAACTTCATTCAGCTCCTCTTGTGGCTGACTGCTGACTGCTGACTGCTGCTGTTTCGTTTCTTTTCGGCAAAGTTTCTCGGTTAAGAAAAAACTTGTTGTTTTATTGTAGCCAACTTTTTGCTTTGATGGGGTCAGGAACAGAAACATCTTAACTCGAAAGTTTCAACTGAAAACAAAGTAACTGCAGCGGAGAAAAAGCAAAAATTCTTATCTGAAAAGGGATTTTTATTATTAAACAATCTTCATAAATGTTTAAAACGGATTTCATTACAATCAGAAGAAAGCTGAACCCAGAAATAAAATATAACAACATTCAACATTCACACAATTCACACTTTTTTTTTACATTTACACAAATCTGATTGACGCTTCTGCGTTTCCGCTTGGCGCGTGTAAAACCGGAAGCTGGTTCACACAAATGGTGTGGTCAGAATTTTGTGCTCCTCACTTTCGGTGATTCGGTAGCGGGGTTTACTGTGCACTTACACACTCTTCCGCTGCAACGGTAGTCCTGGGAAAGTCATCCGCGCGGAAATAATCAATAATTCAAACTATTTGATTAATAATTAATAACATTTTCATGCGTGGATGTGCTGTAATTTGTGGATAAATACACAGATGCTGGAGTGCATATCCGGCGCACACCTTCACAAATCCCCACACACACACACACACCCGCATTTTCATACCTGGAGTGTTTAAACAGCAACACGTGGCTTGAAAGCAGAGAAGGCAGCAGAGTGTTGAACTGCAATTGAAATACATTTTTATGCAATTAAAATTAATAAAGTATATAAATTTTTCCCCCATATTTTCACGCCCGTTTCACCCGTGGGGTGCGTTTATAAAACAGCTATAAATAAACGCGTCCCGTGTAATGGAACGCAGGTAGGCCGGTGAAAATGGCGAGCCAGCGCTGCCAGAATCCAGAATTTAATAAGTCAAGTCCTCGTGCTGCTTCTTGACATTAAACTGTCAAATAAATAAAAATTTATCAAATTATCACGAGGTGTGGGTGGGTGACTGTTTTCGAGGCGGTTTATTAGCAGTGGCTTTGCACCAGCCAAGCAACAACAGCAACAACATTAATAAACGCCTTCTGCAGTCACTTTAATGTTTCCATCTCCCGCTGGGTTTACTAGCGACTGCTTATTTTTCTTGCTCTCGTGCTGATGTAACTGAACTGTCAAAATTTTCAACAGTCAGAACATCATCCGCGAAGGGGTGGGAGGAGAGAGAAAGAGAGAGAGGGAGAGAGAGAGAGAGGAAGAGAGAGAGAGAGGGAGAGAGAGAGAGAGAAAGGGAGGGAGAGCTAGAGAGCGAGCGGGAAAAGCCGCCAACAAAATGCAAACAAATTATTCAATGTGCCACTTTGTCGCGGCTTTTGTCTCTGGCGCAAAGACTTCGGCACGCTGCTCCCGCCAGAGCTCGTCCTCGCAGCCGCACGGAGAGGCGGCGAAGCCAGTTGAACGTCTGCCAAGGATTACGGAGTAGCAAAGCGAAGATAAATGATATGCGAAACAAGCCAGAAGCTCTGTTGTCGTCGTCGCAAAATTGCTTTGCCACTGCCGCCGTTCCGTGGTTCGTCTTACGTTCGCTTACATTCCGCGCTCAGTTGCCGGATGTGCCAGCGGACACCTAGCAAGGCAAAGAAACAAAACAAAAAAATGAAATGAATGTGAATTATTAGCGCACAAATGTACGCACACACAAATTTCTATGTTCGCGACATGCACGCCGGTGCCGGAAGCTCAAAGCGATTTCAAATAAACCAGCGCAATATCCGGCTCGCCGCTGACACGCTGTGCCCGCTGCACCGGAAGCAATTGTTAATTCCTTATGACAGTTCAAACGCTTAGTCACCGTTAATGATAGCTGCGGGGACTGCCGTGGCTGCGGGGGCGGCGTGGCCGAGTGTTGAGTTGTGTGCTGAAATGCGGCTGTTTGCAGTATTCTAAATGTCGAGGCAAATATTGTTCTTCCGTTTGATTAAATTAATTCACTGTGTAGCGCGAGGAGTTTATTGGGAGAAGCACAGGGTGTTGTTCGGATTCGTCTTTTATCCCATTGAAAGGAATCAATTTGTTGCTCAATTTATTATTGAAATATATCGTATTTTCTATTTATTTGCAGAGTCCATCCACTTTTGGCTTTCCTGAGAGGATGAGTTTTGGATTAACTTTTTCGAAACACGGCAGGTATTTCATATCCATCCACTGGAGAATGGAAGGCAGCGCATCTCTCTCTAGAGCGAGGATCAAAAGATGAATCTCTCTCTCTCTCTCTCTTTCTCAGCGCGAGATCTCCTGAGCTAGAATTCGCAGGAACTTGCTATTCAGCAGCCAGCTAACTCTTGGCTTATAAGTTCTCCCCAACTCCTTGCGAACAGAGACGCTAAGAACTTCCCCCGAAATCCGAGATCTCTCAAACCACGGGTTTCAGGAGCAGCAACTTGCCCATCGCTGAAGTCTCCTGCTCGGCGGATTCACCCTGTTTCGGCGCGAAATGACAAGAACAGCAAATAACGTGAACCTTCGCGCCAAATGGAACCCCAGGGGTTGCAATTCAAATTTAACATTTAGCGATGAGGAGTGAGTTCAGAAAGGATCTCAACTGTTGCTGCTGCGAAAAAGAAGTCCTTGCGCTTTGTTTCCCTTCTGTTCATATTGCTGACATCAAACTGTCATAGCGGAGGGGCACGCTGCGGCGGGAGAAGAACAAAGTTGAATTGTGTTTTGCATAGCAAAAATAATATTCAATTCAATGCCGCAGTTATTCCGTCACAGAGTAATTTGCGATTTGGTTTCTCCGCAAGTGGATGGAGATGCTTTAGTTGTGCTCAAGGGCGGAAATTAAGTGTTTTAAAGGTGTGGAGGATTTAATAGAAAGTCTAATTTATTCCAAGATTTGGTGGTTTTCTATCGAAGCTATTATAAGTTTTCTATTCTAATTGTAATGTTATGTGGAAACGCTTTACAGCGGAGAAGTATTTGGGAAACATATTATTTTTTTTTTAAACTCTCTAATTAATTCTCATTCATTTGCTTCGTTTTCAAGCATTTCAGCACATTAATATCTGTCCAGTCTGTGGTCTTCCTGACCATGCCTCTCGCCGTCTCTTTTCGGCACTGCGAGCCTTTCTATCGGTTGCGAACTCTCTCTCTGCGGCTTTCTCAACTCAATGAACTGTCAATTATGTGTCAAATTATTTAACTCCAGCCGTCGACCTTCCACCACCCACCGCCACCCTCATTTCATTTGCCATTTTGCGTGTCAAATTCGAATTGTCCTTTCTGTAATTATTTTTGCGTTTTATACTCTTCCTTCCACGTTTTGTTTCGGACAAACTGTCCATCCGTCTCTGTGCGTCCTTGCGTACTCCTCAAATTGCCTCCCCCCACCCCTCATGCCCATCCAAGTGATGGACTGTCCATCTGATGTCCATTCACTTCTTCTCACAACCTTAATGAGTCACACATTAAACTCTTCATTAATCTTCTGGCTGCGAATATCCTTTGCCATTCGAGCGCTAGAACTCCGAAAATTTCATTACGGCTGTTAAACTGGCTGTTTAACAAATTACAGCGAATATTTTTTCCAGCTCGTTCGCAAAATAATTATTTCTCTTTCTGTGACAATTTGTCACTGTGTAAGTTTCTCGTTTGACGAAATCGGAATTTTGAGGGCTTCTTTTCGGACGATAATCGAGAGTGGGACACAATTTTTCAGTCGAATTTTGGAATGAAGGAAGGAAGGATTGAAGGAAGCTGTTTTTTGTCGGCACGAGATTGGACATCGAGTTACTCCCAAGTCTCGATAAAGCTGAACTGTTTTAAAGTCTATTTATTGAGCGTTGTAGGAAATCTTAATTTTATTTTCCAAACGCTTTACATTTATTTACTTTTTTAGAGATAATCTAAAATGAAAAATCGATAAGTAATTTGCTGGCAAATATTGTAATAAACACTTTAAATGGTGGGTTGCAACGTTCGGTATAAAAGTTTATAAGGATCTCTTTTTCACAAGGATCTCTGTACGTAAAGATGTCATGGTGTTAGTGTCTGCCTCATTCTAGGCGAACGAATACAAGTCTCTGCAAGTCCTATATTCGTGTGGAAAATTTAAGCTTGCCTTCTAAAACAAACGAAGTTTATTTTCATCAACACCAGATGAAAAATCGATATCATAAAAGCAGCAGCAAAAACAGCAACACGACCAGTAATGGTGAAAAAACTAGACGAACAAAACCTAATCTGAAATAGTTGAAGTTGTCTGCATTCTAATGCAAAGGCAAAAACAACAAGCCGAAGCTCTCCTTAAATAATCCCGAGACCTCCTACCCTCCCTCGTAGGCCACCCAGAAAAGAATCCTTTTTACGCCATTTTTATTCACTCCTTTTTCTCGTGTCGAGGTGCTTATATACATCGAAGGAAAAGCGAACATTGCGCACATACATATGTATGTATGTACGTCCATATATCGATGTGCAGCTTTTCTTATATTCCAGAAATCTAGAAAACTGCCGAACGACAAAAATCTCTTGTCTCCGCTTTGCCGCTTTCCGGTTCCATAGGATTTCCTCCACAATCTTGCATTCCCTCCACCGACCCGCAGTCTTTCCAGGACTCTCTACATATACATTCGCAGAGGCTTCATACATACGCGTATTTATATAAAAATGTAAGAACAACAAAACGCTTTTTGTATATTAAAAAATAATAAAATAAAAAATGTGTCTTCGATTTTATTGGTCAGAATCGCTCTGGCACGACAAGTGACCCAAGTTGGATGCTTGCTAAGGACACAATTGGTTTGTCACACGGAGTATCCTTAAAAAATTGTTGCTGCGCATGAGGAGGAGTGTCACCAGCTGCTGCTGCTGCCGTCGCAGCCGGATGCTGCTGGCAAGAGTCAAGCGTGCAGCAGCAGCAGCAGCACCGAAGAGTGGAGCACCCGAGGAGTAAATAAGAAGGCACCCAACTCTCCTCCGTTCTCGTGGGTACTTTTTCTCATGCAAAATACGAGGATGACAAGAGTAGCAAGAATTAAAAAACAAATCGGCTGCCCTCAATCGGGTCCTGTCGAGTGGGTGGCGGTCGGCGGAATGGGCTTTTGTTGTTGTTCTGCCATTATGTACTCTCGGAAAGTGAGAAACTTGGAGCTGCAATTCGCTCAAATTGTTGGAAGCGTGGCGCTATAAAATCTCTTTCTCTTGTGCTTCTCTTGTAGTTTCTCTTGTGTTCTCTTAAAATGTGTTGGCCAAGTTGTGAGCATGAGCAATTCCTTCAGAGATTATTGTGGATTGTTTGCAAGTTGTTTTTGTGGTTGCTTTGTTTAGTATTCGTACCAGATAGCTGGAGAAATGAATAGCGAAGGAGAGAAACTGAAATTTCCGAGTTAAAACCTAAGAAAAATATCTTAACATTAGAGGGTTACAATAATATACGTTATAAAATTAATGTATTAGGATTATTTATTGAGAAATTAGGGACAGGATTAAAGGCCACAGCGATATGTAAGGATCCCGGACCTAGCAGACAAGACGGGATGAATATCGAAATTAGTGCCATATTTTAAATGGATACAGTGACGTATAAAGGAAATTGTGATGAGGATTCTTACAATCTTAACGAGATCGAAAAATATCGAGATCTAGAAGAGATTGACATATGAAGGAGATAATTTTGACATGACGATTGACATAAAAAGACATCATAGATCTTCAATCGTAATCAAGACATCATAGATCTCCATGCAGTTCAGATTATGAAAATATAAAATCCAAATGAGACCTGAGGAAGCCTAGGGTTTAAAAAGGACCGAGGCGATATCCACCAGAGGTTGAGAGGCAACTCAAAATTATATGACACTAAATGAAGGAATCTGTAACAAATCTGAGAGATCGTGAAGAAAACTAAAGGAAATCGCGATCTTTCAAGACATCAGCCCCGAAAGATATGGAGAAGAGATTGAAAGGAAATGGGAAACTAAATTATGTGGTAAGAAGAACCGAGAACAAGCTACGAATATGCAGCACCCAGCAGCAAGATGAAAGGCAACAGATTTCTAAGCTATGCTATGGTACTTAAGAGAAAAAAGCACTAATGAGCCAAATGAGAAACGATGAAGCGGCTACTTAACCAACTTGAAGTTGAGGGGTGGGGGGAGGCGGGCGGGGGATACTGAACAAGTATAAAGTGTTCAAAAAGTGAACAAGGAACCAGAATAAGCTAAAAAAAGTTTGAAGTAGGAAAACGATTTGTAGTTTACGTGATCCTTAACTTCGTTTTTCCTCCTAATCCGCTTTTCCAGCACCATCGAATCTCCCTTGTAAAACGTAATGACGTAAAAGACCCACGTAATGCCTGTCTTATTAAAATCCAAGGAAACAACGAGGGGTGGCCTGTCTGCAAGAGACAAATTGTCTCATTAAATCATTGCAATGGAAAGCCTGATGCTCCTTGTCCAGCCCCACCCCTCCCAACCTCCACTGAGAAGGAGAGCGGAAATTTAAAAAAACCGCGACTCATCAAACAATTAAACTCCATAATGGCACCCCGCGCCAAATGTTCTCGAACACCAAATGAATTGTAAATTAAGTGCGGTGTCATGTTTCACAAAATTTCACACCGTAGCCGTTATTCGGTCCCTTGTTGCGGCCAGCGCAGGAAGGTGAACGTGTATTTTTTGCGTTTCGGTGGAAAACACCCTAAAATTGTGCGGTGTTTTACTCTGCTTTCGGCTGGGTGAAATTCTGAAACGCGGAATTGTGGTTTTGGCACCACATGTCAACCGTAATTAGGGCGCTGAATTGGCTTCAAGATGCGCGTCTTGCAGTTGTCAGATGATTAATGGTGTCGGCCGGAATGGTAGGGGGAGCTGCTCGGATGCGGGTCAGGAGATGCAGGACAGGCTGCGGTGGTTCCTTGAGCTTTCTTACCTCTGGCGGATTATGCGACAGCAACATTGTAATAAACGTAATTAGCTGGCTCAGAATCATTATAGTCGCCGGAAAGGTCTGCAGAGTATTTTGTAAACTCAAATGAGAACTCGTTTGGGTTGAGTGACTTTTGAGAGGTTGTGGGACACGGGTTGCCAGTGGGCACAGGGAAGGATTCATTAAAATTAATTTTTAAAAATCCGTTGTGTCTCTTGATCGCCACTTAAGAATATCAGCCGACGAAAAGATTTTTAGAGATTTGTAGCCTCCGTTTCTCCCTTACTACCCACTTATGCCCCAAAAATCACAGGAACTCCACTAAGAATCAACCGTTTTAGTGCAGGATTTGGCGGCGTGAAGTGAATGGAACTGATCTGCATATTTAGCAAGTATCACGCACGCATGAAACTGTTAAATTATTTCGAATGGGATTTTTATTATGCCGAATGTGTGAGAATCACATTTGAAAATATGAAAATTATACAAATGGCTCCCAATTGTTACCGCAACCTGTGCCATCAAATGACTTTACGTGGTGTTGGCAACAATAATCAACACCAAAAAAGCTTTTATTGCCAGCCTGAGTGTTGAAGAAGTGACATTAAAACAGATGGCGCCGCTGGCTGCACGACAGTTGCCTGACGCGCCCGTTATGAAGTGTAAAGAAAAGAGCGATTGTGAAGTAGCCAAGTTGGAGGGGTGGGGGAGAGAGAGGGGGTGAACCACACTCACATACTTGCCAGATTAACATTTATGAGGTTATGTTTGACGACGTCTTTTTGGCATATAAAATGCAATTTGCATTTTTTATGCGAAAACATTAAACATCACCGTACTTCAGATGAAAGCGCGGCAGTATTGAGGCAGCCCACAAAATGGCTGCCATAAAAACGTCTTCTGCACGAGTGAAAACGGGACACACTCACTAAGCGGAGGCACAGACAGCCGCACGGAGGATGACTTGCTCTCCGTCTTCACCGAGATGAGCTTCGGCCGAAGTCCGCCATAGAAATCAATTTGCAAATGTAAACCTTTGAAGTGCTCTCTGGCTGACTGCTTCACTTTCTATGCCACCGCGTCCTGTTGAGTTTATTGAAGGACTTCTTGTTTGTAGTTGTGGTTGTTGTTGTTGTTGTTGTCGCTCGCCGCTCGCCGCTCGCCGCTCCTGCGATATTGCATTAAATGCGTTTGATGAAATAATACGCAAATTGATTTTAAATAAAGTATTCTGCTGACCGCTCCGCCCAACTAGACGCTCTTTATTTCTTCAGTATTCCAGCGAACGACCCTGATACAAATTCAAAAGTCGTATTGCAGTTTTTCCTTCCTTTCCATAGACGCTCAAGTGTGAGCGTTGGCGAACAGATTGCATTGCATTGGAGGGAATTGAATTGGATTGGATTGGAGCGGATTTATGGCTACAGCGCAGCGTCGAGGAGCAGCGGTCCTTGTAGGAGGGCGAAAGGGTACACCAACAGCCGCCAATGACTGCCATGATTGTCGATGGTAATATCATACAATCGATAGCATTCATTCAGTTATTCTTTCTTTCTTCCTTTCTTCCTTTCTAGCATTCTGAGTTCTGAGTTTCTCAACAGCTTCGTCTTCTGCTTCTGTTCGTCGCCGTTGTCCTGGCCACAGGACCAGATCATCCTTTTAAGAACGCAAAGTGCCAGTGTGTTAGAACGTGTGTGTGTGTGTATATGTGTGCGAAAGTTTTCCCGTATTTACTATAGTTTTTGCCCTGTTTGCACAAAACACTCCCGACGAATGACGTTTAATTGATTCCGTGATTGAAGTTTTAATTAAGTTGCTTGAGAATGCTTGAGTTTTGCTGGGTCTTGAGTTCTGCTATACTGTAATATATGTATGTTTGTGTGTAGAACAGTACATGTGTGCTATATATGCATGTGTGTTATAAAATAGCGTATGTGCTTTATATACTCGCAGCTAGAAGCCTCTTGGTCCTTCCTACAACACAGTTCGAGAGTTTCAAGTAGTAACGAGCTTATACTTCGTACGTATATTATTTTGTATACTGAAATGGCCCCAATGCACTATTGGGTGACCCTGCCGGGTAGAAACCCTAATTTAGAATTAAATCTCTTCAATCCTCCTCAAGTATATGTGGGTGTATCAGCACCCAACGCCTCTCCCATCTGCTTCCCACACCGTGCTTAATTACTTCCCCTCTACCCTCCACCAGCGAAACCCCGTCCTGCGAAAGGAAGGAGGAAAAATTCAAAACTTACATTTGCACGAAGCTATAAATGTCAAGGAATTCTATTTTATGTCTTTACAGAACGCCCACTTCATCGCATTTTGACGACGTCTTTTGTCCTCCTTTTAATGAGTTCTGCCACTCCACCGCCCACCCTCAAAGTACCATGTCCACCTCCGCTGCTGCAGCTACTTAATGTTAGAAAACTTCAATTTATGCGAAGAGAAATAAATCTTCCAGAGCGAACCTTCGCTCGTTATTCGTCGTTTTGTGAAAACACCTCAACACATTATTACGTGAAAGTAACGAGGACATGAGAACAGAAAAGAAGAACAGCCACGAGGAGTAGCCGGACATTCCGCGGACGACTAGGTACGATACACAAAAGGCCAACAGTGTCCAGCTTAACGAGTCTGTTCCGCTCTCATCGATTTTCATTAACAGTCCACCGTACGAATGAGGAATTGGTTGCACGTTGGGTGGGGGAAGCCGAAGTACGTATCGCGTGCTCCCCTTGTAATGGGGACAAAATTGCCGCCCCTTAACTTTGCCAACACATAACCCAGGAATATTTTCACTCTCTCTCTCTCTCTCTCCGCACTTTGTGCGAGATGTCCCTCAAGTCGCTTTTGTCCGGAAATTTGTCAAATTGCAAAACAACATTAATTAGAAGTTGGGTCATTACGGAGAGTCCTTCTCGCCAGAAATACGAGCAGAGAAGTAGTTACTGAGTTATTGCAGACACAGTGGATAATTTACTGTGAGATGCAAGCTGCAAAATACGAAGTGGAAGTGGGAAGAGCGGACAGAGTTGCCATTTGCACGAAATCAAGAAATTTCGGTAGGGAAGTCTTTAAAAAGAAAGAAGAGAAGGGAGCAAATTTTGCTTAAGAAGGGAATCAAGACAGTATCCAATAGCATTGTATAGTACAATACAAGGTAGAATAGTATAGCATGGTATACTACGGAATATAGTGTAGTATATTACAGTAGCATAGTACAGCATACCATTGTATAGTTTATAGTTTGTATATAGTAAAATATAGGATAATGTAGTAGAGTATAGTATAACATAGTGCAGCATAGCATCGTATAATATAGTATAGCAAAGTATAGTACAGAATACAATATTGTATGTGTAGTACAGTGTAGAATATAGTACGCATAGTATAATGTAGCATAGTACAGTAGAGCATTAGAGTATAGTAGAGAATATAGTACAGCATAGTATAGTATAGCATAGTATAGGACAGTAGGCACTATAGTACAGCATAGCATAATACAGTATGATATAGTGTTCAGTACAGTAGAGTATTGTATTGCATACTGTGGTAAATTGCATATTATATAGTATGTTTTATATTATATTGGTATACCTGTATAAATTCTCCCACCCAAATAATTCCTTCTTAATTTCCAATCTAACTCTATATGTAAAAATGGCAACTCTGTTTCGGCACAACTGACCTGCAAGATATACTATGGGACAAAGTTCGGCAATTTTGACAATGAATGACCTCCTATTACAGGAGTGGGGAGTGGAAGAAGGAAGGAGCAGAGCTCTAAGGTGGACACACAAACACAAAGCATCGCATAATGGCAACAAAGAAAACAACAACGACAACAACAACAGCAATAATAAAGTGAGAGCGAGAGTGAGGAAAAACTATAAAATAAACGAGGGAATCCTCAAGGACTACTTACAAAAGTAAGGCAACCATGTTGAATGAGTGTCCTGCCTCTTCACTGGTACCGCTGCCGCAGAAGATTTGCACGTAAAAAGCTTGCGTATCATTAATCTTACAGCACGCCATAAAACGGAGCCAATTATTCGCGAATTTGTTTTTTCACATTTGGCCACACTGATCTATTGTAATACACTGGTGTCCCCGTTTGTAGGGAGGGAGGGGCAGGGGGTCCATTTTTCGATGAAGGTTGAATTTATAGATTTAATACAGTTTCTCGTGTGTGTGTGTGTGTGTGTGTGTGTGTATTCGACGGTAATTATTATTCGCCTTTGGTGTTCGTATTCTTTTGTGAGGCATTTGAATCGAAGCCAAATTTATGGAGTCTTTTAATTGATCCCTTTTGTGTACTCAATGAAAGAGAAATCGTGTTAGTGGTTTCGAAGAGTTGCAGGGATGCGGCTGGTGGGCGGGTAGGGAGTGGAGGGGGTCAATAAGCACACTTTGGAGTGATTTTTATGAAGCGCCTTGCATATTTACGCGTATTGATTAATTTGAAGAGGAATTTCTGCAGCAATAATGTGGAAATATTTAAGGTAAAATTAACAACTGAGAAGTTCCGTTTAAAAAATTGTTGTTGCTTTAGAACGGATTGGAATCTCTGCTTCCAAAAAGTCACAACCGAACCACTGAATGTGTTTACGTTGTGTAAACGAGCGTGAAATTTCTTGACACCTTTTCGCCCCCCACACACACTTTTTTATCGACTGCTTTGTTGTTGTGCCTCTTCAACTTGCCCACATATAAAAAGCGAGTTTCCTTTGACGTTTCTCGTAAGTTGGAATTCACTTAAAAATTTCTTAACTCGAGCATAGAAAATTTATTACGGTCGAAGCAGGTCGGCGCGCCGGCAGACCCGAATTCAACCTTGAGTACCCTCCGAACCATGAGCTGCTCATGTGTGTGTGCGTTGAGCCAATTTAAAATGATGTACGAATGCCGCTTTTTGCTGGGTTGTACACGGCCGTGTTTGCTCCCCTCACACGCCTCCCCCACCCACCCATCGTCTTGCTAAGATACTCTCAAGCAAACAAACTCGACCCCGCTTTCCCCACTTCACCTCCCATCGATAACCTTGTTTGCTGGAAGTATTTGGCACACAAAGAAATCCATCCTCGTCTGCTTAGCGTCGCTGTTGCATCCGTTTCGGATTCACATCTTTTTGGTTTCCACATGCAAGTCATGAATTTTGCTAGTGGAACCCCGCCTCCCCGCCTCCCCCTTCACCCGTCCTGGCTTCATCAGCATTTTCCACACATTCACGAAAGGATTTCGGATTTCGGATTTCCCAAGAAGGCGCATTCGTCATTTTGCGCTGGTTGGCATCGTGAAAATACCTTCCCACGTACGATTTTAGATTTCAGGGCCGACTTGCTGTGCTGCGTGAAGGATTTAATGGCCTCCAGGCAGACTGCCGGCTGGCTGCTCCAGTCCGGAGACGCCGTATGCTGGTGAAGCCGTGTCTGTTGCAAACCCGCAGTTGTGCGTGGTGCGGTTTTAAGATTTCCCAGCCGTTTTGTCAAATAAGACGTTTGTACCTTCGGGGAGTTCATTGTTTCTGGTGCGGCGATCCTTTGTTAATAAGTGTGTGTGCTTGTGTGTGTGTGTGTGCGTGTGTGTGTGTGTGTGCGTGTGTGCGTGTGTGTGCTTGTGTGTGTGCGTGTTTGCTAGCACTATAATTGCAATCATAATAATTATCATTAAATGCTAAATGCTGTTTTTGCGCTCATTGTTCACTAAATAGTTTACATGCGGCTAATGAATACGGTAAATAAAATTAGATTTTAATGAAGGTTCGGTTTGTTTTGGTTCTACGGGATGATGACTGGATGTGCTTTCGTGCTCTGGGATTTTCGAGGCTTCTTCAGGGGAATCCCACTTGAGCGATGTTTCGTGAGGTTATTAAAGAACTCGTGGAAGATTCGCCCAACCCAGAAGTATAACGCAGACCACCTCTAGTTTGTCTTGAAGGCTCTCGCTTAGTTTAGCAGATGCAGCCTCTGGGAAATAGATTCCCAGCAAAGTACGAGGCGTCGTGCAAGAGTACGCAATTTTAAAAAAATCCACTTAATAGCACAGGAAAAGTTTGATTTTAAATAATCGTATTTTAAAATCGGATTGAACGATTTTACGCGTTTACAGCTCCCTCAAAAAATATGTCGAACTTTTGATCGTATTTCGAAAACGACAACATTTCGGGTGCTAAAAATCTATTTTATTGGAATACAGAGAGGAAGGGAGGAATTTTCTGGTAGCCCTACCAGGTTTAGGAGGAAATTTCTTAAATAACCAAAAAAAGGAAGCTAGACCGCTAAACTTAATTTATTTCATATTACAAAATTTTAATTAATCATTTTTACATTTTTTACTTTTTTAAAATATACAATTCAAATTTCCCATTGTTTTCATCCTGTAGAGCAGAATTGTAGGGCAGAAAAAGTGCGGAAATATGGAATTACGAATGCAGATTAATATATCACAGCATTTTCGCCATTTCAACTCTCTCTCTCTCTCTCTGTCTCTCGAACTCATAAAAAACTCTCATCTTAAGAAGTCATTAATTGTGAAAAATGTAAAATTTCAAGTAAAATTCGTTTGCGATTAACGCTCCCTTCTAGAAGTTCTAATTTATGTTTCGATTGAAGTCATAAATTGTTCGGAGAAAAGACGAAATTAAAAACCCTCGCAGCCCCCCGCCTCCGCTCTCCCCCCACCAGTATCCTTCACCGCTAAAACTCCTAATTCCTCTTTCTAGGTCCCAACAAAAACATATTCATAATTTCAAAATACACAAAACATTAACCGTTAGCATCTGCCGTCGCGAACCCTTGCAAATGGCTTAATTTTCATTAATTTAATATTAACCTGCAGGGCAAAAGTGTCCCCAATGAGCAGAAATGAGCTGTAAACCCTTTTGTCCCGTTTCCGGTCCTTTGTGCGAGTGTGGCGGGACGGAGGATGTGTGTGTGTGTTCATGTGTTCGTGTGTTTGTATGCTGAGTAAACACACTGCATAATTAGGCAGCAAAAATTAAACGCCGAATTCGTGCTACAGCGGCAACCCACTCGGTGGCGCTGAGTCGCAGTCGGAGAGCCGCAGTCGCAGTCGCAGTCGCAGCCAGCTGGCAACTCTCTCGCTTGACATATTAATTCGGCAGCATTTTTGAACTCGGCTGCCTCCGGGGAAATCTTAAAAAGTTGCTCAAATATTCACCGAGTTTTGTAACGTTTTACCTGCGCAGCCAGGCAGCCTGTTAATTATTTTGCAGCCTTTTTTGTTCAGCCTCGACGGCGGCACAAAGCGAGGTAATTAAAATTTCAACTTTTTTCACTGCTCAGAACATGAAAATAATGTAAATATTACTACTTTCAGCGGAAGCAGTAATACAAATAGAGGTGATGGTGGAAAAATGCGATGAAAAACTCTCATTTGGATAGCAGAGCAGACTGGAGAGGAATTTCGTTTCGCTGTAAGAATAAAAATCCCCCACAAAATCCTCCACAACTTGTGCGCCCAACTTATCTACTCACTTGTGACTTCATAACCCACAAAACAATTATGTAAGAACATCACATTTACAGTCTGAACCACGTGTTGCCGCCCGCCGCCGCACGTGGAACACGGAGCGAGTGACAGCGAACATGTTGTTCCGAGCTGCGACGAAGACCCTCGCCGAATGACAAAAAGCACGCGAAAAAATATCCCCCTCGGCGATAATCTGCCGAACGACTTGTCTGCTTGTCAACTTCCGCTTGCGCTGAAGAAACGACACCGAAACGCAACGAGAGGAGACAACAATCAACAGGACGTCGTCTCGAAGACGCTGAAACAATACGAGCAATAAAAACGATAACCATAACGAGACGTTCACATATTCGAATGGGTCACCCATTTATTCTTACGAGCCAGAAGATTTGTTCGATCATCGAAGGGTTCAACAGTCGCGGAGCAAACGTTAAAAATTCACCGGCTTGTAGGTGAAGACGGTACTCGCATGTGGCGGGGTGTGTGTGTGTGTGTGTGTGTGTGTGTGTGTGTGTGTACTGGGTGGCAGGACTGGGAGGCAGGACTTTGAGGACGAAACAATTGCTAACTGAAGAACGGGCATCTAAACAGGGGAAGCTGTTTTTGCGTTAGTGTTGCCGTTTTTTCTTCGTTGCCTTCGTTTTTTCGTTTGAATCTTCCATTGTGGCAGCATTGAAGGCTGAAAGAGAATCCGTTTTGGGAGCTCTGACAGCTGTAAAGGGCACCGAAGGGGGGAGGCGGCAGCCATCAAACACCCGCAGTGTCTGCCACAATCTTTAGCGCCCGACGTTGTTGATTTTCGTTTGTTGTAAACACAATAGCGGTTAACCGGTTGTGCCTTTCACGAGAGAAATAGAAGCGAAATTGCCTTTTCTATTGTTAGCGATTTTTTTGCAAACAGTTGTCAAGGTCGGCAAGGGTTAAGAGCGATGGTTTTTTAATATTTGATGTGAAAATGATGAAAGTGTGATATGATGGCTCATATGGAGGGGAACACAAGAGTGTTAGAGAGGCCAGGGAGAAAGAGAGCGAGAGAGAGAGCGGGGGAGGGAAAGCGCGCGCGGGAGAGAGAGCGGGGAGGAGGAGGAGAGAGTGCGATGAAGAGAGCGGGGAGTACGAGAAGGTGAGTGAGAGTGGGAGAGAGAGTGGTAAGAGAGAGAGAGAGAGAGAGAGAGAGAGAGAGAGGAGAGAGAGTGGTAAGAGAGAGAGAGAGATGAGAGAGAGAGCGGAGAGGGAGAAAGATAGAAAGAGAAAGAGAGAGTGGGTAACATAGGGCTGAGAGAGGAAGAAAAGAGACGACAGCGGAAGAGAGGGAGAGAGAAAGAATGTAAAAGGGAGAAAGAGGAAGAATGAGTGGGGCGAGAGAGAGGAAGAGTGGGTGTAGAGAGAGGAAGAGAGGATGGGGACGGAGAGTGAGAGTGAGAGGTGTGGAGACAGAGGGGAAGAGAAAGAGAGAGAGAGAGAGAGAGGTTGGGTGAGGTGATAGGGGTTGAGATATAGGGAGAGAGAGGGGAAAGAGAGAGATACAGGGAGAGAGAGAGACAGAGGTGGAAAGAGAGAGAGAGAGAGAGAGAGAGAGAGAGAGAGAGAGAGGGAGACGTAGAGGTATGAGAAAGAAATAGAGGGAGAATATGGTGACTTGGAATCATTATTCGAGTTAACAGGACGATGGCATTGACAAGAAGCCTACAATTGGAGATTACCACCTCTGGCAAGACTTCAAGGAGAATAAAAAACTGGCTGCGTACCTATTTTCCAATTATTTCAGCAGCCTCTCATGCCAAGTTAATTAAATGTCAGTTCCACAAATGACACTCGACATTCGTCGACCTGCAAGACGTTATAAATCACAGTACTGCCAACTACTCGCTACCATTGGCGACAACAACAACAACAACAACATCAATGAACACCAACAAAGGATAAATAAATCCTTACCTTAAAATTGCCACGTCACAATGTCATCATCACGTTTTTGGCAGAATGAAAGTCGGCAAGACGGAATTTCGCATTTCGTATTTCTATGTGCGCAAGTATTTCACTTAATGTTCACTTATTGCGCTCCGCTGAACCGAAACTGCAAAGTCACATAGTTTGACACCCTCAGGATATCCGTGTTTACGTTGTATATCATCCCTTCCTCCCCCCAAATAGAGTATCGCAAAAATTTCGCAAGTATTTCGGTATTAAAGTGGATTTGAAGGCAGATTTAAGATGGACAGGCTTACTTTGTTATGAACTCTCTTCGGATTCATAGACGATTCCGTGTTTGTTGTTGGCCAGACTATGCAACAATTGTCTGAAATTCCGAAGTTTCAAAAGAATTCATCGGAAATGTTTGCTAACTTTCCGCACATGACATTTCGCAGATTCTGTCTCATTATCAGTGCTTCGTTCGTGCAGGGAATTGTTCGGACTGAATCGCAGTCATTCCTGCCAATAAGTGGACATCCAAGCCATCCCCACACATCTATCGATTCGTTTCGAACCAACCCACGAACCCTCCACCCATTTACGGTTAATTACACCCGCCTGATTTCTCTTTCATTCACTCCGATTCCGAAGATGACGACGCGGATGCTTTTTTACTCCGCTGATAATCTTAATTTTGTTGATTTTCTTTTCTATTAATTCTGTAATTGTTGGGTGTTGTTTTGGTCCTTTTGATACTATTTCTCCATCTTCAGTATGCTTGACTTTACAGCGAAAATCGATTGTTAACATGTTTTTAACGATTATTGAGCAAATTCTACTATTTTGCCATGATGCTGTTTGTCTACAGATTGTCTCGAATTATATGAAGAATATGGAGAATATGAATAAAACGGATTATCATCTACGATTCGATCATTAAAAAAATAAATATAATATTTTGATTTAGTCTTGCATCTGGCAAAGTTGTCAGGTCAACATTATTTTCTATGTATTTCTAATTTTGTACTTAAAATTTTATCAAACCATACAAAAATCGATGGAAAACTGCAAATTTCACAATACAAGTTTCTAATATCTTTTGTTTCGACGGTGATATTCCTATATATTAAGTCATTAGATTGGCAGAAGTAAAAGATTAGGATTAACATTTTTGTCTGCAGGGGTTTACCTTTAAAATCCCATGAAGGTCGTTTCGGAAGAGCAAATCCTTGGGAATGTTTAAGTGCACCTCGTTTAACCCACAGAGACTGCGGTAGAAAAACAAAATACCGGCAATATTAGAAGGTAAACTTCTTCCACACTAAAGAGCATTTACGGTGAAAAACCTCATAAAACTCAACTTTCAAGATTGTCTTCTTCTCTTTCCCTTTCCAACATGTTAATAGCTTTCCATTCTCTGAAAGAAAAAAAATTTAGCTTTCTTAATGTAATCATAAATCAAAACTAATGAATTTATCATGTCCCGAGCATTCGCAGCATAAATTCATCAAAACTTTTCCCTTGGCACATTGTGGAAGTACGATCTTGAAGGTCCTTCGGGAAGAAGGGCTGTTGCCTCGGCCTGGGACGCATAAAGGTAGTGACAACGAAGTGGCAACGCGGGCAGTGAAAACACGGCAGTTGCGCCGGAGCTACAGTGTGATCAATTGACACACCGCTACGAGTATCTGTCGAAATCTGCACTTGTTGGCATTTTTACTATCGAGACGTACATCGACTCCCCCTCATCGAACACTGAACCGTGCGGGACGAGTATGAATAAATGAGAGATATTTATGCCGGTGTATGTCAAGTGCGAGGAAGCACAGCAAAAACAACTACAAGTGGCGTTTATAATCATAAAGTCAAGTGGTGTCGCTACACGGCCGGCCATAAATATAACGACCGCCACATGTCTGGGACATCACTGTCCCCGTTCGTCATGGCTGAGGGCGGTGGAGTGACCGGGTCGAGTTGGAACAGCCCAGCCTTCCCGTTCATCAGGAGAGTAAATAAGAAGTTTGCGGAAAATAAGTGCAGATAAGGCCACTCGGTTGTCAGTGGGTGGGTGCCGATTCTCCTCGCGATTCTGGCCATCCTTGTGCCTCTGGTGTCCCCAGCGGATTCCAGCACTCGCCGCCACAAGTCATAAATCTTTATTGAACTTGTCATTATTGATTCTGACTTTTGGCACCCTGGAGCCGAGGAAGAGCGGTAAAGCAAGGTGACCACCTCGCTCCGCTGCGGAGTAAATGTAATTTTCGGACACCCTGTACTTTACCCAAAGGACAACCAGTGTCACTGCAGTTGCAGTGACTCTCCACCGAATTTCGCAGCAGCTTTCCATCGCCATCTCCATCCCGATGTGGACCATATCGGCTTACTGCGCCACGTTGTTGTCATTTATTTTATGCCGTGTTGTTTTCGCTGCGTCCAGTGTGTTCTCGGTGGCCGTAAATCACTTGTTGTTTGTTCGTGATAGAATTTCTGTGCTTTCGTCATAAATATTAAACTAACTTATCTTAGCAGCCGCACTTCCCCTCCCCTCACTTCGGCCAGCAGACCTCTCACAATTGCCACTCTTACAGTTTTTCCCTGCTGCCAGCGCACTCCGCCTCCTCCTCGCTCCCATCAAATAGATGCGTATTTGTGCACGCGTTTATCATATATTTGCGCCAAGTTACTTAATTATTTATGTCCTCGTCCTTGCAATCAACTTTACTTCTGTATCACACGACGTAATCCGGCCATAAGCTGGTTATGGACTCGTTTCTTGCTGCTTGATAGGCGTGTGTGGTTGCAATGATTTATTTTCGGTGTTCCAGTTTTCGTGAGTAGTTTATGGCAGATTTTATTTGATATCAAAACGGAAGTTAGAGGGAGAGATTGGGAATTTCGGGCTACGTAGGACAAAAATTTATTTGCCATATTAATTATACACTTTACATTTTATTATTTAAAGCCTTCGGCTTAACTGGTTAGACCGGATCAGATGACAGAGACGCACTTTATGCTAACATTTCATTGTAATTGAAATAACGTGATTTCGTTCTCCTTCGTAACTGGAATCGAAACGCAATGCTATTTCGCAGTACTAAAAAGTTAAGATAAAAGTCTCGCAAGGCTGCGTAAATTCAAATAGATTAGAGGTGGTCGAATGTGTCAACAATTCTAGATATTCGCTCATCTGTCAAAAATCAAAAGAGCTGTTATTCGAACAGGCTTCCGTTAAATAATCTCCCCAAGAAGTCATTGGGTTTTATCATCTAACCACCCTGCTGGAGTATTGCAAATGGATGTCTTCTCTTGGAATGAATTTACTGGCCACATCTAAATGAAATGGCCATTAAAACACTTCGTCGAAGTGTCAATTTGCCAGTTAGATGAACTTCCCGAGTTGCCAACACTCACGAACGAACGTGCTTCCTGTCCCAGACGACACTGGCCGTCAGCTCGTTATTTGCAGTCAACAATTAAAACAAAAATAATGCTATTTTGTAGCAAAACAGCACATCAGTATTAGGAATGCAGGAGATGTTGTACAGCAACACGCGCTTCCACTTAACTGTTGGCTTAATTAAGCCTCTTCGACGAAACCTCCACTCCCTTCCTCTCTTCTTTACAAAGATTTGTATGAAAGTATCGTAGCAATCGGAAAAATCGATAATTCAAAAATGGGAAAAGGATTTTCGCACCATACGATTCGTTGTACTATTGAGTCGATCGAGAAAGCTTACCATGTTCGCTCGACCTTCGTTCACACATTGTCGTACGACTTGTTTGTAAGATGGTCGGATGGACCACACATTCACACATTACGATTGATGATGGTCAGATAAACCTTTCACACAATATGCTCTGTCGCACGACCAAGTTCTCTGGGCAAATAAATCGTGTTTGTCCAACATTCGTTCATACCATACGATATTTTAGGCCATACAATTTGGATGGACCAGTGTCCATTTCGGATGGACCAGTGTAAAATGTCCAGTGTCCATTTCGTATGGTACGAAGTCAGTCCTGATTTTCGTATGACTCGATTTTAAGATAGACGAACTTTCCACGCGATAAGATTTGTTGTACGAACTTCCACGTCGGATGGTCGTATAGTTGCGCTCTTAAATAGTTGAGGAAAATTCATTTAATACTTCGACCCACTTGGTATCTAAACGGACGACTCCTTTGGACCGCACATATGTGTGTGAAAGGACGTCTTCAGTTAGAATGAAGAAAAGAAAGAAAATACTGTGCGTCACGCATGGTTTCGCATTCAAGTAATAGCTGGATGCTTCGCACCATCATCATCATCATTGTCCTCATCAGTACTAAGGACACTCTTTTGCAAGGAAAAAACTCATCATTGTCTGTGCGGAATCAATACGTCGATTGCATGTCTGGCTATAGCAATTCGGTTCATTTAGCGAGGTGTTGTTTCTTGGCATCCAACTGATAAGAATTCCGTGTCACATGTGGCTGCTGTTTGCTCTTAAGCTTCCTTCCTCTCGTGTGCTTAATTGCTTTCTTTATCCTTGCTAGTCGTCCTGGCCCAGCCGACTGTGTGGTGTTGATGATGAATGTGACCTGGACGCTTGTGCTTCCTTCCCGCATGCGAGATTATCATGTATGCCAGTCCTACGCATTCGAATTCCTTTCGCCATTTCAATTTCCGCCACTGGTTGAGGCTGAAGTAAGCAACGTGGTATGCGTGTCAGCGTTAATGAAAGAGCGTCCATTAGGTTGGCCCATTTTTGGTTGGCAATTAAGCACGCTTTTATTATGTGTCGCATTTTATTCCGATCACACGTAATCAGCAAAGTAATCCTTGTCAATCAATGGCGGACTTCAGGTTTCGAAATATGCTGAGGTTTATGGGAACTAAAAGTTGACTAGAAAGAAAGAAACTAACTAAAAGTAAACAATTTTTGGAAAATCTAAGGTTGAGACGCAGATTTCTATAGGGAGAGAGAGAGAGAGAGAGAGAGAGAGAGAGCGAATCCTTTAGTCCTAATTAACCATATTGTTCCCTATACGATAATATCTACGAGCATATTGGCCTACTCAGTAAGTCTTTCTCAATATAGAGATTTATATAGAGATTTTTCTACAGAAATTCATGTTTTATACATACAATATAGCGATTTTATTGATTCATATTGGTATTTTCCACTTTGTGTAGATATATGTTTAGTAATTAGATTTTATTGTTGATATAATTTCCCAATGACGCAGTCTGTATTCGAAAGTATATAAAACTAGTGAAACTATCGAGTAATTTCCATTATTTACTTTGAAATCGGTCGCAAAAGAGCCGCGAATAGTTATAAAAGTCGCATTAATACACACATTTAGTTGCTATGCTATCTACAGCCAAGATTATTTTCTTTTCTTATCAAAAGCTTCGAGTGTCATAAAATTAGAAGGTTCCGAAAGTGTTGATATAGCCGACGTTCTATATCTACAGTGTATTTGCAGTGTATCGACGATAAGTCGGCCCGCAATTGCGAACTGTAAAAGATTCTAAGTGTGATTTGAAAAATTTCAAATTGGATTTGATTGTTCGACGTTGAACATGTTGGTTTTCGTGTTCATTTTCGCGCTTGTTGTAACATTGAGCAATGGCGCCTCTATTGAGCTCAATCTCACCGCAGATGGCCTTAGTCCTCCCCAGGAACGTATTGTAGGTGGCACTCAAACCGATATCATTTTGCATCCGCATCAAACCAGCATACGCCGCAAGAAATGTCGTTACGTGTACCGTGAATCGAAATACACTTACGAATGTTTTTTCGATCATGATTGTGGTGGCTCCATAATCGCGGAAACGGTTGTCGTTACGGCGGCGCACTGCGTCTACCTCAAAAACGCGACGGAGTTCTGGGTTGTGGCAGGAACGAACCAGCGAAGGGGCAGCGATGGGGCCATGGCACCGGTCGAAACGATCGTTCTGCATGAGAGCTTCGTTTTGAAGACTTACACCAACGATATTGCTCTTCTGATCTTAGCCATCCCGTTGCCACTGAATAACTTCACCATCAGAGCCATCGAACTGGCGCAGGATGAGGCCAGAGTGGGTGCCCTGGCCACTGTTACCGGTTGGGGTAACACTGGGCGAGACTATCCGGACTTCTTGCGAGAAGTTCATGTACCGATTATAACCAACGCAGCGTGCAAGGAGGATTTCGGACCAAAGTATAGTATCTCCGAGGATATGGTATGCGCTGGATGGCGCGGTGTTGGCGAAAGAGATGCTTGCGATGGGGACTCTGGCGGACCGTTGGTGCTGAATGGCAAGCTGGCTGGTATTGTCTCGTGGGGCTTCCAATGTGCTCTTCCTGAATTTCCTGGTGTCTACGCGAGGATTTCGCATCAGCGCTCGTGGGTGTTGGAGAAAATGTCGAAGTATTTGTGATCTAATGTGCAATACAAACTTTGGTCTCTTTTAACCTTCCTCAATTACTGATCGTACCATGTGTGATACAATAAAACTTATCAAGCCTGTAAAAATCGACCATAAAACCGAAAACACAGTTTTTTTACATCCGCTCATATCGTTTTTGTCGCATTGAGATCGCACGTTAGGAATTCGGGTCGTTAGTCTGTACTCGACTTCATCATTGACTGGACGTACCATGTTCAGGCTTTTGCTCGGTCTAGTAGCTGTTGCAGCACCGGTTCCCGCCATCCCTATTGATGCCGTCGGAAATCCACTCACACGGGTGCCGCGTTCCCACCTGACTGCTCAGAAGCGTATTGTCGGTGGCCGCGTTGTTGGCATCTTTCTGCATCCCTACCAAGTGAGCGTGCGCTGCAAGCTCGACGATAATGATTCCGTCTACCAACAGGTTTGTAGCGGCAGCATCATCTCTCCGACCATGATCGTCACGGCGGCTCACTGCGTTAACGGTAGGAAAGGGAAGAAATTTCATATCGTGGCGGGCACGAGTCTGCTACAGGGCAGCGATGGCGTTATCGTGCCCCTCAAGGAGTTCATCATGCACGAGCGGTACAATCCGAACACCGATGACAACGATATTGCACTCTTGATATTAGCCATGCCCCTGCCGCTAAACAACCTGACGATTGCAGCCATCGAACTGATGGAGGAAGTTGTGAGAGTTGGTGCCACGGCTACCGTCTCCGGCTGGGGCAGTAACGTGACAAAGGGAGCACAAGCGGACGTTCTGCACGAAGTCAGGGTACCGATCATCAGCAATGAGGCCTGCAACCACGACTACATGCCCATGTGGCTCATCACCGATGGCATGATGTGCGCGGGTCTGCAGGGTGTTGGCGGCAAAGATGCCTGCGACGGCGACTCGGGTGGTCCGCTGGTGGTCGACGGCAGGTTGGCTGGCATCGTTTCGTGGGGTATTGCGTGTGCGCACCCGAAGTATCTGGGTGTGTATACAAGGATCTCGTATTACTACCCATGGCTAATGGAGAACATCGCGAAGCACCTGTGATGGATTGCGAAAACGTGTGCACGTCACTGGTAAATTAAATGTAAAATTCAACATTTATGACAAAATAAAGTCGCAGCAAGAACCTTGAAAAGTTGTTGCTTTAGGTTGGTGAGCTGTTAACATTTCAAAATCGGTACCAATTCTAAAATATGTGTTTCAACAAGAGTTGATAGTGCACATCGAACTGCCATGACCTCCAACTGCGCTACTGGTTTTAGAAACACTTAAAGAAATGATAATGATTTCGCACACACACGCACGCACAGGTGCAGATACAAATCCAACCTTCAATGCAAGACCTTCAAGAAGTGAAGAAGTGGATCAAAGAGTAGATTAAACCACACAAAAACACCTCACGTACGAGTGTATTGAGTAGCATGAGCGCGGGTGGAACCGGTCGGCAGAGTGGTGGTGGGGTGTTGTGTGTGTGTGTGTGTGGTGCTTGGCGGGCGCTGAGTGAGCGGGGCTGTTCGTCTGAGTTGACGTTGTTGTTGCTTGAGATGGGTTGTGTGAAGAAAGGTAACTTTTTTCGAAGAATAGCGGCAAAGCCAAAAACATACACACACAAGTGTTTTTATCAGTATCAATAACAATAACAACGCCAATAACAATAGCAACAAAATAACGCTAGCGGTAAAAGAACAACAAATAAAACGGTCTCGGAGTAAAAAGCGTTAACATCTTGAAAGTTCAATGAGTTTTTCCCTTAGCAGTCGAAAAAACGTGAAATGGTTAAATAAGTAACCACGTTGGGTGTTGGGTGTTGGCTGTTGTTGTTGCTTTTGTTGTTGTTGTTGTTTGTGGAGGGTTGTTGTTATTGTTGTTTGTGGAGGGTTGTTGTTGTTGTGTTTAGGCAAAGATTTCCTATCTTTATAGTAACTCAAGAGCTCTGCAGAGAAGAAAAAGCTATGCATGGTTGAAGCCAGCAACGGAGGCATATGTTTCTAATGTGTGTGCGTGTGTGGTGTGTGGTGTGTGTGTGTGTGTGTGTGTGTGTGTGTGTCTACATGTGCGAGAGTGTATGCCATGCGTTTTTATTGCCAATATAACATTTAGCCAGAGGTAATAACGCGTATCAAAGAGTCGTAACATAACTTATGATACGCTTAACGCTTTTTCAATTTGCCGAACGCTTTCGGTCGACCACAATTTTATTTTTTTGCACTTTCGGCCACTTATCGCTATACAGCTAAACAGTGGTGTACCCCGTCGCCCTTCAACTCCCCTCCGCCCTGGTCCCTCAAGAGGTTTGAAGATTTTAAGATTTATAAGTGTTTGAAAGAAATTAAAAACTTATTACTAAAGCGATTTTAATGATAAGATAATTATATATTGCATACGCAGAAGGGAGTGCACAAGGGGTGCTGGAGAGGGGATGGGGGAAGGGGTGCAGGGCGGAGTGAAGCGTGGCGGTTTGACGGGTGGAGGAACTACCGCCGCTTTTTTAGTATTTCTTGAAGAACTTTACGTTGCAATTAAAAGATTTCTTGGTTGGTTTTGTCCCCTTGGCCGGACGCCCATGAGCTACAGATGAAGCACATTATATTCATTTCAAAAGAAGAAGAAGAAGAAGGAGAAGAAGGAGAAGAAGGAGAAGAAGAAGATTGAGACTTTCTCTCCACTTTATAGTGTAAAACATCTGGTTGTTACCATTTCGGGCGGCTTGAACCTCTCAACCTTCCTCTACAAACGCCCCTGCTAGAAGTCACGAGTATCTTGCATTATACTCTCAATAGATTTTCAAAGCGAGAAAATCATCTGCTCCAACTTCCTCCGTAGAACTTTATGTACTCGTAAGTTGTGAACTTAACTAAATTAAACACTCACGCAGCTCGCACTCAGCCGAATCCCGACAAAATCCCGCTTAAGCTTGATTGATCGTCTATTAAGTGATTGTCGGGCCGGCTTACATCATGCGTTGCGTTGATTACCAGCAGCACCGGAAGTCCGAATGTCAAACTTCATCCCTCAGACTCCACTTGTGCGGTAAAAAACAAACTTCGCCACCCTCGCACAACACGGAGGTGGACGGACGGACGAGCGCCTGTTGACTCCTGCTCGCTGCTCTCTTATCTCATTGTTTCCTTTTTATCCTTCTTATCCTTTAGTTGTTCATATAATAGCTTCTTTATCACGAAGCCCCCGCCACACCAAGCCCCCTCGTCCTCGCCTCCCCCCCCCCCTCCCTTGACAACAGTTCAGTCAATCAGTTCCGTCATCCGTGCTGGTGCCTCAATCGGCCCATCGTAGAAGTCCACACGGACTGAGTGGACCTCGGCGTGCCTTCGATGAAAAATCACCGCATTGACCGACGACTGCTTGTATTGTCAGATGTATCACAAGTTGTTATTGCCACCCCCACCCCTCCCAGCATCGCCGACCAGCTTGATGAGGGCTCTCGTTTCTTATTAGGGGCTTTTTATTGATAAAAAACAGTTAAGAGGAAAGTGTAACAAATTGATGATGATTAATTATTTCAACATGGTGACAGATTTTCTTGCTTTCTGTTTTCCATGTTTTCCGGGACTCGGGAAGGCAGAAGATTAAATAAATACGAAGGGAAACAAATACTGGACGGAGTTTTATTTGATTTTTTTCTAAATTTCTGGACTGATAAACATTCGAGCAATATATTTATCTTTTGTGAGACTTTTTTAATTGCTTTGAGAAGCGAGAACCCTCGTGCGACTTCCTAATTCGGTGTGAGATTCTTTAAGTTCATCTGAGATTCTTTGGGAATTTCTATTTAAAATGAGATTTTTTATTTGCTGAGAGATTTTATGTGATATTTTTTAATTATTGTGAGATTTTGTGATAGATTGCGTAATTATTGTGGGATTTCATGTGGGTTTTTTTTAATTATTGTAGGATTTTTTGTGAGATTTCACAATTACTGTGTGATTTCATGTGAGATTTTTTATCTACTAAGATTTTTCGTGACAGATTTTTAATTACTGTGAGATTTCATGCGAGATTTTTTCATTGATGTAAGATTTTAATGATGTGAGTAAACTCACATTTTTATTTATTTTTTATTATTCATTTTTATTTATTTAATTATTATGACATTTTGTGGGATTTTTAATCACTGTGAGCGGAATTATTTTGTGGGATTTTTTAATAACTGAGATTTCATGTGACACTTTTTAATTGCTGTGAGATTTTGTGTGAGAATCCCAAGAGGACATCAAATAACGTGAGATCGGGTAAGAAATGTGAAGTTTACAAGTCTTTTGAGTTCTAAGGCGGTTTTCACAGAATTACATCCAATTTGCATAAAATATTTAATTATTTTGAAGAACTAATAGAAGACTTTATGGACCGTATTATAGTTTCCCTTGTGAGCAGGTATCTTCGTCGGAATGCCACATCTGCTTACAAACGCCAATCCTAACATTACAACACCCTCGCATTGTCCACCGAGCAAGGCAGCCCTGTTGTCAACTCAGAGGCTGAAGAAAAATTATGCCCACTACGAGAGGACTTCAACTTCATTGCGAGGCTCGACACAGTTGAGTCATAAATTGTTCACACCCCACCGGGCGGGAAATTGTCATTCATGCCGCTGCCAGGATAAAAGGTCATCCTGTACAAATCGCATTATTGGCATTAAAATATCAAAGGGAAAATATTACAATGCTGGCTGCTCATCTCTGGTCGCCTCCCACGGGAACGGGTTCGTGGGACGCGAGCCACGACACTTGCGAGACTCGACTCGACGCTGGCAGCCTCCGCGTGCCACAAGCATTTTTAATAAATTTACCGCAATCAACCACCGAGCGGGTGAGGGTGGCGATGCGTTATGTGGGGCCGGGGAGATGGGTTCGACGGGGGTTCGAGAATTTAAAACTACAACGAAGCGGCGTTCGTGCTTGCAGTGAGGACACTGGAAGGCGTTGCGAAGGGGGCGTGAGGTGGGAAAGAACGCAGAGGTACAGATAGAAAATTCCGGCCCCCTTCTTAAAACACTGAGAAATTACCGTTCCGGTGGTTTGCTGCCCGCCAAACGGTCCCCCCGGAAGACGACGCTGCGTGAGCGGGAACATTTATTTTGCAAAGTAGAAAACGCAAAAAATGGAATTCAATAAATTGTCCTTATTACTGCAATGAAGCGGTAAAAATGCAATTTTATAACTTAAGCCAATTTGGCAGCTAAATTGAAGCAAGGACGCAAGGACGCAAGGACGAAAGGATCTCCACCACCGCCAGCAGCACCACCAGCACCAGCAGCACCAGCAACAGCAGCAGATAAATTATGAGCGGACGAATTGAAAAATAAAAAACAAGGAAACCAGCACGGAAAAAATGAAGGCAACTTGAAGGAATGGCCACCCGAAACCGATATCGGCCCACCGCTTCTTCCTCCCCCTCCTCCTCCTCCTCGCCCCATCACACAAACCCGTTTAGAGGTCCGTCCCGTCGAATCGGTCCACTCGGCTGGACAACAAAAGGGATGCACGTGCTGCCACCATCGCAGCTGATGTCGATGCCACTGAGCGTGTTGGTCAGCTGGTTGTTGTTGTTGTTGCTGTTGCTTGATTATTCCCGAGCACTCAGAGCTCTCTGCAACGCTTTGCAACGACCGCCGCCGCCGCCGCCGCTGAATGATAAATACATTCAACGTGGTCAGCATTTGGTCCAGATGGGCGCCAAGGCGAGCATCCGGAAAATCGAATCGAATAGAATGGAATCGAAGTGCACGGAACGCTTCCGGAATCGCATAAAATAAGCATAAAACAGAATTTATATAAAATGGACTTAAAAACGCGCGAACAGAGGCAAAAAACGGCATCCCACGGACACCGTATTGATATCCGTCGCTGGTGTTGGCCGCTTCGCCGTGGACTCTCGCTTCGGTTCGGTTCGGTTTGTTTTTCTCCGCTTTTTAATTTTGAAATCCACTCCTCGTGTGCTCTGCATACCGAATGAAGTGCCATCAATTGATGGCTGGAGCTGGAGTCGTAGCTGGTGCGCTGCCGCTGGATCGAACTATCGTGCGACCGCAGAGGACCGCAAATGAAATGCGATGTCGATGGTGAGGCCAGCGGGTGGCGGGGTTGTGAGATTGGTGGGAGGGGTAAGGCTTCCCCCGGGTGCCGTTACTTTTGAGCTACAAATGTTAAATTATTTTTCCGTGTTTTTTCGTGCCATTTTTTGACCTGCTTTCTCGGTGGCCACTCCACTGGCGGTAGTTGGCAGCCGGGTAGTTGACAGGCTACTGAGTGGCCTAGCTGTCTGGTTGGGTGGTTTGAGGGGGGGGGGGGGAAGTTTAAGGGTTGCTGGAGGGAAGGGGAAGGCCTCAGCAATCGTTTCATAGGCCAAAAATTGATATTGTCAATCCTCGTTCCTCGTTTTATTCATGGACTCGCATATTTTTCATAACGTGTCAGCAATTTGTAAAGCAACATTAGAATTTCCTTTAAAGTACCAACAAATGCATATAAATAAAAACAAATACATACATATGAGTGGCCCTAAATAGTAATAAACTATAGAAATGATGCGAGCGCATAAATTTATTCTCATTCTTTAGCCAACATCAGCATCCTACATCGCAAAGTTTCACTCCCACGTTGGCACACAAACACACGCGCACACACACACACACACGCAGACGCACACGTACACACACCCACACCCTATCCCTCCACCATTCCTATACAGACAAGGATATTCATTTCCATATCCAAAGCCAAATATAAAATACCACGAAATTGGCATCCTTTTGGGGTTTGACGATTACAGTTTATCATTTGCCACCCCGTTTATGACCACTTTAAGGACATTTTGATTGTCCGAATGTAGGAATTTCACGTCTCGCACAAACACACACTCACACACACACACACACACACACACACTCTCACACTCCCAGAGCCAAATTTGGAAAGAGTCAAATGCACGTTTCCTTAAATTTTTTTATGATTTCCTACAGCGAGTGTGGATTAACAGCGCGTTCGGTTCAGTTCGTCGCCGCAGCCTTGCCGAAGAGCAGGACGTACTGAACCGAACTCACTTGGCCGCAAAAAAGGATGGATGCCAGTATAAACCAAAAATATTCAAAAATACATTTACGGCATGTAAATGGCATAATTTTGCCATCGTATGCCACAAACAGCATCGTGTGAGCGCGGGAATTTGTTAGATTTTATTTCTGATTTTATGACTGACTGAGTGCGGCGAAAGTTTTTGTGGCAAGATTATGAAAAGGAAAATGGAGAATGCGAGGAAGGTGAAAAAGGATTATTCATTGACGCTACACTTCGGACCGAAATTGTGATAGTTTTGGGAATTCGTAAGTTTTATAGTTCTAACTTTTAGTTAATTTTTTTCATATGTGTGACTTTATATTTTGAAACTATAGTTCCGTGCTTTTAACAGTGATATAGTTGGAGAAGAAACGTTGACTAATTGAAACTAATTGACATTTTCATCCAATTCGAAGATCCTTCGAGAATTGGGTTCATTTACCCATCTTTTCCCTCCACAGACTCTGATTAGCGGTATTTTAAACGAGGATTTCATATTGAAGAATAAACTCGTAATATTTTCGGTCATACTGTGAAATATATACACCGATTTGCTCGGGCTTTCATGGGTGGATTCGCCCCACTTCGCAATGAAGGCATTTCGAACGGTTGCAGCTTCAAGTGTGGTTTTCCTATTAAAATCTGGCCATTTTATCAGCGTAAAAGTTCTTCCGGACGAAATCGGTGCCTCATTAAGTGATTAAAACCCCTTTCATGCGGCGGAGGGGTCGCGAGGGGGTCGGCGGGTCGTTGGCTTGGCGTGCCAAAGGAAAGCCTTTTAATTTACCAGATTGACATTTCATACTGGACTGTGAGTCTTTCTTTGCGTTTTGCTTCGGCAATATTTTTAATTTTCTAAATTTGTTCGCCTTTTTTGCGTTTTTGCTCTCCCCATCTTTGCCGCCGTATCTTTAATCTGTAAATCTTTTGAATTTGTTTCCATTTGATGTCAAAGTTGACTGTCAAGGGCAGGGATGACATTTCTCATTCCCCACTCAACCGTCAACTGAGCAGGGAAATCAGCTGGCAACACTGGCGTGAGCACGAAACGCCGCATGATGGGTGGTGGGTGGCGTTCCATCGGCTTGACCTTTAAATGCCTTCTTTTTCTGACTAATTTTCAAATTTCAATAAAATTCCCGTCCTGCCAATCTCGGCTTATCTAAAAATCTAAGCATAACAACAACAACAACAACAACAACACCGGCAACAACAACAATACCAGCAACAACAAACGTTTACTTGTTTGCACAAAAATGCCACAAAACGTTTCAAAGTAATTTTTCAACTCAACCCCCGCTTGTGGTGGGGAAAGGGATGCAAAAATACGCTCGTTTGAGGGTAAACTTTGACGATGTGAGTCGCCGCTAAAATGTTTTGATAAATTCTTATCTACGGATGACAACTTAATAGCGAGCGAACGCGACATACGACGCGTCGTCGGAATGTAACGGTGACTGTCGTCTGACGTTGCTTTCGCTGAGCGTTTCTGGGTTTGTTTTACTTATTAATGTTATTGAATTTCCGAAAACCGGAAGAAGTGTGTCGCCTTTTCGGTGGGTGACCTCCATGTTTAGAGACAGTGAGCGAGAGAGAAAGAGAAAGACAGAGAGAGAGGGAGAGCGGGAGGGGGAGAGAGAGCGGGAGGGAGAGAGAGAGAGAGTGCGAGAGTGGTAGAGAGGGCGGACAGACGGCCGCGTGGCTGGGTGGGCAGAAGTTATGGCAGGAATTCTGGTATTTTGTGGGGAACCCACTTCGTTGCAACGGACGCGAGTCGTTCTAATATTAAAAACAGGTGAAGAAATAAATTAGGATTCTCGGTTTTACGATTTTAAGAAAAGCATATTTTCGGCATGAATGCACTGAATAATTTCGCTCGTTCACTGTCTCTCTCTCTCGTTCACTGACTCTTTCACTCTCTCCCTTTCACTCTCTCCCTTTCACTCTTTATCTCTCTCTCTATTTTCCTCTCTCTGTCTCTGTCTCTCTCTTTCTCTCCACCCCTCTATATCCGTCTTTCCTTCTCCATCCGTCTCTCTCTCTCTCTCTCTCTCTATTTGTCACTCTCTCTTGCTGTCACTTTCTTACTGTAATTTTTTCCTTTCATGTCTTCGAAGCTTGTATTAGAGAGCGAAACCTGAAGTTTGTGTCAAAATTGAAGCTTCTGATATGCAATCCCTCTCCATTACTTCACTTCCCCCCTCCCAACAAGTGAATTCTAAAAATATCAGATGATACTGGATATCCAATAACAGCAATTCAACGAAAAACTAAATTAAGGCAAGAGAAAGCTGAAGAGAAGGAGAAAGCATAAAAGGGTTAAACGTATCACTTCTCAATTTTATTTTCTGCCCTTCGAATTGTAAGTGAGTTCCCTGTAATTGTAAGTGAGTTCATTCAGGGGTTTTAGTTATTCACGATTAGTTGGAACGGTTAAATTCTAAATCCCGAACTTTTTTAGAAATGAAATCAGGAAAATAATTTCAATTGAATTATTTAAAACACATAAAAAGAATTCCGAAATCCCGCGATTTCCTTCGGAAGTCGTGAAAATCCCGTGATTAAGAAACTCCCGTGATTGCGAAAATCCCGTGAGTGCGAAAATCCCGCGATTGCGAAAATCCCGTGATTGCGAAAATTCCATGATTGCAAAATCCCGTGATTGCGAAAATCCCATGATTGCGAAATTCCCTTAATTGCAGAAATCCTAACCCGCCCTAGATTCAACTCATTCACCGACTCCTTATCTTCATCCGCAGTGTAACTTAAACTCTGACCCACTTTTAATTAATGACATCAATTTGTCTCTCTCGCCCACTTCTGCGCTCATTACAAGTGTCGGAGGGCGAAATAGAAACGCACAATTAACAGAAGCCAAGACAGAAAAACACCAGACAATTTTGTCCACAAGGACGCAACAATAAAAACAACTGCTGAAACGGGATCGGGAACGGGAGCGGAAAGAAAAATCCCAGTTTCAGCAACGGGCTTCTGAGTGCCGTCACGTTTTTGACCCGCATTCGCAACCGTATTTCGCTGTCGCCTCTTTAGTCGTTTGTCAAAACGGTGATGAATGACGTGTTAACAAGATTTTATTTAATTCCTGTTGTGTTGGCTGGTGGTTGTTGTTGTGCCTTGTGGAGCGTAAAAAATTGCCTTTGACACTGACACTCCACGCATTCCGTACCACGACGACGACGCCTCACACTGGGCTGCGAACTTTCACCGGTTGCCTTCGACCCCTTGGCCTCCTCGCCGCCCTTCCCCAGGCGACTGGAGCTGGCTGGCGCTCAACAATTGATTAATCGTTGTTTTGTACGCGTCTAATTAAACGCGCACTTCGTGCAGTCATTTTGCCACAAAATGAGTTGCTGTGCTTCCGACTTCCTAGAATGGCGGTGAAGTGGGGGTGGCAGAGGTGGGAGTGGCGGAGGCGACGGTGGCAGATATCTTAAGAAAGACGCTCTCGCTCTCCACACTCAACTATGCAATTAAATAGCAATTTTATCTGTAGCGCTGGAAATTATGCGGTATTACTTAACTTTTATTGCTCCCGATTGAACTAGCAGGGCACGGCGCGGTCTTACCATCGGCACTGTGGAACAAACAGCTGTGGACCCGAATCCAGAGACCCCCGTTTGGCTTTACTGTTCGTCAGCTCTGCGCAATAAATTAGCATCAGGTGAGTGAAGCCCTTCGCTCAATTGAAATCCTCAAACGAGCTGAAAATCCGTTACTCCCGCCATGAACTTCCTCACCTTGAAAACTTCACATTCTCGAATGCAGTGACGAGAAGTAAGCAAGCCAAAGACGTGAATTCTGCGTGTTAGACTTTCAATTAAATCCGTGCATGATTTACTGTGAAAATGAACTTCCACATTAAAAGTTTCCAATGGAAGCGAAGCGAACAAGCAAACAATGAAATATGAACTCGTATAAAGGCGAGTGTTTTCAGCAGATTTCCGTTCTTATTTAGCAACGCAATTGCTCAGGCAACGCAGGCAACTCCAGCATTAACTAATTTGTAGAATGACGATTTATATTCAACAGTGCTGGCGGCCTCCTCCTCCTCCTTCCACAGGCCGTCAGCGGGTGTGCGGTTAACATAAAAGCGCGGAATGTCGTCCTTTCATGACATTAGAAGCATTAAAAACACACCGAGTTGAAAGGAAAAAGTCCTGCAACTACAACCTCGCGGAAAGGTCAACTTCGTGTACACAAAAGCCAAGACAAGGCTGGTGTCAGCAGCTAAATGCACCCTCGAGCATAAATTTTTCAATCAATTAGGTTTCTTTAAAGTTGTTAAGATTCTTCTTGCCTTCTTCATGTTTACTTTGTGTTTTTCTCCGCTTTTCACAGACTTTTTCTCCCCGAGGGTTGGGGACGCAACCCTCGGGCGGCCGGTAGTTTTGCGGCAACAGTTGTGAGGGGTAGGTGGACCCTGACTTTTTCCCTTTTTATGCTTTTATGATTTATGCGTTTTTTAATGCGGCCAAAGTAAGCGACATTTAATTATGGGAAGATTTAATGGAATTTTCGCATTATCGCTAAATTATTTGGAAAAGTTTTCAACGTGGAAAAGTAATCATATTTAACCGTTAAATTCTTGTCGAAATACTAACAGCTCGGCATAAAAGCTTTAAGCTTCTGTACATCTCTCGATTTCTACAGTATATCGATCTCTCCGTGTATCCCACGGAATGTTTAAAGGCCTGATTAGTGAGTTTTCGGCCGATTATGGCTTCGAAGGAAGGGTAAAGAGGGAGGCGATGCGAAAATACACGAAAATCAACTGTTAAAGCAGACAGTTGCATGGGGAAGCAATTTTAATGTGGGAATTTTGAAATTCACGCGGTTAATGGGATTTTTTCTTCTTCTTGCATCGATATAATTAATGAAATTTTTTTTGATAGCTTAATATTCTTGATTTACTCTATATTCCTGATAGCTTAAATACAATCATAGCGTCAAGATGCAACTGAAACTCTCATCTGTCAAAATTAAATGGGCTCTCATGGGAAATAAGAAAAATTACCCCTTCTCGTTTGACAGCTCTCATCACTTGCAGTTGCATCTTGGCGCTATGATTATGTTTAAGTTATGAGACTTACAATGGCACTTACAACAACTTTATTCTGCTCTGACCACAGTGACCACAACCTTTATTGCTTGAAGAGCTTCGGAGTGGGTCTGGTAGCTCCATATCGACAACGCAGCCCCGCTTCCTGAAATGTCATCATCATCATCAATATCATTTTCACAATCAGAAACATTTTCCACAATATCTTTGTTCTACTCTTCAATATCCTTAGCACAATATTTCACCTTAAAATTATTTAAATTTTAAAAACATAATTACGTTTCATCTACATACTTGCTAAATTACCGGATCAATAGCTTGCAGCAATGCAATTGTGTCCTCTATTGATACATCTGGTCGTTCACTGTTCCACGTTTCCTGAAGTTTGACCAAAGGTAATTCATCTTCCTCCTCAAATTCGTTTTCCTCCAAAATTTCTTGCCAACACTTGTTTATAACCGAAGACTTTAATTGATCCCATGCAGCATATAAATGGATAAAAGCGTCTCTCCACGTAATTGTTTTAATGGCATCCACTATTCCCTCACCTTTAGATATGATGGAACTAAGCAGACTTCTTCTGTAGTAAAGCTTGGTAAGTCTTAAAGCATTTTGGTCCATTGGCTGTATGAGTGGTGTTACATTAGGTGTCATGAACACAACAGAAATGGCATCATCATCGGTTTATCAACTCATCAGCCGGTGGATGTTTTATATTTTTAATTCTCAAGAATTATTAAATTTTTAGTACTCAAGAATTAAAATAATACAAAAGAATTTAATTAAATTTTTAATACTAAAGAATCGTTTAATCTGTAATAATTGTAATGCTTTACTACTCATCATAGATATGTGTGGGTTATTAACTCACCTCAGGAACAAATTGATGGAAACATTAGTTTTTAAAAATATCTATTGTCATCCAAGCATTTTTAGAGGTTCTATACAAGAGTGGACTATTGAAATTCTTAAGCGCTCGTGGCGATTTAGCTTTTCTTATTATTAAAGGAGTAAATTTATGTGATCCTGTTCCGTTGGTACATCCCAAGAACGTTATCCGTGGTTTTGCTAAATTTAAACCTGGTGCGTTTTTTTCTGAGAGTGAAACAAATGTCTTCTCAGCAATAAGTTTCCAATATAGTCACTTATTTAGAGCACATTCCATTCTCGGATATTCAGCATTTCTTAAAGTGCACTTGGTAATTTTTACCGGTCTTAAACTTTGGTTAACCATTGCTAATATTTGTGCTTTTTTATTTTTGATCGAGCAAATCGTAGACTTAGCGACAGCATATTTCATCCATAATGCTGTAACACTCATGCCATTGCTGATTTGTTCTAATATTTTGGATTTCTCGTACAAAGTCAAGCACTTCTTTTTATTTTTTGACATTTTTGCATCTTTCTTACACTGACTGAGAACAACTCAACAAGTTCACGTTAATTAGTTCATATATACGAGTAATCACAACAACGCGATTCTACTGTATTTTTCTTTTCAAGAAATTTAATAAAATAACAAGTAAAGGTGTTGTCTTCGGCCAGGCCGAAGTCTAAATACCCTACACCCGAGTAGCTAAGAAAATAATTTCTCCAGTTGGCAAGTTTTGTATGGGCGGACCTGCCCATTTTTGGCAAACAATTTGCGAATGTCTCTAGATACCCCGGGATAAAATAACGTATTAATATCTTGCACCGTTTATGAGATATTGACAACTTTTTTATGAGTCACGCCCATTTTTTGCAAAAAATTTCTTAATGGCGCTATATGTTCCGGAATAGAATTATGCCTCAGTACCTCATACGGTTTATGAGATATTCAACTTATAACATTTTTTTAAACGAGGTGGCTTTACACTCCTTATGTAAAGTAGGCGTGGCTGCTAACCGATCTCGCCCATTTTCAATCCTTAGCAGCCCTACATAACAAAGAATATTTGTGCCAATTTTCATCGCGATACCTCTTTTCGTTCTCCCGTAATCGTGATTTCAATAAATAGAGAGACAGACAGACGGACGGACAGGACTAAATCGATTCAGGAGGTAACTCTGAGCAAGAATATATACTTTTCTATATCTACCTCGTCTCCTTCTCTGCCATACAAACGGAAGAACAAAGTGAATATACCCTACTACCTTCGGGTGTAGGGTATACACATTTCAATTTCCACATTTCACATATTATTTTTCAAATAACATTTTAAACATAAAAAAATATTTTCGTTTCTAAAAAGGCATGGTAATAAAAAAATTGTAGCTGCACAATCTTTCTTTTCGAAATATTAAAACATGAGATAAAGATCCTTTTTAAGTTTATAACAAAACTAGAATTCCAATCCCGAAATTGCATTTTGTTTCGGAAAATATAAGGCAACTGTAAGACGAAGGGATCAACAAAACTTAATATCAATAAATAAGATACATTAAATAGTTTTCCAACCGTACCAAAATGTAAATGTCTTCTAAACTTGAAGTTAGTTGTTCATGAATTTAACTTAAAAAAGAATATTTTTATGGTAACTGTTGACTTGAAATAAATTATTGAATTCTGTAAAAATCCCATATAATTTCCAAGACACCACTTGTAGAAGCTCAAAAGGGTTGGTAACCCATATGAGCCAAAGGCAGATATGGCAACCACATTTGGCTGTCATCGCAGTACTGTGCGCCAAAATATCCAATTTCGGTGGATATTTGGCTTCTTGTTGGTCTGGACCCATATTTCGCTAAATGGGTACACGCAATCCCCATAAGTTATGTATTGATTTCGACACTTTGGGCCGAATTGGCTAATCAGCCCTTTAAGCTCACTCTGCAGTAAACCAGAGCCTAGTCTACAAAACGTTTAGCCTCGCCCTGCAAATGCTCTCAACTCTCCGTACAAAGGCTTTAAGTTCTCCATACGGAAGTTTCCGATAAGCCATCCTTTGTGAATAAAACTTGCAATGCTTTGATTTCCCCTTCTACGCAGTTTATTATGTTTCTTTTTAACAATTCGAAAAAAATTGAAAAATGTTATTCATGTATTGTATTCAAAAATTCAATTGCCTTCTTCGGGAAGGTCCAAATCATCAGCGATCTCAGGCTCGAAGCCGTACATATCATCCATATCATCATCCGTGTCGAAATAATCAATCTCTTCATCTGACCAATTGTAGTCCATCTCAAGTTGCATTCTGCGATCGTCGTCAAGGTCGTCCATCTCATCCACCACAGGTTCTACTGAGTAGGGTCCTGCAGCCTCCATCTCCTCCTCCTCCTCCTCCTCCTCCTCGTCAGTTGCCGAGTTGTTGTAATCTATTCCATCACTCACGTTATTCCGCACGTGACCAGCCGACGATGTCGTTGGGCTCGTGGTGTCGCTTTGCCCGCCTCCTTCTTCAGATGTTTGATACTTCGGCATAATATCGTGGATAATGTAATAATGTAGGATTGTTTCGATCGAACGCAATTCAATTTGATTTATTAAATTCAATTTAATGTCTCCTGTATTTAAAGAAATTCACAGAAAGATTCACACATTCAGTTTGTTTTTTGACATTGAAAATAATAAACTCTATTGAAGGAATACACACACGTCAGTTTTGAGCTACAGTAGGTGGTGTGCAATTGTCTGTTGTGTTCGTTGTCTGTTAATCCCAGTGGTGAAATGACGCCGTTAATCTCCAGCAATAATAAATGACGCTATTAATCTCCAGCAATAATTGGCAGCGTTGGAAAAACACTCGCACAACACCCACTGTAGTTCAAAACTGATGTGTGTGAATTTCTCCGAATACAGGAGGCTTTGAAATGGGATGTCAAATAACAAATTGAATTGCGTTCGATCGGGAAATTTTTGCATTATTATAGAGAAAATTATGCCGAAGACTGATATATCTGGAGAAGAAGGCTGGCAAAGCGAGACCACTTGCCCAATAAGAGCGTCGTCTGGAGGTGTCGTCCGAAACAAGGTGAGTGACGGGATGGATCCGGCTGGAGAGGAGGAGGGGGAGCAGTTGACTTTGATACCCGAATCAGTAGAAGATGTACTGGACGACATAGAGGAGCTTGCTGCCGCTGGCCACGAGTGGTCCGATGCAGAGATGGACTATTTCAACATGGGCTTGGCCGATGTTATGAACTACGAGAATCAGATTCAGGAGATGAATGAAGCCATCCGCCTTTTGCAAGAGGAACATTAAATTTTGAATACTTTTCAAGTTTTCTTTGAATTGTAAAATGTGAAATAAACTGTGAAGAACTGGAACTCAAAGCATTGCGAATTTGTGCACAAAGGCTGTGGCATCGGATGCTGCTTCCCGTTTCGTTGCCCACGCCAGTGGCGCGGATAGCCTTTCAAAGGGTTACTCTCGCCGCAGCGACATCTCGCTTCAGCGACTGTCCGTGCTTAACGGTTAATTGTTGTTGGTGTTGTGCTTTGTACTCAGCAGCCAAGAACTGTGCTGCGTGCAGTCTGCGCGCTCCGCAACGTAGTACCGTTGCCATCCCGTACGGCTGACCGAGCCAACGTCGTCATCTTCGAGTGGGGGGAGCCGTCTGGTGCTCTGCAATTTCTGACAACTTTGCAATTACGCGCCGGGTTGAGTGTGTCCTGCGAGATCTATGCGGTGGCGGCAGCTCTTCCTTCCTCCACCGTCTTGACGAAGTCTACGGCTGCTGCTGCTGCAGCTTACGGTTTTTCTAATCTCTTCCACTGCGCGTCGGCAGCGCCCTCATTGTCACGAGCGCGGAAGATTTCGTTCCGGTTGACTTGAGTTTGTTTTGGGAAAATTGAAAATTTCCTGAATATTAAATGAAACAACCTTCTGGTAGTCGCTGCACTCGCCCTGTTCCGGCATATTTATGAGTTGTAAAATTTTATGTTATCCGTAAATTCGTTTTATGTTGTTTTGTTGTCTTCGTGTTGTGTTATTGCGAATTCAGTGTAATGTTTGCTCCGCTTGCCATTTTGGCAATGGAGAACGCGAATATGTAAGAGTGAATTCTACACTCATAATTTTTTATTAATAAATATTTTATGAGAAGGCAGAAAAAAACACGTGCAAAAATTAATTCCAGCATGGCATTGAAAAGCAGCCCAAAAGTATGCAATGACTTCAGCTGTTCGTGTCAACAGTCGAGCAAAAAGCATTGCATACCTTTGTGGGTATCGGAGAAGCAACCAGCTGCCTTTGCCTGCAGTGTTGCCGTGCGGAACCTCTAAGCTATTCAAATATTTTCCGTTGAGTGGCCCAAAATAGCACTTTTAGAGACATCGCAGCAAAATTAAGTGAATAAAACGTAAAGAAGTCGAGGAAAGTTTTGCGGGAAAATCTTTTCACGGCTACAACGGGTGAGTTCTTTGTAATTCGGAATATTTTCATAATTTTTGTAGTTTCTTAATAACAATAATTTAAAGAGCTTTACTTTGAATTGCAATGATCTAGCTAAAACCATTCAAAACTAGTTTTCACTCAAATCGCAACACAAGAAACATAGTCACTTCAAAGTTGGAGGAAAACTTTGCTAATTAGGGAAACTTTTAGTTTGCCAACCTCTTATTTCCGTCTAGCAGTTGATGAAACGATGCTGAAGCCAGTTACGATAAAAACAGCCAACAATGCAACCACAAAAATAATGACTGCTTAATCAACATTTTCGATGGACGTCAACATCAACATTTTCGCAAGCCGTCGACAGTGAAAAAGATGAACAGAATCTCAGTCAGTCTCCGTTTTGACTGAAGCTCTTGCAACTTAACGGACATCGGGAAGCCTTTCGTTAGGATTTTCCAAAAGAAATTTCTGCTTTAATTTCTTGCATAAATCAGCCTGCAGAACTTTTGCTTTTTACCTCGAAATCAATTAAGCTGTTTTATAGTCTTGAGTTTTTATTTCTCGCTCTTTTGGGCGGTCATTAAATTGCGTTGGAACACCCTTCTCACTACCTTTTTCACCTACTCACCTGCCATTTCTGCAACATGGCGGCGGTCGCGGTGGTCGCGGCGGTCGCGGCGGTCGCGGCTGGCGCGGCTGGCGCTGGCGTTGGCTGCACTTTGTGCGCTTTTACTTTTGGCAACTTCTTCGGCTAATTAAAAAGTTTATTTGCGGCTTTAACTCGGTCTCGTTTTGCCGCTGTTGCTTTCTTCACTTCTGGACCGATGGGCGGCGCAGAAGTCTCATAACTTGGCGGGGCAGCCGCATTCACGGTGTTCAATAATGCGTACAATTTTAGAATCAGCGTCTGGCCGAATCGGAATCAAAATTGGAGGGAAAACAAAAACGTGAACGTGGTCGAAAAATTCAAAAACAAACTTTTGGCTCGCTTGACTCGATGTTTGGCTTTCATAAGGTGGTTGGTTGCATATAAATAAACATGAAGAACAAGCGAAATAAATAAAAATACTTAATGCGAATCCGAAAGCAACGCCCACGCGTCCATTATGAGTGAAGCAGCTCTTTCTTCCAATTTTATGGCTTCATTTGCAAAGTTATAAAACTGGAGAAAAAAGTAGGCAGGTAGGTGGGTAGGTCGGGTAGTAGAAAAAGTAGGAAAAAGTGGCCATTTGCATAATTATTTTAATTGCCTGCTTGGCTCGGCCGGCAGCAACGCATGTTGACGACGGATACTCAGCAGTGGCAGGAGGAGTTGGTTGGTTTTCTTAACAGCTCTGAGTTGCACGTATCGAAGGCAACAGCAACACCAACCAAAGCCAAAGCAACTACAACAACAACAACAACAACAGCAACAGTAACAACAGCTGACCAACAGTCAAGTTTTATCTATTAGGAGCTGGTGAAGCATGCAACACATGCTTGTAATGAGCTTCCGAAGAGATAAAAAATTAAAAACCAACAGCAACTTTTTGCCTCCTCATTTAGACTCTCCGAATACCGAAAAGCGTAAAGCAAACAATGAAAAAGTACCGCTTTTTAGCTACTGTGTAGCAAGCTTGCAACACCTTTTAACCCTAAAATGCAACCGTGGTACTCGGCAATTTTAACATAATTTTACACTCATCGTCTGGCGTTTAAAGTTGGGCGCCAGCAATTGACACAAGTCAGGTGTGCGCCGTACATTTTTCCTTCTTTTCCTAACACTAAAAACAAAGCAAAAAAATATAGAAAACCAAGCAAGTTTGTTGGATATCCATTCATGGCGGGAAAGTTTAAAGCAGAAGTGGAAACATGCTGAAGTAGCTGTACAGCAAGGTAGCGTTAGCAGCAACAATGGCTACTGCAATTGCATGGAGTTGCACGTGTCAAATTGGTGACCTCGGCGCTCTTGCGGCTCGCAGTGGTACAGCTTAAGGTAAAATTAGGGCACGATTAACCGACGTAGGTGGAAAAGGTAAAAAACAACAGATAAGCTTTGGAGTACCAGAAAAATTCGTCAAAAATTGTTCAGCTGATACAACGGGCAGTAGCGAATTTTAGCTCGCCACTCAACGTTGTGAGTGGAATGAGGAGTTGTAAATGATTTCTTTTTATATGCAGGTTTTCTTTTAACTTTTCAGTCTTGCCGGCTGAATGTTAGATGAACAATTCTCGATTTTTAAAGTATTTCAGTAGATGTAAACATCTCGTTCATGGTCGTTAGTTGCAGAGGGTTCAGGTGGGGCAGGAAAAAAGTGTTCGTCGCAAATCAGGGAAAATATCATGAATATTAACGAAAAAGTTATTTTCAGCGTTTACACTGGAAATGACAATGACAACGAGCAACTTGACAGTTATTATTGACGGGAAGCTATATTAATTTTCTGAAATCCATGAGAGGCATGAAAGTCAATGATAAAATGTATTTTTAAACAATTTCGAGCAGCCGAGTGAGCGAGAGGATCTGGCTGTCTGAACACACGTTTCACACGTATGAGCGACATGCGACAACTTCCATTAGTGAATGATGCGACAACGCGTGTGATTGACATGTAATGACAAGCGATTTTTCCCGACTAATTGTGTCGTCAAACATTATTTTGACACTTTCGCCAAAGACGATAAAGTGGAAGGCGAACTACTTAGCATGGGTGTGAAAGTATTTTGGGTGGAAAGCTGGCGAGGAGGACGAGCTGTGTTTTGTCAATCGCCAGATGGACGATATGCCATCAGCACGATGGTTTCCTTGTTGTAAAATACCGTTGAACGACATGCAAACATCTCTGAAACAGATTTCAGCTCAGTTTGCTTTATTTTGTGTGGTTTGAAATTGTTCGAATTTCTATAGATTCTTTGAAAACTTGAAGAATTTTATGAAAACCATTATCTTCCCCCCGCTAAACCGGCGCCATTTATTCAAGTCCCTCATTCAAGTTTGACTCTGTGAGTCCCGCAGTGTGACAACTCCTGATGGTACACAAAATCCTGCAGATTTGCAAGACTTCCACGAATTCGATCCATTTTTAATCAACGGAATGGAACCAAACATTTATTGATTGCTGATTAACATGCAAGAAGAGGGTTCGGTTTGCCTGCTATTCGAAAAGAAAGGACCAAAAAACTTGCAAGCTCAGACGATTCGGAAACAGGAAGTCGGGAAATAAAACTAAAACAAAAGCGTATGAAAAACTTCACTAACTAAGTGGAAAAATACATTTAAGCTTAAGAACGGCAACGAGGACAACATGAATGATATGTCACGCGGGTGTTGCCATCACCAGACGAGACCAGGATGGCACCATCATGCGGAATTGAAGGAGCCAAATTCACAGTCTGTGACGGACGTGTTGAAATGATTGATGATTGCAAGGAATTGCCGGATTTTTGCGCAACTAATGTTCGCTAGAAAGAAAAGGCGACCAATAACAACAGCAACAACAGCAACAACAACAACAGCAACAACTGTGTCTCAAAGGAGCGCCATGATTTCACATTTGCTGCCGAAGAATGTGGCCGAGCGACCGGAATCGCTATTGACAGCCAGGATGCAAGGATGGAAATGCATGAGTCATTTGCGTCTAATTAAACGGGGAAAATGACGACAACAAAAACAGTAAAGCAACAACGACTGTAACTACACTAACATCAGAAATATAAGCCAACTCGTAATAACAGCGATTTTCCGAGTCAGTTCTTCTGGCAACATTTGGCGAATTTGGTAAATGAAAATTTTCCTCTTTGCTTTCACTGCTTCAAACAGGCTGCAAGTCCTGTTTTCAGCTTTTCCATGCGTCGTCCTTGCAGGCATCTGTATGTGACTCGGTGTTGCCACTGGTAGAACGGTGCTCTGTGTCGTTTTCCGATTATTTTCTGCTTTATATTTGTATTTATTTTACAAAAATCTTTAGCAATCAAATAATTTTACTTTGTTGGGTTCAATTTACACCGTGAGTTCGCATTTGGTTCGGTATGCTTCAGCTAACAGCAACAGAAACGTTTCAAGTATTCCTTCTCCACTTCAAACGTCCCCAACCCCACCACCCTCCCCACACTCCCCTTCTTCACCCCAATCACCGAAGAACATCCATCCACTTGTCATGGTCATCGTGCGTTGATTCTTCTTTTTTTTATTAAAGCTTTTGTAGATTTATTGGTTGCTGTTGTTATTGCAGTTGTTGCTGTTGTACCTGTTGTTGTTGGTGTTGTCGTCATTTTAAATGCTGTTTTAATTGTTGGTTTTGACTTGCTTAAGCGAATTATTAACAATCGATTGATTTCGAAGCATTTTACTGCTAATCCGAAGCATGCAGATAATTTTGAAGAAATTCAAATTAATTTTGGCCCTCTTTTTGATGTTTATTGTGAAGTTGTGAGGAGCGCGTTGTGGAAACAATTGAACTCACAACGAGAACGTTGAAATTCCTGATTCTGTACTAAGAATTTCGTAAGCTCTTTCTGCAGAAGTAATTCGATTTCCATAAGTTTTGAGAAGAAAACCAGTAGTTGAAATGATTTCAATTTAATCGGACAGCAAGCATTCGTTTGTCCTGAAATTCTCCTAACCGGTGAGTGGAGAATGGAGGGAATTTCCCACAAATTCCTCAGGCACCTGTTTCATTTTAATGAGCAGCCAACTTGGACGACAGTCGCGTCGCGTCGCGTCGCGTCGCGTCGACTTGTCACGTGAGAATCCGCGCTAAATATGCGTCTCAACAGCGTAAAATGCATTTTATGCAAATTAATATCGTTGCTCCAGCGGAAAACTGGAAATGGAATTATTCACGGGCAGCGCTGAGCAAATATATGGCTGGCATATCGTTGCATGACGCAGATAAAGATCGGTAGGCCGCGCTGTGACAAACATCGTCGTTCTTAGGGGAAAATTAAGCGCTCGAGGGGCTTCGAAACGTCTTGCAGGTTGTGTGAAAAGTCGGTCGCAGTGGCGACGACGATGATGATGATGATGTCCAGGGGTGACTTTTAGCGGGAGCTTCTAGTTGAAGCAGGATCGCGGCGAAGGTCAGTCAACTGCAGGTTGATAATTAGTAAACCTCGTGGGTTTTGGAATCCTACAAAAAGGTGGGAAATTCTTCAAACGTGGGAAGTGTATTTTCAGAAGCTTCTTTCTTCACATTTCTTCACATTTCTTCTCATTTGCTTCTATTGATCGCAGATTAAGCCGAATTATCTGGAGCTTAAGCCGCATTAGAAAGCTAGAGTGCATTAGAATGAAAGTATAAATCTTGGTAACTAAAATTAATCCCTTCCGCAGCGTTTCATTCATCGCATTTAACGAAAAGCATGAAGCGACTTCAACCTTCAGCATTTCTCAGTTTGACTTCGGAAAAACAGAAGACCGCCGAAAGTAAAAAGAAGCCATGAACTTCACTCGACCCACGAATCAGAAGGATTTGAAGTCGTTAACAGCAGATTAATTGGAGTTTTCTTCGTCTTCTCCGAAGGCCGGCCACTGTGTGGTGGCTGCCAAATGCGTCACAACTCAGTGAGCGCAAGCGGCCAGCTGCTGCGGCCGTCTTGCGTTTTAGAAGTACTCGTATTTTAATTGTAATTCGTAATTGTAGTTCTTCTGTTGCGCGACGTGACGAGGAGTTGCAGGAGTTAGACGCGGTGGAAAAAGTGCCGCATCGCAAAACTAAGGCAGCCGCGCGGCACCTTGATTGCCGACAACGTAAGCCTTCGAACAAAAAGTCGCCAACCGCGCCGCTCGCTTACACACCACAAAGCGGACGATGGGGCGCTTAACGCAACGCATTGCTAGTCGCTGCTCACACCGTGCAACACGTGTGGTGAGCAGCCGTCTAAGAAGTGGCCGCCGCGCCGCAACGGCCGAGTTTCCCATGTCACTAAATCATGGCCGGAGTGTGCATCCTCCGCGAGCAGGTACATCAATTGGCGCGATTGCCTGCGTGATGTGGCTCGACACAATAAAAATGAAAAATTGCTGTTTGCGAGGCGTGCATTGAGTCCCGTATGGGTGGCACTTCGTGGCGGATGGACGGACGCGCGGACGGAGGGACGGAGTGCGCATCGCCGACTCAAGCAGGCTGGAAGAATGTGATACAATTAATTTGATTTGCTTTTGATGGATTCGTTCCACGGCGCGCCGAGTATGATGATCGTGTTTATATTGAAGAAAAATTGAGCACCTTCAAAACCCGAGAAGACGAGGAAAAACAGATGATTGAGTCGCTGCCCCCTCGCTGTCGCTGGCCTTCTCGATGCGATTGTTCTGGCTCATTTTTTATTTTTGTTCTTCTTAGAAGACGCGCATCCTTCATCCTTCATATGCTGCTGCTGCTGCTGCTGCTGCTGCAACCTTCGCATCCCTTCGGCTGAGTGTCATCCGTTTGAGTTGGCAATAGAAAGCCATTTATAGGCCGCATTATGCAACAATAACGACGACGACAACAACAACACAATGACAACAACTGTTGTTTATGATGCAACATCACACACACAATACATCCTGTGAATGATGTTGCATCATAAAAACGCATGACGCTGCAAAGGACGCTGCAAAGGACGCTGCATCCTTACGCAAGGAGATTTCAAGGGTTTTGTGAGATTTTCGAAATGTGCGCACGGTGTTCACGCATTCCAGGAAATAAAACGCGCACAAATCCCGTCCTGATTCTTGCCAGCCGCGTCGCCATTCGTCCTTTGCAAACATTGAGGGGAAACACAACGGAATCGCAATCTAGTGTGAGTTTCTAAAGTTTTCGAAATCGGTGTCTGCTCTTCGAACAATAAAAGATGTTTGTTTCAAAAACGAAAATATTGCGGGCTATGAAAATCCTTTGCCTGCGCGAAGGACATGAAGGCGATGACGGGATGACGGTGCGCTAACATTACGAAACTGCAGTAAAATGGTAAACCATATTGGGTTTGAGATGGAAGATGTTGTCTATTAGACTTTTATATGCCTCATAGAGTGGGCTAAATTGTGCTGCTTTAAAATAGGGACCTCTTTTGTAAGCCTTTGAAGGGTTTTCTCAAGCCATTGGTGTCACGCGAGGACGGGGGCTAAAGAAACGGGTTGGATTGGCTTGAGGAACCACGAAACATGCAGTAATATAGCCCATTATAAGTAATATAACCCATTGCAATAATATAACCCATTACATTGCAGTTAGAGCACGATATATCAAGCTATTTAACACAAAAGGCTTGAGGAATAGGAAAGACTGAGCTGAGGAGTACAAGTAATGAAATATGTATGTTCAAAACTGTCAGTCGATCGGTGAGTTAACGCAACGAGACTATTTTGCCGATATTTACGGGGTTTGTGAAGTCAGCTCAAAGAAAACTGGAGCTATCATTCGACAGAATTTTCCGTTTAACCGAAAAGAGTTCGAGGAGAACTTCAAATGTCACTGAAATAATAATGACAGCACTTTTTCAACACCTCGTATATTGAAATGTTGCCGAAGACAATATAAATTTTGCACTTCTGTGGAACCAAAGGGACCACAAAAGCAATCAAAACAAACTCCTAATCGACAGGAAAAATAAAAAAGCTAGAAATAACACTGCACTTGTATATTCAAAGGATAACGAAATTTACGGCACCACAGAATGACGCACTGATTGACTTAAGCGAAAATAAGAGACACGGAGACAATGGCAGGGCCGAACAAACACCAGAGCCATGGTGAGGAACCCGTGCGAAGAGCACCCAAACAACGCATTGATAGCCTGACAAAGGGACACTTGAAAGGCACACAAAATGCGAAAACAATTAGAGGGACACGCAGCTGGAGAGAAAGGACCTCGAACTACTCGAAGCCACTTGTTGTCACAAAAAGATTTTCGTCTTCGGAAAAAACGCACTGAAGTGGCAAAATCAAGTGTCGCCCTACGAACGGAGGACGAAAGGAAATCAAATCAAATCAAATCATCAAAGCACATCAAGTGGAGTGTCAGGACAACTGACTGCATGTGACAAGAGGACAACACTCGACGAGGCGGAACATCGTCATGTTCCAATGTGAGGAGGGAGAGAAGGATTTAAGAGCCGTTCGTCCCTCGGACGAGAGGAGAGGCTCAAAAAGTCATCCGGACGGGCCACAGCAAAATCTTATAATAACAGTGACGTTCGAGGAGAATTCAAGTACCTGTTCGCTCCATAAGGTAGAGGGCAGGAACAACAACAACAACAGCAACAGCAACAACAACATGGACTTGTCATGTTCGCCGAGAGTATTTATTGTTTTTTTTTCTGAATTAGGCGGCAAAATCTGAAAGAAGAAAAGAAAATACAATATAACAACAAGTAGCGAGCATCGCCCGCGCCTAAAGAATGCGATCGCCACCAGATTAATGATTTCTGAGGCTGGTGCAGCCACACGAACTCACCGACCGTCACCAGCAGAAGTCAATCGCACTCATGTCGAATCGATAAATGACACAATTTCCGAGTGTCCCTCCGGACCTGCAGTAATGCGTGCAAAGATCTCACACAAAACCAGATAATCGGCCAGGACTCACCCTCGAGTCTGTTGTGCTCAATTATGTTTTGTCATTTCTTGTGTGCCGAGTCGCTTTTCTCTCGGGCTTTCCTTTGTTCTCGGCTCTCCATGCGACCCAGTGTCCCAAAATGACTTTTGGACACTAATGACAGGGCCGACCGTGTCATGTGAAGTCAGAGGGCGATGTGATTTCCAACAGGACCCTATAATTTTCGAGTGGAACGATGATCTTTGCTATTCCAACTGCAGCGAATTCGTATGGCTTTGGAAATTGGTGAGACACTCGTATGTAATGACGAATCCGTCTCGTATATGGGAATCTTTTGTTTGAAGATGCGTTTCGTACGATCTCCTCCGGGTCCATTGATGTTGTTAATGACTGTCATTAAATTTTGGTGTTCTTCAAAAGTTTCATTTTCTCTACTTTTCAATTTGATGTCGTTTAGAAGGACAAAAGTATAGACAGGTGCATTCAACCTGATCGGGGAAGTGAATTCGAGAAGTGATCGTTTCTTCTTCTCATCGTTAGCCGTGATGATTGAGTATTCTAATGATTTTTTTACGCGCCTGAGCGAAACTTGGCTGTGAATTCATTGGATTCTAGTAGAAGTACCTTGAAATCATTTATCAATTCGGATGGAATGGGGTACGAGAGCACCGATTTTTCAAAAACCGATTCTCTAACCTACATCGTTTCTCCCCGTTACTTCCTTCTCTCTTCGTACGAACATCGTTAATGTTGTTACAACAACTGTAAGTCATAAGTCGCCGTATCTTGTAGCATTTTTTAAAGTAATTTAATATTGAATTTAGTCAAATCCTTTAATTCGCTAAACTTTCTGCCAAATAAATTCATATTCTCCGAGCTTTAAGTAGATGAAAGACGGAAGAGCTCTCGTGTTTTCCGCATCCGAATGCGAAAGCAGCTTCTCTGCCCCTTCAGGTTTTTAATAAAAGCTGCCTGTTCCACTTTCCGACACCGCATTTCATGTTTTCAAAGCAAAGGGTGCGCGAATTTCCTTTGTCTGTCGTGAAGCTTGTCGTCCTTTTCGTAGTCCTTGCCGTCGTCCATTCACGTGAATATTGAAGAGGTCGTTTTGCTCCTTTGAAATGTTTTATTCGTTCTTTTATGCAGAAAATGTTAATTATATGCTAGCCGTGCTTACTTTCTGTTGGCCACGGCTGTTGCTGTGTACGCAGGGTTGCCAGAAAATCTGCGTGGAGAAAACCGTGGGATGATTTCTAACAAAACACACCAACTGATTACATTTACATGGATCTTTATAACAAGGAAGCGGGCTGAATTATTTGTGTGTTTCCATTCTTAACAACGAAGTTTTTCGCTATTTCGGAATCCTCATAACATTTCGATGTTGCAAAAGCTACCTTGCCACAGGATGAGGCGGTATTTTGCACTATTTTACTTGAAACTGCGGCAAAGATTGTTACCGAAAGCAAGAAAGTTGCTTAGACTGCGATTACGGCTCTGTAAATATTCACATATTCGCTCTAATGCATTTTTCCCCAACCTAAACCAGCCACAATTTCTGCCGACACATTTTCGGCGGGATTTCGGAATTGCAACCCTCACCATGCACTCGTATATGCATTCTGTCAGTGAGAATAAACAGGAGTGCACGTGTGTGTGTGTGTGTGTGTGTGTGTGTGTGTGTGTGTGTGTGTGTGTGTTGATACTTCCTTCATTCAAGTATGATTTACAAAACGCGACCTTTATTTTTAGTTGGGTTCTTTTTTCAGCCTCCCTTCTAGAGTGGGGATTTCGCCGCTTGAAAGCCGCTCTTGGCGGTGAGCCACTTGAACTCCATATGAATGGGACAGCGTATGCATCATATGCACCCGAGTCTCCTGTGCTGTGCGTTTTGTGCGAGAAACAAAAGGTCGTCGGTCCTCTTGATTGCTTTAATGTGGGGAAACTTCGGTTTAAACACGGTGTATTTTGTCAAATAAATAAATAAATACTGAATATTTTAAATACCAGCTTTTTCAGAAATCGTTGCAAAACTCATGAACAAGGAGTCGATAAAGATGTGAGACAAGAAGACGCAAGAATGGAATAACAAGAAGAAAAAAGATCTCTAAAAAATGCTTCACTAAACGCACTAAAAATGGCGTCCCGCTTAATATTTCCTGGCATTTATAATCATTTTGCGTATTTAAATGCCCGTTTGATTTGACTGACGGATTGACGGAGTACTTGAGATGTCACACGAACGTCGTCATTCGTCGTTCGAAAGGAAACCCGCCTCGTCGTCGTCGAGTGTCATTGAGAATTTCCGTCAACCCTTGAGTGCGATGAAGTCTCTTTATTCAGTTCGGTTGAGTTTAAAACATGCGACTCGCCGATTAGCTGTCGCATATGTATGTGAAGGACAGGCTAAGGATATTTACGAGCACACACACACACAGGCGCACGCATTCGCATTTGTGTGAGTGTAAATGTGAAGCGGTGAATGCAATCACATCGCAAATACCGCATCGAATTATAAGTACTTCAGGGGCTGGTCCTGAAATCAGCGGCTGAATTCGGGGTGTGGACTTATTAATAATGTCCTCAACAAGTCCTTGCGAGCGGCTTACAATGATGTTGCTGTTGTTGCGGTTGCTTCCCACTGCATGGCACGCTATTTCGCTTGTAATGCTCGCTCATTATATTTTGCATAATGAATGTTGTCATTGAAATCGTGAACAATACGAAAGTAGCAGCAACAGCAACAGCAACAACAACGACAACAGCAGCAACAACAACAGCAGCAACAACAACAGCAGCAACAACAACAACAGCAACAACAACAACGACGTTAAAACAACCCCGCAAATAATGATCAACATGCCGAACGGGGTGAATTTAATGTGGCGTCTCGTTTACACCAACGTGGTGATGGGTGATGCGATATCCTGTTTCTTCAGGAATATGCATCATATTTCCACAGGAACAACAACAACAACAACAACAACAACAGCAGCAGTGATTGCGAGCATGGCAAGGCGTGTAATTTATGTCAGCCTCACGAATGAGTCCTCATGTCAAATGACGATGATGACAACGCTGTTGATGATGATGAGGATTCCGCTCAAATACTTAACATCAAAATTAATATGCGAACTCAGCGAAGCATCGCGAACAGCAGCAGCAGCAGCGGCAGCGGCAGCAGCAGCAGTTTTAAGCTTTCTACAGATTTAGAGTGCATATATATGTATGTACGGATTACATGAATGCCAAGAAGAGAAGAACAAGGAAATAATGAAAAGGGACCTCTTGCAACCCCTTGACTGACAGAAGGGTTCATTCATTCGTGCCGCGCCGATCCGCGCCGCGCCGCGCCGCCGCTTGATGTGCCGCCGATTTATTTAAATTGAAATGGACAGAAGTATGTCATTAGCTCGTATATATCTGGGTACAGCGGCGACTGTGCGAATGTGTAGATGTCTGAATACATACATGTTGGAGTGCGTGTGCGTGTGTGTGTGTGTGGACACTTATGAATAATGCAGGAATTCAAGGATATGCGCTGGTTTCTTGATCCGCACTCAAGTATTTCCGAAGCTATTTTTGATTTTAATAACAACTCGATCGTAGAAAAGAGTGAGTTAGCGGCAGAGTGTGAGAAGTGCGGGCTTAAAGTTAAACTACAACCGCAATATCAGTTGGGATTCGGGAAACTCTTATTTGGACGGAAACTTTTCCGTCTTTAAATTGTGAAAATCTGACTGTAAAACAGAATCAGAAATAAGAGTCGTAAAAGCACCAAATCAAGTGATTTAAGAACGTGAATCTTTGAGTTCGAAGATTACTTATTTAAGATATTTAAAGAAATCACAAGATTATTAACTATTAACGCGGTAAAATCACCAAATTTCGTTAAACAATGAAAAACCAAATTACGTGGAACGAAATATTAATTCGCCCTATCGAAATCTATTTCGAGGCCATGCCAACAGTTGATCAATTGTTTCAGACGTACAAGGCCGCCTTGCTATGAAGTGGAGTTTGTAAATTTCAACGCAAGTTACTGGAACAGCGATTCTATTAGAGCTTCCATATGGAGACCACGAGCGTCTGTGGCTTCGAAAATCACTGCATCATCTCCAGTGTTCGGGAAGCACGGCTGGAAAAGGGTTCTGGTCATTATAGAACTTCTGACAGCCGCGTCGTGAGTGGATATGATATATTTTAATTTTCATAACTACGGAATTTCACATCAATTTGAGCGCAACAAAAGAGCAGAACCGAGTGGCAGTGGAAACACGAAATCTCTGAGAACTGAAAATGTGTCTACAAGTTAATGGCCGTGCGATGAGTGCGCAATTTCCAGCCAGATTCGAACGCAGTAATTTGAAAATTGACGTCTGCAAAGGAAATCTAATCGAAATATTATTAATCAAAAGTCTCAAAACTCAATATGACGGCAGCCGAAAATTGTCTACCTCCAGCCGGGGCAAGTCATTTGGCGCATGTGAAACGGCGAGTCTCGATACGGGGAAAACCTTCTGCTGACGCCACTTGCTTTGTCATTTGACCGGTCGTGGTGGCTTCGCTCCTCCCCCTCCCCCTACCCCTCCCAACGGCTGCGGCTCATGTGGAAACGCGCGCGCCACAGGTGGCGCTGCCGATCTCGGTCGCAGCCTCGAACAGCAAGGTTTCCACGGAAATGCGTAGACCTTTCCTTGCGGCAACAGCAGCCGAACGCGCCGACAAAGAAAGCAGCCAACCTGTAATTAAGCAGATCATGCCGATCGTGGCGTTGAGATTCCGGGCATGATGGGGCACAAACGCGTACGCTATCGAGCGAGCGATCGATCGATCGATCGATCAATCGGTCGAGATGCCCTGACGCCAGGGACACTTGGTGGCGCTTCGTACGCCCTCGACTGCAATTTGTTTCCTCGATCTGCAGTACCTGCGCAAAAATTCACACTGTTTGATTAATGAAAGCCAACGAGTGGCGCACCTTACGATCGCCGCAGGATCACCTGTACTTCAGCGAAAGTCCAGGAGTGTTGAGTGCAGTTTCGATTTTCCAACTGTGGCGAAAATTGTCGAACCCCCGTGCCGCCGCTCGGGCGTTCTGGTTGACGTTCTGGTGCTCGAGTTGATCGTGCCGTGCCGTGCCGTGCCGTGCCGTGCCGATCGTGCACCACACTTCGGCAGGCTTCCGAACAGAAGCAGGCCGACAGGTTGACACTGGCCGACACTCGGCCGAAGGCACGCTGCATGCGAAAGGGATAATTAATTATTCCTGTGCCCGAGGCGAGTCCCTTTGTTGTCCTTTTGTTGTCCTTTTGGTAAGCTCAAATTAAATGCTTTGCCTTTTTTGTTTTCTCGAGTGTCGCTTTTGTTTCGCTGCACTGGAATTCTTTTGTTCGTCGCTTCGGTCCGGCGTTAAAGCCGCCAACGAGGCAGAACGAGCAGTCGAGCAGTCGAGCTGTCGAGCAGTCGAGCTGTCGGGCCGGTGCGGCTGTTGTGCGAATTTCCGGACCTGGCGCTAAGCCTACAAAAGAAAATCCCTGAGATCCGTCCGAATGATCTATTTCTATAATTATTCATCAGCATCAGCAACTTGGGACATCAGCTGCAGCAGCGTGGTGTTTGCGCTGCCTGCCGTCCTTGCTGAGCCGAGGATTTCGAGCAGGAAGATCAAAGCGCTGGCTGCAACTACAGAGGATCATCGTGCTTCTTAGGGAGGAAAATTATAATTGGCTTACAATTTGTGTATTCGCATCGGGAAAACAGGGCCTGCGAGCAACATGTGTAAACAATGAAGGACAGCATTCATCCAGGCGATCCTGCATTGAAATAGTTCTCAATTTGTGGTCGTGTAGCAGGGAATACCTGTGTATCGTATATAGAAATAGTTTTGTGAAGGTTTTGCGATGCCATAACATGGTGAACTTCAAACTCCCCCAACTCCATTCCCGAACTCTTAACTGACCATGGGAAACTCTTCCCGAACGTTGCCACCACTCGAAATGCGTGAATCCTGATGCACAAACTCGCGCCGCATTCGCTCCCAATAACAGCCCGATTAAGGATCCATCTAAATCTGTCATTGTCACTGACGTCTGCTGGCTGTCGTCCCCCACCCTCCGTCCGAAGCGAGCCGGTTAACAAGTCACTGGTCGGTGGCGTCAGGCGTTTGATGCCCCTTTCTGCTGCCACTCGCTGCCCGCTTCAAACCCAATCGACTCTCCGGCCGGCATCGAACAACTGTTGCCGCATTCAATCAACTTCACGGGCTCGACGTGACATGGTTCATTATTATTTTATTGAGTGCAGCGTTTATTAGTTGATTTCATATTTGTTTCCAGTGTGTGTTTCTTCAAATGACGCCTCAAATGCCGGCGGACGGATGATGCCTTCCAACTTGACAGCTGTCAAGAGGAGTTCTCATGCTTTCGATGGTCGCGGCGGAGAGTTGGATGACTTACTCGTAATTTGGAAAGCAGTTGGGATTGAATTGTTCGGAAGTTAGTTGGGGTTCGCAAGGAAACACTTGAAGCAAGACAACTCTTCAGAAAACAAAACCAACGAGAGAACTTTAAAAAGAGAAAGAGAGAGAGAGAGAGGGAGGGAGGGAGGGAGGGAGGGGGTTCATTCACTCGGTGAGCAACTACTGCACCTTGACGCCTTCTCGATCTGAAACTCGTCCCGTTCTATCGCCACCATAAACCACAAATTGAAAATGCATGTCAATCCGAGTGTCCTGCGGCCTTCGACAGCCAGCTCAGCTCCTCTTATCTCGCGCACGAGACAAGCGAGCAATAAAGGCTCGCTTACATCGCCCCGCCAGCTGCAGACGCATTCGGAGACGCAGCTGATACGCTCCTCCAGGTCGTCTCTGTTCACAGATTAGAAAGCATTTCTACACGATAAATGACTGTATCTGCGCGAGACTGCAGGCCTACGATGGATCCGCAAGCCCCGCTTTCGCTAGCTTGACTTCGGGTCCTCCCGCGTTTGCCGCGCTGTAATTGCTGAAACCCAACAGGCTCGTCCACCATCAGCATTAGATTTGGTGGCGATAACGCAACACCGCCAGTTCAGCCGAACGGCGGCCACACTTTAGTGTCGCTGGTGCGACACAGCCTTGTGTAAAACTCGCCGCCCGGCGTGCTGCGCCGGCGCAGACTGACTTGCTTACGGTTTAAAGAGTTGCGATCAAGCGTGCCACCGCCAGCGGTAGTGCGACTCACACAGTTTATCAGTCAGTGCAATCTCGACAGCCACAAAAACGAAAACAACAACACCAGCACCAGCAGCAGCAGCAGCACCACCACCACCACCACCACCACCACCACCACCACCGACTAACAAGGTTGTGTATGTCCAGCGAGCTGCAGACTGCTGGGCGGCCGATCGGCACGCAAAAACGTGCCGATAACAAGTTGGCGCAAAAATTGCAATAGTTAGCCGCGCTTACACGCATCAGCGATGCCCTGGACGCCTCGCTCGCTGGTAATGGGAAAACCTTGTAAGCCACGATTTGCAGTGTTGGCGATGCGGTTTCCGCGCTGCCGTCTTTTGTGAAGTTTCACGCGAGCCAATAATTTTTATTCTCTACGAGTTGCATCAGATTTCAGATTGTTGTCACCGCGATTTTTGATGTTATCTGAAAAAGTGTTGCGTTCTTAAGTCCAGTAGACTGGTTAAAAGTATTTCCAGTTACCACCGATTAGAGGAAATTCGCGGCTAAGCTTGGATTCACAGAAAAATCGTATTGGAAATTGAGAGCCGCGGTGATAAAATGGAGTTACAGAAAGTTTTCGATGTTCGTCGTGCTGTGAAACAAGCGTAGAGTACACTGAGAAAAGTCTCGAATATCTCGCTGGAATCGAAACTTGAGATTTATTATTGCGATAATTGCGATATAAATAAAACACAACCACGTCATTGTATCGCGAATCGCTTTCTTCACATCACAAATCTCAGTTTTCAATGCGACAACTGTGATCGCAATCGCGACTCACACAAGTCGCGCATACCAAGATCGACCACAGCGATTGTTGCCCCAACAATGACCACTTTTTCCCCTCCGTATGACGAACCTTTTTGCTGATTTCACGTATCAATTTGCCGCTTTGTAAAAATAGTCGTCCATCTAATGACACCACTTTCCCCGCGGCGAATTGAGACTCAATCTTTATTAACACGCAAGCCAGTCATTTCGTTGACTAATCACGTGTTGCCGACTACTGCGTTCGCAGATTGAGACACCACGAGCGCGGCCGGCCGCTCTCCAGCCACTGCGGCACCGGAGAGCCGAGATTACTGCGCTGGCTAATTAGAGAAATTAGAGAGAGCTTCGGGCGAAATGGGTGTCGGAAGAATTTTAATTGAGTCTGCGAATGTTAATAGTTGGCGTTGTTTATAATCCAGCGGCCATCCGCTCGGGCGCATCTAACTGTTGCGATGGAAGACAACTCGAATATTGGCAACAAAAACCGTGATTGCTGTACGAAAAATCTGCATACGAATTGCATTAATTAAAGTGCGATCAACTTTGATTGCCTCAGTTTTCCGGAGGAGGAAGCTATTATTCAAATACAAGTAATGGCATCGGGATGACCCGAAATTTCTTTGCTTTCATATGACGGCGCTTTCGATCTCGCCGCGAAGTCGAGAGAACATTTGCGTAGCGAGGATTTCGATCGAGTTGTGGCGGACTGACTGTCTGGAGGGTAAAACGGTGGTGAGAAGTCCGCCGAGTAGGTGCAAACAGGCCTATAGAGCTGCTAAACCAACGGACACCGCGCTGCATGAGCTTGTGAAGGACGTAAGAAGGAAGCTGTCAGTCCGAGGGACGTTTTGACGGACATAGAGCGTGCTTTCGATAGGACGGCTTCTGTGGATTGCGACGAGTCCCGGACCAGGCCTATTATAGTCGAGATGCGAGTCGAGATCATCTTTAGAAAAGCTTCAAATTTGTTATGATTGTGGAAAAGGGTTGGAGAACTTCAGATCCCCACAGAATCTATGCAGATGCCAACCGATTTGTTCCCCGCTTTAGGTAGAAAAGCGTTCAATGATCCTCTCGCCTTCCTTCCAGTCTTCCCTCCCCTTTTCTTCCCCTCCTCCTTTCTTCCCGCCCTCCTTCTTACCCTGGGTTTTCCATTCCATTAAGGTATCCACTGCCACGGTAGCACCGGATCCCCTGGACACTTTAATGGGCTCTCGCGGCTCCAGCTGCCGCCGCTACTGTTGTCACTTACTTAACCATGACGGGCTACTTGTTCCGAGCGTTCCGTGTATTCTGTGTCTGTGTCTGCTGCTCAAAGGAATGCCTGGCTGCTGCCTGAAAGAAGCTATTAAAAGTGCATTCAGCACTACAACTCCCTGGAACAAAGCCAACAAAAGTGAGACAGAGACAAATATTTGCCGAGACTTCTTTTCTAATGACCAAAACAATTATATCAGCTCAGCTTTCCAAAAGCGCTTTGAACACAAGCAACTCGATGTCATCATCATTACCGGGCCGAGCTGAAACATAATAGAAACTGAAGGCAGACAAGAAAACCAGTTAGTTAAAATCGTTTTAGATCAGTCACGAAATGCATCACAGAAACTCATTACCGTTGAATTACCAACGTCGCGCATGTTGCAGCATCCGCTCGGTCCACACAGCAGCGACCGTTCGCATTCCAGCGTAATCGCCGATCGCAAGCCCTCTGCATGTGTCACCGGCTATCAGCGACGGCAACGTGTGTCTGTCAAGCAGCCGAACAGCCGGACAGCCAAACAGTCAAACAGCCAACCGGCCAAACAGCCAACCAGTCAACCAGCCAAACAGCCAACCAGCCAGTCAGCCAGCGCAACGCGTGCATACGATGGAGACATAAAACTCCGACTTCGTACGGAAGTCAAGTCGTCGCATGTCATTCCGAGTCGCAGGAACTCGAGAAAGTATCGGCGCGATCAACGCGAGATGAAAAAGTGGGCCCAGAAGATCATTAAATATCAATAAAGTCCGCGAGCTTTTATAGTTGAGATCTAGAGCGTGCTACTTTCCTTCCATCCACGCGGCATCGGAACGAGTATTTAATGACATTTAATGAAGCCCACTGTCAGTCATTCGCTCCGTGTGGGGATCGATATGGGTGAGGAGGGTCAGGTCATCAGGTTCGCTCTCAAAATCAGTCGCTCCCTTGCGACGATCGAAGCAGCAGCAGGCAAAAGCGAGGCGGAAATCTGCGTACGTCAGGAGCAATCATTCATTTTGTTTGTCATCATGTTGGTAGAGTGAGCACCAGCTGATGGCGATCACCGTTTGACTGGACTTGACTCGGTGCGGCATTGTGTGGCCTGCCTTTGAATGGCGTGCCGACTGTACTTCGGATTCCAATTATAATGCCAGATCGCTGTGCCACTGAAATGTATTTTGCATTCGAAATAAGCGATCGACATTCTGTCTTCTGAAGTTGAGAGGATTCGATGTGAGTGATGGAGTCATACACGTGCTTAATTAAAACTAGATTTTGCGGAGAAACTCAATCCGCTTTTGCCGAGATCATTATTCTACAGGCTCGTGTTGCATGATTGGTGGCGTATGTTGCAAGTTTTCACATAATAAACCGGTATGTGCTGGTGCAACCGTCACCGGGCTCAGCCTGTAATTGATTAATTGAAACTGATGAGATGCGATCAACCCACATCCTCGCCATCGCCGATCGAATTTGTTCATCGCACCCTATTAGCGCGTAATCGCTGTTTAAATGGATTTAATGGACTCTCGGCAGCGGATTGCAGTCAGGGTTTCCCCCGTTGGAAGCTTGTTGTGCAGGGCTTCCCTATGAGCGGAATACCGCCAGGGTTTTACGCTCACTTCCCTCTCTCCCTCTCGGGGGAACGATGCTTTTTGGAGACGGTTTCTAACGCAATTTAGTGTGCTGAATTCAGAACTGTTTGTGTATAAGGAAATATTGTGTAAATACCACCTCCAAGATCATCCCTTTAAAACAAATGTGATTTCCTATTAAATATTAGATTACGCAAGCTGAAACTGAGACCATTTCAAAGCCGTCACGAAACTACAGCCAAAACCTCAGCCGACAAGGGAATCTAATATTTTCGCCCTTTTTTGCCAACTTGTTTCGTTGAATTTGTAGTTTCAGACAGTTCGTAGCCTATAATACGATCAGATATGAAGAAGTTTCGGAGAGAATTAGGATCGCAGACGGAGGGAACAAAGAGAAGGATTAATGAAAGAACAAATTGAAATATTAAATGCACGTACCTTCACGTTATGACTGCTTTTGCGAAATCACAGGACGACGAGTACGGGGTCCTGTGCGTCCCTTCTCCCCTCTGTTTTTCTTCAATTAAAAGCCGTGCGCACCCACACTGCGAGAGGAAAAACTACGAATTTCATGCTCGGCTGATAATGAAGACCGAATGACCATGATTGGCACTGAGTAGCGACCGCAGCCGAGGGCACAACATTGCATCAGTGGAGAAGGAATTAAAATGGACGTGGACAAAAGAGGACGACGGTGCCGCACAGCATCGCGTGACCGCTTCATGAAGGGACGCAGACGGAGACGGAGAAGAAGAAGAACAAGCAGAAGCAGAAGGGAAAGAACAAGAGGACGCAGAGACGCCCAATCATGAACGCTAAACGGCTGTCCGGTGTGCGTGGGGTCACAGGGGTTGGAAATTTTGAAAAAAACAAGAAGAAATAACAAGCAACCAAAATGAGGAAAGCTGAAAACTACTTTCGAGAACATTGGGATCGGAAACGCGGCTGTTGTAAATGGAGTTTAAGGATGCGCTTACGGGTTATTGTTGCTGTTGTTGCTGTTGTTGTTGTTGCTGCTGTTGTTGTAGTTGATGATGATGATGATGCTGCTGCTGCTGCTGTTGTATTCTCTGCTGTTGTGTAAAGAGATGCACTCACTACAGGAAGCAAAATTAATTGGGATATAAAAAGGACGAGTTCTTCCGCATGATGAATGCACGAGGCCACAACAGCAACAGAAGGCAACAACAACCACCACCACCACCACCACCATCATCACCATCATCATCATCACTAATATTAATAGTGGCAACAACAATGGCAGAAAAACAAATTCAAATTACTGAAAAAAACCCAGACAAGTATTTCGAATCCCTATTTGTGAAGTTTTGATTATTCCTGCTTTAGTTTCTCAAAAGAAATAGAAATTGAAACCTTCGTTACATTTTCTTCTCTTTTACGCATGATTCTCCGAACCCCGGAACTCCGAACCACGGAACTCCGAACCACGGAACTTCGAACCCAGGAACTCCGAACCCAGAAACTTCGAACTTTGGAAGTCCGAACCATGGAGCTCTCGATCTCCGAAAACTGCAGCTCTCGAACTCCGATCTCTGGAACTCTGGAACTCCGAACCCTGGAGCTCTGGAACTCCGAACCCTGGAACTCCGAACCCTGGAGCTCTGGAACTCCGAACCCGAGAACTCCGGATTCCAAACCCGAGAAATCCGGATTCCAAACCCCGACTGCAAGATACGAAATGTAGTGGCGAAGACTGCTTGGAATGGATTATATTTTGCAATATCGCGGGTGCGATGGACGGAGTGATGAATGAACAGAAGTCGGTCGAGCTATTAAAGTCTAAAAATAAATAAATTTAAACGGTTGAAACGCTGAAGTGGATTTCGGAGTATTTCCACGTCTCGAATCGATTAATAATTGAAAGCGAGTAAAAAATTGATGCAGTGCAGTGAAACAACAACGAAGTGTCATGTAAACAAGCTGTACATCATCATCATCATCGTCGGCATCATCGAAGCCACCCATCGCGTCCTTCAGAGCCGCCAAGCAGCGGGCGAGCGAAGGACATGCGAGGATGTAATTCGCTTCGCAGCATTCACGCGTGCAGTGCGCGAAATACGAGCTTTCAACACGAACACGAACACGAACACGAATACGAATACGAATGCGAATACAACGGGAAATCGTAAATTGAAATGTCGTCCAGCCGGATTACAATTACAACGATGTTGACACGCACGCAGGACAACAACAGCAATTAACGGCGGACAATTCGCCGGACATTTCCACGCGAATGTTTTCATTTCCACAAATATAACATGCAATCACAACAAGAACAACAAACAATTCCACAAATCCGTAAATACTGTTGAAAATCCCTAACAGGATACATTAAAATTCCAATTGAAAAATGGATGCGATAAAAGGACGATTGTGACGTGATTCAGGATGCTATGGTGGCTGGTGGTTGTCTCTGTTGTTGTTGCTGTTGTTGCTGTTGGATCTGTTAAGCCACTTGTATCACATGGTAATTACAACAACAACGACCGAACCAGCAGCAGCAGCAACAGCAGCAGCAACACCAACAATAAGCCGCACACGAGTATCATGAAAATTGAAAAATTTTTCCGCCGCATAAAAAAATCAGCGAAAAATGAGAGGGGCGGCGGCGTCGAGGGGGGGATTTTTTTCTATAGCGCAGCCTCCTCCTCCTCCTCCTCCTCCTCCTCGTCCTTCATGCAAATCGTTCAACTCGCAATAAAGTTGTCAGCGGAGGGAAACAGCGTAAAAACCACCTTCAACAATGCAATCAAAACCCGCAACAAGATACGCCGGCGAACATTTCGATTGCGCTCCCGAGAATTCGGCGATAAATAAAAAATGAGAGAGAGAAAAAAAAAAACAGTCGCCAGCAAATGAAGTGGGGTTGCATACTCTTCATTGTTGTTGTCGTTGTTGTTGTTGTTGTTGTGCTCCACAGCTGAAGCTGTCATTGATGATCCGCCGAGTGAATCGCATTACAATCGTCACAATCGTTCGCTTCCTTGTGTTTTTTTTTTCACTCCTGTCCGTGGTGTTTCGCTCTCGTTCCGCTACCACCATCCCCTCCCACAGCCCCGCACCCCCTCCCCTCATCCGAATTTCCCACAATCACCCCACATAATCTGTACAATCAGCCCGCTGCGTCTTCAGACACGCGATTCTAATTCGCGTCGCTTTACAACGCGGCACAGGACATCATCATTCAGTCAATTTTGTTCGCAGGGGGGTCGCTTGGGGAAAATGAAATGAAGAAAGAAAAAAAAACAAAACAAAAACCCCGGCAACAAGCTTTTTATTTTGGGTATTTTTCTTCCTCTTCTTCTTTTAAAAAGCCGTAAAAATTGTGGATTATATCGCGAAATGCTGTTGTTTTGTTTTACTTTCTCTTACTTTCGGCTGTTGTTCTTATTGTTGTTGTTGTTGCTGTGGGTGTTGTTGCTGTTGTTGGTGTTATTGTTGTTGTTGGTGTTATTGTTGTTGTTGTTCCCATTGGATCTCGCCAGGCAGTGTTAGCGCCTCGTATTTGATTTCTTCATTTCCCTGACTTTTATGACGACTACAAGCCGAGTTTTGATAGACTTGTCAAGCGGTGGGGGAGTTGGGAGGAGGAATCTTGGGGGACCGGAGGGGATTCCTGCCCTTATCCAATTTTTTTTGCCTTGCAAATGTCTTTTGCTGAAATCCTCTGGTTTTTTTTCCTTCTTCCGAACACTTGAGGAGCCTTTTGTTTGCCAAGTATTTCGAAATTGGCTAATTTGTGAAGTTCGCTGCTTCCTTGACGGTTTCCAGAGCGCTGCGCTGCGCTGCGTTAAGTGAATTAAAATGTTTCTTTTGTTTTCTGTTTGTCTTTCCATTCAAATGCGATTACATCTTAATTTGCCTTGTCTAAACACTTGAGGCGGGCGAGTCCGTTTGGGCGATGAAGGGCAGCTTTTTTGGAGTTTTCGCATCGGAAATCGTTACGGGTAATTCAAGGAATTTGAGGAAGAACAGCACTGTGAACCATAATAAAATACTAATAATATAAATCGAAGGTCTGAATCACTTTAAAGAGTTCGAGAGAGTTCGAGAACCGAGAACACTTTTGTGAGAACCGAGTTGGGGGATCGATAAAGTAGTGGGCGTGGCAGTGGAGGCTGAATGGAGGCAGTTTCAGAAAGCTGAGCCTATTTCTCCGAGAGTTTCTTTCCTCGAGAACTTCTTTCTTCGAGAACTTCCTTCCTCAAAAGTTTCTTTTTTCGAAATCTTTCTATAAAACTGAGAGTCAAGTTGCTTCAATCGCTCGGTGGCAATGGAACGCGGAACTGGGTATATCGGGGAAGGATAGAGTGATACGAGACCGATACTCGAGCACAGAAAACCTCATCGAGATCGGGTTTTCCGCCTCTTCGTTTAGACTTTTCGTTCAGCGCCATTGGCGGAAATTTGGAGAGGTGGACCTTCCTCTGTAAAACTGAACGCAGCGCCCTCTTTCGGCTTATTTCGGAAACCCCGAAAAGCCTATCGCACTCCCCGAGAATCATTTAGTCGTCTGGCAAGGAAACTCTTGAAATCGGTTCGGTGGTTTTCAAGTTTTAAGTGTTCGAAGCGCTTAATTCACTTGAAATCTTTACATTTTCTTAACTCGAAGTCTGAAATGTCGACATACGCTTCCAACGAACGCACTTCCCGCCATCGCTGGAAAATCCTGAATTCCTATCCCTCATTAAATATTTGCATTTGTTCACATTAGCAGCGTAATCGATTCCGTCATCCTGGCGCACGCAACCCTAACGCATCTCTAAAATCTCACTGAAACTTTTATTAGTTTTTATGCATCGTTGATTCGTTGCTTCTTCTGCAGGCCTCGGCAGAACTTCCCACCCCTCCATCCCTTTGAAACAATATTTGCTTCTCTATATTTGTAGATAATATAAGTCGCGCGCGCCCTTGCTGTGTGCAGCGCCGGCCTTCACCAGCCTCGCCCTCGATCATCGTCACCGTCGCCAGCTCGCTGTCGTCCGCCGCCACCCCTTCTGCGAAATCGCAGCCAAAACTTGTCTGCCAAATAAGACTTCCATGACAACAACTCATCGGCGAAAATGATGTACGTCGAAAAATCAAAACTTAAGCTACGGAAGCTGCAGCGGACACGGCAACGCCGGCCGCCCAGCGCCGCATGTCGCCGCTCGTTGCTGCTTGTCGCTCGTAGCCCGTCGCCCGCTGCCGCCCGTCGCCCGCCACCCGCCACCCGCCGCTCGCAGAGTCACAAGCATCAGGACGAGTTAACCCGGTGGCCGCCATTAAAATCACGGCAAGGGTTGTTTAATTATTTGCATACCCAGCCGAGGCACTCGTGCTCTACATAAACTTCAGCAATTGAATGCGAGTGAATGGAATGAAGGCGTGGAAGGGGGTGAGAGTGTGTGTGTGTGTGTGTGTGCGTGTGTGTGTGTGTCAGTCCTCGCCTGTTGTGTGCCACCCTCTCCGTTTTTTAACCGATTCGGCCATTTTTTGGCATGCTTGAGACGCTCCTGCCACTCCTGCTGACAGAAGTAATTATTTGACATTCGACATTCGGCTTTCGAGGGGGGATGCAGGAGGGAATTAAGGGGTGGAGCGCGAATGCTATTTATGGCGTCGGTGTAGTCAATTAAAATCGCTATAAGGGTTGCGGAGTGCACTGCAGTTGAGGGCGAGGGGATGCGGGGGAGAACGAGGGACTGCGAAACCACAAAAAGCTAGTCATTCGGCACGAAAAGAGACTCCCTTCTCGTCCTCTCTTCTCTTCCTGCCATCTGTCTGTCTGTCTGTTCTCAGTTCGACTTCCTTCCGAAATAAGATTTCATTACCTGGCGCTCTAATTAAAAACCCCAATTTTTAACCCTATAAATTTCACTTAAAATTGATCATCAACGCAACTTTCGTTTCTCATCCCCAGAAGTGCTGCGGAGCGAAATCGGCGGCTCGGTGGCGGCCTTCCTCGGCGGCAGCAGGATGCCGAACATGTTGACAACGTCAGACAAAGAGACGGAACTCATTTCTTAGTTACATCCTGAACCCGCCACGCCTGCCCCTCCCCCCCTTGCTACGGGAGAGTCAAAAAGTTAGACGTACTCAGTGTTTAACAATTAAATGGCTGGAAAAAGCGAATTCGCAGCCGCGGCAGTTGAACCTCATTAATGCGAAAGGCATCCTGGAGGACCGGGAGCGGGTGTGGGGCGGAGGGGTGGGGGTTTGGGTGGGTTAAAACGGGCGAAACGGTAAAACAAACGAAGACAAGCAACGTCAGCAGCTCATTAAAAGAAGACGCGATTTTCAGAGACGCAACAGAGTCTCCAACGCGCTAAAAAAGTCTCACTGAAGAAAAATGGCAAGGACAACAACAACAAGGACAGCAGCAACAACAGAAGTAACATCAACATCAACAACAACAACAGCAACAACAACAGCAGTGGAAACAGTGGCAGCAATAAGAAATGCAAGAGCAACAACGCCACCAACAACAGCAACATCAGCGATTCCATCTCGCAGCGGCCGCCAGCGTCGGACGGACGGACAGAAGCTACCGACTTCGCAGACCGAATCGTGGCCGAGGAGTGACTCGTGAAGCCAGGGGCGCAAGCGGGATTTTTGAAGAGGGGGCGGGAGAGCAAATGTGTGCGAGCAAATGCGGAAACTTCGAACTGTTCAATGTAATTGGAGTTTCCAGAGAGGACTTTCTCTCCAAGTCCCCCCTCACCACGCCCCTGCGCGAAGGGTTGCAGTAAGTTAACTCATCCTAATTAAGTCCCACAGGGAGCGCGACCCTTCCCCACCCCCGAGTCCCTGCTGCGAAGGATGCTGCCGAGGAGTTCTGTGCTGTGAGCGCAAAATGAAGCGACAACAATTAAAATGCTCAGCGTATCAGCGGCGTGTCTGGAGGATGTTGTGTCTTCCGCTTCGCCGTCGCCGAGAAGTTGCCGCAAGTGCTGTCGAGCAAACAGCCGGCGATGCGTGGCAGCGGCAGGACGCGTCTGAAGACACGAAACGGCGCCCGCGGCTACATTAATTTGTGCCGCCTCGGCGCGGCGAAGGACGCAGGACGGCCGGCCGGCGAGCTACACGATATTTATGTGCGTCAGTGTGCACGGCCGGGGCTCTCAGAGGCACTCGGAGGCCGCGAGGCTGCGATACTCCAGTATTTTCGTATGCTCTTCGCTGCCGCAGGAGTAGAAATTCATTTTCATGGCGAAAATGCGCGCTGATGGCGCGGCGCTGGAAGTGAAAGGGTTGCGTTGCGCTGCGTTCGCAGGAAATAATGCTGAAATCAATGAAAGCATATTTCACTCATTAGAGCTGCCGACTGCCGCCGCCGCCGACTGCCGCCGCCGCCGCCGCCGCTCAGCGCTGCCATCCGCGGCGGCTGCCAGAAGCTCGGCGCTGAATTTGTCGGAGCTTCAGGGGTCTCAATTACGCGGCGTTGCTGTCGGCGGGTTCGGCAAGCGCGAGCGTGGTGGCTGCAAGATTGTGATCACTGCAGGAATTCCTATTATTTGCCGCTCATATTTGGAGATCCACTGCGTTGAGTCTCGAATTGACTCTCTATGGAGCTCCACAGTTCCGCCAGCACTTCCGAGGGCTGAAGTGCACTGTGCAGTCACGCAACGCTGCGGTCCTTCGCAGGATCCTCGTCTCAAACAACCGAAATCGTGGCGGCGACATGCGTTTCCGCACCCTCGTGAACGCGGTGACCACGCGAAGGCGCCTCGACGAGCGTCCAAATCTCCCGCGAAAGATGAAAATCGGAACGCAGAGGACGGACAAATGCTGCGCCTGCGAGAGCCTCCCCGAAAACGAGAAGAAAACCGAGCCGCCGGGACGCGCACACGCTAATTATGGAAGCCGACGACAACAGTTGGGCGCAAAGGACACCGAGAAACGTGTCCTCGTCCTGTTGTTGCCGCACGCCGCTCGGTCAGCCTCAGACGACAACGCGAACCCGCTGGATCGCCGGCAGCGGCCAATACGGCGATTTTCACAGGAAAGAAGGACATAAAATGTTTATTCCTTAATTTCGAGAAACACAACGAGGAGGCGGACGCGCACACGGACGAGGGAAGGACACTCGCTGCACGAAATCTGCCACATAATTAGGATTGGGATGATTACGTCATTGTTTGGCCGGCAGGACGCGTTTAAAACAGAGGATCCTGTGGATTTTGTGGCAGTTGTTATCGTTGTTGTTGTTGTTGCGGCGGCGGCGGCGGCGGCGGCGGCGGCTGGTTGTAGGTGTTCTTTCAGCGCATTTGTTGTTGCTGCAGTATTATTTTCCACTGTCCTTCGCGTCCTTTTTTGCCTGCAACTGCTGACGACGTGTTGTTGCTCGGCTGTTGCTGCTCGTCACTGCGTCGTCCGTCCTCACCGTCCACGCGGCTCACGAACCTCTGTGTGGTCCGCCGGTCCGTGAGTCGGCTGCACCGCCGCACCGCCTCCCCGAACACCCGAACGCCCTTCGCGCAGCCTGCGAACTGCGCCGCCAGCGCGCGAGCTCGCCGCGCAGAGGCGCAATAAAGTCTCGGCAATCCTCCTCCAGAGAGTTCATAAAACCGAAAGGGTTAAAATAGCGCGCGGTGCCGCAAGTTCCCGGGAACTTTTAACCCTTTCGCTGCCTGCGTCGGCTGCCTGTGATTCAGTTTCGGCGGCGTTTGGGCGACCGAAGTCCTCGGTGTGCGCGATCTCAAGCCTCCCCGCCTACCTGCCCGCTAATTTGCTGGAATCCCTCGTTTTGGGCGAAGCGCGTTTTATGATTTTACAGCCCTGATTATTACGGCCGTCCGCGTCGCTTTCTAATTCCGTTTAAAGGCTCGTCGTCTCTCCTGCTTCCCTGCTTTCCCCGCCGCGATCCTTAACCCTTTCGCGGCCATAAAACGGTGACGCTTTACGATGGGTTTTCCTGCACTTCATTACAGCTTCAGGATGACATTTGAAGCCTTTCTGGAGCGAGGACGCTGCCGCTGCCCGAGTCGTCCGGCTCGCAAGGGACTCCGTTTAACCCTTTCGCGGTGGGTGCAGCAGGCTGGAATCTCGTTCCCTAATGACTTCCGCACTTCGCAGTTGGCGGATCGGATCGGCGGACGAGCTGGCCAGCCGCTCTACCTGGTCGAGGCGGCCGCGAGCGTCCTGTGCGGCATTTCGCTGAAGGCGGCTGCAATAAAGTCCGTCCACAAATCGCTCGACACTCTCGCCGCGAATGTGCTCGCGATTGCTGTGGAAAACCTGGACTGTTCGGGCGGGCGGGCTGCGGCTGGAGAAATTCGAAGCAATGAAGAGAATTTGAAGGAAAAGCGTTGATTACACGCTCACTTTCCGTCGCACTCAAGCGCTGCGGGATTCTTTGGCGAGTCCAGCGAGGAACTCAATAGTTTCCAGGGAGGAACTCAATATCTCGGGTCCGTGGGGAGGCCGGCGCTCCGCTCTGAGTGCTGCGAGGCCTGCTATTCCACTTAATTTCGCCGCAGACACCATCTGACATGCAAACGCGGCGGCGGCGGCGGCGGCGGCGGCTCACGCAGTTCCACGTGCCCCCGAAATGACGAAACTCTTGGCAGGCGGATGACGGCACTCCATGCAATCCAATCCAGCCGTTCGACGCCGTCTGTCTGCCGCTCCTTCCTCGACTCCGACGCTCTCTCCTCGAGTCCGCGTCGCCTGTAAACTCGCTCGTCTGCGCTCGTGACGCGGCCGCGACTCTGGTGCGTGAAATTTGGGCCAAAATAAGTGAGATGGAGGCAGGAATCAGCGGCGCTTCAAGTAGTCTGGCCGCGGCTGCTTAAGATTAATTAAACAACTGATGGGTCCTCATTACCCGCCATCGGATCGCCGCGCGCGCCTGCCACGGGCGGCTGGATCCGCAGAGGTGTTCGCACTCGCGTCTGCACGGAAAGCGTCTGCATATCAACGCGCCACACACGCGGCAGTTGGGCGGCAGTTTGGGCGGCAGCGGCGGCCACGAGGTGCTCGAGGGCCACGAGGGCGACGGGGGCGAGCGTTTCCATTAGCATCGTCAGCGCTCGAGATTTATTGGCGGTGTGGAGTTGCGGCTGCTGGTGTGCCGAATCTGTGCTGCCTGCTCGCGGCGCCGTTGTTGTTGTCGTTGTTGTCGTTGTTGTTGTTGCTAAGGGCGTCTTTAAGAATTCGATTACTTGAGCTGCTTTCGGTGCGCGCAACGTTAAGTGCATCGCTGTGCTTGACTATGAAGCGGCAAGCGACGGCTTTCGTAGTTTGAAAATGTTTCGATGAATGCGAGCTTTTCAGGGCTCTGAAATTTCAGCATGCCATTCAATATCCGGCTGCAGATGACGATTTTAGTCAGAATTAGCAGCGCCGAAGAGGCTAATCGATCTCGAAAAGAGGGCTGCAGCGATCTCGCTTCTCGTCTCGACTGGAAACGTTTGTCTCGATCTGTTTTCTCGTCTCGATTCTCGTCTCAACTGGAAAAAAAGGCGTCTCGATCTTGCCTACTGCTTCAAATTCGAGACGAGATCGTGAGGAGAGCGAAAATTCTCGTGAATTTTAAAGTGTGAAGTCAGTCTGCAGTTTAGTTTTGTTTTTCCACTGTCAACATCAAATTATTTTAAACATTTTATAATATCGTCCTGTTAATATTCATCCTGTTAATATTTATCCTGTTAATATTTATCGTGTTAATATCATTCCTGCAATATAAACATTTCGCGTGTTTTGGTTTGAAGTCTTCATTTTAATTGACTTTTTTGTGTGCAATTTTAAATGTTCTTCACGCGCTAGAAACTTTCCGAGTTGATCGCTCGCTCGTTGGTTCGCTCGTTGGCTCGCTCGTTGGGTCGCTCGTTGGTTCGCTCGTTGGATCGCTCGCTCGTTGGGTCGCTCGTTGGATCGCTCATTGGATCGCTCGTTGGTTTGCTCGTTGGTTCGCTCGTTGGCTCGCTCGTTGGCTCGCTCGTTGGTTCGCTCGCTCGTTCGCTCGCTCGCTCGTATCGAACACTGAAAAATCGTTGAATGTGCGTGAAATAAAAGGGAATCCAATAGCGATTTCGAAACCAAGGCCTCCGCAAGCCCTTCGAACGCTCGCAGCCACTTGAGTTTCCCACCCCACGACGCGTTTATTGTTGTGCGTTTGTCAGTCGTGGTGGAATAGCTCGAGAACGGCTTTCGGCGGCGATCATTAATCAAGTGCGGCTTTCAAATCGCTTTCGAATCGGCGGACACTCTCGACGTATGCGATGCGTAGACGTCTCTCTTCCTCTTCCTCTTCTTCTTCTCCTCTATTGTTCGGCGCGCGACTCGCTGTGTGAATTTCGTGGTGAAATGGAAAATGAGTCCGTTTTGGGTTCGAATGCCGATGCAATAATTTATCAAACTCGAAGGTATTTTCCACTCTCACACCAAAAATAGCCCGCGGAACGGACTCGTTGTGACCGATTCGCCGTTCGCATTAAGAAATCATTAACAAGAAATCGGAGAAAGAAATCGTTCGGTTCATTTAAATAGCTAAAGAGGAACATTTAAGCCAAAAAAGAAAAATAGCAGCTCACTGAGAAGAGAAACAATCACTCGGATTTCTATTACGAACCACAAGAAATGAGACAGTTTTTCGACCGTAAAAACTCGCCTTCAACTCGTTTCGGGGCGCAGTTTTGTCACCAGCAACGAGGCGATTGGTTCCCCGACTGTAGGGAGCGCGACTCCCCCTCGTCCACTGCACTGCCGGCACCATATTTTCGCTCTCAGTTGGTGTCACTCGTAATCAAAGCGCCCAACAACAGCGCACACGGCAACAACGGCAACAACGGCAGCGCGGCCGATGAGAGCGAACGGAATAGCGTTAGCGCGCGAGCACAGAGGCCAGAGCGAGAGAAGCCTCGCCCAAGTGGAAGCGAGAGGCACTACCGAGCACACGTACTCACACGTACTCACACAACGACACAACAAATGACAAAGTTTCACACAAATAGGTGCTCGGCAGCGTTGACCAGAGAGCAATGGCGTCAACAGAAGAGAGCGCGAGCACACAAACTCCACCGCGTTGGGGACAAGCAAGCAAAAGCAAGGCAAGGCAAGGCAAAGCGAGCAAAGCAAGGCAAAGCAAGGCAAAGCGAAGCAAAGTTTTGCTGAAAGAGAGTGGGAGAAATTCCTGAACTGCGGCGGCGACAAAAGCGATGGAGACACACAACAACAACAATGGAACGAAGGCATGCTGCGTCGTAACGGGTGTTGGGAGCGGGCTGCGCTCAGTAGATGAGTGGGGAGCACAAAACGGCCGATTCGTTGGTAGGAATGCAAGAGACGAACACTGGCTCGCTTTAACTCTGTCGCACAAACGGTGCGACACTGCAAAAATGAGTTGGTCGGCCGACGGTTTTCGGCAAACACGGCGTCCGCGAGGGGGCGGTCAACCGAACCAATTGGATTAAATATGCACGGAGCGCCAGAGAGTATCCATTTCTTGCTTCGGAGCTCCTCCGCGAAGAGAGCGTCGCACGTGCGGCCGAACGAGAACCCGGAGCGGCCATTGTGTGTAAACAAAAATGGTCACCAACATTGTCGCATGCAAAGCGAGTACATATATGCAGCGCCAGTCCAGCTGAGCACTCGGCGACAGTGTTGGAGAGAGAGCGGCGAGTGCTGCGGCCACGAGCTGAAACGGGCCGGCGATAGTGAGAGGCGACATATAACGGGACGGGAGAGCCCGAGCTGGTTCAACTGAGGAGAGCCAAATTACGATCTCATTTCGAGCTTCCATAGAAGAGGAACGCTACAAATCAGCTAAATGAACAATTTAACGAAACTTTCAACGCTACTGAGCTGCCGCAAGTTTCAGAGTAGAATTTAAAATTAACTTCCTTAAATTAAAATTATTCGAGACTCAGGCACGCAAACTAAATTGAAATGCAGCGCATGTAAACAAACAAATTTAAGTTAGGGAGAACTCTGTGTGAGAGAAGAGAGTGAAACGGTAAGAGAGCTCCAGTGTGTCGCCACACTGCTTTACCGGCTTCTGCACTACAAAATACCAACTCGCGAGCTTCGGTGCAGTAAGAACGAGAGGGCAATTAAAAGTGCTCTCTTATAACACGAAATTTCTCTTTAGCGAGATCTGTACGCGGCCTCTGCAGCAGCACACAGCAAGCCGCGGCTCTCTCAAAAAAGCACTGCCTCTGTGTGCGTGCGTATGTGTCACTTTGCTGCTCGCATGGCCTTCCAAATGGTCGCACACACTCGCGCAGCCAACGATTACATAGCTGGAGGGAAGGCGCAACCAGGCAGGCAACAACAACAAACACGAACCACCACCAGCCACTTGAACGAAGCACTGGTTGGCAGGGCGCGGCGAAGGCCTGTCGCCGAGTCGCTGGTGACGTCTCAGCATCAAAGACACTTCTGGGCAGTTGCGTCGAACTTGTCGTCTTGTGCGTGCTGCCTGCCCGCTGCCTGCCTGTCTGCCTGCCTGGCTGCCTGCTTGCTGCGACTTTGTTGGCCGGTCTCTACACAATTCTTTACATACGCCTGCTACGCTCTCGCTCTTACCAGCGCCAGCGTGCTTCAGCTGCTCTCGTAACAAAGTGTCGCCTGTGTGTCGTTGTCGTTGTCGTTGTCGTTTTTGTGTGGTTCTGGCTGCTGCTGCTGTTGTTGGTATTGTAGTGGCGACGACGGTGGTAGTAGTGTAGTTCTGTTCTTGCTGGTGTGCTGCTGTCGTCGCTGCTGCTGCTGCTGCTACTCCGCGCTGTTGGCAGAGACGAAGAAGTCGCGTTCGACCCAACAGCGCTCTCAGTGTCACCCACGACTTTGCAAGAGGTGGACGTGCGCGCAGGAGTGAAGTCGAAGAAGAACCTGAACCAGGCGTACAAAGCAACGGCAAAAAGGAGAAACCGAAAACGAAAAACAAATACACTTCCGACTCTTCAACGAGTGATAATTTGAGTGCAGTTTGAGAAACACAACGAGACTGAAGACGAGTTTAAGAAACTTGAAAAAGCAAAACTTCGCACAAAACAGATTTACAAAAACAAAAAAAAAACAAAAAAACGGTAAAAGAAGGAACAGTTATATAGAACAGTTATATTTGTCTGTGTTAAAGAGAAAAACGACAATCAACGTGCAAGATAATCAAATTAACATTTTCACGGATTCTCAAGCTGATTCGAGAAAAGATTTTCTTTTAAATGTGAGTATTTGAAAATATTTTATTTGCTTTTTATAAAAAGAAAAAAAGTGAAATAAAGTAAAAAGATCGCAAAAAATTCTCGTTCAAGAGAATTGAAATTTACAATTGAAATCGGGACCGCAAACACCGACGGAATTCTCGTCGACATTTTAAGCATTAAAATCAGAGATTTTTAGTTTTGATTTTTTCCACCGTGTCAGCGTTCAATTGCGCGTCTGCAACACCGACGGCGATCGAAGAATTCTCGGCTCTGCCAAGTTGACGCGAAAAAAGGGGTTCGAAAAAAGCCAGAAAGCGCTTGCAATATTTTTGCAATAACTTCTCGTCTCGTAAGGCTGCAAAATCTCTGATTGGAAATTCGGAGAGTTTCGTAGGAAGACACGAACAAGTACGAAACTCTCGATTGCTCGATAATTTGCAGTTTTACAAGACTTTCTTTCCTTGAGTGCCTCGCAAAATCGCAGAAAAGCAGCAGAAAAGTTGGATGGATTTCAGCCTACGCAGTAAATTTCTGCAGTAATCACTGAATCAGTTGATCGGAAAATTCCGAATCAGTCGACGTGACCTGAAATACTGAAGAAGAAGAAGAAGGATTTTCTTCACTTGAATCCTCCAGTCGGCGGCGCTCAAGTCGGCTCTCCGAACTCCTGAAATCGGATCGAGGAAACGCGTTTCTTTTCTTGGATTTCGATTTTGCGAAGACGAAAACGAGCTCTCGACAGACTTCTTCAGACCGGACGGACATCGCGAACGAAACGAGATCGCGTCGCTCTTTCAGTCGACGATTGTCGTGAAGACCGAGACGTGTGTGTGTGTGGAGATCAGATCGAGCGAGCGAACGCTTTCAGTCGAAACGATTAATCGGGACGGAGTTTCCAATGGATCTCCAGGCAGCCGCAGATCCTCGCCGCTGCCCCTTCACGAGCACCAACCGCGTTCGGCTGGTCTAAACTTTGCGGCGACAAGTGAAAGCAAACGCATTAGAAACGCGAGCTTGCAACACGCGTGCAAGTCAAGGCAGGCGTCTGTCGTCGTGCTGAGCCGTCGTCGAGCAGGTCACGGGTTCGGCTGCTGAGGCGTAGCAACGACTGAGCAGGCTTCGGAAAGCACGACGCCACGCGTAGTTTGCGAGGAGTTGTGAAGTTGTGTGCGTGTTGCAAGGAGACGCTCGCCACACGTCGCTCTTGGGTCGAGGCGGCCGTGACGGTCGAGGCAGCGGCGAACACGCCGCCACCCGGCTGTCAATCAGGCGTCAAGTTTGAGTGCCGCTCTGCAGCCGAGCGCAGGGCAGCCGAGCTGAGAGCGGCTCGTGCTGACTGAATTATTCGGCCAGCGAATGCGTTTCTGAGATTTAAAGTGAACGGAAGCGCGAGGTTTTCGGCGGACAGGAGGGCAGCTTTTCGAGCGCTCCGACCCTCGATAGGCCTTTAATAGTTCTATTAATTCCTCTCTCTCCCTCTCTCGTCCTCTCGCGCCAACTAGAAAGCCAACAGAATGCAGGTGTTGTTGTTGTGGCACCAGCGGCGCACCTCTACGAGTGGAGACCGCCACGTTCGGTCCTCCCCTCGCCCCTCTTCACTCCTTTCTGTGCCCGCTGCCAGTTGTAGTAGTTGATTTTCCGAAATTAAGATTAATTCGCGCTTTAATGTCCGTGTTTACGGACTTTTAATTTTCTCCCAACTTCTTTTCGGCCATTAAAACGCTCCGAAAACATTGCATTCATTTTGTCCCCCAAAGCGACCGCGTGGCTCGGCGAAGCGGGCCGACCGACCGACCGACCGACCGACCGACCGACCGACGACGACGTCCACCGATTTTTACTCTAAAACAACTACTGGAATTTTCACTTTTACGACCTCGCGTGGTTGTTATCGGCGGCTGAGGTTGGTGTTGGTTTTCTGTTTCCGAAGTCTCGCTCGCCGCCAGTTGACCCCCTGAGCCGCGATGATCGTCTGAGTGTTTTATTGGAATTTTTGTCGTCTCCGCTGGGGTGACGAACTGACTGACTCGACTGACTGGTTGACCAACTGACTGATTAACTGACTAATTTAACCACTGATGCTGCTGCTGCACTCTTTTGTCTCGTGTTGGTCCAGTCCAGTCCAGTCCAGTCGAGTCCAGTGCAGTTTGTAGGGAAACCGAAGTCAGTGGCAGACTCGAGTGATGGTTGTTGCTCCTGTTGTTGTTGTTGTTTTCATTATTGTTAATTTATCTTTCTAATGGTCTCGTAAAATCCACCGAAATCGCCTGCCGGTTCACTTCGGCGCGACCACGTCAACGGAAAAAGAGAAAATTGACACTGCGGGGCGATGACGTGACGTGACGTGACGTGACGTGATCTGCTTCAAGTAGTTCCGAGTACGCAGAGCAGAGGCGTTGTCGCCGACGGGGGCTTCGAGGCGGTTGAACTCCGAAGTTGAGAATACAAGTAATTCTAGAATAATTTGAGCTTCTGCCGGTACGAAGTACGAGGTCTGGATTTCTGTCGAGTTCTGTCTTCGATGTGCGTCGCGTCTCCCCCTCTCTTGTCATTCTTCTCTCGCAACGCCTCTGCGCTCTGCGTCCAACTGTTCCAACAGCGCGTCCAGCTTCCTTCCAAACGGGTTCCTTCGCAGTTTTCATTAGTTGCTGGTGGAAGAAACTATGGAAAAAAGTGGTTAAATTTGTTGTACAAACTTCTGCGATGATCAAAAGCAGCCACAAAATCAGCACAACATGACGGCGGCAACAACAACAAGAACGGCCGGCCGTCCGTCTGTCTGCCTGTCTGTCTGTCTGTCTGTCCGTCCGTCTGTCTTTCCGAATTGTTTGAAAGCCACTGCAAAATACAACAACGCATAATTAGCGGAGTTGAACGTGGTGAAGATCAAGCTGAGCATCGCGAGTCCGCCGCCGATCGCTAGTCGCCGTCATTTAGAAGCTTCTAGCGGATTTACGACGGCGGAGAGTGAGCGAGAGCGGGAGTTGAGTGCGTGGAGCGGTGAGCGAGGAGTGTAGGGCGAGGAGTGGTGAGCGCGGAGCGGGGAGCGGAGCGAGAGAGGCGATTTTGTCAAATGACTACAACAACAGCAGCATTAAAACTCATTAGTTTTTATTTTAGCGACGATTACAAAGCAGCCACAATCAGCTGCCGGCCAGCCGGCAAATCCAATCTAAATGTTAATGATCGCCGCGGATTTGAGTCAAGCTGATCTCGGGCGATAATAAATCAACATCACGGAGCGAAGAGGAGCGAGCGAAACACGCCGCGGCCGTCCCTTCCTCGGCGGTGCGGCGTCGTCTTTTGTTGCTTTTTAAGCGTCGTTTTTCCTTCATTTACAGCCGAATTAAGCGCTTTACAACAACAGCAACGACACCACAAAGACCGAAAATCTTCCCCAAACGTAGTCGTCCGTCGTCCGTCGACCGTCGACCGTCGACCGTCCACTCACGACGAACTACTGTCACTTTTATGTGTTGTGGTAGCGTTCAGCTTAATGTCAAGTTGACATTTCTTGCGACACGATCATTAAAACCAGAGAATTAACGACTCCGGCCCGCTGGACGACCGAATGGTGACGGAGCGGCAGTCCGCGGGAGAGAGAGGAGGGGGAATCTTGGTTTTTATTACCCTTTTATGTTGGCTTCAATGTTATTCTTGTAAATGAGTTGAAGAAGTTGACACAGAGGAACTTCTGCCCCTTCGATCGTCTCGATCGGAGGCTGCAAATCGCTTGTGGTTCAGTTAGCTGACGTTGTCTGGCAGCTCCAGACTGCGAGTAACGAAGAGGTTTTCAGTGGTTTGATTCGATTGTTAGTGGCAATTCAAAGTAATTCAACGACAAGTCGGGAAGCGAACGCGACTGATCGGGTTCGATCGCGCGAATCCCTTCCGTTCGCAGGTCTCTCGTTTCCCACCCGAAGACGTGCAACCTGCTCTCAGCATTCCCGTCGCCGCCGCTTCTGCGAACCCCGCTTCCACATTCTGGTTGTCATGCGTCTTGACAAATTCCGTGTTAACTCCGCGAATGTCCCGCTCTTCGAAGCAACGACCATAATCGAGCTCTCTCGTTATTATCTTCCTCTCTCTCTCTCTCTCTCTCCTCGCGCTCTCTCGTTATTACCTCCCTCTCTCTCTCTCTCTCTCCTCGCGCTCCCCGCGGCTGCTCGAGTGTGCTTCGCAATGACAATCGATATGTCATCTCTTCGAAAATAACTATAATTACAGCTCTCGCTCGATCTCTCATCCGCCGGCCTCCGTCTCCGTCCGTCCGTCTCGTCTCGTCTTTCTCGCGCGCAGCTGCTTGTTGAGTACTCGTCGCTCCGTCTCTCGTTTCCATCCTGCGGCGGAAAGCTCGCCGCCCAGCGATCGTTGACAACACCAGCGAAATCTTTTCGTGGCCTCGCCGCATGATCACACAAAGGGACACTTCATTCTGTTTATTTATGCACGCCCCCTCCACCGACGCCGTCGCCGCTCCACCACCGACGCCGTCGCCGCTCCACCACCGACGCCGTCGCCGCTCCACCACCGACGCCGTCGCCGCTCCACCACCGACGCCGTCGCCGCTCCACCACCGACGCCGTCGCCGCTCCACCACCGTCGTCGCTCCACCGTCGTCGCTCCACCGCCGCCGCTCCACCGCCGCCGTCGATCCACCGCCGCCGCTCCACTCCACCGCCGTCACTCCACCGCCGCCGCTCCACTCCACACTGAGGCGTCGCTTTCGCACGAGAGTCCCTGCCTCGCATGCACTGCGAAATCTGTGAGCGACGATCTTGCCCGCCAGATCACTCGAATTTATGACTCGTTTTGCTTGTTTTGGGATTTCTTGGCCGTCGCAGTGGCAGAAATCCGAAATCGCCGGCCGCCGCAGATTATCCTGCAGCGAAGGAGGAGCGCAAAGCAGAGCGCAATCTGCAAACTGAGGGAACAGCAATCGCCGATTGACCGTCCTTGATGGTCGCGTGATTTTGTCCCTCGCATGTGACATCCCGGTCGCGCTGCCGCGCTGCTTGTTGGTCCTGCGGCTTTTTAGGGCTGCCCATCAGAGCGAAGATGAATTATGTGCAATTTGCGCTGCGTTTCTTTGTTATTTTTATGACAGCGCGTATCTGTCGCGGAGGCCGACGCGCCGCGCTCTTGACGTTTTATACAACCACCACTTAAAACTATAAACAGCGTTGCACCTCCTCGCGAGGGTCTGCGGCGGCGGTGGCGGCGGCCGTGGCGGCGGTGGAGGCGGCGGAGGCCGAGGGTTTGCGTCCGTCCGCGTCGGGGCGGCCGAAACGGGTCTGGCCGTGCGACGGACGCCCCGCATTCGGTGTGCCGAGACCAGTCTGCTTCAGCGACCTCTGCACGCCGACCGTCGCTGCTGATCGTTTCGGGTTTTCGATTAATTTTTTCGCTGTTGCTCTTCTTCACGGTCGCCATTGATGAAACGGTGTGAAAATTCCAACTTTTTATGGTTCTGTACGCGGTAAAACTATCGCTAGTTTATTGCCAGAGTCGTGGGAGCGGGAGTGGCGGAGCGGCGGAGTGGAGCGGGAGTGGGTTGGAGGAGCAGAAGGATCGTGGAAACGCACGACTTTCCCGCGGTCAGCAGGGCTTCGTTGCTGGGAACGAGTGGCTGTGAGTGACATCGAGGAAATGATGTAATCTGCGTCATAATCTGCGGCCGCAGCGCCCGTCACCGCCCGTCACCGCTTGACTCTGATCGCGCACACATGACGTCCAACAAATGCAGCCATTCATGGCGCGCGAGCAGACGCTCGCTGGTTAGACAGACAGACAGACAGACAGACAGACAGACAGACAACTTCAAGCGGCACTTGAGAAATCAAGATGAATTTTAGCATTCCAGCTCGGCTCGGGACGACTGAGTGCCGGAAATCCACGACGACGACGACGACAACGACGACGACGACGACAAACGACGAGCAGCCGATCTGCGGTTGGGCTCGAGACTCGCGGATCCCCGTTAGTCGTTTCAGAGTCGTCATTAAATTGATTCATCGACTCTGAAACCCGAAAATAGTTCACTTCTTCACTTTAAAAATTCCGATTTATTAAATTTCACAACTTGAATTTGCCGTTCGACTTGACTAATTTTCTCTCTCTCTCTCTTTGCAGCCGGTTGTGCAGCCTGCAGAGCCGCCAAGCACAGCACAGGAGCGCCATGGAGCACCTCATGTCCGCCTTCATGCCGCCCGCGTACCTGCTCGGCCACCACGCGTCCGTGGCCGCCAACTCGAGCAGCTCGTCGGCCGCCTCGCCAGCCACCTCGCCGCTGGGCGGCCTCGGCGCCGCCAAGCCGAAGCGCTGGGGCTCGCCGCCCGTCAACCTGGCGGGGCAGTTCATCAACCCCGCCACGGGCAAGAAGCGCGTGCAGTGCTCCATCTGCTTCAAGACCTTCTGCGACAAGGGCGCGCTCAAGATCCACTTCTCGGCGGTGCACCTGCGCGAGATGCACAAGTGCACCGTGGACGGCTGCAACATGGTGTTCAGCTCGCGGCGCTCGCGCAACCGCCACAGCGCGAACCCCAACCCGAAGCTGCACTCGCCGCACGTCCGCCGCAAGATCTCGCCGCACGACGGCCGCACCGCCCAGCAGTTCCCCGTCTTCCCGCTGCCGCCGGCCGGCCTGCTGCCGTCCGCGGCCGCCTTCCCGGCGCTCCTGCCGCCCGGACACCCCGCCGGCTACCCCTCGCATTCGGCGGCCGCCTTGTTTGGCGGCGGCGGCGGCGGCGGCGGCGGCGGCGGCGGCGGTTGCGGCAACGGCAGCGGCAGCGATTATGCGCCGCCAGCTGGCTGCAACGGCAGTCAATTCCAGCAGATGCTGGCCACTCAGGAGCGCCTGGCGCTGGACGACCACAGCAACAACTTGCACCGCGGCGACTCCAACGGCTCGGCTTCCTCGGACGCCGAAGAGGACGACGGCTTCATACTGGACGTGCACACGAACGAATCCAACGCTAGTCAGGGCAGCCACGGCAGTCAGGGCAGCCACAGCGACGTCGAGGACGCGTGCCGCGCCGAGCTGGACGACGAGGACCAGAAGGTCGTCTTCGCGGCAGCCGAACGCGAGGCAGCATTCGAAGTGTTTTCTCACGCGGACGACTCAAACGAGCCGCTCGACTTCTCGCTGCGCAAACGCCACGACGACGACGCCCGCCTGCACAGTCCTGCCGCGCTGTCCGCGTCTTCCAGCGGCTACGACTGCCGAAGCCCCGCCAGTCGCCAGTCTCTCGCCGCCAGCAGCTTCTCGGTCGACTGCTTGCTGGGCAAACGCAAGCGCAGCGAAGAGAGCGACGTGCACATGCGGGCCGCGACGCCGCTGCTGACTCTCGCGGCCGCGCAGGCGAAACGTTATCAGCCGGAGCGCGACGCCAGCTGGAGCGCTCCCTCGTCGCCCATCTCGGTGGAGGACCAGCAACTGCTGCTGCTGCAGAACCAGATGTTCGCCGCCGCCGCTGCAGCCGCAGCTGCTGCCTCAGCCTCAGCCTCGGCCTCGGCCTCGGCGCACAGCGCGGCCGACTCGAATGAAGCCGCAGCGGCCGCCCCACCCATGTGGAGCCTGCTGTCCGAGGTCTACCGCTCCATGCTGATGAACAACAACACGAAGGCTCAGTACAGCGAGCTCTCCACCAACGCCATCTCGGTCTAGAGCTGCCGGAGAGTGCGGACGAGCAGCCGCCGGAGCGCGTGGCGCCGCGCTGCATTGCGCTTGTAATGAGTTGTTACATCGTTACCTTGTACAGTTACACGCACACCCACACACACACACACACACACACACACATCTCTATGTACGCGCTTGTGTGCAGCGAAAAAGTATTCATCGATTTACCTACAAAAGTATTGAACTCGATTCGTCGCTCCTTCATTAGATTTACGTATAATTTTAAGACGCACCTCGCGCTGTCGCCGCAGCGCACTCGTGCAATAACGCCGTCTCTCTCTCGCGCAGCGTCGCGCCGCCGCATTTTTTGTTAGTTGGGAGAGAATGATTGAATTACCGTTAAGTTACGAGAGCTTTTGTCATTGATTCCTATTTTCATTTTTATTTGTGTAATTTGTTTGTGCAACGACTAACGCGACTTTTCGACGCCCTAGCGGTGCAGCATAACTAATACACTGACAGTAGCGTAAGCAAGGCAGAGGAAGCAGGGAGTTGTAGTTGTAAGTCTGCGCCTGAAGCGCGCTTCTGTAGTAAAATCAAAACTTGAGAGCGAAATAAAGAGAAGAACGAAGTTTATACTGAAAACTGAATGGCGTTTTTAATTCACAGGCTTCGTGTTCGCTTTTCTCTCAGTGCATTTGTGATGCAGGGTGTTTGCAGGGTGTTTTCAGGGTGTTTTCAGGGTGTTTTCATGGTGTTTTCAGGGTGTTTTCATGGTGCTCTCATGGTGTTCTCAGCTCACGTCAAACTCGGTGTCACGCGGCATCATCGTCTTGACGCACGTGGCCTCGCAAAGAGCTCGAAACACCGCAGCGACGCCGTTTCGTTGAATGAAAATGCCGATTAAAAGCACTTCAAGCGATCGATTAGCAGCGAGACAGCGAGCAGCGGCCGTGAAACGCGGGCCTGGCGAGGCCTTCTGCAGCGGAAAAGCGCTGGAAATCAAGCGGGCGGTCTAAATTTAGCAGCGCAACTAGAGCGCCGCCGTTCGCTGCGTCGCTGGCGCGGCGAGTGAGCTGGTCGCGCTCTCCGCTCCGCTCTTGATTTCGACAATCGAAGAAATGCGTGTGTTTATAATTTCCCGTTGGCTCCTGCGATTGCGAGGCCGCTGCCGGGCCAAAGTGGAATCCAACGGAATCTAATGGAATTTCGTTGCGCAATCGTGTCTGCTTCGTGTCACTTCGCACTCGCGATGGCACGAGTAATGCGAGACCCTCGCGAGTACCGTTCGCTCGCTGGATGTCGGTGTGGATGTCGTTGTGGATGTCGGTGTGGACGTCGTTGTGGACGTCGTTGTGGATGCTTGAGTTTTCCACGGAACGACGACTGCGGCTGCTTGGAATGACAGTCGGCTGTCACTCTACGAAGCTGGGATGCGTCAATTAGCCGCTGCGAGGGTGGGTGGGTGGGTGGGGAGGGGGAGTGGCATCGCCTGCTGGCCGCTTCTATGGAATCCGCGCTGCGAACACTTAAATATTTGTGAAAACATTCTCGCTTCTAACCTTGCGTCGCGATTCCTCTGTTAATTCGAGAACAAATAAAGCATCGGAAATTCTTCAGTTCTTCGCTCGTTAAAATTCGATCTCCTTCTGGGTGAGGAAATCGGGCTGCGAACGAGTGCGCGATGCATTCAGAAAACTAATAAATTTCGCTGATGAATAATTTTACGAGCTCACGAGACGCCGCCCCGCGGACGTCGCAGTTCAGCTGGAGCATCTGAGCTGGCAAATATTTTGCATCGCAGTCGGCGCCACTCGACTCGAAATAACTGCGAATTGATGATGCGCACCGCACGGCAGTCGTAAAAAGCCGCACCCGCTACTTGCAAATAAAATCCACCTGCACGCACCAACTACACCACCTACAACAACAACACAACAACAAATACTACCACTACTACGAAAGGAAAATATTTCAATACAGAAGCAACAGCGACAACAACAACAACAACAACTATCTAAAACATGTTTTTGTGGAACATTTTTAGCAGGTCAAAACTGAAAAGGAAAAACCCGAAAACAACAACAACAACCCACAGCAATCGCACAAAAAGTGAAACCAAATGAAATTGCGGTTGTTGTTGCTGTTGTTGCTGTTGTTGCTAAACAAAAAACAGATTCGCAATTTCACAACAACAACAACAACTACTGAAAAACACATGGAATGCGCTGAAATCACAATAATAACAATAATCAATTTTAATTCTGCGTTTTCGTTTGCTCGTAAATGCGCTCCAGCAAATTGGAGTGGAAGCGCATTCCTGCCGAACGCACGCACGCACGCACGCACACGACACGCACAGCAGCCCACACACTCACTTCTGCGCCGCCCGCTCACCACCACCGCCTGAGCCCACCTACTCACCACCTCCAGCACACCACCTCCACCACACCTTGCGACTCCCCATCACCGTGCGAATTCCCCGCGCACACCACCTGCATTCGGCTCCCACATTGCGGATCGCGTGCGGTCCACCACAAGATGGCGCTGCTTACGATCGCGCACTCTAGATTCCGTTGCTCGCTGCTGCGTTGCTGCCGCTGCTGCTGCTGCTGCTGCTGAATTTCACTGTTGATTTGTTGCTGCAGCTTTTGTTCTCCATATTTTACGCTTTGTTTTGATAATTAAATTTACGACGATTCCAGTTCTGTTTAAATAAATAATTCTAAAGTGTTTCAGCGGATGATGTTAATGATCGCCTAAAATATTCGGAGCGAAACGAGGAAATCTCATTAAAGAAGAATTTGGAATGTTTTTTTGCATGGAAAAGTAGATGGACCGAAGAGAGAGATGGAGAGAGAGAGAGCGGGAGTAAGCAACGGGATTGCCAAGTGCTAATTCAGGGCTTCCACTTGCGGAATCCCCACGAATTTCCCCGAAAATCCCTCGATTCAGGGCTGGCAGAAGCCAATGCAGCTCTTCACAGCAGCGAGTTTCTTCCACGAAAAACGCTCTCTCAATTCTTCCCACACGCACGGGTTTGCCTGTCATGCTAATCCGCTTTTCTATCTCGCCGGATGCTCGTATCGTGACACTGATGACTTCCACTTGCGCATCTTCGTGTTTTTGAGCGACTCCAGCCCCGCTCCGCCCGACGATCGGCTGCTCTGCGCTCGCTTCCGTCGACTTTCATTCTCCGCTTCAGCTGAATAACGCTTTTCAATTGTCGTCGAGCAGAAACCCGCTTGGAAACATTTAACGCTTCCTCGAGACTCGCGAGGACGCACTCGGATTCCACTCGGATTCCACTCGGCTCGCCTGCGGCCTGCAGTCGGCGAAAAGTGCTCGTCGGGGAGAGGAAATCCCACCATGAAAAGTGCAAAATAAAGAGATCCCTGGATTGAGAGAGCGGGCAAGAGTGATGGAGGGGAGAGCGAGTGTGTGTGTGTGTGGTTTAGTTTCGAGTACAAAAGAGAACCTCGTCTCTCGTCTCATAATGTATGCACGGCTTCACCGCATCGAGGAGGACTTCATGCGGAGAGCAGCAGCGGGAGCAGCAGCAGCAGCAGCAGCCACTTGACATCCCCGGTGTCTTCGCATTCATTTCATTCACTTTGCGGTTGTCAAGCTTGCAAGCGTTTGACAGCGGCGGCGTCACAAGTGGCTTCACTTTCACTGCGTTGCGGTTGCGTGAAAAATTGGATTATAAAATTGAATTGAGACGCATTTGCCGCGTCGCTCGCAAGCTGCGAAACGCTTTTCCGCAATGTTTCAGTCGCTCACTCACTCGCTCACTCACTCACTCACACCAGCACCGACACTCACTCGTCTGCTTTGCTCTCCGTGTATTTTAGCGCAGCCTGCAGTGCGAATGTCAAATTGGCTGACGACTCGTTTAGCCGTCACTCGTGTGCGGCTGTCATGTCGATCCCGCTGCCGCTGCCGCTGCCGCTGTCACTTGTTTTGCATAATCTTGGAAGGAACTTCGGCTTGGCGTCCATCAGCATGCAATTGTGGTTCTCGAATGATTTGCGTTATCGAAATCCAGACGAAATTAGGAGCTTCAATTTTGACTCGAGGTCGCAAGTGCCGCGCTTTAACTGCGAACGCTCGACGCCGTGGCAGGGCAGCGGTACAGGTGCGCCAACTGACGCGATTATCAGCGCAGCGAGGGGGAACATTAATGGAAATTGCGGTGGACGGCTTTTAAAAATGACTGTAATTAGGTTCCAACTTGACGCAAACACATTTAATCGCTGCTGGAGTGACGAACGACAGCGGCAGCGTTCGAGCAGCAGCAGCAGCAGCAAACAGCGACAACCACAACAACAATGAGTTGTCGGAGAGCGATGCGAAGTTGCGGGGAGCGACACGAGCGGCGACAGATGACCGAATGGGTCGCCGGCATGCAAGCGATTCGCGCGCTCGTATCTAACGGCAGATCGGCACCGAAACGAGGTCCACCACACGTTCGCCGAGCAACTTCGGCGAGCAACTTCGCGAGCGGCTGCATAACGCGCTCGCTGGACTTCACTTAACCCTCGCGTTGCCGAACCCCTGCGTTGCTGAACCCTGCGAAGGCTTTTGGAAAGCAGAATCCGTCGTGTTGCGTTGTTTGACGACGCACGAGGCGAGGTCAGTTGTCGTCATTGCCTCGAATTGCCTCGATTTGCCTCGATTTGCCTCGATTTGAGCGGCTTTTTGTCGAAGTCGAAGCGAAAAACGAGAGCAAGCAGCGTTTTGCGGTCGAGATTGAGACGATAATCGAGAGCGAGACACCCCTTCTGAGTATCGGTGACAAATATCGAGGTCGAGATATGCGAGACACGCGTTTTATGACGTTTTGCGGCGCGAGGATCCAATTACGGGGCGAAAAGGGTTAAATACGCGAGTCGTGAAGCGCCGTTACGTTCCATCATCGTCATCGCTGTTGTCGTTGTAGTTGTAGTTGTAGTTGTTGTTGTTGTTGCAGCCGAGTACAGCAGACGCGATCGCTTTGTCGCCTGTCGTCCGCAATTTTGTAATTTTCATCTGCACTTGCAACTCATGTAATTTTGCACGATTTTGTGCGCTCAACTCTCCGCTTCGTTCCGTTTCTCTCCACTTCCCCGCTCTCCTCAAGCTGGCTACACCGCGATTTAGTTGTTGGCTGCCTTTTCTGTGTCACCTTCGACGAGCGCGACACGTGATAAATTGCGCTGCATGAGCCGAAGCCGAAGTGCGAAGTGCGAAGCGCGCGCCGAAGTGCGAAGCCCGGCATTCGTTGACAGTTGAAAACTACGAACGAAGTGACCGCAAATTACCGTTTCTTGCGATGGCAAGCGAGCGCTGAGTTGTTGTTGCTTCTGCTGTTGTTGCTCTGTTACTGTTTTGCTGTTACTGTTGTTGCTGTTGTGTTGTATAAATTATTGCATTCCAAGAAAACTCGTCGATGCTGCTGAAGTTGAAGCCGTTAATTGAGTTGTTTAGAATTCCTGTTGCAGCTGCTGCGAAAATAGACGAGTTCGAGGCTAATTAAGAGTAACGGGATAAAAGTGAAATTTCTAAAGTTGTCTTTATTCGAGTTGCTTTTGAAAATAAATTAATTCTGCTCCTCAAAGTGTATTAAATTTGATGAATTCCTCAATCAATTTTGGCGAATTAATTTGTGCAAAAGGGCGTGCAAGGAAAACAAGGAGGAGGAGGAGGAGGAGGAGGAGGAGGAGGAGGACAAGCACCCGCTTAAACACACACCGACACACACACACACACACACACACACACACTCACACAACAGCACCAATGAGCTGACAACACCAACACACACCCGCTGCACCGTGTAAACATTTGCACGGCGATTGCACGAGCAGCGCGTACGAGGTGCGTGACGCCTCGCATTGTCAACAACATGATCAGCAAGAGCAACAAACAGCAGCCACCCGGCCGGCCGCGTCCAGCAGCCAACGACGGCCGCCGCAGGACCGGCCGCGCCCCCACCGCCGCCGCCCACCAGCGAGGGGAGCGCATTTGTTGCTTTTGCTGTCAACGCAAACCGCAACGAGCGGCTTAACAACGCAACGAGCAGCTGACACACAGACACACAGCCACACAGACACACAGAAAGACAGACAGACAGATCAACAGACACAAAGACGCACAGACGCACAGACACACAGACACACAGAGAGACGCACAGACACGCGTGCAGCTTGCATGCCTCGTCATTAATTAAATTACAACGCATCGCATTCGATTGCAGTCGCTGGATGCCAAAAGGACGAGCGAGCGAGCGACGAGTGGGCGGGTGGTGGGCGGTGGGAGAGGGGGCGTGGCTGCTGTGGGTGCGGGTGTGTGCGTTGAATTAATACGTGCGTGGGCGGGCGCCCGTGGCTGCGAGTCGAGTGTGCTTGTAGTTGTTAACGGATTAATTTGTGCAGCCGAGTGTGGCAGCAGCAGCGGTGGCGGTGGCGGCGGCGGGGGTGGCGGCGGGAGCAAATCGGATTTATTTCACAAGCCGAATTCCGTCTCTGGTGGTACAAACAACAACGACAACGACAACAACAATGACAGCATTTACTGCGTTGCACTTAATGCACATTTTGCATTGAATGCCGTGCGCATCCAGGAATGCAACCGAATTTGACTTCTCAACTGGACTGCTGGTGCTGCTGTGTGTGTGTGTGTGTGTGTGTGTGTGTTTTTGATGTGTTGCGGGGGGCAGAGGCAGTGACTGCACTTGACGTCTGCTTCATCGCGGTGCAGCAGATGCTCGCAACATTCAATACATCAGGCGGAGTTTCGCAGCGAGTCGGTCGAGCAGCGAATTCAAAATTTAATAAAAAATAAATTAACTAAAAAAGTTAGAAATAAATTCAAAAATAAATTATAGATTTTCATTCATCCTTACATACATACATACATGCACCACACACACATACATACACACACCACACATACATACATGCAAACGTAGAACTTTGAACGCAATTCGTGAAACTGAGGCTTCGAAATGAAGCGCTTCATCAGTTCAATTAAATTAAACAACAACAGCCACAACAACCACAAGAACAACAACGACAACAACAACAACAACCACAGCGACAACTTCAATTAGTTGATATTTGGTGAGATTGAAAATCTTGAAACTGTCAAAATGTTCACACGCTCGCATCGTTCGTTCGTTAGCTCGTTCGTTCGTTCGTTCGTTCGTTCTTTCGTTCGTTCTTTCGTTCGTTCTTTCGTTCTTTCGTTCGTTAGTTCGTTCGTTCTTTCGTTCGTTCGTTCGTTCGTTCGTTAGTTCGTTCGTTCGTTAGTTCGTTCGTTCGTTCGTTAGTTCGTTCGTTCGTTAGTTCGGTTGGTTGGTTGGTCGGTTGGTCGGCTGGTTGGCTGGTGAGCGGCGGTCGTCTGTCACGTACGCGTCTGTTGGTGAGGAATACGCGTGAGCCCACCCACACACACGCACACACGCATACACACACACACACACACACACACACACACCGTCTTTATTCTCACTTTACGTCGCCTTTAATTTGTTTTCGTTAAAAAATCATTTAATTAATCGTTTTGCTTTGTTTTCTTTGTAGCTTCTTTCAAATTAATGATTACTTTTACTTTCGTAGTTGTTGTTGTACTCGCAGTAGGTCTCCCCTCTCTTCTTGCTCCCCCCCCCCCCCCCCTCCAACACTCGATTGCGACCGTCGCGTTCATCCGTTCGTCGTGCGATCGAATCGCTCTGGAATTCATCTGCTCCCTCGATATCACTTTTCCGCGGTTTTACTCTTCACTATTCTGGAAAACTTGGATTTTATGGTTGGGTTTTTGTGATGCCACGCCAGTGCTCGCGAGTGGCAACCGAATCCGGCGGTTTTAATGGTGCCACACAGCAGCAGTTGTTAAATCGCAGCGGTATTTCAACGCGTGTTCGATCGCACACGCAGCTCGACCCGTGATTCGGTCTTCCGATCGTCGGATGCGGAATTCAGATCTTGGGAATTTGAAGTTCGCTTCCCGCCGCATTTTTCCGTGCTTTTGTTTATGTTTTCCCCGCAGCTCCCCTTCGTCGCCGCCGACCCGCGCACTCCGCGGGATTCCAAATCCTTCCGTCTGCTGGTTCGCATTTATTTGGTGTACTTCAGTGTTTACTTGAGTTTGCCTTTGATTTGGAGATGTTGCGACTGTAAAATGGGGTTTCGGGGAAGAGAAGCGCTCCTGCTCACTCGTCCTCGACGGTTTTAGTGTCTCTCGAGTTTGATTTCATCGGAAAACCATAAAAATGAGCGTTTTAGAGGCAGGAATTCGGCAGAATTGCTCCTCCTTCACGAAAATCATTTAATGACGACGGCATTAGAAGTGAATCGCTGTTGTTTTTTATGTCGAACGCCCTGCCTTTCCACGGAATCCATTCTCTGCACGAAAATACGGAAGCGAGAGGAAGCCGCGGCTATAAAACACCGAGGAAAATGGAAAAAACCAAACATTTGCATTACAATTCGAAGACGTTCGCTAATTTTTCGAATTTGCAGACACCGGGAGCGTTGAATTGCGTTGCTTGCCGCAGATCCCTTCTCGCCACTCCGGTCACCGATTAAGCTGATGAGATTTCAGCAGGCAATCCTTTGCAGGATAACCGCTGTTATTGCCTGTCTTGTCCTGCGAAAAAGCGCGCCGCACCAGTCCCGAGTCCTGCGGCCCGCAGCCGCAAGGAAGTCGAAGAACACACAAGACAGCGAGTCGCAGCGAGTCACAGCGAGTCAGAGCGAGTCACAGCGAGCCACAGCGAGTCACAGCGAGCCACAGCGAGTCACAGCGAGCCACAGCGAGTCACAGCGAGCCACAGCGAGTCACGGCGAGTCACAGCGCTCGCCAAGGATACTCGGACGCCCGCCGAAGGATGCTTTGAAGTGGAATTCAAATGAGTGGAAGCGTTTAATAAAATTCGGTTTTAAGCAAATTGATATTCTCCACGCCACGCAAGGAGCGGAAGGGTGTGCCGCCCCTCGCCCTCCCTCACCCCGTGTGGCTCCTCGGCCGGCGCTGGTTTCACGGTCCTCGTTGCCCGAGACACCCGTTCGTGGGTCCCATTTATTTGCTCGCATCTGACTGTGCAAACCTAATCAATCGGAAAACCCTTTTAAGAAGCCCACCCCTCGCTCCCCTCCTCCCCTCGCTGACCACGCCACCCACGCAAGGTTAGTCGTGCATTTAACGTTGACATTTTTACGATTAGTTAGACGCTTCGTCGCTCGGTGGGAGCGGGGAGCGGCGAGCGACGAGTAGCGAGCGGTGAGCGGTGAGCGAGCAGTGGCCGCCTCAGGTGCAGATTTAACCAGTGAAGCGCGACATCGCAGCCAGCGAAGGGTTAAAATTGGCCAGCGCTCGCAAATCGAGGTTAATTGCAGCCGCAACTTCGGCCGCTTGAGCTTCAAAACGTTTAATCAAGCTTGGCAAACAAGCTGGCGCTCGTGCAAACAGAGCCGAACGCGGACTTCAAGGATAAAAAAGCACTCGGCAACTCAAAGGATTTTCCGTTTCATTTGCAATTAAAAGTCAAAGCACAAGTTTGCGCGCGGAGTCCGAGCGCGGAGCCGCACCGCGCACTCGCTGGAAGGACAGAACGAGCTGCAGCCGGCCCGTGACGAGTGGTGGCCGCTGCTGCACCGAGTGTTGCCGACTCGCTTCTTCCCGTTTCGCTGTGTTGCCGGCTCGCTGCTCCTGCTGCTGCTGCTGCTGCTGCTGCTCCTGCTGCTCCTGCTGCTGCTGCCTTCGGCGTTTTTGCTTTATGCAAGCCGCCGCTTGTTTCGGCCGCCGTCGTCGTCGTTGCTCTGCTCGTTTTGCCGATGTTGTAGTTCGGTTTTGATTTATAAAGTGTTTTCCGCACTTGCGTCAGTGCAGCGGCAGCGCCTCACGCTTCCACGCGGCACTCGGTGATTAACTGCCGAAGTTGCCGCGAACACGTTGGCGAGGGCGACGGCGATGGCGACGGCGAGGGTGGAGGTGGTGGCGGGGTGGCGGCGGGGGGGGGGGGGGGGCGGCATCGAGCTCGCATTATTAATGGATTGAGCAGCGCGCACCGGCGAAACTTCTCGCTGCGAAAAGTTGCTCCCAATAAGCGGCGAGCAGCCGTCGAAGTGGAGCTCGGAACTCACGATTGTTCTGCAGCGGCATTCAAAGGCAACCCTGAAGTGCGCCGCGTGCAGCTGGCGTTCGTTTGATTCGAGTGAAAAGTATGCAGATCGTTATTGCAATCGGAGGACTCGACGTGCCTCGATTTTGCCTCATTTGTCGCGACCAGCGCGATCCGCTCTGACAACCGACCGCCCAACCGACCGCCCGACCGCCCGCCGCCCGCCAGACTGCGACGGTCGGTCGCGCGGACCGCAGGATGCGGACGGCTGCGTGCGAGTCTCCGGTGTCCGCGAGTGCATCGTTTTTCATGGCTTGTCTTCGCTGGAAAATCAGCGACCAGCGCCGAGCGACCAACGACCAGCGAGCAGCGAGCAGCGCGTTCACGCCTATTTAACTCGTTAACTTAGGCAACAAATAAGCGGCGGTAATCACGGCCGACGACGAGACAACAGAAACTAATTAGCAGCGTCTGCGAAACAAAGCCGGAGTCAGAGAGCGCGTCGCAGTGACAAGAACGCGGCGGCGGCAGCGGCAGCGGCGGCAGCAGCGAAGCCATCAACGTCGCAGCACCTCGCCGAAGTGTTAAAAGTAAAACAAGCGGAAGATAAATTATTCAAGCAAGTGGCCGTCCAGAACCCACTCGACGGCTGGCTGGCTGGCTGGCGCGGCGGCGCGCATGCGTAATGAGCGAGCGAGCGGCACCGGCCGCGGAAACGCATCGATCGCAGCCGGCCCGGGGCGACCGCAGCCGGCCGCGCTGCAGCAGTCGGCAGTCGGCAGGCGGCGGTCGGCAGTCGGTGGTCGGCGGTCGGGGGGCCGAGAGCGCGCGAGAGCGGCTGGCAACGCAAGCTGAGCCGTGATTAGCGCCTACTTAGACGATGCCTGAGTGACTTTTAGCCGGCGGCTGCGAGGAGCCGCGGCCGGAGCGGCGCGCCGAACGAGCGCCGGCAGCGGCAGCGAGAGCGAGAGCGAGCGTCCGCAATGACAGCTGAAATTAAGAACCCCGCAAATCAAACAGCGAATTGACACGTTAGCGCGTCGGGAGGTGGCGAGTCGCGGAGGGCCGCTGCAACGAGTGATGGTCGTGCGGTGCCGGCCGCTCGTTAATCACCGAACTGTTAACGTACTCGTTCGTCGTTCACTTGCGCGCGGTGTGAGTGTGGATCTGCAGCGTCTGCAACCTCTCGCTGCTCCTCCTCGCGCTCCTCCTGCTCCTCCCGCTCTCGTCGCCCGGCTGCTGCTGCGATCTGGCGAGCAGTCAACACCCACACAGCGAATCGCCTTCACTCGTCGACACTCTCGCCAGATCCACCAACAGCTCGTACATCAACTCTTGGCGGGCGCAAAGCTGCCGCCGCCTCAACGCACCCGATTCAGCTGCGAATTATTCGATTCCGTTCTTGGGTTTCGATTCCTCCTCCCTTCCCGCTCCTCCTCCTCCTGCTCCTGCTCCTCCCGCTCCTCCCGCTCCTCCTGCTCCTCCGCTGCCGTCTGCCTCGCCGATCGATAAAAGTAGCGAACGACAACACGAGTGGAGAAGGAGAGCGACGCGCCCACGCTTCGCCAGTAAGAGTTGCATGCATAAATAAGACAACCGCACGGCGCTTTCGGCTCCCGGCTCTCGGCTCTCGGCTCCCGGCTCTCGGCGCCCTCGGCTGCTCGTGCGGGCGCTTCTGCTGCAATTTGTGCCGAACTGTTAACGAAGTTAATGAGCTCCGCATAATCGCGAAAACGCTTCCGAAACTCGTCGCCGGCTGGATGCAGCGAGTATTTCCTCGCATCCGCGTTCGTTATCGCGGCCCGTTTTCGCTTCTCTTTCTTTACAGTTTCGCTCTCAAGCTCGCTTTCATTCAGACTTCTGCGCCGAGGAAATAATGTAGAGGGCGGATTTCCTGCTGGACGGGATGATCTGGCAGTGGCTTGGAAGTTCTGGAGAGAAGCGCTCCCGCGAAGACGTCTCAGATTGCATTCAGTGCACATTTCAGCTAACGAGAGAGAGAGAGAGAGAGAGAGAGAGCCATCGCGCTCCGAACCCACGTGAGCGCGACAACTGCAACTGCCTCACATCTTCGCCGCCAACTAATTGCGCCAGTGAAGGTTCGCGACTACACTCGCAGCGGCCGCACCACGCACACCACGCACACCACGCACACCAGCGCAGGCAGTTGGTGAGGCAGTCGGTGAGGAAGCAGCATAAACTGCAGCGGCAGAGATGCTACACTTGGAAGGCTCGTAAACCCCAATTAGCACATTTCTAACAATTTTAATGCGGCGGCGGCGGCGGCAGCAACTCGTTGCCCACGCTTGTTGTTGTTCGCCGCTGCGAGCCCCGTAGGGAAAATATTTTCCTTAGCGCTTCTCCATCGCCGCCAAAGCGCGGTCGGCGGAGATCACATGGCGGCGACGAGCGTGATCAAGGACGACTAATTGTCGTCAACGTGCTGCGCTGGCGAAAATGTGTTTATAATGTGTGCGCTGGCGAGCCTCGTTGTTTTCCTAGAAAGGCGATCCTTTTTCGTGCCGTGGTGCGACTTTCCTGCGGCGCGCTGCTAATGCGTGCGTCACCGCGTTGCGCTGCGATGCGTCATGTTGTACAAACAGAGGACCGCGACCACGGCGACGGCGACGACGACGACGACGCCGACGACGCTGTAGCAGCCGGTGACGCTGTAGCTGCCGGTGACGCTGTAGCTGCCGATCGACGGTGCGTCCTGATCGCCGAATACAGTAGCGTGTTTGCACAACAAGTCGCCCGCCAGCGCTGCGTTTCGTGGCCGCTGGCTGGCCGCTGGTTGGCCGCTCGGCGTGGCGTGGCGCGCAGCAGCATCACTTGCGCTGCGTCGCGTCGCGTTGCGTTGTGTCGGCGTCGTTTGAGCGGATCAAGTTGTTTCCCGAAAGGGTTTTCGCTTTGACGCTCTTCTGCCGCTTTTATGACACTTCTAATGATTGAGAGGTTCTCTCCGGCGAGCGGTGCGCCGCCTCGGCCGGCATCCTGGGCGACTGTTGCTCGTGTGAAGTAGCTGCGAGGATCGATTTCGGTCCTCCGTCCTGCGTCCTGCGTCCTGCGTCCCCTCTGCTCGGCTCGTCTTCCGCTCGCTCTGCGTTGCGTTGCTGGCTTTTATTCGACGCTGTAAACATGTCGTCGTCGTCGTCGTCGTCGTCGTCGTCATGCGTGTTGTTTGCGTGATCCAGCGACTTTTAGCTGTTTTTGATCAGTTGTAAAAGTGATCAACATCAAAGTGATCGGCGACGCAGCAACTTTAATTGCCGCCGAGACGCGGGCCGCCTGCAATTAAGACGGCTGCGGCTGCACAGATTCCTGGAATGTGATATAAAAGTTGCAGTAAAAGATTCTTATGAGTTCCCGAGAAGCCTCGCGAGGCCGGGCGGCGGTTCGACGACGAGATCGGGTAAATCGGTGACCGGCGGGGTTCTTCTGGAGTGCTGGGGTTCTGGATTCGTGGATTGGGTGCGCGTTGCACTTGTGGATCTCGTGGAAATAGACGTGGATTCCTCAATTTCCTCGATTCTTCCAATTTTCCTTCACGCGCCGCGACGCGAGGAACAACGAACGGGGAATCACGTGACCCACTTCGCGAAGTGCACTCGGGAAACGAAGTCAAACCGAAGACGAGGATTTGCTTGCGTCTGGAAACTCAGCTGCTGCTCGGATCGTCGGATCGTCGGGTCGCCTTGTATCTCCCTCGTGTACCGCGAAGTACACGACGAGTAAATCAGGCGAAGAACAACTGCGCGCCATCGCACTTCGTTGAGAAGCAGTTAATTGCAGTGCATTAAAAGCGCAGCGGCGCCCCGCCCTGGCCGGCGTGCCAAGCCAACCTCGAAGCGCAATCCGCGACAAGATTGTCCCATCACCAGGCGATCGTTATCAGCGCCAAATTGCCACTAAACGTCACTACTTTTAAGATCAAAGTGTTGTAAGCGATAAACGCGTGCGCACGACTGCCGCGCAATTAAATGCAGCTGCGCGCCGGCCTGCGATACGCAAACCAGCAAGAAGTGGGCAGGAATGCGTAGCCGCTGAGATGCCGGACCACCGCAACGAGCGCCGCAACGAGCGCCGCATCGACCGCCGCAACGACCGCCGCTGCCGACTCGATCTTCTGCGGCGTGCGGAGGTGCGGCGGCCACGACTGCCCTTGCTCGCGCTCGAGATTTATGCGGTCATTGGTGACAACAAATTAATACAGCGCGCACAGAGTAACCCGATCCTGTTGCCGCGCCGCCGCCACCGCCGCCGCACCGCTGCACAGAAGCACTTCGCGCAAGTGAAGGACGCCGCCGCCGCCGCCGCCGCCGCCGCCTCACTGGCAGCCTCACTGGCAGCCTCACTGGCAGCCTCACTCTCAGTCTCAGTCTCAGTGGCAGCCTCAGTCTCAGCCCAGCCTCAGCCCAGCCGCAGTCCCAGCTGATCACAAAGATCCCTTTTGTTCGTGCGCTGCTCGGTTTCGCGGAACTGCCGGCTCGCGGCTGAGTTATCTGGAGATTGTCATTGTCACAGCGCAGTCGCAGCCACACTCGCGGAGAGCCTCGGCCGCGCGCAACGCTAATGGATGACATGATTTTCGCATTATCGCTCCGCGGCGGCGGCCGCGATCAGTTAGCCGGCTTATCTGCCCGCGGCGCTCGAGTATTCCGCGTACTTCCTGCGGCCGCGGATGACAAACGCTGAGTGGGGCGGCGGCCACTCGGCGGCCACTCGGCGGCCACTCGGCGGCCAGCGAGGAGGTTCCACTACCGTCGGTGCCATTAGCCGGCGACAAGATGCGCTGCGCCGCGCGGAGCTGGAATCAATTTGCAATCTTAAAAAGCGATCGTTGCGCGATCAACGCGCTCGAGACGGTGCTGCAGGACGCCGGGTTGCGGTAGGTTAGGACGAACTCGGCGTGGCTGCGATGGCAGTTGTTGTTGTTGGTGCTGTTGCTGGTGCTGCTGGTGCTGCTGGTGCTGGTGCTGCATGTTGCGATAACTTTTTGATTAGTTCACCAGCGGCTCTCGATGCAGATCGTGCCCTCGGCCGCCTCCACTCGCTCGCAGTGACGCAGAGTGCGGGGGACTCGAGGGTTGGGACTCGAGGGGGGACTCGATGGGGGGACTCGATGGGGGACTCGATGGGGGACTCGATTGAGGAGACAACGCACAAGACCGCCCTGACCTCCAGTCGGTGGCCGACACCTCTACACGCGACACGCGGATCGCGCATCCACTGATCTTGACTTTGTCAACGCTGCGCTCAGCGCGACACTCCAAGTCGGTGGAGGCTGCAGGTGTCGCGTACGATCGCCGGCTTAGCAGCGCTGAGGTGGCAGCGAACCGACGTTAATCCGCTTTGCATGCTGGCGATATTAACGCGGCCTTAAACGGGTTTCCCGCCAGCACTGACACCTCGCGCTGAGCGACAACTCGCGCACAGTAAGGTCACGACTTAGCGACGCTTTTGCGAGTCTGCCGCGAGTCGGTGGAAGCGATTTGGCGCGCTGAAACCTGCAACGACTATTGAAAGCTGGTTGTCGCTTAGTTTGAATGCGACTGAAGTGCAGCTGCCGTCAGCCGGTTATTAGTTGGCGTTATGACTTCTCTGTCTGAAGGTCGTGCGATTACTGAATCTAATTGAGTTGAGCGAGAACAGGCAGCCGCTGCTTTTTCCCCATTATAAAGGATTAAATTCTCTGAAATCCCTTCGCGCAAACTTCACTCTAATAGTTGTGTGTTCGAGGGACGGCTCAATAAATAAAACTACGCAGCGAAGACCCCAATTTCCAGTTATTACATGAAAATTGTCCCCAAAATCCCCGTCGCCCAGAAAACCTCAATTTTCTGGCCTCCCAGAGAGCCTTCGTTGAAGTTCTCTGGCGGAACTTGGCGCCTGGAACTCTCTTCAAGTGTGCACTACGTTTTTATTAAAGAATCGCGTACATTCTCCACGCGGAATATATCGGGAAATAGCGCCAAATTATGGTGAAATAATCCTCGTAGCTTCCCAGTAATCTTACGCCATTTCAACGAACGTACCGAAGGACAGACGTTCGAGTTGAGAGAGTTGAATGAAATCAGGAGCGTGAACTCGGAGCCTTAATAGTTCCCTATAACTGTTTTTGTACTTCTCCCAGTCACAAGAGTCTCCTGCTCAGCCTCACAAACGGAAGAGCAAACACTCAACTGAACATATTATATTTGATCCTTTCGGCTGGAGGGTATAAAAAGCCCACGAGAACGTACTTCTCTTCATCTGCCTCAGCGGCCTGGACCGTACGAAGCAGATCGGGGCGAGCTCGGCTGCTACGGATGGATGTCGGCATAGAACGTCGTCGACAATCACGCGGGAGGAGGAGAACCCAGCGACATGTGAAGGATGTGTGGCTGAATGAGGACTGTTTGTTGGTTTCTGGCTCGTTGTTGTTGCCGTCGTGTTGTATGGATGCTTCGTCTACCTGCGCCGAACAGGTTCTCCGTAATAACGACGACTATTTTGCCACCACGGTAGTGCTTTTTGGCAGTTACCGATCACTTACCGATGCTTAGTAATGGTGTTGAGTTTGCTGCTGCTGCTGCTGTTGGTGTTGTTGTTGGTGTTGTTGTTGCTGCAGTTGTTGCTGTTGTTGCAGTTGTTGCCGTCGCTGTTGCTGTTGGGCTCTGGATTCCCTCGCTCGTGATCTGCGGTCACGTTTCGGGGTGTGATCGTTGCTATTTTATTGGCGGAATTTATACTGGATGCGCTTGTTCAGAGGAGTTATTTTCGTTATTGTTGTTGCTGTTGCTAGAGTTGTTGCTATAGTTGTTGCTATAGTTGTTGTTGCTGTAGTTTCTGATGCCTGCTCAATGATGTTTTACGATATGCAGAAATAGTATAAACAGTTTATTTTTCCACAAAGTACGAGCGAAGTGAAGGAGAATAAAATTATACGATGCACTCGGCGATGGTGAAGCGAGCAGCGCTGTGTGTGCGGAGGATGCAGTGCGGAGCGGCTTGAACGGGCGACCGCGATGATGGTGAACATTATCAATCAGTTGATCCGCTTAACATTCACATGTATTGTAAAATCTGCCAGTCGCCCGAACGAAGGGGGAAAAATGCGTTCGAAGAAGAACTCGCAGCTCATGTTAAATTTAGATGTCATTTAGGAGTCAATAAAACTGCGCTTCCTTCTTGCGTTTTATTGCCATCGTGTCTTCGTTCCCCCCCCCCCCCCCCCCCGGCAGTGTAGCGCGGCTTTCCGATGAAGACGTCGTCCATGTCGCAGTAGGCAAAACGGGGGAACTCCTCACACGAACCTCATCCACTTCCAAGGATCGGGCAATTTTTCAAAAAACCAATAAATTCTTCGAAAACTTATTAAATCGTAAAACTCGTGTTGACAAAGATGTATGACGTGACAACGTGTGTAAGTCAACAGCTACTACAACAACGATAAAAACAACAACAACAACAGCAACAACACTGCTCTGCCACTCATAGTTTTACATTGAAATGACGAACTCCAGTCAAAGTTGCCGCTCCGTGTGGCAGACAACTTTACACTTCATTAGAAAATCGTTTTGCATGTGGTGCGAAAAACGGCGAACGGGAGGGTGAGGGGGGCAGCACTCGGCTGGTGGCTGGTGCTGTCATAGCAAAGTTGCGTTCACACTTTTCAATACTTAATTTTCACACCCTGCAGAGCGAACTGTTTTCACAACACTTAATCATCATCAGCGGGATCAAGCAACGCTTTCAGCGGGGAGTGCGGCGTGTCGATTCTTCTCCTCGAGTCGGAGAAGGACATTCAGTCAACGTCAGGGCGCCCCATTCACTCCAGTGTCAGTGCGTGAGAACGAAGGTTGACAGTTGTTGGTGGCGCTGAGAGGATGCTTTCCAGCAAGCGGTTGGGTGTGAGCGGCAGGTTGTTATGCAAATACCACACCCACCCCTTCGCCCCCCCACCCCCGGACCCCCTCACACGCCACCCACGCCCCTGCCAATCCTTCCTCCTTTGCATGTCCTGATTGATGAAGCGCGCTGGCATTTGTCAGGTTATCCTTGTCAGGAGTCTGATTAAAAAACTTCACTGCCCACATGGGACCGGAGCTGCGTGATTGGGTGCATTTTTCTCTACCGTTAGCTAGGAAACAGTTGTTGTTTGTGTTGTTGTTGTTGTTGCTGTTGTGGCTCTGTCGTCAGCACTTCCGTTGCGTGCCGCCAGCCAGCGAGGGAATCTGGTGGGTGTTGCCGCTGTGATGTCGCTGGGATTTACTTGTGATCCCCCCACTCCACACCCTCCCCCCCCCCTTCCCCTCTTCCAGCAACCTCGACGCGCCTCTGACCCGCCCATCACGCAGTCGAACATGCAAATTACAAGAGTGAAAACGATTTCCACAAAACACTGATAACATCGCGCGGTGGCGCTGCCGGTGGCCGCTCTGGGAAAAAATGTCAGATGGCTTGATAGCAACATTAATTGCGAGGTGTCACAACAAAATGATTCCAGTGGCAGTGGGCGGCCAACTTAAGTGTTTTCGTGATTTGCATAGCTTTCAGCTCAGGAGTGCCGGCGAGGACACAGTAAACTGAAATGCTGACGCTTCAGAGAGGCGCACTTCACGCTGCGAGTGCGGTGTGATGAGGAGGAAGGACCTCCGGAGAAGCCGTTAGTGTGTGAGGAGCCGTTGAAGACACTGATTTGCAACTTCGATGTGCAGTCGATAAATTTGCGGAGTTCCAGTAGATGTTTGGCGGACTTCAGTTCTCCGCTCTCGAGACCTTTGAAGGCCCGACGAACATTTGAATCCGCGACACCTGTGTGAGGCAATAATTCTCAGTTATCAACGGAAGGGATTTCGAGCGGAATAGCCTCTCATTTTCAGTGATCTCTCATAATTTCCGTGACTGTGCCACGCGCACCTCAGGGAAGACGTTGCAACCTTCCGAAAATAGCGTCGCCGTTGCACTGAAATAACTTTTCATCTTTGCTTTGCGCCTCTCAGCGGAGCAGAATTAATTTTTATTTAAATGTTCTCGTACGAATTTGTTAACAACATGGAATTTATCGTTCCTGCGGGAGTTGATGCGACAAAAACAGCGACAGGAATGGCTTAACGAGGACTTTCGCTTACTTCTGAAATCAACGAAGTCCTGCAGGGCTTCGGCAAGAGGCGGCGCAGGAGAAGGAGGCGAGCAGGAGCAGACAGAACAACCCTTCGGGGAGCGCAAATAAAGCGCTTTAATTGTTCTGTGTGTACAGAACATTCGAGGGACAAGAATATTAAGCAATCTGAGGATGCCTGCGAAGGAAGTCGGCAGTTATTAGATTAAAACAGCAGACGGGGAAGGAAGAGACGAGGCGGGAGGGGTGTGGAGGGCGCAGAAGGGGCAGAGGTGAGGATGGCGCTCTGCAGAAACACTAACTTCAAAGAAAATGTTTAGTTCTTCATTTTGCAATGAGACAGTCAGTCAGAAGTCCAGAATCCATAATATAAAATTGAGCCTAAATTACTTCGGTCGAAGGGGGAGGGGGACGGCTGTTCTTACGTGTCGTTCTTACTTCCCCCGACTCGCACTTCCCCGACTCGAAGAAGAAGATATTGAATTTCGATCGCATTTCCCCCGCTTGCCGTGTTTTGCGCATCCTTTCCGTGTTATTTATGTGCATCCTGGGAGCAGAAAAAATGTCACAACACCGCATATCCGAGCTGCGCGGCCGGCCCGGGGGGGGGGGGGTGACTCAAGTTGCCTGCTTATTTATGTGGCGCAATTTGCGACGCACGCCGGCACAGCATTAGCATAATTCAACCCCCTCGCAGTGACAAGCTGGCGCTGGCGTCTCGGGCGCGCGAGGGTTCCGCTGAGCCACGCAGCGCGCTCGACGACGGTATCCGTGTCCTCATCTCGCATCCTTATAGTGTGGTAATCGCACCGGCAGAAGGCGACAAATCATTTCCTCTTCTTCCGGTGCTTCCGGTGCTTGCGGTGCTTGCGGTGCCAGCAGCAGTGCGGCCGGGGTGACGGCCAGTCGTGCAACCCTTTTGCTCTGCCCTTCCGCACGATTTCGTGCAGCTTCTTGCGATAAAAGCGCCGCGCCGCCTGCTTCGTCCGTCTGCTGGATGCCGGCGGGACGCCGAGGCTGCTTAAACGGGTCCTTAAGCGTCTGCATTTGTATTTTGATGGGCGGGAAGTAGATTCGCTTTCGGTCAAATCCATCCTCGGACGCACTGGACGTGGACGCTTAACTTTCGCTGGTATGAAAAATGGAAGGAAGCGAAATGGCAGGAGGAGGAGGAGGCGGAGGAGGAGGCGGAGGAGGAGGCGGAGGAGGAGGAGGTGGAGGCGCAGCAGGCGGAGGAGGTGGATAAGCTGGAATTTGTTTTTTATGTCCGCTGCCGCCAGTGAAGCAATCAAAATAAATACTAAAATATTACGGCACCGGAGGGACCTGCTGGAGGATTCTCTCCGGTTGCCGGTTAAAGGACACCCGGAATTGATTGTGACCTGGAGTGGGGCGGTGGGGCGATTTGTCAGGGGCTGCGTTGTTGCTCGCCTATCGCTCGCCTCTCCAGCGATCCCTAATGATAAATACGTCGTTATGCACTCAAGATAATTGGAATCGAAGCGCCGCGCTGTCCCTGCCAGCCTGCCGAGCTGCCGAGCTGCCGAATTACACACTCCCGCGCGGCAGTGGAGCGTGCGGAGGAGCGGCAACCTCGATTCAATATTCAATCTGTCGTTTATCCGCCTCCATTCATGTGCGGTGCTTGTTTTGCCTGCTTTTCCTTCAGCTTTCCACTGCTTATCCGCTGCCATTCGGAATTTCTACCACCACGAAAGCCACGTCCAGTGCACTCAATCGCACTCCGTAACTCGATGCCGGCTGCACGCGGCGGCGGCGGCGGCGGCGGCGGCGGCGGCGGCGGCATGTAAACGAGTACCACTCGGCAGCAGGTTGCTTGCACTCGCCGCGCCAGATGACTTCATCGCGTCCACCACCGCGTCCACCAGCCCCGGCTAATCGCAGTCGTGCCCGCGTTGCTTCCAGAGCGCGCCGCTGGCCAACACTGGCGCTGGACGCGCCTGCAGCACTACAGTGTTGCGCTGCAGTGTTGCACTCGGCAGCCGGAGCTGCGGCCGCCACCGCCGGGTGGGTGGCACGCCGTCCGAGCGGCTGCCGGCCGAGCCCAACTGCGTCGGCTGGCGGCTCGTGTGGCGTGTGGCGTGCGTTCCTCACGACGCAACGGACGAAATGCGATGGATTGTGAATTCATTCTGTCCACTTCTCCGATTTGCGCTCCAGGAATGCGCAGTATAATACTAAAATTCCTACATTTCCAGAGAATTTCAGCCTAAAAAGCTATTTAAAGGGCTGCTAGAGGTGGGGGGAGGGGAGCGGGAGCAGGGAGAGAACGAAAAATAGGTTTACACTAGAAATGCACGCATTTAATTTCGTAATTTGCGCGAAATCGCGTCGTTTGTTGGGCGAAATGATGCAGAGGGGGACTCCGATCAAAGTGGTCAAGGCTGCCGCACACAATCGCTCCGCCGACTCAACTCACTTCGCGGAAATCCATCCGCGAACGTGCTGCTGCCGCTGGATATTCGGGGGGGCGGCTGCACTGGAGAAACGCGAGATGTAAAAATTCTCTCATTTAGTCACGCGTTACCGAGTTATTTCGAGTTGCATTTGCATGGAAATCACAGACTCGACAGTGGAAGTGCCGCGGCAGCTCGTCTCGGTCGAGACGGCAATCGAGATCGCGGCGTAGACGCGCTGCGGCTGACGACAGCAACTGTTGTTGGTTCCGTCTGTTGCGTGTTTTAGCCGGTCGCGTTGCGAGATCCGCGCCCCACCGGGCTGGGCTGTCCATCCCCTCAACGCGTTGACGCCAATTTTTAGTGTTTATTCGGTGAAATTGATGCGACGCATTTCTGTTTGTTTATCTCGCAGCCGGCGATTAGAACGGCTCGGGCGGCGCTGGCGGCGCTGGCGGCAAATGCGCGCCTCCGACAGCCGCGCCGAGTGGCAGGGCGTCACTTATCTAAACAACACGCAGCGTCTTCCGCAGCGCAGCGGTGCGCAGGGCGCGCGCTGCTCCGACTTCCTCAGCGCGTGCATGGCAATTCGGCGCGTTTTTAGAAACTCCCGAGTGTCTCGCAGCGAAGACATCGACAGCGCCGTCGATTTGTTTACGTGACGCGATCTGTTTAAACGCTGGCACGACGACTAATTGCATGCTGACAGCAGCCGCGCGCGAGGCAGGCGGAGTTCGATGAACCCGCCGCCGTCGAGTAGTCGCACTCAGACGGGTACCCGGTAGCCCGGTAGCCCGGCAGCCGGAAGCGGCGCGCGCGGTCTTCCGCTCCAGCGCAGCGTTGTCAACTGCAGTCTTTAAGTGGCTGCTGGCCGCGGCCGCCGACTAATCTGTACCCACTTCAGCCGCCGGAGCACTTGACTTGCCTGCCTTCCCTGCGCCGCTTGTCCCGCTCCGAGGTGCCTTCGAAGATCTAATTTTAGTCGCGTTCCGCTCGCGAGTCAACGACCCATTTTTGATTTCGAAAGTCCTCCCCGCTGCTCGAATCCTTTCTGAAACGTTGGTTCTCGTTCTTGAAAACTGTGTGCGGCCCACGCATTCCACTGCACCGGCTGTCTGGCAACTCGGCGACTGTGGCGTGCACAGGATGGCGTGTCCTGTGGAGCCGCGACGACCGCCGCCGCATATGAGAAAAGTTCGCAGCCGATTTTTTGCTTCCTCTCTTCGCTTCGCAGCAATAAATCGCCGAAAATGTTTCAAGTGCGCGACATTAAAAAAGTGCGGCCGCAACGGCGCGGACGGGGGGCGACGGGGGACTGGGGCTCCCTGCAGCTTGGGAATGAAAAGCGCCGAGCGGCGGACTTGGCAGGGGTTTCGTTAGTGCGCTCCATGATTTCGCTTTAAGGCGGGATTACGTTACGTCATCTGAAAGTGGATTGAATAGCTGGAACGCTTTCTCAACTCGTTCCAGGAAGACCGCAATGAGTTCCACAGCGCGGGATCATCACGAGGAGTCTGCAGAGGTGAGGAGAGACGTTTTCTCCATTGAGAGATCAATAGAGGGGATGAAGTTCTCCCAAACATTCACCGCCCCACCGCTGCAACTCAACTCAACTCAGCTGACGGACGAGCAGTCGATTGATGTCGGAATTACGTCACTGCGTGGGCAGTTGCAGTGAAATGTCGGCTCCAACGGCGTTTCTGCTGCTAAATATAACTGCACTTGATCGTTTCCCTCCCTCTGCCGAGTAATTGCGATCGCCTTCCGCTCCCAATTGGGAGGAAGAGAGCGAAGTCCCTTCGACTGAATGGACGTGCATGTGTGCGCAATAACGGCGCGCAGTTCGGTCCGCTGCCGCTGCTGGCACCGCGTGCACCGCGTGCACCGCCGCAAATCCTCGACCAGGTCTGTCCTCGCCAGCAACGCGCTCGTTAAGCCATTCGCAGCGACTGCGAGGAGACCGCGAGAAGAATGGAAAGGACTTTCCTATTTTTAGGACTCGTTCAGTGCGGCCGCGCTGCGCGTTCTAACAATGCAGCGAAAAATGCCCGCAGATTTCACGCGGGATGTGGAAGGTGGAAGGTGGGCGGCAAGCGGCAGGCGGCAGGCGGCCAGCGACCCGTTCAGCTGCATAATTCAGTGGCACGTTCAGCAACAGCCGTGGATGGATTTTATGCTTCTGCTTCTGCTGGTTACGACTTCAGTTGTTGCTGCTGCTGCTGCTGTTGCTGCCGTTGTTGTTGCTCATTCATTCATGGCTTCGCTGCTTACTTTATTTTTGGCTTCTGCTCAAAATTCTATCCGGAATTTCGCCATTTCGCAGTGGGCCCGCTAGCAGTGCGGTGCCGCTGAGCCAGCCGTCCGTGCAGCAGCCAGCCAGCCAGCCAGCCGGCATCCAAGCAGCCGGCCGGAGCCGCGCATGGCTGTCGTATGCAGATCGGTGACGGTGACGGCGACGGCGACGGCCACGGCGACGGTGACGACGACAGCGAGCCGCGAGCCGCGCGACGACGAAGAGTGCGACTAATGGAAAAATTCATATTAAATTGATTTTATTGACAGGAAAATGTTTTCTTTCGTCGACGACAACACGACGACGAGCACGAGCAGTTTCTGCACAGCGGGCTGCGGGGGTGGGTGGCCGGAGGGGCGGAGGGGCGGAAGAAACTGAATCATTTCGAGTCTTCAAGTGCAAATGCGTTTCTCTCGCAGCGCAACTCTTTCTGGTCCACCGTGCAGTCGTCAGTGAAGGCGACGCAGCTGAATTCTGAATGGAATCGCGAAGGATGTAATATGGAATTTTAAATTAAAACGACAAGACCGCCGCTCTCGACTCAGCCACCCCCGCAACCGCCACGGCGCCCAGCGGCACCCCTTGAGGAGGCACGAAGTCGGCCTCCCCGCCGCCGCCACGAGGTGCTCGCTGCTCGCACTCTGATTGTTAATTTCGTGAAATACGAACGCACATGTTGTCGGGCTCCCGGGCTGCTGGGCTGTCGGGCTGCCGGGCTGCCGCAACATCTGCGGTTGTTTTAATTGAAGACATCAACACCCGGTGTTCGGGAGGCAGCAAGTGAACCGCGCGGAGCCACCAGCAGCAGCAGCAGCAGCAGCAGCAGCGAAGGCGTTAAATACGAACGCGACACAACGTCGATGACAGCGCCGAAGAGACGAAGAGACGAACAGACGACAGCGACAACGCAACGACAACAAATCCACGACTCGACGACGTTCGTAAAAATGCGCGGGAAGGAGGGCGACAAAGTGCTGTTTTCTGAAAATAGCAAAGAGAGAAAAGCGACGCGATCACTAAAAGTGCTGCTGCTGCTGTGACGGGTGAGCGCAGCAAGAGCGCGGGAGAGGAAAGCGACGGCGGCGCTCGGTGTTCCCTCCTCGCTGGCTCGACGATTTAACAAGGTGACAAATAATAGCAACAACAATGAGGTTACTCGACGCACGCTCACACATGTCGTTGTAGCAGGAGACGGAGACGGAGACGGAGATGTGGTGTCGGGAGAGTGGGGAACGATGAAGAACGAGGGAGAACGAGGGGTGAACGAGGGGAGGCACCCAGTAATTGTCAAGCAATTTGTTTACATGTCGCATTGTTGTTGCTGCTGCATAAATTTTCTAAATTTAAGAACTGATTATGTTGATCGCTGACAAACTGTTTACGTTGACGTTGACGTTGACGTTGACGATGACGACGGCGATCGCGTTGACTAGACGAGGGGACGCGGCGACGCGGCTCGACGCTCGATGCGGCTCGACGCTCCACGCTGATGACGAATTTTATGACAAAAGTAATTTTAAACAATTATCGCTTGCCGATCGTGCGCGTGGTCGCGCGAGGAGGGGCGCGGGGGGCCCCTGCTACGCGGTGATTTATTGTGTTTGGCGGGATTTCGTGTCCGCGTAGTTGTTGCTGTCGCTTGCCTCGTTCGGCACCGGCTGGCTGGAAAATCCTCGTCTGCGCTGCTTCGGGGTCGGCGTGGGGGCGGCCCGAGAAAATTTGTCTTTTCGTCCAACTTTACGGGGATCATAAATTTCGGTGCAGTTTCATGCATGCGACGCAATCGCGACCGCGCGCAGTTGCGGGGGAGCCATTAAATTGCAGCGCATTCATTGCATTTGGCAGCCGCGCGGCTCGGAGTTTGCTTCGGCTGCCTTTTTGTTTATGAACTGCAACAATTCGCGTGGCGTTAATGAAGACGGCGACGGCGACGGCGACGACGACGACAGTGTTGCGCGCCGAGCAGCGTGGGTGGTCGGGAGTCTCGTGGTGAGAGAGTCTCCGTGAGGAAACTGGTCGGCTGCGCTCTTCCGATCGCAGGTGCGTCGCAATTAGATGGCGAATTCAGAGCGTCTTAAAGTGGCGCAGAGAAGGACTTGCAAGTCTCTGGTTTGAATGCCGTGAAAAACGCTCAAACGGGAGACAAGGAGGGCAAACACTCGGAAGAACCACGTCTGCAACTCGTTCGTCTGTCGCACGCCGCAAATTCCTCTCTTCAAACTGCCCGCAACTGAGCGCGCTTCGTGCAGAACGAAGTGCGGTCAACTGAGAGCGACTGCGGAGAGAGAGCGCGGCACGCATCCCCCACGAGAGCACGCAACCACATTTAACGAAGGTCGTGCTTCACTGCTTTGCTCGCAGACCCACAGTTTGGAGGCACACAAGTGGTTTGCATGACTGGTGCTAGAACTCCCCTCCCTCTCCCCTCCCTCTCCCCTCCCCACCCCCACAACCTTCATTCGAAACTGACAAAAGCTAGGAAATTCATCAACATACGACATCCATTCAAAAATATTTGCTTGCATTTAGTTTGCATAGAATTAGCATTAAATATTAAAAGACACGAGTTGCTCGGGCGTCCATCCGTCGTCCGTCGCGCCAACTTGCAGGGTTGCCAGGCTGTCGCCGCTTTTCGCCCAAATCGTCGCACCGCCTCTCGGATCTCGCTGCGAGTCGTCGTCGTCCACGAATGCATGGAGTTCGGAAGATTTCAGTTGGTTTCAACCTGGCGATTGCAGCAATTTAATATTATTTACAGACGAACTCAATAATTCTCCAGATTTTATGCCTCAAATCTTCCAAACACTTGTTAGAAATTTGAATTATCGAAAGTTTTCTAGTGAAATTGTTGCAGAAGAGAGGATGGAATCTTTGAGGACGCTGAATGTGGTAAACATTCGTGTTAAAAATCCCCCGCCTTTCCCCCCCACACATGGCAACCCTGCTCGCGAACCTGACGCACGGAACAGGAGAAAATGTAACGGGTTTGCTGGCTGGCAGAGCGAGAGACGCTGACGAGACGTGACGTGCTGCCGTGTGCAGTGGTGTGTGTGGCGACATCCTGAGAGGTCCTTTTGTGTGTGTTTATTGTGAGCGAAAGTCAAAACTCAGCAGAATTATTTTAATAAGCTAAAAGCAGTTTTCGGTGGAATTTTTCAGAGTTGAGTACGTAGAGTGCGTGCGAGCGTCTACTGGGAAAGCGGAAGGGGCGGGAGAGGGAGAGAGAGAGGGAGGGAGAGAGGGAGGGTGAGAGAGAGAGGGAGGGAGAGAGAGATAGAGAGGGGAGAGTGCGATTGTAAGCGGGAGGGAGTAACAGAGTTGCAGCGGTGAGAACAGAAATGAAAGAGAATCACAAGAAGGAGATTTTATCTGGAGCATTTTTCCGCATTTTGATTTTTTTTATTTTTTATTTTTGTTTTTTTATTTTTGTTTTTTTTTTTGTAACAAATCTTTCATCAAATTTGGAGTATCCCTTCTTTTCTCTGAATTTCCCAACTTTCACGAGATAATCGCGCCTGCTAACCCAGCAGACAACACGATCACATCAGGATCGTGAAGTCTGACCGAACGAGAAGCTTTGCGGGACTCAACTTCTCTTCTTTTATGGAAACACTTGCGGCCAAAAGTTGCGAAGAACTCGCCGTTGAAGCCCTCGTGCACTGGTTTCAATTTAACCCCGTAAATGGATTCCGACTCCCACCAGTCCGCTCATCTGCGACGCGCAAAACAAGCGCGGTTTCATGTTACACGGAAACAATTGCAACGCCACGTCGGTGCAGGACCACCGAACGGCCACGCAACATCTCGAGTCAGCGACTCAGCCAGCCACCCACTCGGCCATTCAGTCACCCAGCCAGCCAGTCACTCCGGCCGACGACAATAATAAAGCGGAGCGCCGCCGAGCCACCGATTCCATCGGCAGCCATTCATTTGAAGGCTTCGCGGCAGCCTCGCGATGATATTCAGCGGCTGATAATGAAAACGAAAACGACAGGAACGACAAACGACACTCGACAAGTCGACACCCGACAGGCGACAGTCGACGGTCGACGGTCGACAGTCGACGGTCGACAGTCGACGGCCTGAGTGCAGCACAATGAAATCCTTTTTACTGCGAGTGCTGGCTGCCGGTGCCGCGTTCTGTGGGAATTCCCGACTTTGTGTCTTTCGTCATTCGGCGCGAAATGCAATTTTGCTGAAATCGGAGCCGCTGCACCGCAGAGGCGGCGCGATGAGAAATGAGACGCGCATCCTGCAGACGCTGCGATGTAATGAAAAATGCTGCAGTCGACAAGCAGCAACATAATCATGAAAAGCATTCTGCGAGCGCAACACAAAGCCTCTCCTCGCGCGGCCACCAGCAGCGCGCCACCCGCGCCCGGCGCCGCGAGATACGATCGCGGACGCCGCGGTCATGAGACGACATCGGCGATCGGCGGCGCGATCAGTGCGACACGACGATCATGACAGCAGCGTCGCTCGCCACAGAGAGGAGGTTGTGTTTGCATGTTTCTGGTGGCCGCATTCGTGCCGCAACTTTCGGGAGCCGCTGCAACGCAGTGGCGGCGCTCCGAGGCCGAGTGAGCGGCTCGAAGTGATGGCACCGCACCGCTGGTTGCTAATTTGACGAAAGCAGCCTCGTCGAGCCAGACGCGCGTGTTCCCCGCCACGAATTGGCCTGCACCGAATTTCGCCATTTCTAGGCTACGGCAGGCCGGCGCACCCTTCGAGGCTGCGAGTCCCTCCCGTCATCGGCGAGTCCCTCCCGTCATCGGCGAGTCCCTCCCGTCATCGGCGAGTCCCTCCCGTCATCGGCGAGTCCCTCCCGTCATCGGCGAGTCCCTCCCGTCATCGGCGAGTCCCTCCCGTCATCGGCGAGTCCCTCCCGTCATCGGCGAGTCCCTCCCGTCATCGGCGAGTCCCTCCCGTTATCGACGAGTCCCTCCCGTTATCGCTCGTTATTGGGCGTCGTTGGCCGCAGCTGGCTGTCCTCCGCGGCGATAACGGCGGCCCGCTGCGAAGTCGCGTTCCCGTCGCGGTCACTGCGATCAATCATCGCCGCTCTAATAAGCGTGCAAGTTGACGGCTGCGAGTTGACAGCTGCGATGACATAAATCAGAAAGCAGAGACGCGCTCGGCCACTCGGCGACTCGGCGACTGCCTTGCGCAGCATCGCGAATGTGTGTCATGGAATCTGGGTGGAGATGATAAGCTGTCGCGCGGGAACGACTCGAGAACCATTCGCTGTTGTGGTGTTTTCAGAATTTAAATGCGCCGTCAGTGGTGCGACCTTGCAAGTTGCGACATTTTCACTGCTCTACTTTGGCGCTTTTAAAGTCTGCGAGGCGGCAGTGAGCACGAGAACGAGCGGGGAATTTCTTATTGTCGTCTTCACTCACAGAAACCCTTGCAAGCCTTAACTATACCAGAAAATAACCTTTGGAAACTTCATTTCCCTAATTAAAAGGATATCAAGAGTCCTGTGGACCCGTCGACAGTCAGTAGAACTTCATATATTTGCTGTATTTTCTCGGTATCCGTTTAATAAAGTGAAGCCTGGCAGAGCAATTTGAGAATTTCGTGGAAACCGAGATTCGTCGCTTGAATTCTTATCGAGTCCCGTAAAATCCTTCCGTCCACGTTGATATCCACGCCCGAAAACCAGCATTCAGTCTGAGGTTTTCCAAGCAATCCAATATTTCACAAGGACGACCAGCGAAGACGACCAGCGAAGACGAGTCTCGCCGGAAAACCGCTTGTAAGGCGACCGAATCCAGTCCTCCTGCAGGATGAAACAGTTTGCGTTCACTGCAAGGCCACACCAGCCGAGGAGGAAAAGCGCCGAAGTCCCCTCACTGCTGGGATGCCACTTCGAAGACTGCGTCTCCGTGCCGAACGCCAACGTCTCCGTGACCCCGTCGGTCGGCCGGTCGGTCGGTCGCTCGGTCGGTCGCTCGGTCGGTCGCTCGGACATTCGTTAATATGGAAACCACGCGTCAGAGTGATTGCCAATTGGAAATGGAAATAATTGTTTGTCTTCGGACAAAATGCGGTCAGCGGGGGGGGGGGGGGGGGGGGAAGGGGGGAGCAAACCAGAGGCACGGCACTGCAGGCCAGAAGCAGGAGCAGAAGCTGCCGTACCGCCGTACATACGACACCCCAGGGACCGCTAAAAGCAATCATAAGGAATTTTAAGGAAATATTTTAAATGACCCTTCTGACGGCGACGACGAAGGGGGCGGCGGGCCGCGAGGGGAGGCAGGCAGTCTGTGTTGGAAGCTGAAGAAAGCACATGTTGCGGGAATCAAGCGAACACATCGAGCGGCATTCGCAGGATGCCGGCCATCGGAGTTCAGGCCTCGCGTACCAGTTTGCTGAGAGCAACTCGGCTCGAGCTGAGTGTGCGGCACGAAGTTGTGAGTCCGCAAGTGGCAGCCACTCAAGTGTGGCGTCACTGTAGCCAGCGTGTTGCAGAAAAAGGCGCCCCACACCCGACCAGCGTCTTCAACCGCAAGATTGCCAAATATTTCCTTAAGTAGGATCATCTTGTGAATAAAGTATGAAGTGGTTGTGGCGGCGGTGCGTTGCCACATGTGGCACCGGACAGCGGACACTGGACACCGGACACCGGACACCGGACACCCGACACCGGACACGGGACACGGGACACGCGACACTTGACGGAACAGGAGCGGAAGGCTGTGGAGCGCAGGAGTGCCGCGAAGATGAAGGAAGTCCTTCGGAGCGCCGCAAACTGTGGACATTTTCAGTTCAGGTTAATCAAATGAAATGCTCGGTGATTTAATTATCTGCAGTTTCCTCCGCAGCGCCGACGGTCTGCCCGCTCTGGCTGGCTGCTGGGTGGACAGTAGTTCTCGGAATGTCCGCCGTCCGCCGTCCGCCGTCCGCCATCCGCTGTCCAGCAGTCTGTCTGTCCCTCCCGCCGCCGTGCTTGTTGAGCATCACGTCCGCGTGGTTACACAACTCGTCCAGCGTCAATATTTTCACTTGTCATCGCTCGTGTTGGCAGAGCGCTTCTCGGCGACTCGAAGCAGCTGATGTCGCTCACTTTCTGGCTTACGTGCCGCTCATCGATTACCTCTCGAGTGGCTCGGCGCTGCCGTAAACGTAAAAAACGTTTATTCGGCTAAATAGTGTGTGCGTGTGTGTGTGTGAGTGTGTGAGTGTGTGTGTGTGTGAGTGTGTGTTGGAGGAGAGTGGGCAGCAGGAGCAGCCCGGCTAATTCGCCGCATGACTCAAGCAATGCGGACCAATTTGTTCGACAGATGGGCTCGTGTGTCGTGCTTGTCGTCGATCAAAGGCTGTTGATTTGCGGTTGGTCGGCGACGCCGCGCCGGAGTCGGTGGTGCCTCGCCACGCAACGCTGTACGTGTAGTTGATGCGTAGAAGTCAAGTTGCTGACGGATCCGCCGCTCCGCCGCCGCCGCCGCCGCCGCCGCCGTCCCTCGAGCGAGGGAAGAATTATTTCCTTGTTTTCGCCCCATTGCGAGCACGTAATTGAATTTGTCATCTCTTAAGGGCGAAATTTGTCTTCTGATGAGCACACGAATTAAGTTTTGTTTCTTTTTTTCTTTTTTAGCAAAACAAACTACGAAAAATGTAAGAAGAACTAAATTACGGTGCAACACCGGAGTGGGGAGTTTCGGCAAATAACAGAAATGGCAGGAGCAGAAGCCGAAAATATTAATAATCGAGATGAAAAGGATTTCCTCGGATTTATTTCGAGGATTTGGCCGGAATTAAAGTTTCGCTTTGTGTCGAATTACACATCGAATTCTCGTACACAATCTCAGCAGCCGTCTAAATTCTCTCTGCAGTCCCTCCGTCTAAATTCTCCGCAGTCCCTCCTGAGAGTTCCGCGTTTTGAAGGCTTTCAATCAAAACTCACATCGAGGAAACTCCAAAAACAATCACTTGCAGCTTCCGAAAAATGCAGCCGACGCATCCAGCTATGAAAGGCTTTTCTCGCCTCGTGTATACAAACGTCAGTCGGTCGCGGCCGCCGCGTGCGCACGCAGCTCCGTGAAGGCGACCGGCGACCGGCGACGGGCGACGGGCGACGGGCGACGGGGCAACAATGAAACACGCGTTTTCAGCTGTGTTCGCTGCACTGACGTCAATGTAAACACGCATTGTCAACCCAGATGGCAGTTGTAGCTGTCAGAGTTGGCTGCTGCTGGTGTCTGGATGGTCCGGCGGTTGGTAGGAGTGCGGGAGCGCGAGCGAGCGAGAGAGCGAGGGAAGACAGCGATTATGATTAATTTTGGCAGTTTGTTTACTTTATTTTGTCGCGTTTGTTATTTTCGGGTTTCCTTGCTGTGGGTGGTCGCAATGTGGGGGAGTGAGGAAGAGGAAGAAGTGGAGAAGGAGGAGAAGAGGAAGAAGGGGAAGAAGGAGAAGGAGGGGAAGAAGGAGGCCACGTGTACGCCAGTGATGCGGATTTTAGTCTACTTCGACGCCATCGGAATTTTGCGGGAAACCGAATTTCTTACAAATTCTTCATTTTAATACTTCCGAAGTTCTGAAGGGCTTTCCTCCAGGTGGTAACGCTGCTATGCTATAAAAAATTTCAAATTCATTACACGCACACACACACACATTTTCATTCCAAACATAACGGTGACGCCTTCGACGAACTAAAATCGCCGCACATCAGAGACAACGAAACTGAAGTGTTTCAACTTTAATTTGACGAAGTGGCAACGCGACTCGAATCGCTGACTTGCACTCGCTGACTTTTTTCTCTCAATGATTTTCAAATGACGCGGACAAAACTGACTTCGACCGCCGCCACTTGTTGGTGACTGGAACAACAACAACAACAACAACAACAACAACGACACAGCTAACGCTGTACTTTGTCATGTCAGCTTGTCAAATTGTGTTCAGGGCTGTTAACCACAACACCAACAACAACAACAACAACAGCAACAGCAACAACAACAATGGAGTCGCTTAATTTTGTGACAGATTCAGAGATTAACAGCGATCGTTGAAGGCCGGCGAGGCTGAAGTTGCTGCATATCAGCGGTTCGGAGCCGCTTTGTTCGGCTGTCAACCGCCTGAGTGGGATTCAGGCTGTCAGAAAAGCAGCAGCAGCAGCAGCAACAACAACCACCGCACAAACAGCGGCACCAAACGAAGACACAATCAGACAGTCAAACAGAAAACGGAGAAAAAGCGGCCGCGATTATTGCTCGCACAGCAGATTTATAAAGCTCAAGTCATGCGTAGTTTTTGACATTTTAAATGTCAAATTAAAATGCATTCGATGCGGCTTAAAATGTTAGCCGAGATTTAAAAGGTTTACTCGGAAAACCGTCTCGCTAAGACGTCGAATCCAGCGAGAGGCGTTAGAGAGAAGTTCTCGTCTCGTTCTCGTTCTCGTCTCGTCTCGTCTCGTTCGCGCGTCCGCCGGCCGCCGAGATTGAGTCGGATTGTCAGAAATCGCATTCGCGGCGCGATTAAAGCGAATCAGCAAATCAAGTCAGCGTGGCACGGCGAGGTGCGGCGCGGCGCGGCGGCAGGCTGCTCAGCTCGTTCCGTACTCGCGATTATCGCCGGGGGCGGAAATAAAAATGCAAAAATGAAATTTCTACATTTTTTGCGAGCTAAAACTAATTAAAATTGTCGGAGGATTGACATGACACTGCATGTGATGGCGTGGGAGGGGAGGGGAGGGGGAGGGCGAGGAGGGGAATCAGCGGCTGCGTGGGTCTGAAATGCGACTGAGCAACGATAACCGCTTCGCCGGCAGCGCGCTGAACACGCAAAACAGGCTGCCGTTGAGTGACAATCGAGTCGATGGTCAGCTGATCGCGAAGTCAGCGAGCGCGAAGTGCAGGCGGTGCGCGGTTGTCGTCACATCGCGCTGCTGCCACTCGCTCGCTAATCGCGCTGCCGGCACTTGATAGAAAATGTCATTGAACGTCTTCGCTTTGATCTCTCCAATCTGCCGAAATGCGCGCTGCTGCGGAATTCTGTGGATTCCTTTGTTTTCTCTTTTCTCGCTTCCTTCCTCCTCAACTTTTTCTGGTTTCCTCGTTTCTTGTTCCTCGTTTCTTGTTCCTCGTTTCTTGTTCTTCGTCTCTTGTTCCTCGTTTCTCGTCCCTCGTCTCTTCATTTCTTGAGTTTCCTCTGTTCGCTTAATTCGAGTTTCCGTTCTCGCCTCACCTCCAAAATGCGTGAAGTAATTTTGAAATCTTTAATTGCTCTCAAGCGTTAAGCAATCAAAGTAAACCACATTTTTCACCAAATATTTCTCAAAAACAAAAGCCTTCACAGGCGATTAAGTCGTCACAAATCTGTTGCAAGCGATTTCATTGCAGACTCTCGCACTGAGCTGCGTTGGGCGATGACAACCGCATAATCGTTGGCATTGCAGGCCATCATCGACTCCAACTGTGACCGCAAGCCCGGTAATCGAGGGGCGTCGCAGCAGCAACAACAACGCGTCCGGTGCCGTGGCGTGAGCGAAGTCATGTCGCTCCACACACAACTGCGGCCGGACTTGAGTACTCGACGGCGCGCACTGACGAGCAGCGCGATGTTGCGCATGCGCACTCGAGTTGATGACAGTCGGGCGCGCTGCTGCTGGCGTGCAGTTGGTGTCGAGTAGCAGGCGACAATCGGAGGCACGATGCCGCTCGGTCCCCTGGCTGGGAAGGGAACGTTGCTGTAGCAACAACAACGACAACAGCGACAACAACGACAACAGCGACACAGCGACAACAACAGGAGCAGCAAATATGACAAATGACGACATCCAATTGGCAACCGCAATCATTGCGGTTTCCAATTGGCGACGGCGACGAGACAATACGAAGTCTCGAACCACAGCAATAGCATTAGCAACAACAACAACAACAACAGCACCACCACCACCACCGACAACAACAGCAACAACAGCGAAAACGAAAACAACAGCTTGACACGGTAGCTCGGAAACCGCAAAACAGCCCGTCGGCGAGAGCGAAACAAACGCATGCAGCGGCGACAGCAATCGGCGCGACAGCCTTGCTGACGACGACTTGTCGTTGACAGACGTCTGCGGTTGACAACCGAAATGGAACGCCGCTCGCGCTGGCCGAACAGAGCACGAAAACGTCCATTCGAAGCTCGCTCACGAAGTCTGCTGATGCGAGGGCTGCGCGTCATCGGCGTGCGATGAGTGGCGGCGGTCGTTTCTGCTTCTCTTGCACCTCATTGACGTGTTGCTGCAACTTTCTGCAGGAATGTGCAGTCAGCCGTCAAAGCTGCTTCGGTTTCTTGCTTCCAATGCAACTACGAGTTGTTGTTGCTGTTGTTGCTGTTGCTGTTGCTGTTTAGACAATCATATTGTTAGTTCTTCGATGGCGTGCAATCATCGCTTCTTCTGCGCGTTCGCGTTGCAATGAAACTCTAAACAGCCGCAGTGGGCAGTAGCAATAGAGGTATTGGCAACAACAACAACAACAACAACAGCAACAACAGCTTCAACAAATATGCGAATGTCAATTTTATATAGTGTGTTGTTGCTCCTCGCTGTTTCATGCTGCTAATTGATTGCTTGTCCAGTGATTGCTGCTAAAACAGTCTGCTGCAATATTGCGGGCGATGTTGCTGCCACTGCACTGCAGTTGCCGCCGCCGCCGCTGTTGTTACCAATCGTCTTGTCTGGCCCGCCGAAGCGTAACTTTCTGTGTTGCGCCTGCTGTTGGCATGCGGTGGCCATTGGTAGCGCTGGCGATATTTTGCGGCCGGTGTCTTCAACGGCCGCAATAATCGTGATGGCGTTGCTGGCTCTTCTCGTTGTTGTTGTCGTTGTTGTTGTTGTTGTTATTGTTGTTGTTGTTGTTGTTGTTGCGGGCACATCCGTCCATTCCGCTAGTTGTTTCGTTGGCCGTAGCGTTGTGTAATGTGTTGACATGCCTACTAAGAAAAACCACAGCAACAACAACTGCTATAAGTGCTATAAATGAAATCAGTAGCGGTAATAGCAACAACAACACCAACACCAACAACAACACCAACAACAACAACAACAACAACTATTGCGTTATAACCATTCCATTTCAATTCGATCCAACCAACCGCGACAAATAAATTAGAGCGTTAATTCGGTTGGTGTTTTTAAGTGGTTCGTCGTTATTGCTGCTGTTGTTGTTGTTGCTGTTGTTGTTGTTGCTGTTGTTGCTGTTGTTATGGTTGGTGTTGTTGTTGTTGTTGCTTCTCCTCCAAAGTTGAATTGCACAAGTACAGTGAAGGTTGTTTGATGTGTTTATTGAGGAACAGAGTTCTTTGCAGGAATATCGGATCACGGGAAGAAAGAGAGACGCGGGTGTCGGGTATGAATCGCCACTCTTGACCGATCGCAATGTCCAGCGATCACTCTGCGACGATTTTCGAGAAGCTCTTTCGTCATTTACCGGCCCGGTTCACCCCGGCAAAGCCGACTTCTGTTGAGATGTGGCCGCCATTGCAGTATTCACAGGGACCACGAGGGATATTCCACATCCCTCTGCAGGGGCTTCAGATTTCCTCCGACGCAATTAACGAAGAAACCCCCACCGACAAAATAGCCGCTTCGACGGCTTGCAGTAATTCAATAGTCAGCTGCAACGACCGCGATGGACGCCACAAGTCCACGGCTCGGGGACTCGGCGAAACACCTCGGGCATCTCTAAATAAATAGATCATTTATCAGCAGGAATGGTACTCGTGGTCGGCGTCGGCGTCGTCGTCGCCGTCGCCGTTGCCGCGTTCTGAGCGAAAAACTTTTCGCATGACCGCCAAGTTCAGCGGACCGATTATTCAAAGTCCGATCGGAGTCCGATGCGAAAGCCACGCACTCTCCTGCATGCTGTCGCGGCTGCAGCCTTCGCGGAAAGAAGTCCGCCACGACTTTAAGTGGAGAGAAAAAATTATCAAACGTCAAATATCAGCAAAAAACTCTCAAGGATGCATTCGCACCAGAGTCGCCACGAAGGGAAGGTAAGAAGCGGCGAGGGAGAACAAAACCAAAGGCTGCAAACGCTGAGGAATCAATAAAATATGAATGCCCGATAGCGCAATTGATTGGTCGGCCAGTACGTACCTGGTCGCGCTGGTGCCCGTGTACCATATACTCGAACGCCATTATGTTGGTGCGATCGCGATCAGCTGTCCCTGCTGGATTATAGTTGGTGGTGTTGGTCGGTGGCGGCGGCGGCGGCGGTGGCGGTGGCGGTGGCGGTCGTGCCGGTCGTCGGTCGTCGGTCGTCGGTGGAGGACAGTATGTGCGAAAAACGCACCGCGTTAACCGGCCTCCAAGCGGCACAACTCGCTGGTAGGCCGAGGAGTGCAGGACCAGCAGGAAATAACGACACATAAGCCGGCCTGCAGTGAACATCTGCTGCGCCCGAGCGCGGCGACCAGTGCCGGGGCGCGAGGGGCCGCGACGCGACTCAGATGGCCGGCCAATAAAGCATGAAGAATGTCTTCTAAAGTGATTGCAAACAGTGTTTACTCGTGGCCGCGGGCGGCGCGGGCACCCTGCATTAAGGACACCGGAACCAAGTGCAGAAGATACAAGTTCGTATCGCGATATGCAATTACCGAGGGCCGGGAAGAGCTGGCCTTCGCGGACTGCGGGCGGAGTCGGGGACGCGGCACGCAATCGCGATCGAAATTGAGATGGAAATACGTGTAACTTGCATACCATATCTTGCGGAAAATACGTGTAACTACGTTACGTAGCAAAAATACTGCATACGTAAGAGCGTGGCAAAAGATTGCATTCATTTCGACCTTGATTCACTGCAACGAATCGAAGGTTTTGCTCAGGTTTCGCACCTCACCGAATCCGACTCAGACTCCAACTGACTTTTGAGACTTCAACAGACTTCAAGCTTCCTCATATATTTGCAGTGACTTCCGATGACTTCAAATACTTTATCGACTTCGAACCACTTCAGTGGTTTCAGAGAACTTCAATCGAATTTAAGAACTTTCTCTTCTTCTTTTGCTGTTTCAGCCGACTTCACAAACTCCGTTAACTGACTTCAGAGACTTCAACCATTACCTCAGACTTCCACCATCATCTGAGACTTCAACCATTACCTGAAACTTCAACCGTTATCTGAGACTTCAACCGATATCTGAGACTTACTCAACCGAAGTGAAACATCTGAACTGACTTCAAAGACTAGAGATTTCAACCCGATTGAAAAACTTCAACAGACTTCAGACTATTTGTTGCTCTATCGATTTCAGCGACTAATCAGACTACTTCACTCATTCCAATCAACTTCAGACTTTATCAATTTTAACCATTTGGTTTCGATGGATTTGTAACGCAATAAACCGACCGAATGCCCACTTCAACTGACTTCGACTTTACAGCCGCTGGAAGACTTCAAGCGGTGTGATGCCGTTGAATGCATTCCGAAATCGCTTGCATCCCGAAGAGGTGGAATCCTCACCAGCGCCGATCCGCTCTTCGAGGATATTAATGAAATTACATCGTATTAAAAAGTGTGGCATGACTTCAGTGCATTCCGTGCAGAGGACTCGGCCATCATTATCCACGAACACACATAATTTGCCCAGCGCAGATTGAGTTTCTACCGCCGTAAATTCGTTCAATTTTCGATTAAAGCCAGCATACGGCCGATCGCCGGGTACTCCGTGGCTGCCCGGTGCGCGATCGGCCTCAGTAGTGGGCACGGAGGTGGTGTCGGTGTCGGTGTCGGTGTCGGTGTCGGTGCTGGTGATGGCGATGGCGATGGTGGTGACGCTTGACTTGCCCCTCTTCACACGTCATAAATTGCGTTCAGCTGTCATACGCGCGATGATCACACCAAGCCCTGCCGCCAACGTCCTTGTGCGGTCGTGTGTGTGTGCGTGTGGGTGTGTGTGTGTGCCTCTTGCGAACATGTCCTGCGAGCCTTAATAGCATTAAATTTGCTTTGTTCTTGTTCTGGTTGCTGCTTGTGGCCGCAAACGTTTATTTCAACAAATTAGTTGACCATCTGGCGAGCTCCGAAAATACGCGCCGAAGCGATCCGTCGATCTGCCGCGGTCTGCGGCGACTAAACGCGCAGAAAAAAGGTCCGATTAAAGCGCGCGCACACCACAGCGGCGAGGGGACGCGGCAGTAACGAGAAGAACATTTAATCCGACACGCTTGGAGAGCGATTACAACGTGCGACGACAGCCAGCGACCGTGACGGCGGCCAACGATCGCCTACGATCGATCGCTTGGGCCTGCAATTGGGCCGCGAACGGCCGCTCGGAAATCGCCAGAAAGCTGAGTGTGGAGAATTAAATGCTTCCTTCTGCACCAGCAACAGCAACAGCAACAGCAACAGCAACTGCAGCGAAGTTGCCGTACAATTCTGCACGGATCTGCTGTTTCGTGGCTGTTGCAGCACCGCAATGGTGCGCGCGGCAACCGGTGATTCTGCGCCCGCCCGCCGCTCAGGTACGGCGCGCAGCAGCCGCCCGCTTATTATGCAAGCCGCCCATCACGGGAGGCGTTAGAAATTGCCGATCGCTCATCAATTTGGATCGGTAGCTTCCGCTGCTTAAGAATCCAGCTCCAGTTGCGATTCCAACTACGAGCGCGAAGCGATTGCGATGACTGCCGAAACGTGACGACAAGTCACGATCTTGACGGATTCGGATTAGCTTTCCCTGCAGTTTAGACGTGAGCTGTGAATGAAGGGTTCCGTGGGAGGATCCCCGGAATGCCGCTTCAAATCAGACCCAAGAAAGACCTCAAAGCGACCGCTTATTCTGGAAACTATTGTAGAATTAGTTAAAGGACACGAAAAATAAAGAAAAGTTATGCATTTTCATCAATAAATGGAAATAATGAACATGGACAGAGCGAAAAGTTCCACATGAAGTTCACGAGAATTCGGAAGTCACGGGATTTCGAGCGCCTGAGCCTGGGGGAACCCTAGAGTGGAGGGAGATATGCACGCCAAAGTTCCTGGAGTTTTCTTAAGGTGAAATAATACCTTCATATTTCGCAGACAGCAATATTAAATAATTAATTAGCTTCATTTTCCCGCTCCCCACGCCACCGCGCGCGCAAATAATGTCAAGCGACAGTCGCGTCGCTAATCGACCGTCGCCCCGAACAAACAAAGGATCGGCAATTTGCATAAATTTCGACGCCGATGTATAAATTTACAAGCGCTTAAATCAACTTGTTAAACGTCGTTTAATCAATAAAATTTGATCGACGGTGCGCGACCGTGGCGGCCGGCCGAGCGAGTCCTTGCGCCGGAGACCCGCTCGTCGACAAGGGAGTCCCCGGCCTTCTCCCCGCGACAGTTAGCACTTCGTACATGTAAATTACTTGATGAGAGAGTTGAGTGATGCAATTAGAGCGGCGGCGGCGGCGGCAGCGGCGGCTGTGGCGGCGCAGTTCGCACAGGTAAATCAGAAAAATTTTGGTAATTGTTAAGCCAAAGGATCACGCGACCGAGTTGCGACACACCAGCAGCAACGGCATCAGCGGCAGCAGCGGCGGCGGCAACAACAGCAACCCCCTCATATATAATAACGCTGTACAAGCAAACTTCAAATCGCCTCGGGTTGTCAATCATAATGATAATAATAAATTATTTGTTAACATAAAGCGTTGTAAATGATGCAAAGTACAAGTGTGAGGAGTGCCGCGCGGCACCGACACCGTCACCGACACCGGCACCGGCACCGGCATCGGCATCAACGCGACTCGAGCGGCTTTTGCGGCACACCAAAGCTGACAGCCGTGAAGGCCTTACAAAAGCGTCACCGATCACCGCAACGAAGTGGCCTAAAAATTGTGTGCTCCAGTTGTGCGTCGGCCCGCCGCGGCTCGAGCGCAGACGCAGACGCATAAAATTATTAATAAAGAAATTTATTCAAGCTGCTGGCGTTTAGTTTGCCCCGCCGCAGGAGCAGCAGATGAGCGGCACCACCAACCATGACTGAAATGGCTTGAAGGACTGCAAGAGGGCTAAGATTCGGCTGCTTTGTTGCTGCTTTGTTGCTGCTGTTGTTGTTAAACATAAAACGTGTGGAAAATCAATGAAAAGTGAATAATTTTGCGGTTGATTTAAACATTTTTTCACTTTAAGTTGTTCATAACAGCCACCGAGGGGAAGAATTGCGGGGAGGAAATGAGAGAAATAACTTTACCGGACACTGAAGGATGGCTGAAATATGCGGCGTTTAACTCGTGATAAACGAGTCATTATCGCACTGCGTACATTCGCTCGGCTTAAATCATCCATTCGGTCAGGCGGAACTGATATCCGTTCGCGACTCAGACAGTAAATTAACTTATAAGGAGGGAAGCCACATGGAACTTATGAATGTGACCCTGATTTAGCCTCGTTGCTCAATGTCTGGAACCCTTGAGTCCTTCAATCTTCTCATATCCTGGCTTTCCATTTGATTTTTAAGGTTTCTATAGATTGTGTACAAAAGTTAGCCACACGATCATTGGGTTCATCCTGAAGGACAGACAAAGATCTGAGAAGACCGAGACTTCGAACTCTTGTAAGCGATGCAAGATAAGATAAGAAATTTTACGTCTTTTCCTTCAGCGACTTCTAATCTCCATACAATTCCCACTTGGTTCAATAACCGAAATATTTAAGGGAGCGTGTCAGCGCTATAATCACGGACACTACGAAGGGCAGCCAATTAATATAGTCGGGCAGTTAGTGGTGAGAGCATCTGTGATGGTGCATCATCGAGATAATCAATTGTACCACCATTTTTTCGACGGTGAAAAACTTTCTCGATCTCCACTTTAAGCGGAACCGAGAAATTTTGTCTCGATTATCCTCTCGAGAACCAAACAAGTCATCCCGATCTCAATTATCTTCTTGAATGATCCCCGATATTGCCACGATTCAACTCGATTCCAAAACCCTCTTGGTTCGTGTTTATCGTCTCTTCCGAAGAAAGCTCTCTCGATCTCAGCTAAAATCTTGACTTAACGAAAAAGCTGCCTCAATTTCGGAGATCTTTTGGACTGAAAAAGACGAATGACGGCGCATACCAGCTTAGATGGAGCTCGTGGAACGCCCACTTTAAGGACAAACTGACGAAAAGTGAGATGTCATTGACCCATTTCCAAAAAATCAGTTCGGGAAATGCCAGTATTAAGAGCGGGTGGCCCCATTTATAGCGGTAGCAATTGTAGCCGATCATATGAGGACAAAGTCAACAATGCTAAAGCCAGGAAAACCCCAGCAACTCGGACAGTTAGCAAGTTTCTATGAATTTATTCGTTTCCTTCACGCAAAAGTGCAATATCTTCTAGAATTTAGTATGGAACTGGAAGAATTTCATTAGCCACTCTATCATTTATTAACGAATATGAGGATTCTGAGTGTATTTAGTTGTAAGATAGAGCGTTTGTAATGCAGAGCGAGGAAGATGGTATTCTGCGCCGGTAGTCTTCCCACCCTTTATCTCGCGGAAAAGGAAAACGAGAAGAAACTCATACTTAAATAAATGTATCAAAAATGTAATACGGTAGTAAATTTATTAATTTTTCATTACCCCCCCCCCCCCCCCCCGAAAAGGGGTGTCTGCATTAAAATTCCCTCATCAGAGCGACTCCCCACCCAGCCGCGTTTACATTTCCGCTGAAGTTCAGTTTAAAGAAGCTCGGAGAAATACGATAACGAAGCGGCTTGGCTCCGTCCGTCCCTAAGCGACAAGTGCAGGAAATCTTCGAAGACGCCTCGCTTCCGAAGACAGCCTGGTGGCCAAGCGAGCCGCTCGTCGTTTCGGTCACTCAGCCCAGACCGAAGTGTCGCTCGGTCGGGCGACTTCACGCAACTCTCACCATGTCATGCCATTCCAGAGCTCATGAATATTTATGCGTCACATTTGGTCGCACTTTTCGCGCAGCTCATTAATAATGCGAGCGTCTCTGGTGCACAAGTGTCGTCTTTATTCGCTGCGCGTCGCATTCAAGAAGCGGCCGCTTCTGGTTCCGAAGAAGTCGCTCCGAAGCCACGGTGGATTTCCGAGATAAGACCGGGTCGCCGCTCTACCCTACTTTATTATGTTGGATTTAATTTCATGCTGCAGTAGTTGTGGCTGTATTTGCACTCGGGGACGCCGGGTCTTGGACGTCGACAACGTCCGCGGCGCGATCATGTGTCACCCTCGGTAAACGAAACCAGCTAACCGACTGCCTTCTCAGTGTAGAAGGAGAGGCAGAGACAAAGAAAAGAGAGAGAGAGGGAGAGGGAGCGAAAGAAAGAGCAAGAAAGGAAGAGGGACACCCCACTTGTTACCATATATATGTGGATAATGACCTCTAATTGTTAGCTTTTCGGTATTTTATGCTTCTTATCTGCGATCTCGTTGAGTCGTTATATGAGGTCACGGCTTTTACGACGATCCGATTCGGACGGAGCGATGATACAGCAGGTGTACGCAATGATATGTCACGGTTTGGGTCGCCGTGACGACGACAACAAGTGGAATTTCGGTTGGGGTTTAAGTGTGCCAAGCTATCGGCTGAAGGGAACATTCGGGGGCAGAGTGAAAAGTGTTTTCTGGGTAAGGATGGTGAAGACGTGCTTCTCAGTGAAGTATTCCGACGCCTTTACTCTCAGTGCGAAATATCGTGAAAGTAGACGTGACTTGACAGTTCCTGTTATCATTTCCGAATTCGAGGTGGTGATCGCGATCGAGACGGCTGATTAAGTTCAGGCGGGAATCGTAATCAAGACAGCTTGTTGCTCGCCTCTACTTCGACATGATAGGCGGCGATGGCACTCCAGATCGAAATACCTTTATTTTCAGCTAAGTTCTCCTCTTTGCCTTTTACACCGACTTTTCCAGTTTTCACAATTCTGTATTTTATCTGACAAATATGCTGTATTTTCTCGGAGATCAGCAACAGGTGGCAGACATGACTTTTTGGTATGGACTCATCATAATCGCATTTAAATTGGTCTGAAAAAGTTTCCCCTCGCCACTTCTTTAGTTTCTCTGATTGTGATACCGATCAAACTTTCTCACAGAACTGCACACGATCGCCATCCTCAGGTGCTTCCCGAGATATCTGAATACGCGGCCCAGAATGCAACTGGAGCGTCCACGCTACGCTGTCTTTACGCCTCACAGCCACATCGCATATAATTAAAACGCTTTTACGCATGCGCACCTGTGCGTCCGGTCGTGCGGTTACGCAGAGTTATCACTGCGCCGCAGCACGGAACCGCAATGAAATTGTCACAACTCCTCGTATGCTAATTAGAGAAGAACTCGTCGTCTCGCAACCTCGGAAGGAGTCGCAAATAAGTGAAGAGCGGGGAAGGATCGTAGCCTCGACCTATTTCGGATATTTTCCTCTCATTGCCTTTCAGCGGAGGTGGCGGGACTGCGGGAAAAGCGTCGTTCGGAATTGAATGCGGTGTGTGGCATGAGTTCTTGGTGCACCGATGTCTTCAGCAGACATTCAGCTCGGGAGAGGGCTACACATTTGGGAAATCCAAGGAAGTCTATAGCGTTTTTCGTAATAAGTTTTTGGATATAGAGAAGTCCGTCATTCCCAATTTCGGATGATGATGAGGAAGCCCAAGTGAGTTCGCTGACTAGCCTCCGAACGCCGCCCCGAATATCTTCTGCCAACATCGTTATCGTTACTTCAACAGGTGCAGCTCGCCTCAGGAAAAAGTGCACCGCGCCAGCTACACTTTCCTCATCCACTTGTGCTTCGTTATCCACCGCCTTCCTCTCCACCTCCGTTCCCTCCCCCACCCCATCCGTCAAATGTTTCAGATATGCAAATTCAGACCTTTTAAACAAATGACTCTTCCTATTTTACTCATGCAAAAGTGGTCAACGAAGCGACAACATCATCCGATCGCCTCGAAGGCCGCGAGTGCCTGTCGCACACGGGAAGCAAGACACTTCAGGCGGCTGAAGATCGCCAGATCGCATGTCAAACAACGACGGGCGCCTCCTGGCTCCGCGTGGAACGACGGCCGCGCGGCTGCACCAGTTGACTTCTTCATACTCGGCTGGGCTTCGCGCCGAATGCAACTCAACCAATTTTGACCACGTCACGTCGCTCAGCCACGCGGCACAACGCCCTGGCAGCAAGTGGAGTTCAATTCGCGCACCGCGCTGTTCAGCGGAGCGCATTCGAAGCGGAGCACAGAGACAGAAGCGTCCGAAAGCATCTTGTCTCGCTTTCTTGACTGCCTGACAAAGTGGAAAATCGATGTGGCGATTCGGGATACTCGAAGGCGGTCACTCGGCGGAAGGGCGCGGGGGGGACGCGGGGGTAGCGGGGGCGCACCTGGCACCACTGCCATTGTCCGCCGCAGGAGGCTGAAAGCGTTCGTGCGGACGCGAGGGGCTTCTGTGTTGGCCAAAGCGTGCGATTTCACAACGGCAACACAAACATTTGATTGCGCGCAGTGGTTTCAACTCAAATGACTGCGTTGCGATCACGCACTCGGTTTGCCGGGCTGTTAGTTTTGATTGCTTTTAATTGAAATGTTGGAAAGTGAAAATCGCGGAGAGCCACATCACGCTGACGATCGCGCGTGGGCACCAAAGTGTGCAAATGCATCGTTAGCGTGGTGCGCTCCCGACGCACGATCACTGCATCCCTCGGACTGCTCAAGTTGGCTCATAAACAAGAGCGGCTTTGCGATCGGCATGTGCTGAGTACTGAATCCGGAATCCTTTCCGGAGGAATCGCCGAGTTCGCCGAGTTCGCCGAGTTTTCGGAGTCCCAGCCTCTGCGTTGCGATCTCAGCAGCGCTGAGGTCACCGTGGCCACGGGATGCCCTCTTGCCATTCACTGCTCGTCCTCACCGCCGCCATGCGTCAACCGTAGCGAACACCTTCCGCAACCGCACAATCATCGCGGCAACAAATCAATTTCTCCCAGCCCTGCGATCATCCGGCTGGCGATCGCGCCGCGACGCCGAGACGTGCCAAGGCGAACACCAGTCGATGCCGTTTGCAATCGATCGCAATAAATATCGCGCCGCACGCCGCGCCGCGGTTCCCGGCCAATCTAAATTGAAGTTTCACGTAATGTGCAATCGGCAACGGTTTGTGAGTGCTGATCGTATCTCTGAGAACAGATCTCCGGTCAGCGCGGCGACCGCGCGAAACCCTTTCGGCCAGGGAAATGGAACCCCAGCGAAACGATGGCATTGCAACGCCGCAAAGCAATCGCAACTGCCGTGCGCTGGTCATGCTGGTCGCAGCGGCGACGGCGGAGACGACGGTGGAGACGACGGCGATGATGATGTTGGCCTCTGCGACGCGTCCGAGGTTACGGCGCAAAAAAGGATATTAAAGCAATTTGTCAAAAGTGTCAAAATGCGACCAAGATATTGAATTTTCCCGCAGATGCGCGAGCGATCGCGCGATCGATGGAAATGCGGTTGCGGGAGATCAAAGGAGGGAACGCAACAGGTACGCCGGAGTCCAGGTGAGACGGCCGCGTGGTGTGTCGAGTTCGAGCCCGGCGACGCGGTGTGTCGAGTTCGATTTCAATTTCTCCGTTGTGCGGATTCCTCGCCTCTCACCTGCGCTCTCCGCTTCCCTCTTCGCCGCCCTGTTCGGCGGGGAGTTCGTTTGTTGCTGGCTCAAAAACTCATTTCGAAGACACGATCGCTATTCATGAGCCAGCAGTTTCCAGTCCGTAATGAGGGGCAGAGTGGGCCTCCACTGCCACTCACGCACTTAAGTGCCACGCCGATCGCGTCGGCCTGTGGACAAACTTGGAGTGCGGCTGCCACCGCCGCTCGCTGGACATGCCAGCGAACACCGTCATCCACTCTTTCATCACAATGACGAATGACGTGGCCGCGGTGCGTTTATCTTTAAATTGAGTTTAAAATTAGATTCAGATTGGATTGACGCAGTAGGGCGACCGGGGACCGCGCCGCACGGCGAGGATGACGCGCCGCAGCGTCGACGCGCTTGTCCGCGAGGTCGTGCTGCTCCGGTATCCAGCGAGTGTGCGCTCGATCCCTCGATCCCTCGATCTCTCGATCCCTCGATGGGACGCAGCGTGTCGCGTAGCTTATGATTACCCTGGACCGGCGAAATCGGTCGTCGTCGGCCGATTGCACCGGCATGACGGTCGCTACACATGTTAATCACGACGCCGACTGCTGTTGATACTAAAAATGATGAATGCGAATGCGAACACATGCGGTGCAGAATTACGGCGAGTTTATTTTGAAAGGTACGCGGGCACCGTGTAGTGGAGCGGGGATTCCAGCTCTTCGGGGGAATGCAATCTTGCGAAGCTAACGCCAGTGAATGTCCCGAAAAATACGAACGCGCGAGGAAAGTTTCTTCTTCCGAGAGATTTGTGGTCCGAGATTTGTGGTCCGAGATTTGTGGTCTCAGATTTGTTCGATTTTCCGATTTGTGTGCCCTTCACTCGCTGCGCGATGACTTTACAAAATGTTTGATTTTCCTGGCGTCTAAATTCTGGCGGGCCAGACATGTCTTGGCTGACGCCACTCCACCGAGTTTACAGAAGCCGTCGTCCCAGCGCACCGACGGACTCCGAAAACTCCTTAATTGAAAACTGTACGCGCGTTAGTTGTTTGTGCGAGCGTTGGGAAATTATTGAGCCCGCGAAGGCACTTTCTACACAATCCGACAAGTGACGAATGGCTGTGGCTGGAGCTGGAGTGGCACGAATCGGGCCGCGGCACGGCGAGCGGCGAGCGGCGAGTGGCGCGGACGGGTGGCACTCAGTGAGCCGCACTAACGATCGGCTATTAGTTTCGGCCGCATCACTTCGCGGCGAAGGCGGCGACGGCTATTAACAAGGATTACCACAAGCCAGCCAGCGACGACCACAGCGCAGCAATCTGCTGCACACAGCTGCCGGAGAAATGAGCGCGGGAGAGCGACAACAATGGCACTGCGCGTGCATATGTTGGATGCGCCTCACCGTCATGCCACTGACACCTTCAGCCAGTACCACCAGGACCACCAGGACCACCAGCACCAAATGCAAGGCGGCCCATATGGCGGCCGATCGGCGAGAGATCGCTGCTGTGACAGGCGTTGCCGAATATTTCAACATTCAATTACCGCAGTTACTGCATTTTCGTCAGCCAGTCGTGTGAGTCCGCCGTCTGGCGTGCGTGCGGTCGCCTACTTTCCGCGCAACGTTTCTACTCACCACTTCAATTCTTCGCTCTTCGCTCTTGCCGAGTCGGGCATTAGAAACCGCAAGCCGAAACTCGCCTCGCAGCGATCGTTAGAACTCAATTCCATCCATCTCGATTCCCGCATCTGCGTTGAAGAGCAGTTCAAGCGGCATTCGAAGCCAGTTTGGCTGCCCCGCAGACCTCTGCGCCGAGCAGTGGGTTGCCGATACGTGTGCAGCTGATCCCCTCGGTTGACCCTTGTCATCGGCTTGCCGGTGGTTTGGCTTCTTAGCAGTCGCAGCGGCCACCACTGATGCGCGGCCCCGATCACATGTGCAGTCTGTCCGCACGCCGCCGCCTTCTTGCAGCGCGCAGTCCTGCCGCCCACAGCAGCAGCAGCAGCGGCAGCTACGATCTTTGACTCCGCAGCGATCCGGTGGCGGTGTGCGGCAGTCGCTGGCTTCAGCTATTTGCGCGTTTGACGCCAGCTGGTGGCTTCCGCGGTTGCGGAGTGCTTCTCACACACGCCACTGCAGTGCTCGGGACTCAAGGGGCGTCTGATTGATTCGCGGTCAAGGAACGAGGAACACACAGCAATTCAAATTGCGTCCAGAAGTTGCGTACATTTTGAGGGTTATTTCAAGAAAATTCCGATTAACTTCCTCGTGCTGGGGATTTTAGCAATTATTTAAGCAGTGTTATTGCAAAAAAAAGTCTGTTTAACAGTGTTTCTTCAACAAAACAAGGCGAGTCCAAGCAAGGACACCAACTGCGAGGACAGCAACCAACACAAAGGCATTTGCAGACACACTCGGCTGTGCGCGTGGTTGTTGCATCTCACGAGCAGCGCATACGAATGTCATTCACCAGCACCGCGTCGAACCATCACTTACCGCAATTGGCAATATTTTACGGGGCTCGCTGTCGTCCTGGCCGCCGCACATCTGCTGGCCGGTGGCGGCCGGCGGCCGGCGGCGGGAAGCAACTCGTCGCGGCTTTTATCGCTAGATTACTGCCGCCGTCCAAATTATAGGCTGCCGGACGCAGCAACGACTGAAATTTATTACGGATTCTAGTAATTGGAGGGTGCTGCGCGCTCGCTCGTCCACCAGCGACCAGCGGACATCGACCAGCGACGACCGGCGGCCAGTCCCCAATCCGATGTGTGGGACAAGCGTTTAGTTTGATTCGCTTCCCAGATATCCATCCACACTATTTGACTTGATCGCCACCGAACTGGTTGACTTTCTTCGCTTGCCGGCCGAGTAGGACGACGAGGCGACGGCGACGGCGACGGCGACGGCGATGGCGAAGGGGACTGGGACAGGGCGGGGCCGCGGGCCAGCCGCAGTTCCGTTTTAATAATTTCATTTCAGTGGTGCTTCTTGCGAGTCTGCGTTTGCTGGCGCAGCCCGGCCACGTCCGGCAGCTGGGCAGGATTCCAGTCGCGGCCAGTCGCGGCCGCTCTGCGACGCGGCCAGTCGGTGTCCCCGCTCCGCGGTGTCGTTCGCTGCACATTTAGAAAATTGTTGGTTTTCACATTAATGTGGTGGGCGTGCACGGCGTAAATTTATACGACGACATGTTTGGCGCGCCACTTAGCGGAGTGTGATGTCCACCGCGGCAGGGAGTGTGTGCGGCATCCAGAAATGTGGCGCGTCCCCCTCCCCTCGGAGACGAGGTGTTGCCGATTTGCGGCAATTTCAGTGAAATATCTGCGTATTAAAGCCACTCATGCTGTCGCGCAACACCAGGATAATCGTCTCGAGCCGCTCAGAGGAGCGACTTTATGATGCCCGCTGGATTGGGAACTCAATTCCAAGTGTGTGTTAATTTCTGCGGCTGGAAGAGAGGAGAAATCATAACTTAATCGCTGAGGGTGACCAGAGGGTCATCAGGAGGAGCTCGTTTGCATTCCGAGACGTGCGGAGGAACGGTCGTGAGCGCAATGCGAACAAAAATGGCGCTTGAAGAAGCCTTCCCATTATAATTTCCCCTATAATTTCGTTATCATCTTGCACCTTCATCTCGCACCTTCATCTTGCACCTTCATCTTGCACCTTCATCTCGCACCTTCATCTCGCACCTTCATCTTGCACCTTCATCTTGCACCTTCATCTCGCATCTTCATCTTGCACCTTCATCTTGCACCTTCATCTCGCATCTTCATCTTGCACCTTCATCTTGCACCTTCATCTTGCACCTTCATCTCGCACCTTCATCTCGCACCTTCCTCTTGCACCTTCATCTTCCATCTTCATCTTGCACCTTCATCTCGCACCTTCATCTCGCACCTTCCTCTTGCACCTTCATCTTCCATCTTCATCTTGCACCTTCATCTTGCACCTTCATCTTGCACCTTCATCTAACCAGCCAGATATTGGGGATTCAAGCAGAGCGAACGCCGCCAAAAGTACGTCAGCGGTGGCACTGCAGCAGAGACACTGGACAGATGCAGTAACAACGAGAGCTGCAGCAGGAACAACAAGCTGCAGCGAGGGGCAACTTTTTGCTGCTGCCGCCACAGCAACGCGCCGAACGAAAACATGAATTATTATCGAACATGACGAGAACCGGAAGTGGAAAATAATTCTTACGCGGCTGCATTTCTGCTGCACTCGAGGTAAGCGAGCGCCTGTCGTTGTTGCTGCTGCTGCTGCTGCTGCTGCTGTAACTGCAACAGCTATTCGTTCAGCTCCCAGACAATCCGTCATAACACGCGCAGACCTGTTGAAAGCGCAGGCTTCGACTGATTTCTGCTCGCAGGCTGCAAGTAGCGAGGCAGCAGTTCGCCGATAGACCGCCACACCAACTTGCGGGCCGTCAAAGGGATCGACAGGCAGTCAGTCAGCCAGCCAACCTACAGACAGCAACCGCGAGAGCAGCAGCAGCATCAACAACAGTTGCACTTGCTGCTGCTAACAAGCTGCTGCTGCTGCTGCTGCTGCTCCTGGCCACCGACGCAGCGGCCGAACGAACCGCGGGGACGCAGGCGCGGTGGTTGGTGTTGCCGCGAGCTTTTCTTCCGCAGAAGTGCTGCGCTGTGCTGCACTGTCTTGCTGCGCTGTCTTGCTGCCTGTCAGCGAGCTGCGCGCAACCAAATGCAACGCACGTTTTCCCTAAATTCGATCTGGCTACTCGTAATTCCTCCACTTTCGTCCGGCTCCTCATGTTTTCCGCAACTGCGCTGATCGCAGCAGACTCGCCTTCGTGCGCCCGCAGACAACGCGGCCGCACTCGCTCGCCTTCCGTTCGAGCCGCCCGCCGCCCGCCGCCCATCCATCGGCGGCGGGCTAACAAGAATATCGTCGTAAATCGCGGTCGGCAATTGTTCGCGGTGGCCTCCGCGTTGAGTGTGGGAGCAGCAAGGCTGCCAGATCGTATTTCAAATGTAGAATGAAACTCTTCTCGCTTTCTTTACAAACTCAACTTACAAATAACTTAAAAAACCCAAGAAAAAACCTACAAACAATTAAAACAACTCGAGAATTCCATTTCCCCACAGAATCTAGAAAGCCGCGCAATGCAGGCGATTTCGCGCAGAGCTGGCAACTCTGCAAAAGTGTGAGTGGAACGAGTTCCAGGTGTTGAAGGCGCGGAGTTGGCAGGTTGAAATCGCTGGCGAAGCGGTGCCGCGCCGCGATTTTCCGAGACTTGCTGGCTGCTTGCGTTGGATGCGCCAGATCAGATGTGAATCCTGTTGCTGGAGCGAACATCGGGGAATATTAAATTTGTTGGCAATAATTACGCGCTCGCCGAATCGCCCGACGAACGCAGTGGGACCGCGCGACCAACTCGAACGGGCGGCTCCTCGAGTGGCCCGTTTTCAGTTAAACGAGTCGAGAGTCAATACGCGAAGTCGTTGGGCCGGCAAATGATCGCCGTTTCCCGCTGCTTCCACGCACTTCAGCCGCACTTTCCGAAAAGCAAATCATTTGAAGCGCGGTCTCCGTCCAGTTGGCGAGCAAATCATCGTTATTATTACAGTTCCACGGCCCCTTCCACGTCTACGAGGCTACTAATTCGCGAATGCGTTCTAGCCAATATTTCGCCACTTAATTGGCCGGCCTGTGTGAGCACGACAACCTCCAGCGTCACACGTCGCGGCGAGACCGGCAGCCGAGTGTGCGAGTGTGCGAGTGTGGCGGCCGCTGAGGTCCGCCGCACGCCGCACGCCGCACGCCGCACGCCGCACGCCGCATCCGCGCAGGACGGGCGCAACGAGGCTAATTTACAGCGCGTTCGAGTCGCGCCGTCGAGTTACCCCGTGTGCGTCGAGTTACCTCGTCAGTGTGTGGCTTTCGAGTTACGCAACTCGGGTCGCGTCCACGACCGCGCACCGCGTCTTCCGCGCTGCAGGTACAACCGTCATGCGGCTCGCTGCCCCTCGCCCCTCGCCACGCGCCTTAGCCGCCGCTTCGTCCCCGTCAATCACATGTAAATCATCGAGAGATTAATCGACTATTTCGGAATGCCGTTTGATGTTTTACGACCGCAGACAATCCACTCCAATTCGCGGCAGCGTAATCCACTCCGCCGCCGCGGCTTTCCACGGGACGCGGCCGCCGCAGAGGGGCTCCAGCTGGCCCGAGCGTCCATTTGGCTCTAACTCGGGCCGCACTCTCGGCCGCGTCGCGCGTCGCGCGTCTCCTGCGCGTCTCCTGCGCGACAGCCAAAGTGAAGGGACACAATTTGAATTAATGACCTCTTCCATGCCTAATCGGGCCATGGACGTCCGTGGCCGTGGATTACTTCTGATGTTTTATCGCTGTTGGCTCATCCGTCGGGGACTCCGTGTTGAGCTCCGTGTTGAGCTCCGTGTCGGGAAAAAGCATCTGCTGCCGAGCACAGAAGTCAGTCAAACCCGCGGCCGGTCCGTCCATCCGTCCATCCGTCAGGGTAATTTTGAGGAAATCTGGCGAAGCGGCTACTTGTGGTCGAGCTGTGTGACTCCAGCTGCGGCCATCTGAACGCGGCTTGAGGCGGCTTTCAGCGTCCATCGTCGGGCGGCTTTCAGCGTCCATCGTCGCGCGGTGAGCGTCGATCGTGGATCGTCGATCGTCGATCGTCGATGGTCAGTCGGCGGCACTTGTTGCGCGGCACCGCTGATCTTATCTGCGAGCACCGGCCGGCGCCTTCCTGCGCGGCCGCTCTCGAGAGCTGAATTTGTCACAATGACTGCGAGTGCCGCCGCTGAAATGTTGACTGTCATGTTGCAATTAAGATGCCCGATAAGGCGGTGACAAACCAATAATGAAGCGCGCGAGGACTGCGAAGAGCGGCGCCGGCGAGACGAGGGAAGCGCGGCCGTAAAACGAGGGAAGCGCGGCAATTAACGATGATTTCCCGGACAAATTGAGTGGCGATGAAGGCTGCGATGTGTTTGAAATGCGGTGCAGGATGCAGTGAACGGCGTAGCCACGTGATGTCTGCCGCAGGAGATCTCAATTTGTGAGGAAAGCATTACGTTGTTAAAGAGCGAAGAATGATTAGGAAATCTTGGGAAATAAAAGTTGACTTTTGCCACTACTGCGAGTTTTCTGCGAATTTTCTCCGCATTTGCGAGTCAAATTGACGAGCAATTTACACGGAATGATGTTCTCCGCAACGAAAATCAAGAGTTGAGATCGAAAACCCGTCGTATTCGCTCGAGTTTCCAGTAGCAACTCAACAGGAGAGTCAAGTGACATCATTTGCCCACACTTTTCTCAGTTGGCGGGCAGTTGACTGCAGAGAAATTCCTCGCCGCGGAGTAACAAATGCGCAGGCGAATACAATCCACTGCAAACCCTCAGCGCTACCCGAGCCGCGAAGTACCGAGGCCTCGCGGAGAACGCCGCCGGATTATTAATGAGCAACCATCTCGGCGCACAAACACAAGCGGCCTCCGACCGCAACGACGCGCTTCCCAGCGCACATTTGTCAAACATAATAGCGGCAGATAAATCTGTACTCGCTCATGTGCGCGACCCTGGGTCAATATTTCGACACTGAATTCGGACGGGACCACGCGCGCCGAGAGCCGAGCTCCGACCGCCGACCACCGACCGCCGACCGCCGACCGCCGACCACCGACTACCGACTGCCGACTGCCGACCACCGACCACCGACCACCGACCACCGACCGCCTCGTCACTCGTGCGCTCTGTGCGGGCTTCGGTGCGCTCGGGCGCCGCCACCTCGGACCTTCGCGGCGACCGCGACGGCACTGGAACGAACTTCCCCGGCCATTATTGACGTCTATTAAGTGCGCTCTTCGCTGCGCCCCTCGTGGAACTGTAGCGGCCCGTAAACGCCTATTTTGCTGCCCAATTAATGTCGCTGGCCGGCCGCATGCCGGCCCCTCCACTTTTAATGGTTTCGCCAATGAGCGGCCGGCCGGCGCACCAAAACGCTTCCCATGTTTCTGTGCGGCGCTCGTTGCCGCGTCGCCTCGCCGCCTCGCCGCGTCGCCTCGCCGCATGAAGGCCGAACTATTTAATGGCATTTCATCAGTAGTTCGGTTTCTTCAATTTCTCAAGCGGCTAAGAAGTTCCCATAACTCAAAAGCGTACAAGAAAATATTTATTGTGATTAGGAACGTCTTGTCAAAGTTGCTGTTGTTGCTGCTGTTGTTGTTGCCGTTGTGGTTGTTGGTGTTGTTGTTGGCTGGGCCTGCTGATGCTGATGTTTGTTGCTATCAATCAAGCCACTCGACTTCGCCGATCAAAGAGATTCCACGGAGGTGAGGCGAGTGCTTTTCTCAGATCTTCCCAATAAATTATCGATTTACGCAGTCTTCGGGGCGCTCTTGCCTCGCAGTCGCGATTAAAAGGTGGCCGCGAGGCAGATGTGAGAAGTGATGGCCGCCGCTGTTCTCTAAATTACTCAAAAACGGTTTCGAGTGTGTGTGTGCGACTTTGCGGTCGTCATAATCGCGCACAGCTGTAGGCAGTAAAGATCACAGAAGTCACAGAAATCACAGAAATCACATTGAATCGCGGAATTCACAGTGAGGAGATGGCATCGGTAAATCTGCGAATTGTATTTACAATAATAAAATCGAATCAAACTTGAATATCTTCTCTGTGACACGACAATTCTCGTGAGAGTCGAGCGCGGCTCGAGTGAGTCAGCCACAGCTACAGTTTTCTCGCAGGCGCCTCTCTTCTCTTCTCGCCACGGAAATCGTCGCTTGCTCTAGCTGACAGTTTCCTGCGCTGACAGTTCGAGTGCGCCCGCCGCTGCCCTTGAACTGTCGAGCGCGTGTCGGCGCAACAGCTGATGTCAGTGCCATCGGCCGGCGCTGCCGCGTAGCTCTGGACTTGCATAAGCTTGGCGAACAATGGCGAGTACTTTGAATATTTCACTGACTTAATTAGCTCGGCGAGCGAGTTGGCGCGGCGCTGGTGTGTGCAACTCGTTTTCGCAGCCCTCGGCAGGCAGCCGAAGAGCGGCTCTCGCTGCCGAGCGTCTCCGATTGCGATTCCAAGTTCGAAGTGCCAAGTGCGCAGCGGGCATAAATTATTCATTGCCTGCCTGCATCTGGCAGCGCCGCCCGCGTGAGGCCGCGTGAGGCCGCGCGACGCCGCGCGCCGCCGACTGCAACAAATTATTAATAATAGAATTCGTCCGAGGACAGCGCGGAGCAGCGAGGCTCCCGTCGCCGGTCCCCAGCATTGTTATGCAAATGACACTTCTTGACACGCGAGATGGCGCGCAGGTCGCGCAACTTTTACATTTTAATTACTCGCCATTCAGCGGGGTTGCGTCGCGGAGGGGTGGCGGGGGAGGGGCCGGTGTGCAATCTGGAGGAGGGCACTTCGTCGCTTCTCATGGCGTTACTTATCATTCGATTTAATGTCATGTTGCTGCCGCCGCCGCCGCCGCCGCCGCCGTCGTCGTCGTCGTCGTCGTCGTCGTCGCCCTAAACGTGTTGCTTGGCAGCCGCGGCGACGCGCAGTGTGGCGAAAACGCGCGAAACATGACGCGACCGCAGTGCGGTTCGCGACTTCGACTTCTCGCCTCTCAGCGAATCTCAGCCGAGTTGTTGTGCGCATGCGTGCTGCCTTCGCTGCTGCCTGCGACGCCATGGCGACAAAAAGCAGTGCTTCACCTCGCGAGCCCCACGCCGCCTCCCCCCGACTCACTAATTGGCGCGTCACGTCGCGAGCACCTGCAGCAGTGCAACGCTTTTTGTTGCACTTGACGTCTGTTGACGGGGAGTCAAGCACGCGAAGCGCGCACACACACACGCGCGCGCACAGTGTTGAGTGTTGAGTGCGAACACGGCGGCCATCGCTGGCTCCACCGCATCGAGCGGAGGCAACTAACTGCGGCGGCTTCGAGCCGAGCGACGAGCGATCCGAGCGACGAGTGATCCGAGCGACGAGCGATCCGAGCGCTCCGAGTCGCCGCCACCCACCCACGTAATGAAAACGCAACGAGAAGACACGACATCTTCGCCCGCCGGCTGTAACTGTGTTGTTGTTGTTGCTGTTGTTGCTGCTGTTGTTGTTGTTGTGTGCATCATGTCATGCATCTAATCAAAACTTGCGTCACTTAAATGCAAATATTTGCGGTGCGTGCGGAGTCGCATAAAATGGATTCCCACCGCGTTGCCGCTCGCGGCGGCTGCGATTGTTCGCCTCGCTGCGACGACGTCAGTGGTGGCAGCGCGATCGTCGTGCACCACCTGGAGTCGCCTGGAGCCGCCTGGAGCCGCCCGGAGCCGCCTGGAACCACCTGAAGCCACCTGGAACCACTTAGTCAGACAGACGAGACCGATTAGCGTTCTTCTTCTCATGCGTTTCTGCTGCCAGAAGTCGGCGATGCAGGGACGACAACTTCAGATTGTGATGAAGTAACGGATTCTCTCGTTTCTAAGATTCCACGCATGCAAGGAGAAGAGCGACGGGAGGCAGCGAGAGACTTGGGAGGCACTCTCGGCTTAAGAATTCGTGAATCACGAACGACAAGCAGCGCGAAGTTTTCTCACAAATCGCGCTGCATATCGAGCAGCAGCAGCACACTGAATGCGAGTTCTGCAAACCGAAGCTGAGGAGTTGCTGAGAGTTGCTGAGAGTTGCTGTGAGTTCAACTTGATGCAGGCGAGAGTTTCGCGAGTTCGAGTGTCAAGCGAACACCTGCTGGACTCGGGAGACTCTGAGATCGACGGCGTTGTAGTGGGGAGTCACCGTCCTCTCCGCGCGAATCCGCTCCGCTCAGTCGGCGTCCAGCATGCGAGTGACAACAAAGTTGCGCTCCACTTGCTAGCAATAAAGAGGAGAAAAGTCACTGTTGTTGTTGCTGTTGTCGCTGCTGTTGTCGTTGCTGTAATTGTTAGAACAATTAAGTCCGCAGTTGCAGTTAGCGTGGCGCTGCAGCGGCTTGTTGGCGGCGCACACGCTGGCTGCGGCGATAATTGCGAGAGCGTCGTCGAGTTGCCCGCGCGCCGCCCGCAGGAGGGCGATAAAAAGCGATTACAGTGAGCTGAATATTACGCGCCATAAACGCGGACAGAAGAATTGCAACTATAAAATCGCCACAGAGTTGCGGCGGCTGTAAAGCGCGAGTTGGGGTTCGATTTTCTTGTAAAAAACTCCACAATGCGTCGCCACTCCACGCGCGCCGGCAGCTGCAGCGCGACGGCGCGGCCGCGAAGGACTGCAGCAGCAGCGGCAGCGGCAGCCGGCGACTGTACGTGAAGGAGTGCATTTCTCGGCGAGAGTTGTTGGTGTTCTCGTCCGTGTTGAGCCGATTTCAGCCGCAGCCGCAGCCATCGCTGGGTTGGCGATGCCGCTGCTGCTGCTGCGACGCACACACACGCGTCGAGTGCGTCGCGAATGGCTTCCGCGTGCAGCGGGACCGCGTCCGCGTCGCTGGTGACGCGCGCAGCCCGCCAATGATTGACACGAAGTTGCACACGCTCAGCGCGGAGGAACGCTATTGCGTGGCTCGTCTATTGTCTTCGCGTCGTCCCCTCGTCCTCGTCCTCGTCGTCGTGCCCTCGTCCTCGCTCTCGTCCTCGTCCTCGTCCTGCCAGCAAACTCCCTCCCCAACTGTGAAGTCTTCTAATCCTCAGCCGCGCCCGCTGCATTTTCACGCAAACATCTGGCGGATGTCGAGCCGCCTTGGGAAACCAATCGCGTCGCTTCGCATCGCGTCGCAACGCATCCCATCGCATCGCATTGCGTCGCGTCGAGTGCGTGCAGCGAAGCACTCGGCTGTCGTTCGGCGTTCGGCTGTCGGCGTTCGGCTGCCGGTGTCATCGTCCGTCCTTCCTTCAGACGCTCGCGCCCTCTATTGTCGCGGCATTAGTTGGGCCTCGATATCCTGTATCTGCGGAGTGTTTATCCTGCCGCTGCCGCCGCCGCCGTCGCTGCCGCTGCCGATGACGTAAACACAACGCGTTCGCATTGTGTAATCGGCGCAGGCGTCGTCCCGCGAGTTGCACGCATCATCAGCGTCGGCCGGCCCTGGTTGCCGCGGCCTTTTTCGGCTTTTGTTTGCTCGACTACTTCATCGACGTCCATTGTCACTGCTGTCGCGCGGCTCGGGGTTGCTGGGGTTGCTGGGGTGGCGGCGGTGCAGGGTGTCCCTCGGCGGCCAGGTAGCGCGCGCGCTTGACATTCGCTTGTATCTCCTGTTGAGTGCGCGTCCGTGCGCGGCTGGGAAGATCCTGCCACGCTCTTCGTTTGCGTTTTCGTTTTGTCCTTCTTGTTGTTGCTGCTGTCGTTGCTGCTGTTGTTGCCGCCCTTGTTGTCTCTCGCTGTTTGTCAATCCAGAGACGGATGGCCGGGCAGCGAGAGCCTGGGAATCGGCAGTCGGCGGTCGCCGGTCGGCAAAAGTGACACACAATGGATGGATTTCGTGCGGCCGCCTGTTGTTGGTGGCGTTGTTGTTGCTGCTCCGCTCGCCTGCCTGCGGCCCTGACGTGCCTGCCGTGCCTGCCGAGCCTGCCGAGGACCTCTTCGACGGCCTTTGATGGGTTGTTCCTGTTCTTTGTTGGCAGCGCGGACTCGCTGGCTGGCTGGCTGGCTGCGTTGTTTGCTTTCCTCCAAATATTTGCCGCTCGACTTGACAACGCAGAAAAACGATCGGTTTTCCATTCCCGAGAGCGCGTCTTTGTTGTTGCACAACGCGCGGCGCCGCGCAGGTAGCGAACGCGACGCGCACCGCTGCGTGTTGGCTGACACTCTCGCGTCGGTTGGTTGACACTCTCGCGTCGGGAGAGACATCGCGGTGACACACACAGTTGACACACACAGTTGACACACACAGTCGACGGCAACGCAGTTGACACCTCGTGCTGGACGTCCATTGGTCGGCGCGCTCGGCGCCAATCGAAGCAGAGCGCGCGGCGGCGGAAGCGATGGAGGCCGCGGCTGCGAGAGGCTTTCACTTCGCTGCGCTCGCAGTTGTGTTGGTGTTGGAGTTCGGTGGGGTTCTCAGATTGAAAACGCCTCGAAATCAACGAAAAGTGCGGTCAAGCCGAAGTCTGGCCGATGAAAGACGAACGAAGAAGCCTCCGCGTGTCTCTTGGCCGCCACCGCCGTCTGTCTGTCCGTCTGTCCATCTGTCCATCTGCTCGTCTGTCCGTCTGCTCGTCTGTCCGTCTGGCCGCCTGTGCGTCGAGCGAGTGCGTTGAAATGCGTGGAACAAATTCAGCTATTAAATCTGTTAACAGCGCGCATGCATCGCAAACCTGCAATTACAACAAGAAAAGCAACAACAACAACAACAACATGGGGAAATCAATGTTTTTATTGAATGTTAATCAGTCGCTTTACGTCGCTCGATTGTTGTTGCTGCCGCTGCTGCTGCTGCTGCTGCTTCAGTTCAGCCGACTGAGTTTGAGGTCTCCTTGTGTTCGCTGTTGCTGTTGTTGTTGTTACTGCTGTTGTTACTGCTGCTGTTGTTGTTGTTACTGCTGTTGTTACTGCTGCTGTTGTTGTTGCTCCGTTTGGCTGCCTAATTAAAGCGGAATTTTATGCGCGTGTTCACTGAAGACGACGAATCATTTTTCCGAAAAAAGGCGGCAAGAAAAGAAGAAAACCTAGCCACAGCAACAACAACAACAACAACAACAACGACGCCATACCTTCGTTTTAATTGTGCAGCGACTGCGCGGAGACCGCTAGTTGCAGCGGCCCACCGCGCACGCCAGCCGACGGCGACGGCGACGGCGAGCGTCCACTCGCGGCTCCACCGTACTGCGCGCCGCAGCCGAGCCGAGCCGAGCCGAGGCGACCGCGGCCGCTCGTTACGCCTGCAGTTGCTCGCGCTGCACTTCAGTTCACGCGTCTGCCAGCGCGCTCCAGTGCGTCGACGCTCGCGCGGAGGACGACACCGCACTAACAAGTCGAGTGTTGCGGCTGCTCACTCACTCGCTCACTCGCTCACTCACTCACACGGCGACGGCAGCCCCACACCGGCGACCGTCGGTTGCTCCAACATTAAATGAGTTGTTCGGTGCTGCCAGCGCTCAGCTGGTCAGCTGGACGACGACGGCGGCGACCGGTGGCGGAGACGAAGACGGCGACCAATTCAAACCCTGAAAATCAGAGCTCGTCACGACTGCAGCGCATCAGTTTCGCGAAAATCGCGGGCATTCGAATGCGAGCCGCTTGCTGCAGCGAGCTTGATTGCCGTTGTGTTCAGCTACACAACGGCATTCTCGCCAAATAATTAGAAATGCGTACTCAGCGCTGGACAGAAGCGGTGAGCGGAGAGTGGCGAGCGGAGAGCGGCGAGCGGAGAGCGGGAGCAGCGATCGGTGAGCGGCGAGCGGCTCGGCTGCACCGCGATCTCTTCGCGCGGCAGACGTCGCGCCGCCTCGCCTCGCGTCGCCTCGCGTCGCCTCGCATCTCGTCGCCCCGCGTCGCGTCGCGTCGCCACTAATAAAGTCACCAGGCGAAACCAAAGCGGCCGCGAACGGAGGCCTCAGACGCGGCAGTCTCAGGTTACGGGCAGCGCGACTCGTGTGCTCGCGCACCGTGCGCGGCGCGGCGATTAATCACGAGCTCTACTTACTTTCTGTGAAATGAAAGCCGTCGTCCATCTGCGCGGCCAGCACGCGATCAGGTGGAGTGCAGCTGAGCGCGCTGCAGATGCGCTGCCAGCGTTAATTTCTTTAATTTATGCGCACTTCACGGCCGCTTCATTCAGCGGCCTGTCGTTCTGTAATCGTCATAACTGTCTGTCCGGCGAGCGGCGAGCGGCGAGCGCATCGCGAGCGTTACAGTTTCAGCTTTCAGAGATTCCAACGGTCGTTCGTGCCGCGCGGCAGAGTCCGCGAGCGGCTGGGCGGCTGGGCGGCTGAGCGGCTGAGCGCACGACTGCGCACTCGCGACGAGTTACTAACTGTTAACTACGCATCGTAAACTCTGATAATTACGGCGATTTATTACTGCTTCGCTCTGAGTTATGAAATCGCGGAGGATTTTAATTAAAAGCCGATCCGGGCCGCAGCGGAATTCGCGGCCGCACTTGAAGCTGCAGAAAGTTCCTCGCCTGCGAACGAAGAATGTTATGAAAGTAACTTTTTTCTTACTAATCTGGCGCTGGCACTGCGATGCCACGATGCCAGCAGGCGGAGGAGCAGATCAACTCGAGCCTCTCGCCGGTCCGCTGCTCCTGCTGCTGCTGCTGCTGCTGCTGCTGCTGCTGCTGCTGCTGCTGCTGCTGCTGCGGCGGAGCGAACAACATCTGGAATGCCGCGGCTCGGGTCGCGCGTCCATTATTTGGTTATCGTCATCGGCGCCGGTTGGTCGCTCAACCAATCAATATTAAATCGGTCCGCATGGCAGCAACTCCCCCTCCCCCTCCCCCAACCCCTCCCGCGACCACGCGGCCGCCGAAAACAAACGTGAATCTGATTACATCAGACGCGGCAGCGACGCGACTTTGCCGCTCGAACACCTCCAACTTCAAGTGGTTCGGCGCAGAAGACGAAAGCCGCGCCAGCACCGGGCTTAGATGGCAAATCACACATACAACAACAACAGCAACAACAAAACACAACAACAACAACAACAACAAGGACAACAACAACAACAACAACAACGACGACAACAATTGGTTTTATAAGTAAGAAGAAGGAAAAAAACGGCGAACAAAGTTAAATACGCGCGATAAATTTTGTAGAACTCTCAACGGAAAAAAGTCGCCTGGAGGACAAATCGGTGCTTGTTTGTTGTTTGTGTTGTTGTTGTTTGTGTTGTTGGTGTTCCTCTTGTTGTTCCTCTTGTTGTTGTTGTTTGTGTTGTTGTTGTTTATGCCGCATACAGTTGAACCTGTCCAGCGTACAACATTCTGATTTCAGTTTTTGCGGCTTCAAGTGGATTTTCGGTCTCTGTTGTGTTGTTGTTGTTGTTAGCGTTGTTGTTGCTAGCGTTGTTGCTAGCGTTGTTGTTAGCATTGTTGTTGTTCCGTTTTTAGGGGGAGTTGATTTCGTTTATATCACAACTCGAGGACGGTCACACGAGCGTCCACTGAAGCCGCGAAGCCGCGCCAAACAATCAGCTGCCTGCAGCGAAGAGACAGAAAGCAGATTTCGTGGCGTGGCCAGAAGTAGTAAACTTGCAGCTTTATTCTTCCCAACAAAAGCTGCGACGGAATGCGTTGCGAAACCACGGCCGCCACCGCCGCCGCTGCCGCCACCACCGCTGCCGCCGTCGCCGCCGACACATTGTCTCCGTCCGCCAGCTCAATCACAGCGTCTGCTCGCTCGCCCTCCCGCCGCAGAGTGTCCACCGCGCGGCCGATGCGCTGATGCAATCGCTTGCTGCACCACCGACGGCGATGACCGCGCCCGTGTGTCTCGGAACTGAAACGCGATCGAGGCGCCGATAAGTGCGGAAATTTGAGTTTTGCATCGAAGTGCAGATCGATCGTCGATGTCTAGCACTCCAGCGATATTCGCGCAGAACCACAAAAGTCGCTCGACTAAGCGTTGCTCGGCTGCGATCATTCAGGCGATGATGGCGTTTGTCGGCTTTAATGAGTGACTTTCAACTAAAACAGGACGCAAATAAGAAGATCCAGCTGTGAAAATCATCGTTTATCGCTTCTCGAGTGCCTCGCTTTCCCAGTGGAAATCCCATCCAATTAAAACTGCCATTCTTCCGCTCGGGCGACAAAATCTCAGCAGGACATGCAAGCGCGCGCTCGTCGCAGTCGAGGTTGTGGAGGCCGCGGAGGCCGCGGAGGCTGCGGAGGCCGCGGCGGCTGCGGAGGCTCGTCGGCCGCCCGGCCGGCCTCTGAAGTTGCGTGACATCACACGCCGAAACACACAAGTTGACGCTGGCCGAACTGCAGCTACAGCGCGTTCAACAAACTCAATTCGTTAATTAACAAGCGCGATAACAGCGGCGATGCGCGCCCGATCGCTGCAAGCCAGCTGCGGTGGAGCTGCTCACAGGTGCAGCCAGCCAGTCGGGCAGTCGAGCAGTCGGTCAGCCAGTCAGCCAGTCAGCCAGCTAGCCAGCCAGCCAGTCGGTCGGTCAGCCTGCCTCGCCAGCACACGAGACTGATTTTGGACGCTGATTCGTTGGCGGGGAGTGCAAGAGCGCTCTGCGATCCGCTTGTGGCTGCAACTGCTCGTGACAAGAAGACGCAGCAGCAGCAGCAGCAGAACATCGCACACTCATAATTTCGCTGCTCACGGTGTCGGGAAGCAACATTCGATCGCTTCCACCGTCACCGGCGTCCCCACCAGCAGCGCCATCGCCACGCAGCCTCTGCTCGGTGTGTCGCTCCGTGCCGCTGCAGCTGGTTGTGACTGCGAGTTTTAGCGCCCCCAAATTTTGTTTTTAATATAGTTGGTTAATTTTCGCATGGATTTCCGTGCTTCGATGTGAACAAATTAACTGGCATGTGGAGGGGGAGTGCGTCCCCCAACTGGCCGCCGCTACGCCCGTGTGTGCCGGCGGTGGCAAGTCCATCACAGCAACAACAAGCAGTAACCTGCTGGTAGATGAAATCGAAGCAACGTGTCTGCAGTCCTTCGGCTGCCTTGGGATGCAACGTTCGACGGCAGCGGCCGCGCCGACATCGCATGTCCTGCTATCTCAACTCACATTAGCCGTCGCGCGGTGGAATATTCGAGTGGCGACCCTTTCGAGGGGCGTGCACTTCATACTCAAGCAGCTCGGAATTATGGACGCAACCTTCTGCGGAGGAAGCAGCAAAAACTCCCGCTGGCCGCTGATCGATCGCAACGAAAGCCAGCGAAAACCAACAGAAGGGACGCCCGCTCAGCCAGCTTGTGAAGGACTTTGCAGGGCGTCGAGACGGTGTTCTGTATTCCGAGACAGTTTTGCGGCATATTTTGGAAGTCGAATTGCGCAACTTCGTCGATGGATTCTTGAGGATTCCTCAGAGTTTTCCAGTTTCGGCTTGCAGATGTCAGTGGATATCAGAAGGGTGGTGGAGTTCGTATCACCGGATTGCGATTGCAGTTGAACGCGAGAGGCATTCTGCGGCTTGGCGAAGGAGAAACGCGACCCGCAATCGGTCCTCGTCGATCCTCGGCGATCGACGAAATGACTGTTGTTACCGAAATTTAAACGGCGCAAACGAGCCGAACGAGTCGAGTTTCACAAAGCAAACATGCTTCGCGAGAGATGAAGATAACAAAATCCCAGCGGATTCGCTCACCACGCGGACGCGCACGGACGGCCCGGCAGACGGGGCGGCAGACGGGGCGGCAGACGGGGCGGCAGATGGGTCGGTAGACGGGGCGGCAGACGGGGCGGCAGACGGGGCGGCACGCGGGACGGCGAGAACGCTGGCACATCTGCGCCGGAAGGTTTCTGTGGAGCCTCGAGAATGCTGCATGTGGTGTCTTCAAACAACGGCAGCACCAACAACAACAACAACAACAACATGCGAGCCAACAGTGCGAGGGAATCGTGAACGTTGTATCGGCTTCGAGGAGCGAGAGTCGACAGCGCAAGCGTACACCGGCGACTCTTGGGATGGGGGACGGTACCGAGATTGATCAGTGGGCTAACGAGAGGGGGGGGAGGCGAGGAGGGGCGGCAGGACAGAGCTGCGTACAGACGACGGATGTGTGTCTCGTTGAGGATCCTCTCGACGGATTCCCGCTTCGGCTTGACATTCGACGAGAGCTTCAAACCCAGGAATTTCTTCGCAACGAATCATCAGATCACGCGACGCCCTGGCCATCCTTCCCGCCCTTCGCCCGCCCCGTCCCCCTTCCAACGCGACCACTAACTCCGCACCGATCGCCCCACAAACTCCCCTTCCATCTTCTGGTCGTCCTGCCCTCCTTCCTTGCTTCCCTCCTCGTTCTTCACCATTCGCAGGCCTCGTTTTAGTATGACGTCGCCGTCTGCGGTCACCTGACGCCGATCGCCGGCCGCCGGCGACTGATTAGTGTCGCGTCGTATGACGTTGTTATCGCTGCGTTTGACCAACAACACGCGTCGCTCTGCGCTCCACCGCTGCGCAGTCCATTTCAATTTCCTGTCTTCAATTGCGAGTCGCTCGCATCACAAAGCAAAATTCAATTTCTCGCTGTCCATGCGGCGCATGCGTAATAATCGATGCGTGATCGTGTTGATCGCGATCGCTCGACCGCTCGATCGCTCGATCGCTCGACAGCTCGATCGCTCGGTCGCTCGGTCGCTCGATCGGCCGCGCATCCATCAGAGCGGCAGCGATCGTGCGGCGGCAGCCAGAGATCGCAGATCGCAGATCGCACCGCACGAGAAACGCAGCATCGGCGATCAAATTATTAGCGCGCAATCGCAGAATCGCACTTGGCGCGCGAGATAAGCGTTGTTTGTCCGCTCTGGCGGAGCGTGTGGAAACCAATTAAACGCGATTCTCACGACCGCCAGTGACACGCCGCATATGAGCCCCGCGCGCCGACCCGCGGCCCCCCGCGCGGCCCCCCGCGCGGCCAGCGACGGCCAGAGACAAAGATCAGCGCGGTGGTCGCTGAAATCCGCGTCATTACACGGATTCCACGGCTGCGATCGCGCGCGCGTTAAAGTGGGAAACAAAGAGATGAAGAAGCTTCACAATAGTTCTAGTTGTTGTTGTTGCTGCTGCTGCTGTTGTTGGTGGTGATGCCGGTGGTGATGGCGGTGGTGATTTTGTTGTTAATAAGCAAAGAATATCAAAGCCAACTCCGAGTTTGATCGTCGAATCCCAACAATTCGATCGCACGTTCGGAATTCACGCGGCAACCACAAATAACAGATTTTCTTTGAAGTTTGTTTGGATTTCCTCACACCGCATGAAATCTCCGCAGCATTAAACAGCCACTAAAACTCTCCCGACGCAATTCACTGGATTACCAAATGAAAGCTCGTGTGCTTCGCCGAGGAACGCTAGAAATCTCGGAGAATCCCATTATTCTGGAGTCAACAGAACGCACATCTAAACAGAAACACAGCGAGGAGCTGCAGCGCGTACAGTTGTGTGCGGAGCGCATTCAGGATGGACTCATTAATGCGAGTGCTCGCGGATGATGACGACCAGATGGTCGAGGACGTCCACACCGCATTCAAGAACTCGAACTCGAACTCGCACTCGAACTCGCACTGCAGTGATCCCCCCCCCCCCCGAAACTCGCCACGTTTGCCACCGAAAGCGAAGAAAAAACGTTCTCGCTGCTGAGAAGGGGGCAGCACAGCAGGTTGCCAGCGATCGCGGACGAGCGCGCGCGCGCTGTTTGCCGAATTCCGCTCGCCTGTTTTCGCAGGAATTACGAAAGCTACGCGCTGGCAGACCTGCGGCACGCCGCACATGCCACACGCCGCATGCCACGTCAGCTGGCTGTTTGACACTTTGACGGCGGAAGCCTTCTAATCCTGATCGCGGCGAACACCCGCCGCCAACTTCGCTCCATTTCGGCCTCCTCGGTGTCGCGTCGGCTGGCGGATCAAAAGCCGCGTCGGCTGCAGCGATCGCGTCTCTCGGCATCCCCGTGGAAAGAGCGGCTGTCCGTCCGAAATGCTTTATCGGCGGCCGAAGTGGCATCCTAAAATGTTTAATCTTTTTATTGCTCTGCTCTCGCGTGCACCGTCGCGACCACAAGGAGGACCAGCGGTGCGGCGACGACGACCGCGACGACCGCGACGACGACGATTCACTCCTTTCTTCAAAGCGATTTTCACACATTCCGCTGCTGGCTGACAGCAGCGTCATGGCTGCGAATTTATTGACGCCCGATCTAAAAATACACGTGTGTGCGCGCGAGTGTGCCGCGCCGAGCACTTGGCAGCCGTCTCGCCAGCATCTGCGGCAATTGCTGCGATCGCGCGCCACTTCACACCCGCGTTAAGTGCACGCAGCGCCCGGCCGCGCGCCGACTTGTGAGCTCCGCGCGCGCGCGCGCGCACTCGCAAATTGTCATTTCCATATATTAATGCCGCGCTGGCGATCTTGAACTCCTTTGCGATACGATCGGCCGCGACCGACCGCAGGCCATTATTCGCGCTGAGGTCTCAATGAGCGCGCGCAGCGGGAGCGAGAGCGCGATGAAGGAGGCGTTTGTGGAAATGACGTGTGGACGGCTGCGAAGCGTTGTGGGAAAACCGACAACCGACGACCGACAACCGACGACCGACGACCGACGACCGAGGACCGAAAACCGCATTGTGAGCGCATTTATGGCGACGGTTGCGACGCAATTTATTGCAGCGCATCGTGGTTGGGAGTTCGTAAAGCAGGCGAGATACGAGGCGATCGTAGGAGGCGAGAGTTGCTGCAGTACTTGCCAGCCAGCGCTGAGTGCTGCACTTGTTGTGCCGCCTAGACAACCGAAACCGACAACCGACAACCTCCGCGCCTAGAAGCGCGCGATTTCGGCGGCTGTGGTTGCCCAGCCAGCACTGGAATCCTCCGTCTGCACACTGACATCGCGCCCGCTGGACGATCGCCTCGTCTTGCATCACACGGCGGAGACCTTCCGCTGCGTAAACAGCTTCCCCGCTGGCCTTTCATCGCGTCATTATCACCTTCCGCCCAGCGTTCCCGAGCACGGCCGCCCTGAGCACTCCGCGCTGCACTGGAACTCGAGTGTTTACTTCTGCTTTTCGGCAACACTGTTTACAGAGCGAGCTCGCAATTGCCGTAGGTGTGGAAACTGCGGAGTGGCGTGCTGTGGCGAGGGTACGCCTGCCGCACTGCCGGGGCGCACTTGCTGCTCGAGAAGTCCCGAAACGCACGGCACCACGCGCTCCACTCCGCCGCGATGGAGTCCAGCGGCGGGCGCGCGTGCGACGCTTTGTTTACGCGATCGCTGGCGGCGCGTAAGTGAGGAATCGACGAATGCCGCGACCGAAAAAACTGCTGCACAAAAAACGACGCCGCGCACCGCGAAAGAAGCCGCGAGGAGCGCCGCGCCTATTTACGCGCCTCGCCGAGATGCTGTGGCTGTGAAAGTTTGGCAAGCGACTATAATCGCGGTGTGATTGCAGAAAGTCAAGTGAAATGGCGACGAATGGCGGCGAGGGCGCGAGGCGACGTGTGTGTCGGCTGCTCCAGCCCCCGGCGGAGCTGCGAGACTCCTGCAGCTGACGGTTCACATGGCGCGGCGGCCGCGAGACCCCAGGAATTTCCAGCAGACTCGCGTTCGGCACGCGGGGTTTTACGACAGCCGTGTTGTTTGCTTTACGATTGTTTAAGAACTTTATTAGTAGTTCGTAGAATGGCCAAATTTATGTGGCGCTACCTAACAATTTCGGCCGCGCTCTAGTTTCGGCCGGGCGGAGCCGTGGGGTGGCCTGGCCGGCACGGGCGTCGGCGGCGGGGCCTCCCGCTCGAGTCGGGGGACTCGCAAACGCGCCAACAGACGCTGAAGGGTGCACCCTCGGCCCGTCCTGTGGCAGCGTGTCAGCATTTCTTGCCCAACCCTCGCGATGCCAATCACAGCGGCGGTGAATTCGGCTCCGGCGGCCGCCCGTTCCCGTCCTCGCGCGACGAGTTGCTCGTGCTTTGGCTCGCTTTTGTTTATTGCGATGGAGCAACTCGTCGGCTTCGTCGGATTCGTCCAATTCTCAGCCATGCGACCGTCGGACGGGCGGTTGTTGCTGCTCTGCCTCGCCGCCCGATTGTTTATAATAAATTAAATCGTCAATTCAGCGCTGTAAACAAAGCAGAGTTTGGAAATGCCTCGCCCGAGGTGTAAAATATTAGACGAAGAACACTGCGGCGCGAATGTTTTCCACATCCAGCTGGTGGCTCCAGCGGCCATGTGATGGATTCGCCGCTGTTCGGCGGATTGCTATGCGAGATTTTATTGCTGGCGATTGAAATGCCAACTCGAAAGTGTTTAGCTGCGAACGGTCTAATTTTGGACGTTTCTGCGGGCGCGAATTTAATTGCGTGCATCAATATAATTGCGCGGACTCAAGTGAAGGACAGCAGATGGCCGCGGAGCACCGGGAAAGCCGCCTCAGCCGCCTGAGCCGCCTGAGCCCGTGCGCGAGGACAGGCGAGGTGAGTGGGCGAGCTTCGAGGGTCAGAGTGGGCTGCGCACACCAACAGCGATCGCGTCGGGCTGCGGAGGAACACTGCATCGCAATGCTGACTCGTGATCCTGAATCGCCCTCCTGGATCGCCGTCCGGAATCGACAGTCGCTTTGACGAGAGGTAGCAATCAGCTGCCGCTGCCGCTGCCAGAGACGCCCTCGTTGTGCGCTGCTGACTGGCTGAGTGGCTGAGTGGCCGGCCAGTGCGATTTGCTTTTCGAAGGGATTCTCGGAACTCCCGCGCCCAGTTATCGCCTTCGCAGCGCAGCCACTAAATGACAATTTATTATGTTCGCGTGACAGGTGGGAGACTTCGGTGCGCCTGATTGCGCCTGCGTGCGAGCAAAAACTGCGCGCAAATCTACAAAATTAATATTTCTGCAGAACTGCTTCGCGCGGAGTTGCGGGTCACACGGTGCTGCCATCGGCGCTGAGAGCGACCAGAGCGATGAAGACGGCCAGCGCGCCACCAGAGCGATGAAGACGGCGGACTTTATGGGTTCGCAGGGGCTGCCTTAATCCCGCGCGGCGGATGCGCGCCGAATTTCCAAGAGGAGAACGCAATAAATTAGCCAGCAAGCAGAGAGCGCGGCGAAGGACATTTTATTCGGCGCGCACGGACGCACGGACGCGCGGACGCACGGACGCACGGACGCGGCCGGCTTCCTGGCACCTCCCGTCAAAGTTGGCAAATGATACATAAACACAAATTAGCCGCCTGCTCCAGAAACGACGGCTGCCTCTTGATTGTTCTTTCGGTTAAAAAGCCATTAAAAATACAACCCAATCTCGGCGGAGGACGTCGGCGCATGAGTTGGCTGCCGGGGGGCGCGGCACGGCGGCGAGACTCCACTGGGCCGACGATGACTTCTTTAATTCTCGTGGCCGCTGCGACCGCGTGTCTCCCGAGCGCGCTGTCGAGACAATCAATCCGCTCGCTCGAGGACGCTTAATGAATTTCGATTTCATTATCGGGCGCAGCGAGGCCCGAGAGAAGTGGGTGTCGCCCTCGGAGCCATAAAAGCGCGGACCGCAGGGCACTCGGATTGCGGACCGAGAGATCCGAGAATGGGTGGGAACGCTTTGGGTTTGATTTTTGCAGGGGACTTTTTGTGAACTCCGGGGCGGACTTCGGGGCGAAATACTCCGTCCGAAGAAGGGGGGAGGAGGAGGGGAGGAGGGGCATTCGCGGAGATCGAAAGGAGAGAAAACGAAATCGTTAAACAGCTTTTAGGCGGTCGCTGCAGGCTGCGCGACCACGAGGATGGCGGACACATTTTCGGCGAGAGGTGCGCGTACAAGTGGATCGCTGTTTCGCAGCCCCACAGTGCGATTTTGTCGCGATTTGCGCGGAGAAAATGCAGAAGCGAGCGTCTCGATAATCGAGCGACGGCCGCAGCGACTGTCAATTCATCGCATTTTGCTGCAAATGTCGATTCTCTCAAGATTACGAGCAACTTTAGCAGTCTCAACAGTTTTTCGCAAATGAACTCGTAAAGAGTTTCACTTGCAACGAGTTGACGACTCGATTTTCGAGCGCTCCGCCTGCTTGCCGGGCGCACATTGAAATCCCTCACGACCGCCAGTAATGCGCTCGCATTGATTCGTCGCGCTGCAGGCCGATTCAGCGTCGCCTTTTACGCTCAACCGGCGCATCAAACCGCGGCGTCCTCGGCCACTGAAGAAGAGGTCGGCAGTTCGGCAGTGTTGTTGCTGCTGCTGGTGGTGCTGCTGCTGGTGGTGCTGCCGCTGCTGCTGATGATGATGGGACATAAAATTGCTCACAACACACGTCGCCGCCGCCGCCGCCATCGCCGCCGATCGGTGCTGCGCGGCGTTGAATTCACTCGCAAACTATGCGAAATCTTTGTGAAAAATTGCAAAACGGATCTCGTTCTCGCCGCGGGCCCGTAATTAAGATAGTCAGACTCCGTGAAACCAATTTTCTGTCCTTTTAAAATGCTGTCGCTGCTGCTGCGCGGCTGCGGCGGGTGTCCTCGCAAGCGGCGATTTCGTTGTTGCGCGTGCGTGTAGTTCTTCGATGTGTGTGCGTTCTTCGTCTCGGCGTGCGGATCACTTTGGACGTGTTCACACACACACACACGCACACAGCCACACGGCTGCCAAACGCCTCCTCGCTGCGTGGCGCGGTGCGGTGGTGCGGCGGCGCGGCGGTGCGGCGGCGCGGTGGCCGCGTTTTAATGTGTTGTGCGCGCTGCTGCCCCGAGCGGCATCAACGTTTTGCCGAATCGTGCGCGAGTGAGTTTGACACACGGAGGGTGGATCCACATTTAATGGAATTCTCGCTGCTGCCTCAGAGCGGCGCGACGCGGCACAGCGCGGCGCGGGTCGTCGGTCGGCCTGCGTGCTGCCAGCGTTTCTAGATGCATCTAAGCCGCGCTGGGCGGACGCAATGCGACGAAAAGACGGACGGAATAATGCTGCAATTAAGAAAGACAAACGCGAGGCCACTTTCAGATTTTATTAAGATTGCGAGGGTGCAGAGTGGCAACGAAGGCCGCACTCGCAACCAGCGCACGCGGAGCCGCGAGTCGCTCGCTGGCGGGGGTCCACAAAGGGGGACCGCGGTCGCCGCGCACCGCTCCCCCCCCCCCCCCCCCCCGCCGCCCCCGCCAGCGCACCGCAGTGGCCGCCGAAACTAATTCCCGATTTTACGCTATAAATTACGTGGCTGTCCGAAGTTCGAGCGGCTCCTTCCGCTCGCATGATTTGAATTATTACGAATTCGCCTTCCTCTCGCGCCGCCCCGCCCGCCGCGCGATTAGAAGGCGACGATTGTGTCGCTCGGCTGCTTCTCATCGCACGCTTGTCGCCCATTTTGTTCTGATTTGCAGCTGGAGTTGGCGGTGGCGGTGGCGACGGCGACGGCTGGAGCGGCCGAAGATCAATGGAAGGCCAAGCGGAAATTGGATCGCGTGGCTCGTCGGTGTGCGCTGCAGTCCGCTTTCAGGTGTCGCGGGTCGAGCGAGCGACGCTGACGAGCCGCTAGTGGATGCGATCGATCGCGCGGTGGCGGGAGCGGGAAGGCGGCACACGGCGATGGACCGGCAGCCTCTCCACATTCGAGAGAGCAGCGTTCGCCACTGCCATCCCGCAACTGTCCTCTCAAAAGCAACAACAACAGTAACGCTGGCTTCGGATTCACTTCGGGTCCGCTCGAGCTCACCTTCTCTCGCCGGCGTTTGAGGATGTTGGTTGCAGTTCAGGCGAACGGCAGCCCAACGCGTCCCCATTTCGAGCCGAAGCAGAGTTAATATAGAGTCCCCCTCCCCTCCTCCTCCTCTCTCCACGCTCACCAAAGAGAGCCTCGTGTGACCCTCCAGTGAGCTCTGCATTTCGAAACTCGAACCTCTTCGAAGGGCTCAGCAGGCAGAGGAGCGGCACGCCGTCCCAGCTTCTCTCTTATCGGCCTGACGACGCCGGGCGTTCGTCACGCAAGGCGGCGAGAGAAACCCGCGCGAGCGACGCGCACCACTTTGCCGCCCCCACTGCGAGCGACACTCGAGTTGCGCTCTTCGCGGGGATTGAAGAGCCGCGAGCCGGCGGCCGCAGCGTTTATCAGATCGAGCCACTTTAAGTTAATTAATTCGTTTGATTACTTCTTCAATAATTCGCTGGAATGTTAATGAAGTCGTTGCGATTGTTTTCGTTTCCACTTTCGTGCAGTGGAACTCGACGCAGCCGTCGAGGGCGCCGTGGGTGCGCCGCGCCGCCCGCAGCAGCGCGCACGCCGCACTAAATGAAGTCGTTTCGGTTTAAGTGTCGCACGTGCGCACTTCTGACTTCCTGCCTGGCAGGCTGGCTGGCTGGCTGGCTGGCTGGCTGGCTGCCCCTCGCGCGCCATCCAGCAGACGCTGCATCTCCGCGCCGCCGTTCCCGGGAAGCACGGAACGCAGCGAGCAACTCAGGCGCGGCGCGGCGCTGCACGAAAATAGTGAACTTGTTGCCGCCAGTTGCTTGCTTTCTCCCCGCAACCGTAGAAACGCGCGGCGACGCCATCCATCGAATGGATTTTTATGCACTCCGCGATGAGCTGCTCGTTTGCAGAGCCCGCGCTGCGCCGGCAACGCGTGCATCTGCTCGCAACGCGCGCTCCCACTGCCGCCGCTGCCGCTGCCGCCCCCGCTGTTGTAGTAATTAATTTATTGCGCTGCCCCTCAATGGCGGCCACATAAATTTGCGCAACGCCAGGAAAAACTAACGCGAGCCGCGCGAGTGCGGCGGGCGAGTCGCGGCTCCTGCGACTCCTGGCGGGCGGCGGGATTGCGACGCGACGCGACCGAAGCGACTCGACGCGACTCGACGCGACGCTACGCAACGCGTTCGCCTTCCCAGAAGTCGTCAGATGCGCTCGCTACGGAGCGCGTGACGCACACATGTTTGCAGAAGCGCGTCCCGTTTACGACTTCTCAGCGCGGCTGCTCCTCCACTCCTCCACTCCGCCACTCCTCCGCTCTCCCGCTCCCGCGTCGGGCAGCCGAGCCGCGCGGCTGCTTTTGCATTTCCTGCGATGTTGTTGCTCCTGCGGAGCGTAACCAGCGCGCTCCCCGGCAGCCACATCGTCATCAGCGCAGCGGCAGCAGCAACCGCTGGCCGATCAGCAGCGCGCCGCCCATTCATCGATCGTCGGGCGGATCGTAAAACGCGCCGCAATCGAAGATCGCCGTCTATTTTTAACCGGCTGGCGAGGCGCGCGCTGAACGTGCGGCGCGGCATCCGCGCAGGATTCGCGCGAGCGGCGGGCGGCGCGACCAAGTGCGCCACCGAAGCGCGACCGAGTGCGCCGCGCTGGAGTGTCATTTGTGTTGCAGCAGATTTCCTGCTCGGTTGTGCGTCAAATGGGGCGCGTTGTCGTTAACAGAAGCTGCGAATTCCTATTAAAACCCATTAAACGCGCTCCTGCCGCGGCTTTCGGCGCAGAGCGACATGAACGCGCGATCGCGGCGCGCGATGACAACGCGGCGAGGAAGGCGAGGAAGGCGAGGAAGGCGTGGATGGCGAGGAGAGAGAAGAAGGAGGAGAAGAGCGTAATGTAAATGAGAAGCGAAATCGAAACTAGAACTCTCCGGAATTCCAATGCGAGCGGAATTCCAATCTGTTTGCAAATAATGAGCGCGCGACGCAGCGGACTCTCTCAGCCACTGAGAGCGGAACGAAATGCGGAGTCGAGAGCACGCAAATCCCACTCGGGAGCTGCACGGCTTTGTTGGCGGCCTCAATTTCCGTGCTTGAAACTCGTATGGAAATCCGATTGTGCGCGCCGCCGCCTGACTGCCTCGGCCGGCCGACTCGCAGGCGCACAAAGACGTCCTGCTGCGCGAGGAGAGCCGCACACGCACACGCACACGCAGCTGTAATCCTGGCGAGGCGACGGCGACGGCGACGGCGAACGCTAGCGAGCTCGGGGCGGCCGAGGCAGGATAATCTCGAGGCTGCGACGCTCGCAGTGGACGCGGTGGACGCGCGGCCGCCTCTCGAGCAGCAGCGCAGCGCGACGCGTCTCTGCGCGTGCCGTCGTCGACAAGTGGCAGCAGAGTCTCTCCGCCGTCGCCCCGCCCGCTCCGCTCCACGCGAAACCCCGCTCGGCAGCAACTCCGCACGGAATCCCTGCGCAGACGACGAGGTGACACTGCAATCCCTTCACAGCGAAGGGATTGCAGTGTCACCTCGCTCAACGCCGCCGCTTGGCTCGGCCATCAGCTCGCTTGAGCCGCGTCGTCCCCGCGCGTCCTCTGCGCGTCCTTTGCGCTGCCGAGCGCCATCCTGCGCAGTCCACGGGGCGCGAGCAAGCTGTCGCGAAACCCGCGCAGGCCTCGAGTAGCGCCAGGATTCGCCCTTCGAAGGAGGGACGCGGGGGAGTGGAAATGCGTTTCTCCTCTGAACGCAGAGGAATTCCGTTGTTGCTCGCGCTAACTGAGGAAAAGCGAGCGATTCGACGTCCGTTTAGCCGATGAACGAGGGACTTCCAGGCCGCGCTGGACTTCTTATCGCGTTTTAATTGCAGCTCACAGTCGAGTTGCATTATTTCGATAAGTTGTGGCCGCGATAAGCAATTCAATTAACTGGAGAATCGGCAGTAAATTAATTGAAACTCGTTAGCCGCGCTCGAGACGGATGAAACGCCGCCGCCGCCGCCGCCGCCGCCGCCGAAAGCCGCTTCGAAGCCAGCGGAGACGCGCGCGGCTTTCCGCGGTCGTCAATTAGCTGCCGCTCGTCGCTGGAATGAACGACGCGCCGGCGAACGAGGACGCAATCGAATCGACGCGATTCGTCGCGACTCACTGCGACTCACTGCGACTCACTGCGAGCGCTGATGGACTCCTGGCAGCGCTGACGACCAGCGCTCGAGCGACGAAGGTCGTTCATCAGCTGGAGGACTGAGGCTGCGCTGCGAGGAGAATGCGAGAATGCGAGGAGCTGAAATAGCAAATCCTGCTGCGCTGCTCGAGCGAATTTGAATCGTCGGTCTGCCTGGGTGGCCCTGCGGGGAAAACAAAGCCGACCGCTGCTCGGGTCGAGAGCGACGCGATCGCTGCCGACTGATTTCGCTGGAGTGCTTTGATTTCGCTGCCGTTCCATTTGCGCTCTCTTGTGGGGGCAGCGCGGCGGCAGCGAGCGAGTAATTAAATCTGGACATTCAGCTCGCTCTCCTCGCCGCGACTCGTCAGCGCACTCGCTGCCGACACGAATGCAGCGCTCGCTGCGAGTGGCCGCCGGAGAGGATCGAAAGGACAGTTAAAGCAGCGGCAGCGAAGGTAGCAGCGAAGACAGCAGCGAAGGCAGCGGCAGAACTGATGGACCGACAGTGGAAAAGCGTTGCTGGCGTTGAGGGCGACTGGTGGCTGCCGATGTTGACGGTGTTCAGTGTCACCCACCGCAGAATCCTCAGCGGCCACGAGTGACGGTGACGGTGGCGGTGACGGTGACGGTGACGTGAAGGCGACTGCGACGGATGCCCGCCTCTCCATAAACGAATAAAACAATCTGAGCTCCGCGCGCTGGAGCTGTAAAAGCCGTTGAATGACCCTGCGTGGGGAAGGCAATCGCGTCTCAAGGCCGCTCGAGAGGCCGGCGAGCTCGCCGCGGCGGAGGCTGCGGCGTGTCAGTGCAGACTTCGGCTTCCTTTGCAGTTTTACTACTTCTCGATTTTCATGAAGTTTGGTCACATTTTGCACCAACAATTCGAAGCCAAGACGCACCAAAAAAGTTCCCAATTCACTGCAACGGCAATGCAAATTCTTTTCAATTCCAAATTCGCTCAACGGACTTTCGGGGGCTCGTGGAGTCCGTTTTGCTCTCCTGCATTTGCCGCGCATTCCTTTCCTCTCTCTTGTTTTCCCGCGCTCGCTCTGATTTTGCTTCACATCTCGGAGATGCGTGAGAAACTCGCACTGCATTATCGACCTCAAGTGCTCGCCGTCGCAGCTGACGAGAGACCGAAGAGACGCTTTTTAACCGTTCGAGTTGAAGAGCGCAAAACATCAGCGCGCTGCACTCGCCTCTCTTTGCTTCACCGTCGCTCTCACAAAACGCACACACACAGCGCTAACTGTAATTTGAAGCAGAGTCGGTTGAGTGAGGGACTTCGTGGTTCCTGCTGGGCGACACAAATTTTAGAGTGTCACACGTAGAAAGAGAGAAGACGAGGCGAGTGGCAGGCTGTGCGACAGGGAGCGCTAACGGAGTAAATAAATACTCTCGAGTAAATAAGCGAGTAGCGGGGGTTGAACTGCTCCGCGTGGCTGTGTGTGTGCGCGAGAGTTTTGTGTGCGTGAGAGTTTTGTGTGCGCTCGCGGGCTACTCCTGCCGCAGAGAGAGCGAGAGCGAGAGCGACAGAGAGGGAGAGTTGCGGTCGAGCCGTGCTCAGTGCTCAGTGTTGTTGCTGCACTAAATCGGATAAAAATCGCTGGTTGTTGTTACTGCTGCGCCACGACATCGTCGCCGACTGCATTGGCCGTCAGGGCGAGCAGCCCGCGAGTGTCCGTCCGTCCGTCCGTCCAGCCGTCCGTCCGCCCGACCGTCCGTCCGACCGTCCATTGAAACGGGAGGTTGGCAGGCCAGCGTGCGACGGGCGACGGGCGACGGGCGTTCAGCGGTCGTGTGAGGCGGACTTCAGGTGGCTGCGGCGTCGTGTCGTCCTGGACGCTCTGGAGGTCCCTTCGATCGAAGGACACCCGAAAAAAGGACGACGGGATTCCTGGTCGTCGCAGGTGCATCCGCGACGGCTGCTCTGGCATCCTGAAAAGCGAACGCGAGTCACTTTCAGATGCGCAGGATGCACCGGATTCGAAATTCAGCTCTGTTTTCACGAGTCAAGGATTTCAATTACAAAAATCTTCGCTTTCTAGAACTTCCCGAGTTAAAATTTCTCAAGTGCGCTCGGTTTTCCCACTTCAAAATCCAGCGTTTGCTGAAAATCCTTGCGAAAAACTTCCGAATTTATAAAAATTGAAAGTGTTTCGACTTCACGTGACGAAATCTTTCGTCTTCGCTTTTAATCTCGCTGTTCGAGATGCTCGAAAACAGCTGAAAACCAACTCAACTATTTTAGTTAAACAATTTTGGAACTTTCGATTGCTAATTTCAGGAATTTATCAAGAAATTCGATCGGTTGACTGCGTGGCGAAGTGCAAAACTGAGCCGGAAAAATTGAATTCATGCAAGTTAACGAAACTCTGCGTTCACGAGTCCCATTCACCAGAATCGATGCTCAATTTCAGTCTTTCAGGCGCGGAAAAATTCCATTTAGTTTTGTTAGTCTGGAGATTTGAGAAGAATTTTTGAACTCTTAGGGAAAAATCGTTTAAAAATCGCTCAAAAATCGTTTAAACTGCATGAAAACAGACAGAAATTTGCGTCGAATTGGTGCGAAATTGTTTCGCGAATTTTTGCGAGACTTCAAAGAAGGTTGACGCGACATTTGGCCGAAATCTGCTTCGCCGACGGCGTCCACGAGCGCTCGAAAGTCGCCAAATAGTGCAGCGAAGAGACTTCGGAAGCAAGAAAGATCGCGAAAATGCAGGTCGCGCACCGAAAACCGGCAGCAAAGCGCGGCAAAGCCTTGCAATTCGAGTGGAGAAGGAATTCGATTCGCACAGAATCGGCAGCGACTCGCGAGAAGTCAGTGGAAATTGAATTCCCTTGAAGGTGGCAAAAAAAGTCGTTTTCTCATTACAACCCGCGTGGCTCCCACGATCTCCCGCCGCCGCTGATTAAGCCTGCGCCGGCAGGTCAGAGTTGAGCCGCATCGAACGGCGCTCGGGATTGACATCCAGCAGCAGAAGTCGCACACTCGCGCCGCCCGACAGATTTTCGGCCGGCGCGAGCGGCGAGCGGCGAGAGCAGAAGAAATGATGATTTAATTAAATCAGGCGAAGGAGGCATTGAAACAAGTGCATCGCCGCTCTCCGCTCTCGCTCACCGCAGCGGTGGCTTCGGCTGGCGTCCCGAGCACCTCAACTCTCCGCTCAGCATCGAGGCAGCGAATGCAGTGGATGTGCGGCCGCCGCCGCTTCTCTCACAACTGCTGGGCGCACGAAGTGGTGGCTGCGGTGGCGACTGGTTCGCCGCTCACTATATGAAAAATAACAATTCGAACGATGCAACAACAACAGCAGCAGCCGCACGCAAGAGCGAGCGGCAACGGCAACGAGCGAGCAGAATAAAGAGAGCGTGGAAGAGAGCGAAAAGTCCGCCAGCGAGAGTGAGAGACCGTCGTCGTACTCTTTACAGCAACGACAGCACGACACACACAGCGAGCGCAGAACCGCAATAGCAGTGGAGAAGCTCGTGTTGTTGTTGTACATGGCAGTGTGTCTCACGGCGCGCGGCCGAGCACCGCGTGGCTGTGTGTTGAGTGGAGTGTGTAGTCGGCCGGCCGCATCGCAGCCGATGGCTTTGGTCGCGCTCCGGTCGCCTTCGTCACTGCCGTCGCCGTCGCCTTCGCCGTCTCCGTCGTTTCGTCAACGCTGCCGCCGCCATCGTCGCCGTCATCGGGCTGCCTGGCCGGGTTGTCCAGCGCTTCGCAGCCAGCCGCCGCTCCAGTGGCTTGCGACTCGTTTGCTTCGCTCGTCGTGCGCTCGCCGCTAGTTGCTGCACTGCATCCGCTCGACTCGTTCGCCTCGCGCGCACTTTTGCCGTCGCAACAGCACTCGAAATCGACGGTGGCTCCGATGGATCGGCCGCCGAGTTCTGCACGTAGCCGCGGCACGCCGAGTTCTTCGATCGCGCACTGATTGTGCGTCTGTGTCGCGTGACGGTCGCACCGCTGCCAATGTCGCCCGCAATTGTCGCGATCGTCGTCCTTGCCGTTGGTCCTCCTCACTTGCCGTCGCCGCTGCCGTCGCCGTTGTCGCCGTTGTCGCCGCGCCATTTGTGATTCCTTCGAGTTGGAATTCCAGCGGGCGACGCGCACCTCCAGCAGCCACAGGCGTGCCGCCGCGAGCCTGTTTAACTGTGTGAGTGCTACATAAAAGAGACAAAAAAGCGCCGTTGTCCCGCCACATAAATTGCGTCCACACACCACCAGAGCGAACAACACAGCAACAGCAACAACAGCAACACAGCGACAGCGGCACCCAAGCATCCGTCGCCTCGTCGTTCGATGTCGCTCGTGTGTCGTCGTCGTCGCTGGCGCTGTCGCTGCCTCCCATCCGCAGAATACATATTTACATGAGCGCGCTGCCGCTGTTGTTGTTGCCGTTGCGGATTGTGCATTTTTCGCTCTCGCTCTCAAATTTTGTGGAAATTTGTCGTCGAGTGTCATTGGTCGAGAGACTTTGTCGTGGCGTTGTTGTTGCTGCTGCTGACACTGCTGGTTTGCTGCTGCTACACGTTCAATGAGTGCCTGGGTGTGCGTGCGTGTGTGTGTGCTGCAGTAGGTGGAAATCGTTTTTGTTGTCTGTCGCGTCGTTGTGTTGTGTTGTGTGGTGCGGTCGTTGTTGGTGTCCCAGCGTTGTCGCTGCTGTGTCGTCGTCGTCGTCGTCGTCGTCGCAGTCATTCTAGTGATTCGAGAGATGGCGACAACAACAACAGCAACAACAACAACTACAGCAGCATCAGCAACAAGAACAACATCAGCAGCAGCAGCGTCAGCAGCAGCAAATTAAAAACAACAAAATCAGCTGCACTTCGCTCCACGCTGTTGTTTCTGCCGCTGAGCCGCGCGAACGAGTTTCAGCAAATTGGCGACTCGCTTCGCAGCGACGGCGGCGGACACAACCGACCAACCAGCACTCGGACGCAGAGTTCGCCTCAATTTGCGCCCGCAAGTTGAGAATCCCGCAATAAAAGAGTTTCAATTAAATGCAACATCAAACGCTGCGATTTTCAGGCGCTGAAAATTGAAGTCCACCGACAGAAACGAGAGTCGCCTGCGAATTAGGCGACAAAAATATCCGCAGCAATCGACAGTCGAGACGCGATGCGCGAGGATGCGTGAAAAACAAAAAAAAATTCGCATTGCAGAATTTCACCGAAACCGCTGAAAAAATGAAATGAAACGCCGAAACCGCTGAAAAGTGCAAAATTCCGAAAAGTGAAGATAAAAAAGAAAAAGAAAAAAAAAACCAAATTAACAAAAACGCGCAAGAACTTCGTGTCAGTGCAAGAAACATCCAACCATCCAAACATCCTTGAAGAACTCGAAAGTCCTTGAGAAACTGAATTCAAATCGAAGAGGAAATTTTGTTCGACAAAATTAAAAACAAAATTAAAGCGGGATTAACAACGAGAATCGAGATCGGAGGCGTCCTGCTCGGCGTTCGGCGCTCGAAAGGATTACGTTTCTCCCTCGAAAACAAGGTGAGTTGAGGAGACACGCATTCGCACGCGGGGTCCACCGAGCAGCGCGGCTTCCAGGGACCCGCAACAGGACCCCAGGTGGCCCTCGAGCCGCCGCCCATTCCAGTCCACCGCCTCCTGGACGCTCCTTGACGGCGAGACTCCGCCAACTCCGAAACTCTGTAGAAATCCCCGCCAGCTGCCGAGATCGCAGAAGCTGCAGCAACTTCATTTATTTACCAGACGTTGTCGGGCACCACTGCACCTCTATGCCCGCCAGCAACACCGCGCGCCCTCCTCCGAATCCCTCGCGCTCAGAAATCCCTCGCGCTCAGAAATCCCTCGCGCTCAGAAATCCCTCGTGTTCAGAAATCCCTCGCGCTCAGAAATCCCTCGCGCTCAGAAATCCCTCGCGCTCAGAAATCCCTCGCGTTCAGAAATCCCTCGCGCTCAGAAATCCCTTCGTCAATTGATCCCCCCGTTGAATGATCCCTTCGTCAATTGATCCCCCCGTTGAATGATCCCCTCGTCAATTGATCTCCTCGTTGAATGATCCCTTCGTTCGATTTGCAGAGAAATGGTCTTCTGTGTCCATTAACGTGTCGTGGGACCCTCCACACCGACATCCCCGCTCAGAGATCCTCGCGAAACCGCGGCGAGGGAGGTGTGAGATGCCCCACGTAATGAGAGCGACGCGCTATTCAAGTGCGAGTGAATGAAGTCCCATCGCACTCCCCGACCGTCCGAGCGACGATCGCTCCCCCATTTTCCGTCGTCCTCCCCTCCTGGCGCGGGACACCTCGAGATGGAACTGATGTGGGGTCCGCGGATTGACTATTTTATAGCGGTTTCCCTCGCCTTCCTTCCGCCGCAACATCGGCGCTTCTAATCTCACTCGAAATCCGCAGCACGACTTGATCACCCGCGGCTGTGCGTTGCGCGTCACCAACGCAAAGCTGCGCCAATCCTGTGTCCTGCGGCAACGGCACACATCTCGCTCACATCTCGCTCATCCTGCGAATCCGGTCTGCGATGCGCCGCTCCGATCGCCGCTCCGATCGCCGCTCCGATTGCCACTCCGATTGCCACTCCGATCGCCGCAGCCGCTCGAGCGCACTTGCGTGCGGCGGGACGGCGGGACGGCGTCTGCTGTCGGTCCCTGCGGAGGACGCGCAAGTCACTGCCGTCGCCATATCAAGCGGGAATCCGCCGTTTTACGAGGTCCATTACGGCGTCCCCGGCCGCAGCTGCGCCCCCCTCGGCCGCGGGCTGCGTGCGGCTTCTGTGCTCCTCGTGTGTTGTCGTGGGGCTGCGAGTCTCCGAGTCTCCGAGCGGGAGCGGGCGCTGGGCCTCTGCTGGCCGCCGGAGTGCAGCAACTAGTTATGCGCCATAAATAATCGCTTTGATTGGCTGCCCGTCGGCTGCGGCGGCGCGCGGGGCGGCGGGCGGCTGCGGCTGCCGACGCTGGTCGCCTTCTAACGGATGCGAGACATCAAATCCACTCGAATCGAGAACTGCAGACACTCGTGCGGTTCTCGAAGTGAATGCGAAGTCGATTACAAATGACTTTGTGCGCCGCATGAAAGATCTCGCGGGGCGGGTTAGCGGGTGGGGGGGGTGGCAGAGGGGGGGACATTTTGGAAAGGCGAATGTAAGGGCGGAGGGGGAGCGCGTGGGGTGGGGGGTTCCACTGGCTTGCCAGCCCATCTGACGAGCGATCATCTCGAGATCTCGGTGGCTGCAACTATTTCGTGAGGTGCGCACTTCAACACGCGGAAGATGCGTTTGCACGCAGTTGTTGTTGCGTGCGAATTCTCGCCGGCAACAACAAGAAAGCAGCGCGCATTCCCGAGTGTCGAACAGCAGCTGGATGTGCAGGCGGATCTTTGAAAGTCCCTCGAGAGGCGCGCGTGAAGAGACTCCCGGTTTTCGCGCCCATTTCTGCTCCGGTTGTTGTTGCTGCTGCTGCTGTTATTGTTGTTGTTGCTGCCGCAGTTCGTGTTGTTGGTTTTTGGCTGTCTGTTTCTGTTGTAATTCAGCAATTTAATTACTGCATTTCATAGTTGAGCGCACAATTAGAACGGTTGGCGTTGTTGTTGTTGTTGTTTTCGATGTTGTTGTTGTTGCTGTTGTATCCATGCGTTTCTTTGTTGCGCCTTCGAATTGTTGTTTATTTCAAAATATTGCCGCAGATTTCGCTACAACAAACATTCATTTTTGTTTTCGATTTTCGACTGCAGTTGCAGATGTTTTTTGTGCTGCACGCCGCTGTTGTTGCCGCTGCTGGTTTTCGCATGCGGCGCCCACAGGCAGCATCTGCACCACCAGCGCCGCCGCCGCCGCCGCCGCAGCCGCCGCAGCCGCTCGTTGCATGCTTCGGTGCAAAAACAACAGCCGATCAAGCGATGAGGCGTCGATGGCGAAGATGCCGGCTGCCGATTGCCGATTGCGTTGCAAATCAGTGTGTTGGGGGTGTCTGTCGGTGTGTGTGTGCGTGTGTGTGTGTGCGCTGTTCGAGTTTATTTCGAGTACACGACACTCGTGCGTTAATTTTTCATGCAAACACTTTGAGTTGCCGGGGCCGCGGGTCGGTCGGCTCTCCTCGCTGCTTAATTACACGACGACGCACACCGACGCTTGCTCTTCGTCGCCGTCGCCGTCGTCGTCGTTGAGAGTGCGGAGTGTTGAAAGTCTCCCAGCTTGAAATCTCCACAAGTACCGGGAATTTCTTGCGGAAAGTAGAACTCAACTCTCACTCTGCAGATTCGCCGTCAATTAAAAGACGCTTTTAATAACTGTGAGAACGCTTCCAGCTCCACCTGCGGCTTCAAAGTTGCATCCATCAACACAGAGTAGCAGAAGCAACAACAACAACAACCTCGCAGCGACAGTTTATGCTGGGAAAGACAAACCGAGAGACTGCAAAGTGGCACCAAAGTGGCTGCAAAGCGACTCCAAAGCGACTCCAAAGCGGCTCCCATCGTAAATTAGATGGGCACGCAAAGCGAATCGCTGCGTCTCGACTAATTTAAGTCGCGCCGAGCGACTTCTGGACGCCCAAACGACGGCTGGACGCTCGCCTAATTATGAAAACAAAAATCTGAAGCCAGACAGACACCCATAAAAAGCGCCGTTTTAACGGTTTCACACAGAGGACGACCGGCCAGCCGAGCCAGCAATTAGGAGAAAACTAGAGCAGCCGAGGAGTTCGTCACTCATTCGAACGAGTGAGAGGGGAACGAGTGAGAGGGGCGAGTGAGAGGAGTGAGTGAGAGGAGCGAGTGAGAGGAGCGAGTGAGAGCGGCGAACGAGAGGATCGAATGAGAGTGTCAATGGCGTAGCGGTGGAGGGGGCGGAGGAGGAGCGGTTCTTCCGTGTGATTAATTGATAAACTTGAAGGGGAACTAAAAACCCAAAAGTCGCCAAATGAGTTTCTTCACATGCGAGTGAATTTTAAGGTTGCAGCGCGCTGAGTTTCGGCCGCCGTGACTTCCACACGCTGCTGAAGTTGTGATGAATGCGTGGCAGCGTTTAGATTTCATTTGCATTTCATTTCATGTTTTTTAATTTAGCGGAAAGAGGAAGCAAACGTCTGCAGCGCAGAGGAAGCGTGGAGTGCTTGCGAAATGGAAGCGTTAAATTCTCCAAATTAGTTGCACTTTACACGAAATGTTAATTTTTTACGCATGTTAAGGCAGACCAACGTTGAGTTGCAACTTTTTCGGGGGACAAACGTGTCTCGATGTGCGAGTGTCTGCAGCGGCAGCAGCGGCAGCGGCACGAACTCGCGGCACCGGCCAGCGTTTCGCGGAAAGTCAAGTCGGGCGCTGCCGAGCCTCGCAGCGCCTCGTTAGTCGCCGCGGTTCCCGCTTCGGCTGGCGGCAGCGCAACACCTTCCAGCAGAAATCAGAGCGAGTTCGAGTTCTCCACACCTGCAACGCGGCTGCGTGGCGTGCTTGCGCTCGCATTAACTGCGACTCGAAAAGGTCGTCATGAGCTCAGCGCTGCACTGCATTAATTGCAATATTTACACTCGAGCTGCGCTGCCGGTTCTCTTCTCTTCTCTTCTCTTCTGCGACTCGCGATCTCGCATTTCCTTCACGCGGAGCGAACTGCTGCTGTTTTCGCTTTTTGCTGCCCCTGCTGGAGCGTCTGAGTTCTGCTGCGCTTTAATTTGCAATTAAATTTGATTTAACGTTCGTCATAATTTCCGCTCTGGAATTCTCTCTTCGTGTCGTCGTCGTCATGTCGTCGTCGTGTCGTCGTCGTGTCGCCGTCGTTGTCGCTAACGCAGTGGTGGCGGCAGGAATCCGCGGAAGGGGCTTCTGCTGGAATCTTCAGTCCTCACATTTTGCCAGAAGCGTGCAAATCTTGTTTTCGCAGAAAAGAAGAAGAAAATCATTTCACTCTTCAATTCATTAATCTGAGCATCCAGTTTCTGGAATTTATTGCATTATTTTCTAGTTTGCTGTAAGAAAAGCAATAAAATAGCACAGAAATATGCGGAAATTTTACCGAAAATACAGCAAGTAATGGCCGGGAATTAAATCGGGTTGTGCAACGTGAACTGAGGCGCAGAGGCATCGGAAGAAAGTAGCTAAATTTTCCAATTATAGAGTTTTCGAAAATTCCGAGGTAACTTTCACAAATATTCAGCTCAAAATTGCGATTTTAAGGCGTTTCAGGCAATTAAGCAGCGAAACTCGCAACGAATTTGAAGGCAGAAGAGACTTTCGTCGTTTACATCGACGCTTTGAATGAACAGAACGTTTTAAAAATATATTTGTGGAGCGAAAAAGCGTTTTCAAAGCGTTTTCAATACCTTTTCGCGAAGAATATCAAGCAAATCTTAGAAATCTCGACGTATTTACAGCGTCTGAACTGCTTTTAGCACAAAAAGTCCATAAATTTCATTGTTCGAATGGAGCTTCGAATGAATGCTGTACTGAAATAAATGTAATTTTCAGGAATTAAGTGTGAAACAAATATTAGAAAGCGATTAAAGAAGATTAAAGAGTTTTAAAACAGTTTTTGAGAATTACTAAAAAAGCATCCTGAGGGTGACGGGGGGTATTTGCGTCCCCTCAGCTCCCCAACTGCGCGCCGTTTTCACCTCGCATGCTCGCTCTTCCACGTCTCACCAGTGCAAGTGCAAGTTTGCGTCTCGAAAACAGCCGGCAACACGCGATCGTGTGAGAAAGCGGAGAACAGCTGAATATTTTATTAAAACATCTTTATTGCGACGTCATTAGCGGCGCTGAAAGGCGTGCCAGCGGGTCTGCAGCTCCGGCCGCCGCCCTTCAGTGACTCTTGCCAACTAACGCCACCGCTGGCTGCAGTCGCGACTTCCTGAGCGGCTTTCCAATTTTGAAACCATCATCTGCTCTCTGCTCTCTGATCAGCGAGTCACTCTCGGCACTCTGCACTCTGCGCTCTGCACTCAGCACTCTACTCGTCACTAGGAATGCGTTTCGTTGTCGCTACAGCTGGGTGGAGCGTGTGTGAGCGCGTGTGAGCGCGCGTGCGAGCGTGTGTGGCCACCACCGTGTTCAGCTTAATTCAGTTTTTGAGAGCTCCATTTTGCGTAGAAATAAGCAGCGGAATTTTCTTCAACTAACGAAAATACGCAATTTTGTAGAAGAAATGTGCTGGAAAACTCCATTCGCGATCTGCATTTCGTTTGCGTAGAACGAATGCATGCAATTCCACTCGCATTTCACTTCCGAGTGCCTCGCTCGCATTCCTCCGCCGAACAGCGAAGTCCACAGCGGTCGCATTTCAGCTTCTCACAGCGCAGAACGAGAAGCGGATCGCGTAATTAGCGAGCGTCTGCGGTTGCGATTCGCAGTTGGCATTTCCAGCCGGCCGCCGCCGTCATTTTCCCTCGCAAATCCAATTTCTCATCGATGGAAATTCGGTAGAACTTCCGCGGACCGACACTCGCCGAACGGTATCGCGCAGATTTATGTGTGTCGGTGGCCGGCCGGCCGTCCCGCGCGTTCTAGCTGTGCAACGTGAAGTCGGCTGCACTGTGCGGCAGCGCCGTAAAATAGCCGTTCAATTAAAATCCGACAACGAGGTCTGCCAGGAGCGCGATGGCCGTCAGCCCAAGAAAGGATCAAAGAGTCCCAATTACGCTCGCAGCGTGAACTCGGAAATTTCCATATTTCTCGTTATGCTGGGAATTACGAGCACACACTCGCACACACACTCGCACACACACACCACACTTTCCTCTCTCCGCTCGCTGGTCGCCGCTCGCCGGTCGCCGCTCGCTGGTCGCAGTCCCGTTCCCACTGCCGCTCTCGCTGGCGTTCGCGCTCTCGGCCCCAGCGCGGCAAACAGTAGTGAGCGCGGCCGCGATGCAGATCAACCAGCTTGCAGCTGAGGAATTATTAAAATACACTTTAATGTGTTCGGCTACCTGAGAAATACCCGTAAAATGCATCCAAATTGGCCTTTCTAACTCATTGATATCCTTTCGCTGTCAAAATCGTATAAATCAGCCGGCTGCCCGCTGTTCGCTGTTCGCTGTTCGCTGCCACTCGGCGGCCACTCCGCGCAGAAATCTAATATTTTTATAGTCCAAGCGGGAACGACGCTTCCCTTCGCCGCCTCTTCGAAGCCTCTTCGCCGCCTCTTCGAAGCCTCTTCGCCGCCTCTTCGAAGCCTCTTCGCCGCCTCTTCTTGGCTCCGGCGGGGCAGCGACGACCATCGGCCGCGGCTCCCCCGAGGGCTGCGCGCTGCTGCTGCCGGCTTCGCATGGTAGTCGTCGTCGTCGTCGTCGTCGTCGTCGTCGTCGTCGTCGTCGTGTCATGTGACGATTTTTATGACAACTCGTATTGACGTGCTCGTTGCGAGTGCGGCTGCCTTGTTGTTGGCCTGTTGTTGGCTGTTGTTGCCTTGTTGTTGCCTTGTTGTTGCCGTCATTACTGTGAGAGCCAGCAGGTTCTGCCGCGGAACTCGCGAGTCAGTCGCAGGTTGCACTTGGCGCTCGTACTTCAGCTTCGTGTTGCTTTCGTGGTTTTATGACATTCTTCACTGCGCTGGACTCCCGGCACTTCGAGCGCTCTTAGCGTGGCAATCAGCGCGGATGTGTGTGTCGCCGGCCGGCTACCGCCGCCGCTGCAGCATGCGACGCGGAGCCGAATGTGGCCCGCGGTGTCAATAACGCCAGAACACCAGAAAGCGGCCGTAAACGCTAAATTAACACGGGGTCGCCGATAAAAGGCCGCCATCCGCATTTTCTGGACGTTGCTTCGCTGAAGTTCCTCAAATCGCGCACGCAGCAGTCGCGCGGCCGGAGGGAATCTCGTCGTTCTAT